>JACGCK010000012.1:0-722961 GCA_014925825.1 Pholiota molesta
TATAGTTTTGATATTAAGGTTGAACTCACCAGCCACAAGTCATGAATGCCCATAATGAATATATGAGAAATATTTGGGATGGGAGACGAGCGTGAAGAAGGCCTTGAAACATTGTTTCAGAGGGACGAAGAGCTTTCAAAATCTATCATGTGACTAGGACGCGAGACGCGTCCTGCGCCAGCTGTGCCGCGTAGCACGTCTCGCAATGTACCTGGTGCAAAAGACATTTCCTCTATGAAAACGTCTATCACTTGGCACCAAAACGTCCTTTGCTCCCTACAAATTTAGCGCAGAATGCTTGTGAACGTCTTTTTTTTGGTTGACGGCGGCTTCGCACTTTGATGTTTGAGCATGGAGAATGACGTTTAGGTTAATTAGCCATCAGAAAAGGACGTTTCTTTTGAGTGACACTGTGAGTACTTACTTCGCTTCGCTTGTCCCAGTCCCATCTGATTTGATTTCAATGACCCTGAATTCCATGATAACGAGAAATATATGTATGTTGACTAGGACTTGTTACTTAATTCTTATCTTATTTACTGAACTCACCGTGCTCCCCACCGAAACTGCTCCTCCTCCCATCTACACTATTTTCAAATGCTACCAGACTCATCTTCCACCTCCCATCCTTCCTTATCTATCATCCCGGTGATGGTTGTCCCTTGCTTCCATTGGACACCTTTCTGTCGTCAAAACTGCTCGGATATTTGGATTTGGGTACCTACGCAGCAATATCACCTCAGCATCATTCTTTTTATCCATCCTCTGGTACCGAGGTGTTTTTTCTTGGTACGTCCTGCCATCCTCCTGCCATCCTCCACTCCTTGTCCCTCGTTCCTATTCCAGAATCCACCTTGTCTTTCTGCCCATTCCTTATTTGAAATCGTATGCGAGCTTCTTGCGTGCAATAGTGCGCCGCGGCGTCGATTCTGACGTGCATTTGCGTGTTTGCCAGGGCTTCTTCAGGAGGGCGCGCTGACGGCGCGCTTGAGGCATTTGGGGTGGGGGGGGGGCATCTCCTCGATCACCGAGCGCAATGTTGAGCTCGGTGAGATCAGACGTGCCGGGCGTTTGGCGGTCGGCCGCTCGCCTTGGCTGGCAGCTTGGCATCAGTCACTTGTGACCGTGCTGAGTCAGCAAGGGCCTGAACGTCGTTTTCGAAGGCCGGAGCTATACTTCTTTCCTGGTGAACTACCATGATCTCATGCATGATATCACCAGACACTAGTGACGATTGACGGATGGGATGGGGCCACGAGAGGGCAGTCGCGTTGTTGTGCCATCGTGTCTTTGCGCCGTCGCGTTGTTTCGCCATCGCGTTGTTTTGCCGTCGTGTTGTTGCGCTGTCGTGTCGTTGCGTGTGCCATCCAGTATGACTGATGCGAATGGGATGGGGGTGGGCTCGTTGGCAGGCGATGTGTCCAGCAGAGCGTTGTTGTGCCACTGCACCATCGTTGCACTGCTGCACTGTCGCGGCGGTGGTTGCGGCTCCTTGTTGCCGTGCAAGGAAGCTGTGGGGAGGGGGTGGGTGTCAGTGGCAAGCGAGGATGGAGGGCTAGGGGGCGTACTTGGTGGGTCTCCCGCCTCCGGGTCTCCCCTTCCATTTCCTACACCCCTTCGTCCATCGTTGTTGTGCATGAGCAAGCCCAGTGACATGGCAGGCGGGCGGTGGGGGCGACGCGGTGAATGCACGGGCGTCATGGCGGGTGTCGTCCCTTGTCGTTGGTGGTGGTTGGGGGTAACGTTGTGGGCCGCGGGCGTCATCACGGCACAACATGGTGGGCGATGGGGGTGACGTGGTGCACGGTTGATGGATTCAAGCGGAGTTTTAAACCTGGCGGGTACTCGAGTCGCGTGAGTACCCGCCATTCCAGAAAGTGAAACTCAGATCCGGACGCACCCGTGGGAACGGGTGATCCGGACCCGTGAGTCAGTCTACCCGCGAGTGTTCCCACGAGTAAACTCACAGGTACTCACAAGTAGCCATGACTCGTGTCCAGCCTTAGCGGTGACGAGCCGTCAAAGTGATCCCAGAAGCCTTTCACTTCCACGGCATCCTGGAAACACATGGAAAAAATCGCCCAGTTCATCCCGGTTGCATCAAGCTTGGGTATGGAGGATGGGAGGGTGTCAGAAAGAGAAGTTGGGTTGGAAGCCATGGTTGGAATTTTGTACGAGAGATAAGTCGACAGTAAATGGTTATTTCAAGTTTAGTAACAGTTCTCGGGGCCCATAACCTGTAAGAATTGCAAGCTACAAATGTCGTAAGAAAAGGTAGATAATTGTCCATAGAATAAAGCTCACCTCAGTTGGTTTGGGGGGAAAACAACTGAGGTGCACAAAAACGTAACTATGCCGTATATCTAGAGAATCCATGAAAAGCTCCATCGTACCAAAAGGGATAAGAACAAGACAAAAGAAAGTAAACACATGGTGCATTCGGTGAACGAATGCACACGAAATGATAGAAACGAAGTGCAATATTGCATACTGATACCATATGGAAATGAGCTTGCGGTGCATTTGACCTCGGACTGTACGCGCGCACTGCATGCGTGTTGTGCGCATTATTCCAACACTGCTTCCCTAGGATAGGGTTACATCCATATCTCATCCCTTGTCTTCTACCCTCTCCAAAGTCCCCTTGAGCGCTCTGATTCAGACCCTAGGCATCACATGAATGGAATACACTATACTTCTTGCATATCAGCAAAGGGAAAACACAATATGCCAACCGAGACAGTATAAATTTCTAAGCATTAATGGAGTCCTTCCAGACCGATAAGTGCTTGATGTCGATGAATCGAGGAATCCATTTGGAGGGGTCATTTCCTGGAGTGTATTTCAGAGGGTATGGATATCTGCTGTCCATACTGGCAGCATCACCACCACTGTCACTGCCACCATCACCGCCGCTGTTGTCAGTTTTGGTTGAAGGTCGGGCATGCTTCTGCTGCTTCTGCTTCTGAGGGACTGGAGTGCTGATAGCATAACTCATTGGGGTTTCCTGAAATGTTTTGAAGTACTTGAGCGCTTCTCTAAGGACGGCTTTGTAGTTTTCATGAGTGGCAAGGGTTAATCCAACTGAAACACCCCATGTATGTGAGACAAGACGACAAAGATAGGGAATGAAGGGCCGCCAGTATACTGTGATATGATGTTCAATCTCTATTTTGTAATGGAGCAAATCGATGTATTTGTCTTTGAACAGCTGTTCATGATGAGTTTCATTTAACCATTGTGCCGTTGGAACATGATTGCTTGCTGAATGAAATTGCCCACAAGGCCCCGTGGTGAAACACACAATTGCAAAGGCTGTCTGGAGGAGCGACTCAAGGTTGTCAGCTGGACTATGAGCAAATTTGCCACGGTTTTCTGGGTCCAGAGCTGCAAGTGACATGAAAGGTAGAGTTCCCTGAAGAAGAAAATAATTCAGTATGTACGAGAGCAGAAGAATTTAGTGCCAAGGCGTACTGATGTTCTATCCATCTTTGTGTCGAGCGCATGAGTGAAATCATAGTCAATGACGACACCAACAACTGGGATGACTTCATTTACACCTGTCGATGGAGTGGGGGTGATTACTGGGTCCTGCTGCATATGTCTCCGAGTAGTGCCCTTCTTTGGCTTCAAAGGTCTCGGGTCATAAAAAATTATGATGTTGTTGATGCTTAAGTCGCTGTGGACGATCTTGCATTTGGTGTGCAGATATTCAAGCCCTAAGAAAGTAAGTGATTGAGTAAATTACTTTCAGTATTGAACACCAGACTTACATTTGACACAGTCTAAGAGGACCTTCACAAACTCTTTACAAGAGCAAAAAGAAGTTATGGGGTCACCAATGGGACCATTCACTACACAGTGGTGCACATGTGCAGGGGGCTGATTGGCCATGAACCCCCTTTGATCCTTGGTTGTGTGTCCAACATCATGCCCAGTAATGAACCCAGTATATAATGCTTGAAATTTCTTTGCTTTGTCACTGACATCTTTGGAAACAGTGTCCTTTATTTTTGTGAGAATGTCAGTTTTGCAAAGTCCATGGTCAAGGAGAACCCAGGAATCCTTGAGGATGTAGAACGACCCATCGTCAGCAGGGGCGAGAGCTCCTCCAAGATACAGGCGAGAGCTCCTCAGGTATAGACGAGAGCTCTTGAGGTGCAGATGAGAGCTCCTCAGATGAGGGCTCCTCCGAAGAAACAGGCTCGATAAGTGCATGTTTGACTCCTAAAAGATGGGCCAGATGATTGAGCCAATCCTGGATGGTGTGCTCCAATGTAGACAATAAAAAATTGATGAATATGTGCTTATCTTCATCCCAACAGCGGGGAGATCATTGAGACAATTTGAGTTGAATGGTTTAGGAAGTAACTTGTCGGGAAAGACAACATCATTAATCCAATCAGATGAATGGTTTAGAAAGTACCTTGTTGCAAAGACAACATCTTTAATCCAATCAGATTCTGCAATGATGGATGGGATGCCAAGGCTAAGCAGGGTGTTCGCTGCGGTGGCATTGACCTCTTTCTGAGGGGTTTCTTTGACCGTGCTTCCGTCAATGAGAAGGATTGGTTGTGCGGTTTGATGGAAGGAAACATATTGTTGATATAATTGAGAAAATGGGTAGAGTGCGAAAGAGTAGAATAGAAAAAAGACGATGGGAGGGTAGGATGTGTGTAGCGGGCTCTGTTGTCGAGAAGTTAGAACATTATTACAGGCATATCCTGGTGGTGGCCTGCATTGGGTATCTGCTGCCTTGAATTCTGCCATGGTGGGGAAGAAGGTGAACAAACGGCTGTGGGGGTCGTAATTGTATGAGTCAGCTTCGGATTCCGAGAAATTATCAAAGTCGGCAGTGCTGAAGCATGTCGAGTCCAAGTTCCAACAGGGCATCAGCCTTCCCAGCGCCTGTCATGTAAAATGGGAACATTGAGGGCATTGCCGGAAGATATGAATCATACAATGCTTCGATCGTGGGGGTTCGAGGACAAGGTGTTTCCAATGTCACTGGCTGATTCCAAGCTGATTCAGCATAATTCAGATTGTGCGAAAGACTACCTTATTAGTATTATGGTAAGAACAAATGAATTTTTAATATGGCTACTAGTAGTGTGATAAATGAGTCAAGAAAGCGGCTCCATGCCCCCTAGACGAACCACGTCTAGCCCAGGTCTCTCTACCAGGAAATAATGTTTTTCTCCATCTCTGTGCTTTTCCAATTTGTGAGGCACCATCGCTACAACAGATTGAATACAGGAGACATCAATAACTCGCACTGAATTGTCCCCAAGATACTCGCAAGAAATGAATGGCCATTGATAATCATAGTGCTCACTCCCTTGTAAGTACTCTAACAAAAATGAAGACTATATGTCATCCTCGGGCCCATCTTCAATCATCTTAGCATAGTCCTCATAGCTCGCAAACGTAGGCAGTGATCGAAGTTTCTTTCTCCGCTCACTCTTGCTTTCGCCCTCCCTCTTCCTTTTGCCCCAGTGCCACCAGAGCCGCTGATCCCGCCCCAAACTTCTTCCTCCTCGGGATTGTGGTCTGCATCGGAGCCGTCGTATTCGATTAGGCCATCGGGAACATCACCATTTAAGGAGATAAGGTCTTCGTTGTCTGAAGCTTCCACGAGTGAGAGACCGTCGCCGTCATTGCTACTGCCATTTTCTGCCTCATCCTCATCATCCTCATCCTCATCATCCGGATCGCTGTCCACGACGTGACCCTCCTCATCACTGTCGCTCAATGAAAGGCCCTCATCGTCGTCAATATCGACGTCGCTGTCATCCATGAGGTCATCGTCTCCTTCAGCTTTTGGCATACTCGCTTGCATGACCTGATAATACAGTTAGTACACAGTGAATAAATAAATAACAATAATAAAAATGCTTTACCTTCCATATCTCATCCTCGTCTAAATCACTATCGTCTTCGTCCTCATCAACAGCTTCTTCCGTTTCTTGAACATCAGCCCCGGGGACATCTTCGTTTTCGTCCTCGTCTTCTTCATCCGACGACTCCTTATCTTCCTTGCGTTTATTCACCTTCGCGGCTTTAGCCTTCTCTCTCTCGTCCTTCCTGGTAAAATACTGATGGAAGAACAGCTGCCACCAAAAAGTCAGCACATACCCCAACATGCAAACCAAACCAACACACCTGGTCTACGGGCACGTCCGAGGTCTTCTTTTTCAAAAAGCGCGGGTCGTTCACCATCACTGCTGCGCCAACCTCACCCTTCGCCAGCTTCACGCCCTCCACCGCGCTCGCGGCCGGCTGCATCGCGCTGGCGCCCTTGCCAACGGCTTCCCCAGCCTTGGCCTTCTTCGGGTTCTTGTACACGAATCGATCGAGGAAGTGCGAGAGTGTGTTCTGAGAGAGATCCGCCGATGCGGTGAGGGGCTGCGAAGAGAGCAACTGGCGCGCATGCAGCGCGACGGCTGGGTGGTAGTGGTTCAGTAGTGGTGTCTGCGACGGGCTCGTTAGTGTTGAGGATTGGAGAAATTCTGGTTGAGTGTACGCACCAATTCCCACAAAGGCAGACATGACGCATGGGCAAACTGTGGTTCGCGCTTTCGCGGATCGTAGCTTTTATCGCTCGTTTTTGGGGGCTCGTTGATCATTGTCCGCAAGCCGGGGATACTACTAAACAGCTAATCGAATGGGACGTATGAGCGCATTTCTCGAGCGATTGCTTGGACAATAAAAACAATCAGAGACGTACCTCGCCTAGCAAAAACAGACCGCCTGCAACGAATCCGTTGCTCCACTACCCGCACTAACCAACAGCTGCACGAAACGCCGCACAAGTGCTTTCGTTCTTTCTCTTTCCTCCTCGCCCTTGCCAGCATCTGCCTTGACGGACTTGAAGAACAGGTTGAGGTACATTGCCTGCTTTGACGAGGTCGCGAGCCGGGTGTCGTACAACGACGCGTAAAGTGTTCGGTAGTACCTGTCAGTGATAGATTTAGCAGTAGAAGAGGGCGTGGATGACGACGCGGGGTCAGAGGCGGTAGTAGTAGTGGCCAGGGAAGCGCTTATTTGTTGGATAAGGACGAGGGCTTGGAGGGAAATATTGAAGGTAGAAGTATGTGTGATAAGGAAAAGAGTATCAATATGGTTATTGATTCTAACGCAAAAAGTAAGTTGAGTGTTTTTTGAATTTAGAAAAGAAAAGGCATACCCAGCATCATTAGCATCAATCTTTGCGAACGGAAGCGCGCGATTGACACCGGCCAAGATTGCGGAAATCAACTTTGAATTTGAATCTTCCACCTCGGTAAACCCAGCTGCACCCTTGACCTCCGTTTGTTTCCCTTTGCCCTTGCCCTTGCCTTTCAACTTTCCCTCTCTAATCCTTCCCCTTTATCCGTTTTGAACTCAGGCTTATTATCCTCCTCCTTTGTCTCTTCATTGTCGTCCTTGGCAGTACCCTCGCCCTCACCCAAAAGCTCCTTGAACATTTCAAAATACACATCGATCAACTGCAATGCCACCTCGCGGTCCGCAGGCGTGAGGACAATCTGGTTGAATGTTACTGTTGCATAATACCGCGCGTGAGGATTAGTGCTCTTCTTCTCAGTTCCAGAATTTTTGGGCTTGGGCTTGGACGACGGCTCGGCATCAGCAAAGCGGATATGCTTGCCCGTGGCGGCGGAGGTGGTTGGGGCAGGGGCTGCAGGGGCGGAGACGGGACGGAGGACAAGCGAGATGATCTCGCGAACGATAATGGCTTTCATGGCGGGGTGGCTTTGGAGCAGTTGAAGGATGTGATAGGACGCTCGGGAGGCCAGAGATTTTTCGGTATCTCCCTATCGCGATTAATTAAATCGATTCATGTAGAAACGATATCAAGGCTTACCAGCTTGTTCACAAGCAAGCGCAATAATTTTGTTCTTGCTCGGGCTTGTCGCGAAGGAGGGTGAAGATAAGGGTGATGGCTTGCGTGCGTACATATGGAAGGGGATCCAACGAAAGCGTCTAAATTCTGCGTTAGGCAATGGTGCGGTCGGCAATTTATGTAGACTGACTTCGAGAATCTGAAGGACAGAAAAGAAATACTTCTTCAGCCAATCTTCATAATACCAGACTAGCAGATACGCGTCTGTTGCGCCTGGATGGAGAAGAGGCTGATCTCGGAAATACCTGCAGGTTTTTTTAGGTAAAATATTTTGCACAAAACATTGGCACTCACCTGAGTTTCCGACCAGGAGCCCCACCACCTACCCACCAATCCACAATACACTCAACGCTTTCAGACTCTCTTCCGGCCGCCCTTTCCCTTGCCTCTCTCCGCCATCGACTTCATGTTTCAAGGGCTTTGACATTGTGCAGAGGACTGCTTTGGACAAGCAAGTCAGAGCACTCAGTCTGTCGGAGAGGGTACCAGATTGGATAATTTTTGAGAGGAAGCCAGCTTCTGATGCAGATGAATTCGATGTCGAAGAGCTTTGGAAAGTGCCGATATCAGTTTCGTGGAGTTGTGCGGCTTTTGAAGTCAATGCGGAGAGTTGGACAGGCGATATTGTGGAGGGCGCCGAGGTAAGAGAGGGAAGTGCATCGTACCAGATGGAAGCTGGAGGGAAGACGAAGGGGGACTTCATCGTTGGATGTACCAACGAACGCTATGTATTCTAATTTTTGAATCTGTGCCAGTAGTTTTTGTCATAGCACGTGGCCTCGGACATCACCGAGAGCTAATCATAGTTCTAGTATCTCTGGCTCTGCTCTCGTGAACGTCAACGAACGACTTTCGCAATGTCGCAACTAACTCGGGATCCTTTAAAGCGTTCACATTGGCCCTGATACAGTTGGGAAATATCGGATCGAATAAATCCACGAATTTACAGCATGCCCGCGAAATGATCCTCAAGGCGGCTCAGGGGCAGGGCGCCTCGAAGAAACCAGATATCATTGTGTTACCAGTATTTGACCCTCAATAACTCGTCTTAAATGTTCTCTGACGACGAGAGCTAGGAATGCTTCAACTCCCCGTATGGTCATACCCATTTCCCAGTATACGCAGAGAAGATCGGCTATGTCCCCGGCGAACCGTACGAGCGCTGCAAAGTCCCAGCGAAAGCGTGCAAATGCTGTCATCTGTGGCCAAGGAAATTCGAACTTGGCTTATCGGAGGTACGACAAGTTGTTGTATATAAATATGCCGCAACAATATTCTCTTTTTAGGGTCGATCCCGGAACGCGACGCCCAAGATGATAAGCTGTACAATACGTGCACGGTATATAACCCCGACGGTCAATACTGTGCACTGAATATCTGGTCGAGATTCTCAACTGGTGTGTGTAGGTGATCTAGTTGCAATCCATCGCAAGGTCCACCTATTCGACATCGATATTCCAGGAAAGATCAAGTTCAAGGTGGGGACAAGAACATGACAATTGTACTGTAGATCATTGCTAAAGACTTTGATCTAGGAAAGCGAGACGTTGACTGGCGGAACGACTCTCAACTCGTTTGATACTGGTAAATTGGCCAGAAAATTTTGTCTTCCTATTTTAACTGCTTTATTAGGTTTCGCAAAAATTGGACTGGGGATCTGCTATGACATCCGATTCCCTGAGATGGCGATGATAGCCGCCCGTCAAGGTGGGTCACTCGATTATTGACCCACTTTCCCCGTTTGAAGCTGTGACCTTGAAGGCTGCCATATGTTGATTTACCCGTCGGCGTTCAATCTCACGACCGGGCCTCTGCACTGGGAGCTGTTGCAGCGGAGCAGGTTCGTTTTCCTTGCAATAAATACGAGCGTCTGCCCAACTTGATGTCGATACGTAGAGCGGTAGATAACCAAGTGTTTGTGTCGATGTGTAGCCCTGCGCGCGATCTCAGCGCTGGATATCATGCGGTATGCATCTCTGTCTGTCTGCCATGCGGAACGCTGACCCGAATACATGCAGTGGGGCCACTCGATGGTGGTGGATCCAATGTCCGTGGCTTTAAACTTACAGTGATGTGTTGCATGGTCTAATTATGAACAGGGCACGCGTGGTGAGCGAGGCGGGCGAAGGGGAGGAGATCATCTACGCGGACATTGGTGAGTGGATGCTGTGCATCGATGGCTGTGTCTCATGGTGTGCAGACCCGGCGGTGCTGGAGTCGACGCGGGGAGGGATACCGGTGACGGTGCAGCGGCGGTTTGATGTGTACAGGGATGTGGCGAATTGATTCAGTTGCCGGATTTGTAAAGATGTGGAAAGTCGTAGATGCTTGTAGAACGATCATCATTTTTGTCGTAACTAGTCAAAAACGTAGCCCTCCCCAATCCTCCCTTGTATCATCCCCTCCTCCATCATGGTCCGCGAAACGTGAGCGTTCCCGTCCATCCTTTCCCCAGATCCATACTAAAACACCGCAGAAAATTTTACGACCTCCTTGAGGTTCCTCCCACTGCATCAGAATCAGATCTCAAGAAGGCTTATCGCAAGAAGTAGGCGCTCGTTCTCCTTCGTGTCCATGGCACTCCCATTGAACATTTCGCTTCGCAGAGCCCTCCGATTGCATCCCGACAAGGGCGGTGACCCCGAGCTGTTCAAAGAGGTGACGCATGCGTGCGTTGATTTTCAGTCTTTGAGGTCCTTTTCGTGCAAGCTCATTCATTCTCAGCTACGAAATCCTGTCTGATCCAGATAAACGACACATATACGATGCGCGCGGTGAAGCTGGACTATCGGAGCAGGGAGGCATGGGCGGCATGGATCCCCAGGTATGTGCCACTCGATCCACATCATCACCAACGAACGACTGATCTCCGCGCAGGATCTCTTCAGTCAACTCTTCGGCGGAGGCGGAGGCTTCTTTGGCGGAGGAGGCGGCGGCGGCCGATCTCCCGGCCCTCGCAAAACCAAAGACCTCGTCCATCGCGTCCACGTCACGCTCGAAGACCTCTACAAGGGCAAGACCACCAAACTCGCGCTGACGCGAAATGTGATCTGCTCCAAATGCAAGGGCAAGGGCGGAAAGGAGGGTGCTGTGCGGACATGTACCACTTGCAGCGGCCGCGGTATCAAGGTCACCTTGCGCCAGATGGGCCCCATGATCCAGCAAATCCAATCGCCTTGCGACGAATGTTCAGGAACGGGAGAGATCATCAACATGAAAGACCGGTGTACCCAGTGCAAGGGCAAGAAGGTCGTCCAGAAAAGAAGTTCTTGGAAGTCCACATCGATAAGGGCATGAAGGGCGGCCAGACGATCCAATTAGAGGCGAAAGCGACCAGTCGCCCGGCGCCGAGCCAGGCGACGTTGTGATTGTGATTGAGGAGAAACCCCACGAACGCTTCCGCCGCCAGGAGAACGACCTGATCACTGAGGTCGAGGTCGATCTTCTGACTGCTCTGGCGGAGGCCAAATCGCCCTCAAACATCTGGACGATCATGCACTCCTCATCAATATCGGTCCATGCGAGGCGAAACACGGTCAGTATTGAACATAGCATTTTTATTCGCTTGATATTGACGTTGTCCTTTATCTATTTGTAGGCGAGTTGAAAGTGATCCACGGACAAGGCATGCCCTCACAACGGCACCACGAGCCTGGAGATCTTTATGTCAAGATTTCTGTCAAGTTCCCGATTCCATTGACCCTTCTGCTATTCCTCTGCTTGAAAGAGCACTGCCACCCCGTAAACCCGTCGAGAAGTTTGACAAGAACGTTATTCTGGAGGAGGTTACCCTGGACGATGCAGACACCCGATCACGGCCAGGCCTACAAGATGACGCCATGGACGAGGATCAGGAGGAACCTCGCGTACAGTGTGCGAACCAGTAGATAGCATTGCTTTTGGGAAATTCCTTTTTTTCATTTCTTTTGCATGTTGTTTTTCTTCCGGCATTTTTTCTAGATTCCTGCTATTACATTGATTGATACACTTGTCATCTAATACCTCGAACTCATACATCCCAGCTAGTCTATGAAGTTGAAGAATTGAGCTAATGGATACATGGTTTGGTGCGGTGGCGAATTACCTCTGGGTTGAGCTTGAACTCGTCGTAGTCTTTGCGACTGAAAAAACTGAGCTCCGTCTCATTTTCTGGGGAGGATTGATGAGTATATAAAGAATACAATTGTAAGGGGATAGACGGACCACATCCGACCTGCTCAAGAGTCATGTCGCCATCATCCAATATCCAGTCGTCGTGATCCAGGTTGATGATAAGGTTCGAGGTCTGTCATATATGCGTTTAAAAGAACAAGATCCGATGGTGTGATTAGACGCACCTTGGCGCCGTGCGCCTTTGTGTAGAGCTTGAGGGTGTCTGTGTATGGTTTAGCGTAGTGGCGGTATGGATGCGGAAGAGGACGCACCTAGCTGACACGACCGATAAGGCTTCCATCCTGGCTGGGTTGCGACAGCTGGGGAAGATGAGCAGGTGATCTAATGTGCGATTAGAGTGGGGACGGACCTTGTCGGGCGATGTCCTTGAGCTGGGCGACGGTGGTAGTGGTGAGGTCGACATTGTGGAGGACGAGGCTCTTTTCTGTGCGGTAGCTGAGGGACTTGATGACGCGGACGGTGAGGGTAGCGCTGGTGAGGGGACGCGCGCAGTCGGTTGTGGCCATTGGATGATGTCAACGAGCGATTTCCCGTTATGGGCATGGCCAAAATAGCTCCGGAAATAATGGACTGCCCCTCTCCCCCAATGATTCCCCCAAATCCCAGGCTTTCTCCCTCCCACCACAACCATGAATCATCCCTTTCTCACAGCTAGCATTCCAGAGCTCGTCCACAAGCTCAAGACAGACGAAAAAATCGCACTGCTCGGTGCCCCCAATTGGTGGAACACCACCGCCATTGACAGGCTTGGCATCCCCTCCATTCGCATGAGCGACGGTCCTAACGTGCACCCACACCTCAATAACCCCTGTCTACCCACTGACCTATCGCCTGTCCTCTAGGGCGTCCGGGGCTCCTCTCACTTCGTCTCTACTCCAGCTCAATGTCTGCCAGTACGTCGCACCTTCCCTCCACATCGTGCGCCTCCGCTAACGCCGTCATCTAATAGTGTGCGACCGCCCTGGCGTCCACCTTCAACCCGGATCTTGTCCAGAAAGTTGGCGTCTTTTTGGGCCAAGAGACGAAGATCAAATCTTCTGTTGTCCTTCTTGCGCCCACATGTAATATCCAGCGCACCCCACTGGGTGGACGAGCCTTCGAGTCCTTCTCTGAAGATCCCCATCTTTCTGGTCAGCACACGTTCTTCATATTCTAGCTCCAATGCCTCATTGTCAAGATCTGTATCAGGTACTATGGCCGCTGCCTATGTAAACGGCCTCCAGTCTGAGGGCGTCTCTGCCAGTTCGTATTTTCCTTTCACGCTCCCCCCGGGCGTATGACTCAACTACAGATGGGGTCCAGCCATCAAACATCTGGTGGCGAATGACATAGAACATGAACGCACAGCGGCAGACTCGGTTGTGTCCAATAGGGCCCTCCGAGAAGTATATTTATACCCGTACGCACATGACTATGCATTTCTATCTATGCCGCTTTCTCAATTGGTAATAGGTTTATGCTTGCCCAGAAACATGCCCAGCCTGGCGCGTATATGACCTCGTAAGTCTCACGATTCGCGCTGTTTTCTATTACTAAAATAGGTTTCCAAAGCTATGGCCGTATTAAAGGCGTCCACTGTTCTGAAAATAAAGAATTGCTGACGACCATTTTGCGCGGCGAATGGAAATTCAAAGGCATTGTAGTCAGCGACTGGTTCGGGCTAATTTTCCTCTGCATTTTAGTTTCACTCCTAACAATTAATTTACATTTTAGGTTTGGAACATACAGCGTGGATGGCGCCATTAATGCTGGGCTTGACCTCGAGATGCCCGGACCGCCGCGCTGGAGAAACACTCTGCTCGTCACGCATTGTTTATCCGCGCAAAAACTGCTCGTTTCTACTATAGACGAGCGCGTCACCAACCTGCTTACCTTCGTGCAACAGCAGGCCCGGAAGAATCCCAAGGTCGTTTTTGGCGACGGCATTGAGCGCTCGCGAGATTCACCGGAAGGCCGGCAATTCTGCCGTTCGCTCGCTGCTGAGGGCATTGTGCTGTTAAAAAACAGGGATAACGTTCTCCCTCTAGGAAACGACAAACCTGGATCTCTGAATATCGCCGTAATTGGTCCCAACGCTAAGGAGCGCGTCATTTCCGGCGGAGGATCTGCGGCACTCAAAGCGACATATGTTGTTACCCCATTCCAAGGCATTAAGGACAGCATCTCGAAGGGATCCACGCTTCGCTATCATGTCGGGTGTTATGGTGAGTCAACACTATCTTCAAATATCAAATGATAGCGGCTCATATGAAAACCCCAGCGCATAAATATCTTCCGACATTGGAGAATTACCTGGTGACTCCTGGTGGCGAACCCGGCTGGCGTTGCACATTCTATTCTCATGATGAGAACGGCGAAATTTCGAATCCAGTCCAAGATTACACCCTCAACGACACTAGAGTGAAACTCAACGATTTCCTACCAGAAGGCTTGACTGAGAACTGGTCCATCAAACTCGAGGGGAAACTGACCATTCCGACCACGGGCCTCTTCGAATTAGGCTTGACAGTGGCAGGTCCGTTCCGCGTTCTCATGACGAGCTTCTATTTTTCATAAAACACCTATTCGTTAGGCCGAGCCAAATTGTGGGTCAACGGAACGCTTACGATCGATAATTGGACCAAGCAAACTCCGGGTGACTTCTTCTACGGGTCCGTGAACCCTGCTTTTATTCTTAATCGACATCTATTGACATATTTATGGCATGTTAGTCAAGGCACCATTGAAGAAAAGGCCGTTATTCATTTCAACGCTGATACGCCTTACGACATATGTGTACTTTACACCAATACCAATCCTCCCGACGGCGAGGACGACAAAGGTGAAGGCCGCCTTTCGCAGCCCGCCCTCATGCGCGGTGTCGTGAGTCCTACATATAACGTTTCATCAGCGGCAATACTAAAAAAGCTACAGCGCCTCGGAGGCTGCGAAAAAATAGACGCAGACCACGCTATAGAAGAGGCGGTGTCTCTGGCGAAGACTGCAGATGCCGTTATCTTTGTCGGCGGCTTGACCCCAGAGTGGGAGAGCGAAGGCTTTGATCGTCCCTCGCTCCAACTCCCTGGCCGCCAAGATGAGCTGATCAAGCGGTTGGCCGAAGTTAATCCGCGTACGGTCGTGTGCCTCCAAGCTGTATGCTCATTGGCTCGATCTTTGTCATACCCTCGTAATTCTGACTCCTATTCCTTGCATAGGGCTCCGCAGTATCAATGCCATGGATTAAAGAAGTCGGCGGTCTCCTCCAGGCCTGGTATTCCGGAAACGAAGCTGGTAACGCGATTGCAGATGTTCTATTCGGGGCAGTAAATCCTAGTGGACGACTACCCTTGACTTTACCCGTAAGGAAGGAAGATATCCCGGCATACTTGAATGATCGTAGCGAGCAAGGAAAAATCAAGTATGTTTTACATGCCGTTCAACCTCAACCTCAAGCTTTAGGCTGACGTTCTATCCTTGTCTGAAGCTATCGCGAAGATCTTTTCGTCGGATACAAACATTACCAAGCGCGCGGTATAACCCCACTCTTTCCATTCGGGTTCGTCGCACTCTTTCTTCTGAACGTGAATAGCCATCTAAAATTAGGCGTTCATAGGTTGGATTGTCGTATACGAAGTTCTCTCTTTCAAATATGGTCGTCTCTCGTGGACGGTGGACTAACGCACATTCTCTTTTCGCACAAATCAACGTGACCGTCAAAAACGAGGGAGACAGAACGGGCTCGGAAGTCGTTCAGCTCTATGTATCGCTGCCAGAGATAGGACTCACCACCCCCAAGCTACAGCTGAGAGGATTCGCAAAGGCTAACAACGTTACTAAAGGCTCGACAGCGAAGGTGACTATCACCCTGGACAAATATGCGTTCTCGTTCTGGGACGACCTGCAAAATTGCTGGAAAGTACCGGCCGGTAAATATGGTGTGCATGTGGGTGTCAGCAGTGATAACTTATCATTGCACGATACGATTGAGTTGAAGGAGACATTCACCTGGAAGGGACTGTAATAAATAAAGTTCGTTGTTCAGCGCCTATAGAACAATTATATATAGAGTAAACAGTAACATGAATAGTAGCAGGTAGCATTTCAGTTCATGTGGAAATCGCCACTAAGAGTCCATTGATTTTAAGGACCACATTATATTTTTCACTACCCCTTGGACCACATAAATACACAATACTCTAGTATCCTCCACCTTCGTCGGGCCGATGAGATGCCATTTTTCGCCGTTGAGTATCCTCCAATTTCGGACAATTGGAAATACCGTGTCCAAGTCCTGTAAGAATATATAAGGATGGGTGGGAGAATTGGAAATTAAGATATACGTACCTCCGCAAAAGGGACAGCCGGTCACAGCCCCGCCCTGGACTGCTCGAGGGTCTTCAATTGTAGAAAGGAAAGGAGGAACCCTATAAAACAAAGCATTATTAGAGGCTGACACGAGCCTTAACATAGGATACGCACTTTTGTCCAGCCTCCATCAGGAGATATTTGAGATCAAGGAGAGTTTGTTCTGGAGTGTTCATGTTCACGAAGGTAGTGGCAATTCCGGTTTTCCCGCTTCTCCCGGTACGTCCAATCTGATGGACATAGTCTTCAATCTCTTTCGGCATGGAAAATATGATAACGTGTTGGATTTCGTTGAAGTCGAGACCTTTCGAGGCAACTCCAGAAGCCACCATGACGTCCTTGGCGCCGGACTTAAAAGACTTAATGGCGTATTGTCTTTCCTCTTGAGCTGGATAGAAAAGACTGTCAGCAACGTTTTCTGAGAACTCTAAACTGGGTCTCACTTTTGGATCCATGAATTGCAACGGCTTCCACACCTTTAAGCAATAGGTACTCCTGAATATCTAATTCAAAGCTTTTTAAGTGTCAAAAATATCCAGAGTAAAAAACTGGCTCACCATCAACTTCATTTTTGTTTTCACTGAATATGATGACTGGGGGAGGTGTCTTCTGCAAGCATTCCAAAAGATAGACCATCTTCGCTTCCTGTTTGACATATTCCACGACTTGAAGGACATCCAAGTTGGCTGCGCCAGCACGACCGACGTTCACCAATACAGGCTTGATCAAGGACTCGCGAGCAAAGTCTTGAATCTTCTTTGGCATGGTTGCAGAAAAGAGCAGTGTCTGTCGTTGATTCTGTAAATAATAACTCAGCAAATGGTTCATGCGGGATGATATATTATCTGACCTTGAAGAAACTCATGATATTTCGAACGTCATCCTCAAACCCAAGGTCGATCATCCTATCCGCTTCGTCCATGCAGAGATATTTGCAGTTATTGAATGTGAATCGTTTCTTCTCGAGCATGTCGATCAAACGACCTGGAGTGGCAACCACAATGTGGATACCCTTATTGAGGACGTGACTTTGCTCGTTCATGGAGATGCCACCAATACAGAGGAGTGTGTTTAATTGGGGATATTTCCCCTCCTTTGCAAGAGCCGCACACCAGGTCACAACGTTCTCATAAGTTTGAGTTGCCAGTTCGCGTGATGGGCACAAGATGATCCCAACTGGTCCTTCGCCACGAATAAAAGGCAGTTTCATCTCTTCTTCGAGGGCCATCATGATCAGAGGCAAACAAAATGCGAGTGTTTTCCCCGATCCTGTAAAGGCAATCCCAATGATATCACGTCCTGAAAAGCTAAAGAATTTGTTATGGCGTCTGATATTAGAAAATAATAGGCTTACGCGACAGGTATTCCCTGCAGTTGAATAGGTGTTGGAGTTACGATACGTTTCGAACGCAAATATTCAAGTATGGGATCCGGTATTTTCATGTCCTAGATTTTAGTCAGCGATATTCATGATATAGGTTAAGATAAAGAACATACTGTGAAATGCTCTATTGGAGGAGGGATGTCTTCGCCTTCGGCAAGAATGTGGTATTTGTCGCGAAGTTTTTGGTGTTGCTCAGGTGTGCGATCTCTAATATATCGTGGAGGCCTCCAACTATAGAGCAATCATGCATTAGACCTGAACTCTTGAATGAGCCATCAGCACTCACCTTGTCTTTTGGGGTTCGGTATATTGTATCCCTTTAGCTAGTTCCATGTCCGATGCGAGCTTTCTTCGGCTCTTGATCGCGTCAAGAATCTCAGCATCAGCTTCTTGAGCTTTTTCCACTGCTGTCTTTTTTGAATCTAAAACGGAGGTCAAAAGAGCTATATGACTGAATCGCAAATAACCGACCTTCCGTTGCTTTCTTGAGATGCACTTCCTGTGCTTCTAACAGCAATGTTCGTTCTTTGCGTGCCTTTTCTCTTGTACGTTCTTCTTCTCGTTGAGCGTCTTCCTTCTCGTCCAGTTCCTCCTGTAATCGTAGGGCACTGGGTTTCTCGGCCTTCATTCCGAGGTTGGCTAACTTGGCGAGCTTTGCCTGTCGTCGTTGTGCGACTGGGATATAAGGCTCATAAGAATCGTCTGCATCATCTAGCTTGTATACTGGAGATGGGGATCTCTCTCGGCGTCTCTTTGTGAATTCTGTGGTAGACATGGTGGTGTGTGTTCAAGGTACTATTGCAGACTCGTGACTACTGACTACATGGTCACAGCCGAGTCACTCGCTCCCAATGGCATTCACTAACATTACATCTTTGTGTAGTAATATACAATGGTCCCAAAATGTTATGGTATATGCGGGATAATAAATGCGAAAAGTATGCCCTAATGGTACAAATAAGATATGTTCTACTGGAAGATAAAATGAGCAAAATAGCTTGGAATAGGGTGATCGTTATAGAATGTCTGTATCGGCATTTTCTTCTTGAGATTCTGCCGCTGAAGCTTCAGCCACCTCCAGGATTTCTGTTGCTAGAGGTGAGCTCGGCAACTCGTTATCACTCTCAAGCTTCTCCGTTCTTCGTCTACGGCGTCTATGAGTAGCATTGGTTGGAGATGGTGGCGCTACAAAACCGTCATTCTTCAGTCGAGCCAGCATATCGCGTGCAATGTGTGAGGTGTCATCAGCAGCATTGATGGTATCAGTGGCAAATGTGCTGCCTGTCGTGGTGGTTCCGCCTTCAGGACGACGTCGGCGTGCTGCTCTGCGAGTTATTGTATCTCCATCACGAAGGCCTGCTATGAGTCTCTCCAGTGCGCCATCGTCTTCGTCGGCGACGCTCGCTTCGAGTTCCTTCTGACGATTGGCTTTACTCTCTTCCATTGCTTGTTTGCGTTTCTCCATCATAAGCTTCTCCTCCGCCACACTTTGATTTTCGGATTTACATTTCTGAGATAGCATGAGTTGCACGCTACAAAAAAAGTCTATCAATGAACATACCTTGTATGACGTGACAAAAGTCTTGAATATGCCATAAAACTCTGAAGATGACATATTCTTGTCTTCTTCTCCATAGTAATTGATGGCGTCGACAAATGTCGAATCGGCATTCCTCACGTCATCAACCAAATCTTCTAACTGAATGCTGGCTCTGTTGTAGAATGCCCACATTTGCTTGCCGTAGCGATCATTGTCCGACAGATCAGCAAAATATTCAACAAGTTCTTGATGAATCCGAGCGAGTCCATCCCGAAGTTCGGAAAGACCTTTCCGAACATCCAATAAATTAACTATGCAAAATATTTCGTCAAATAATATCCGGTAAGTTTCGTAGTGGTACCGACCTCGGTATGCTTCAGCTGGCTTTTCAAGTTCGTCCAAAAATGCCTCCATTTCTGGGAAGTGCTTGGCTACCGTTCGTTCTAGGAAGTGAAGTAGGGTGGTGTTGTTGACGGATTTGGTGTCGACCAACTATAAACATCGTGAATTTATTGGCAGATTTTTGTCGCGGCTTGGACTGACCTTGTTTATGCTGCTCACACGGAACCCGAAGGCACCACCTTTAATGCCAGTGCCATTCATATAATTACCAATCAGAAGGATCAACTAAGCATGTAACTTCAATTGAAATGTCCTCAAACTTCGGAAAGGAGATACGCACAGAGAGCAATTCTTTGAAGTTCTTGGCTTCCAGTAGATCGCGACCAGCTTGTGAGAGTTTTTTGGCACCCTATAATGCGTGTCAGAATCGGGCTGTCCTGGAGAAATTAAAATGTATATTTTCGAACTAACATCATCCAATAATGCCCAAGTTTCATCGAAGTTGACTTTGTACAACATGCCCTCTATGCGTGGGCCGAGCCTGTTGATTTTGATCAATTGAACCATGAGCCTATCCGAGGGGTGAAGCCCAGCGAGTTCTACTGGATCCGCATTCCGATACACATTTAACTTGCCAACCTGGAAAACGTCGTCAGATAAGGCGTCGAAATGTAAGTTAAATACTTACCTGTTCAGGAGACGGCAATACAGGTTTCAGTTCACTGAGGAAGACTTGGGTACACATTTCCAGGTCGAACTGTTGTATCTTGCGAGCAATTTCTTCGGGCTCGAGTTTTTTGATGAGCTGGATGAGGATTTCTGATGATCGAGAATCAATACTAAAATTATTGGCAATGACTAGGGTAAACATACCGACGCGCTTCTTTGTTTGGGGATCTAAGACGCTGCGAAGTTCGGCGCGCTTCTGTCGAGCTGCCAAGCGAAATGAATACATGCATCTTAAAGATAGAAATAAAGAGTATTCACCCATCAAATTGATAACAAGCTGTTTTGCTTTGAAGTCCTCTTCCATTTCCATCCAAACACCGTCCATTTGTAGCTTCTGCAACATCGACAGTTCCTTCTCCGGCTCATCCTCGTTCCATAATGTCTTTCCAACCTGTTGTTGAGGAAGTTTGTCCCACTGAAGTTGCTTCATTTTCGTGCTCGGAGTAATAGACATCTCTTTACGGTTATTTCCAAATGCTGCACCGGGTCCTAGAAGAGAATTTCTGGCAGAGCTATGCGTAGAGCTTGGGGCGGACAATGTATGAGGAGGGGGTGGAGGCGGAGGCGGAGCACCAAACATAGCCGTTGGTACCATAGCTTTCATGCGAAGTGAAGGTGGCGGTGGAGGAGGAGGAGGAGGGGAGGAGGAGGAGGACCAGAAGATGATGACATAGGCTTATTAAACCCTCCAGGCGGTGGGGGTGGCGGAGGAGGCGGAGGCGGCGGGGGTGGTGGCGGAGGGGGAGGAGGGGGAGGAGGTGCACCTATAGGATGTTCTTCAGGTAGTGTCGCTAAAGTAGGGGCAGGACTGCCTTCACGCGATGGAAGCGATTTCCCTCTTGACAAGAAGTGTTTATTCAGTTGTTCAGCAAACGAGCCAGCAGATGCACCACGTGAATTGACCGACCCATCTGAACTAACAGATGTAGCCGCTGTGTCTCCTGTCCCATTCGTGAAACCACTTCGTGTAGACCGTCCAAATTCACTCTCGTCATCATTTGCAGGCGAGGCCGACCGGCTGGGATTGTTAGAGTCATTGGAAAACCCGTCTTCTCCTCTGAGCGCCAACACATTGTTGTGTTTGAATGTATCTCCACCGAGTGGAGTTCGCTCTTTACGATGCGGTGATCCGCGAATACTTCGAGAGTTAGAGACAGATCCTAATTGGGGAGAATACTGTTGAACAAGTAGATGAATAATTTGCCACAAAAACAAATGATATATAGTTACCAATTTGACCCCAGCAGCTAGTTGCTGCTGTACTTGTTCTCGGGCGTCCGCGTCATCCGCATCCATGAATTGGGACACTCTTCCATTTTCGTCAACCAGAATTTTTTCCCCGGAGGGCCCTTTGAAAAGTTTTTTACCAGATGGTGCTCCAGCCTGGCCTCTTTTCATGCTCCCTTTACGAGGTGTCACATCGTTATCGTCTTCCTCCTCGTCCTCCTCAGCGAGACCTTTTGCGCCTTTGGTTCTGCGTCGGTTGAGACCTTCCTTGCCTTCCAATATGCTGATCGTCTTGCGGCGTTGGAACGTCTTTTCAAGTGTTTCGACAAGAGCCTTACGATCCATAGTCCCTCCATCCAGAATTGTCTCTACTCCTTTGCCAACCTCCTTCAACATCCGGAATAATTCCATGATTTGAGCTTCTAGTTGATTGATCTTGTCCTCGTATGATGCCTTCTGCTTTTCCATTTGTCCGTGCAATCTGGAAGTGGTTTCCCTCGATACAGCCAATTTTTCCTCTAGACTAGTTATTTGAGCTTTGAGTTTTCCCGTTAGACCATCTTGACCTTGGGCTATCTCGTCCTCCAAAGCTTCCTTTTCTAGCTTGAGTCGCACTGCCAATGCACGGGCTTCTGCGGCTTCATCTTCAGCAATTTGATAACGATCAGACTCATTGAACTGGGCAATTATCCTTTCGACTGAGTGACCCATTCGTTGCTCAGCTCCTGCAAGTTTCTTGTCCAGGACAACGTCGGTTACAATTGAATCAAGAAGTTGGTAGTAGTGAACCATGGGTTGACCCTCTTCTCGAATAAGAAGCAAATGCTGCATCATCGATAGGAAGTAATTCTGAGCTCTTGTGCCTTTGGTTTTGGAATAGATAGCGTTGTAAACATCTTGGGGATTTGTCAAATCGCTAAGGATTTCCTGGTCCAATCGTTCGCGCAATTTCTTCTCGTCGTCCGCAAACAACACTTGAAGCTTCTTGATCTGTTTATCGATACTGGGTACTCCGAAATTCGCGCATAGTTCAAGAATGCGTTGCAAACCTGCGGATTCCATTTGCGACCGGTGGTGTAATCGCAGATCAAAATCATCCACGAAGGCAAGAATGCCATTGATAAGAACGAGGTTCGAAAGCTAAGGATATAACGAAGGTCAGTGACACAACGCGAGGCTTCAAAAACGTCAAGGAACATACAGCGTATTCGTTCAACGAGCTATCGACACCCGCTGTTCGCCTGACCTCTTCACTGGCTCCAACAAGACTTCCCATCTTGCCTCTTCCTGATAGACTTTGCTCCATAGATTTGAACCAGTATTCGTAGCATCCACCAGCTTCATTATTCGAAACACTTAGGGTCTCCAAAGCGCTAATGACCAAAGGATGTGCTTGGCCATCATTCCAATAGGTCAAAAATGAGAGGAGATCGATAAGACTTTTTCGGGTAGGAAGGTGTGGTGTGTTTAACGACGATGCAATCTGAGTTACTATGGATGGATGGGTCAAGGCTTCATCTGCGGCAAACTAGGAAGCAATGTCAACAATTAGACGCATATTGGATTTATAATTATAAGGCTTACCCCCGTATTCAAAATTTGCCTCAAGCATTTGACCACCTCATACTCCAAAGCTGTGTCGGCTTCACGTCTGCAAAAAAACAATTACAACGGTGTTCAGGGCGGATAAAAAGCTAAATTACAGACCTTGACAGGCGGCTAATGTGCTGGAGGGTTTGTGCCAACACAGATGTTCCTTGCGTCTCAACAAACTCCCTAAACCATCTGAGGAATAGTAAGTATCTTGAATTTCCACAGGTAATATATGTCGTACTTTAGCTCCTTGCTACGAAGGGAAACCAGCAAAGTGCCAGCTTGTTTCGCAGTTATGGTCTTATCGAGGAATTTTTTGATATACCATTCGGGGGATTCTGGAATAATTGCCGCAGGTTGCCCAGTTTCCATTTGCTTCTTGGATTGCTCTTCCCTCTGTTTCTCTTCTCTCCATCGAATATGTTCATCGTTATACACCATATGCCATTTCTGGTCGATGGGAAGGTCAGGAAGATCTCCAAGATCCCGCGTCCGCTTAACATTTTCGAAAAGAAGTTCGATCTCTGCGTCGTCTGCCGGACGAGGGAAATGAAAGGAATCGCCATTGTGATGTCGCTGATAGAACTGAGATAAATGAGAGTGGTGGGAACTTGGTTCGGAGTTTGCAAGAGAAACGGCATATTTTGAACTTCGATTCGCGTCGGAACGGGTTGTCATTCCAGAAGGGGGCCGCATTGTGGAAGAACTGAAATTTCCTGGGGAATATTGACCGAAGTCTTGAGATCTCGTCGAGGAAGACGCCTCGCTTCGACGAATCCGGGCTGTTTGGGGAGTAGAAATTTTGGATGGTGTTTGTGGGCTATAGTCGTCATAAAGGGTGGATGAATCGGCCGAGGAAAGAGATACATTTGAACCCTCTTGTCGATATTGGTCATAAAGCTTTTCCCGTTCCAACCTACTTCGCTGCAGCGTAAACTTGTTGAGTTCAGTGCCCGTCGCTGTAAGGTCGGGATTCGTGTTTGGCGCCGAGATTCCTTTGAGTCCTTGACTGAAAGTTCCAACCGCTATGGGTGAGCGGGCAGGCGCCGATAATTTATCATAGGGGACAGATCGTTCATTTAGGTCTTGACCAGATATAGAAGCTTGTCTTGGACGCCCTTTCTTGCGCCCGAATATAGTCGACATGTGGAATATCTAGACGGAGAGTCGAGAGGACCAGCCACTTCTGCCTGCCGATGATATATCTGCGTCGCGGAACAAAAGCGAATATTTGAACCACCAACCCCTGGATTCGGACAAGTGTGCACAATTGGTCGTGAGGGTATCGAGCAAGCGAAAAAAAATAAGAATAAGGTTATGTTTATCGAAACCTTGAAGCAGACAGGATAGAGGAGATGAGAATGTGGGCTGAGGGACACCGCCGCTGACGACGGCCACAGCGACGACTTTGGCAAGCTTCCATACGGCAGTACTGATCCTTATTGTTGGTCCCAAACAAACACAGCCACGTGATTCGGTTGCGAGGGTTGCTGGCTAATGTCCATCGCAGCCTCTCTGCCACCATCTAGCAACCACCAATATACCGTTGCCGGACCCAGTTCACAACACATACTGTAATAGATATTAGACAAAATAGAATATGTGGACCAGTATTTTTGAAAGGATGAGCCCGGAACAGCGTCTGATGGAGAACGAGGAAATTCACAGGGGCTAGGCAGGTTGGCAGCCGCCAACTCGAAAATAACAAGCCCCAACAACTCTTCCTTCCAACCTCTTGCTGGACAAGCCGTTGCCTTTTTTCAAGTCAACATGGCAGAGAACATATACAGCAAAGGAACTCGAGTTTGGTTCGAGGATAAGGACCACGCCTGGATATCTGCGGAGGTGCTCTCTGTAACAAAGGGTGGCGACGATACCATCAAGCTGGTCTTTGTAGACGAACGCGGAAAGGTTCTCCATTGCGCTTTCTCCCCGCGTCAATGCTCATATTGACAATCGTCAGGAAATCACGCTTAATACCACTGGCAAAGAAATCAAGGAAGGAAAGGAAGGCCTGCCTCCTCTACGCAACCCCCCTCTCCTTGAAACGGCCGACGATCTAGCTACTCTTTCCCATCTCAACGAACCATCAGGTACGTGACGCTAAGCTATGGCGACTTTCTTCCGATTGCGATAACCTGGCTTTCAGTCCTCCACACTATCCGAAATCGTTACGCACAACATAGCATCTATACTTACAGCGGCATTGTCCTAATCGCCGTCAATCCATTCCAACGTGTTACGCTCTATGGCCCAGAAATCATTCAAGCTTATAGTGGTCGGAAGAGGGGAGAGTTGGAGCCGCATTTGTTTGCCATTGCAGAAGACGCATATACGGCAATGCGCAAGGAAGGGATGGGGCAGACTATCATCGTTTCAGGAGAGAGGTACGCCAGGAAGAGACACCATCATGTATTCACAAAACTAATATCGCTGAAGTGGGGCTGGTAAAACCGAATCAGTGAGTCCATTTTGATGCCTTTTACCTTATGCGCATATCTCATTCATCAATTCTAGGCAAAGTTCATCATGCGATATCTTGCATCTGTCAACCCCCCTGATGCAACTCACAAACCCAAAACCAAATTCTCGCTGGACGATTCAAGTGAAATAGAACGTCAAATATTGGCCACTAATCCTATCCTTGAAGCCTTCGGCAATGCTAAAACTACCCGGAATGACAATTCATCCCGGTTTGGAAAGTATATTCAAGTTAGTCATGCAACTGTCGATTATCTTTCGAAATTAATTCGATTCCTCCTAGATCCTTTTTGATGGAAAGCAAGACATTGTCGGCGCACGTATACGGACTTATCTGCTCGAACGTTCCCGCATTGTCTTTCAACCTACTACGGAACGGAATTACCACATATTTTATCAACTATGTGCTGGTGCTCCCGTGAAGGAACGAAAGGACCTCGGCTTAGATTCAGACATCAACAAGTTTTTCTATCTGAAACAAGGCGGACCTTCCTCGACTCCTATTAACGGCGTAGACGACGCTGAAGAGTTCCGTGGAACCCAACAAGCTCTCTCTACTGTTGGAATCAGTGTCGAGAAACAATGGGCTGTTTTCCGACTTCTTGCGGCACTCCTCCATCTGGGTAACGTAAAAATCACCTCACTACGAACTGATTCTTCCATCGATGATAACGATCCTGCCCTCGTGTTGGCCACACGCTTCCTCGGAGTCAATGCCGCAGAGTTCAAAAAATGGACGATCAAGAAACAGATTCAAACTCGATCCGAAAAGATTGTCACCTCTCTCAACGCGGCGCAGGCTACCGGTGTCCGCGACAGTGTAGCCAAGTTTGTCTACGCCTGTATTTTCGAATGGCTTGTGGCTATTGTAAATGAGAGCTTGGCGGGAGAGAATGGCGACGCCGCTGAGCGGGCGGAGATGTTCATTGGTGTTCTTGATATTTACGGATTTGAGCACTTCCAGAAGGTTGGTCTTTATCGCGTTTATCGCCAATTGTCGCCTAATTGTTTCCCATCAGAATTCATTCGAACAATTCAGCATCAATTATGCCAACGAGAAATTACAACAAGAGGTTGGATTTCCCTGTCATGATAAATTCTTAAATCTGACGTGCGCTCTCAGTTTAATTCTCATGTGTTCAAATTGGAACAAGAGGAATACGTCAAGGAAGAAATTAAATGGAAATTCATTGACTTTTCGGACAACCAACCGTGTATCGATGTTATTGAAGGAAAACTTGGTGTCTTGGCTCTTCTGGATGAAGAATCTCGAATGCCAGCTGGAACCGACTCATCGTTTTTGCAGAAATTGAACACTCAAATTCTTGGCAGGCCTGAGTACAAAAATGTCTTCAAAAAGCCACGATTTGGGAGTTCTGCCTTCACCATTGCCCACTACGCCTTGGATGTCACCTACGAAGTCGAAGGGTTCTTGGAAAAGAACAGGGACACCGTACCTGACGAGCAAATGGCGCTTCTGGCGGGCACCAAGAACCCTTTCCTTAAGAAGTTTTGGACGCTGCCCTCAATTCCACCAGAGTGGTAGATGGTCCTCAACCATCCTCTCCTGCCTTCTCTGACTCCGGCAGTGGGGCTCTCGTCGATCTTCCCTCATTCCTGACCCTGGACGCCAGTCTTTAGTTGCTCAGAATGCTCACACTGGGTCGCTAGCTAAGCGCCCTGGAGCTGCGACGAAGAAACCAACTCAAGGATCGATCTTCAAGGCCTCTTTAATTGCCCTCATGGAAACTCTCAGTACCACCAATGTCCATTATATTCGGTGCATCAAACCGAATGAGCTCAAAAGGCCATGGGAGTTCCAGCCTCAACAAGTTCTGGGACAGTTGAGAGCTTGCGGTGTGCTCGAAACTATTCGCATAAGTTGCGCTGGTTATCCAACTCGCTGGACATATGAAGAATTTGCGGAACGGTAAGTAACTTGTTGGCCCAAGATAGGTGTTGATACTGACGCTGGGATCAGCTACTATATGTTAGTGCCCTCCACTGATTGGCAGCCTATGATTCAATCTATGGATCTGCGTTCTCTCTGTTCAACAATCTTGGCGAAGACGATTGCAGATCCCGATATGTATCAAAATGGTCTGACCAAAATATTCTTCCGCGCTGGAATGCTGGCGGCACTCGAATCCTTCCGATCTGAACGTCTGAATGCCATGGTCACCGTGGTACAGAAGAATGTCCGTAGAAGATTAGCAGTCAAGCGATACAAGAACCTCCGCGCAGCCACTATCAAAATTCAAACTTGGTGGCGATGCGTCTTGGCTAAAAAATTGGTGGAGGGCATTCGCCGTGAGGCTGCAGCCGTACGCCTACAGAAGACAATCAGAGGGTTTCTTCAAAGGAAACGATTCGTGGATATCAGACACGGCGTTATTCTATTCCAAAGCCGTACGCACTTGTTTCCTCCTTTTAAAAACCCTTAGCCTTATATGTTCTACTTCATAGGTGTTCGTGGGATTCAAGCTCGTCAGCAATATCGCCAAGAGAGGACATCGCGTGCAGCCACGCTTCTGCAAAGCCTTTTGCGCGGAGTGTAAGTGATACTCTGATATTGTCTAATCAGTTGTGCTAATAGTCGCTTAGTATTTCACGTCGCCAATTTCATTATGACGTTCGCCATGTCGTTTTCATCCAATCATGCATTCGTCGTCGCCTGGCACGTAAGGAACTGAAGGCACTGAAAGCCGAGGCGCGCTCCGTGTCTAAGTTCAAGGAAATTTCTTATCGCTTGGAAAATAAGGTCATAGAGCTTACCCAAGCTCTTCAAGAGCGCAATGCCGAGAAGAAGAAATTACAGTCCCAACTTGCGGAACTAGAACAACAATTGCAACAGTGGATCAACCGTCACGAAGAAACGGACTCTCGTGCCAAACAACTCCAAGCGAATGTTCAGTCCATGGAGGCCGAGCTTTCACAACGGAATGAACTGCTTACATCAAAAGCTGATCTGGAAAAGCGATTGGAAGAGGCCATTCTCAAAGGGGCTGAAAAGGAGGCCGCGATTCAAAAACTCACGGACGACCTGGTTCGCCAAGCCGCTCAACTAGAAACCCAGCAGAAGGTCATTGATACTACGCCCGTCCGCAACCAAGACGACAGCTCTGTGATCTTGACGCTGAAGAATGAAGTCAGCAGTCTTCGTGAGCAGTTGAACAGGTCAAATGCATTGAATTCCTTAACGAGAAATTCCCGGGACCCGCCTCTTTCACCTACATTTGCTCCCAATCTGCGTATGGCCGAAAGCAGTGGACAAGTTAATGGTAACGCCGCTGGTCAACATCGTGGACACCAGCGAAGACATAGCTCAGCTGGGGTTTTCGCTCTCGATAACGACCGTACATCGTCAGACGACATTTTGAGCACTATCAAGAAGGCCAATGGCATGAATCCCCGTGCAGTCTCTGTTGCGTTCAATGGAGACGAGAACTACATGCGCTTCCGTTCTAATGGACTTGCAGATATTCGGGACTATGACGATCCTGCTGAGGAGAAGATTAGACTTATGCAAGACATCAAGCGCCTTGACGAAGACGTTTTGGATGGCCTGATCCGTGGTCTCAAGATTCCCGCTCCCAGTCTCACAAATCCTTCTGCGGTTAAGGAAATCCTATTCCCAGCAAATTTGATCAGCCTTGTGACCAACGAAATGTGGAAATACGGCCTCATTCAGGAGAGCGAGAGATTCCTAGCAAACGTCATGCAAACCATTCAAGCGCATGTTATGGTGAGCTCCTTTTCCACTAGTACTATTGGCTTTCCTAATTCACCTTTTTTAGTCGTTCACTGGCGAGGAGGCCATCATCCCTGGCATTTATTGGTTGTCCAATGTTCATGAGATGCTTTCCTTCATTTGCGTTGCCGAAAGCGACATGATGCAAGGTATCGGACCAGGCGAAGAGAATGCTGTACGTCCATTCGACTGGGCTGACTATGAAAGACTGGTGTCCGTCGTGAAACACGATCTTGACAGTCTCGAATACAACATATACCACACTTGGATGCTCGAGACGAAAAAGAAACTGTCAAAGATGGTTATCCCAGCTCTCATCGAAAGCCAATCTCTACCTGGATTCACTACCACGGAAGGAGCTGGAAGGTTGTTCAACCGTCTTTTGAATTCTAACAGCACGCCCGCCTTCAGCATGGATGACATCTAAGCCTTCTGAACAAAGTGTGGAAGAGTCTAAAGAGTTATTACATGGAGGATTCAGTCGTGCAGCAGGTCACCACTGAACTTTTGAAACTCATCGGTGTGGCCAGCTTCAACGATCTCTTGATGCGACGTAACTTCTCCTCTTGGAAACGAGGTTAGTGTCCATATTTTAGCCGTATTTGACAAGCTAACTCAAAAATCACGCAGCAATGCAAATACAATATAATATTACCCGGATAGAAGAATGGTGTAAATCCCATAACATGCCTGAGGGCACTCTCCAATTAGAGCACTTGATGCAGGCCACCAAGTTGCTACAGTTGAAGAAGGTTAGTTATCATGTTTTTATACTATATCTTGCCTGCTTACATTGTCATTTAGGCAACCCCTGCGGACATAGAAATCATTTACGACGTTTGCTGGATGCTCAGTCCTATGCAAATACAACGAATGTGCACGAACTATTACGTCGCTGACTATGAGGTACGCCCATCAATGAAGGATGCATGTGTATGTGTTAGCTAATAATGAACATGGATATACAGAACCCAATTTCCCCCGAAATCCTTCGCGTCGTCGCTTCCCGGGTGCAAGCCAACGATAGGAATGACCATCTACTTCTTTCGCCAGAGACGGAAGAGGTCGGTCCATACGAGTTGCCCTTACCTCGTGAAGTCTCGGGACTGGAAACTTATGTCCCAGCATATCTCAACGTCTCTCACTTGCGGCGTTTGGCTGCCTTGGTTTCATAGCGAGATTATGATGATTCATGACCTGCCCTATTCATTCCCCTATTTAATATACCTCGCATTGTCAGATTGTAGCCTTACTTGCAATGCTATATTCAAAGGTCCCTTTTCGTCTTTCTGGTAATACATTCTTGTTTATACACACCTACATGTATCCGTCATGCCGAAGAGATAAAAACTGTGCAGCCATCGACAACTTGATTGGCTAGTACTTGGTCGTTTTGTAAGGGTACGTCCTGTTCATCTTCTTTTTGAGAAACTGTATAGAACTTCAATGGCTGAGTCCAAGTTGATATAAGTGACATGCTCATAATTTGGAAACGAAAGGCTTACCGGGTTACCAGGAAATGTTAATTTAAGTTGCTGGACAATAAGATCTAAGGCTCTGCCAGTTACGACAGTCTTCACCAAAAAAGCCTTATTTAAAAGACGGAAAGCAAAAATTGGAATGAACGACCACAAACCCTACGAACCAAAAGATATTTTCTTTTTCACCGACCATTACTCTGACATGTAGCCGTTGATCTGGAGGTAAAGAGGCTGCCTTATCCTTTGGGTCAGCGGGAACGGCACGATGGCGCATCTTCATGACCTCCATTTTCTGCCATTGGGCCAGCTGAACGGGATCTGTCGGAGGCTTCTTACGAGCAAGTTTAAATGATTTCGTAGTAGATGCAGATGGTTTGGGTTTGGGTTTAGGTTCCTCCGTTTTGACAAGAATGGACGGGCACTGATGAGTTTCTGGGTGCCGATGACTGGTATTATCAATATAGAAGGCAATGTATTCGAAAGTAACGAGCATACTCCACACAGAAGGACTTATGGCACGCCGTGCAGCTTTCATCCAGACCGCCATGCGATATTCGCAGACTAAGCTTTTCACATCCATTAAGCGCGCATCGCGGCAGTTGATCAGAGAAGGTGGGGAGATCGGTCGTGACATTGGCGTTCAAAGGGACATGCATGCCGATCTGCAGGGATATGCTGTGCGCAAAAGGATGCATTGCATTTACAGGTTATGGGGAGGAAATCAAGGGCGTTGCAATACTGTTGGGCACAGTGAGCGCCAATCTGGGGAAGGTCCATGACGGTGATGATGAGCGTGACTGCACAAGAGGCATCCGCAGCGCGGCCGCTGTTTGTCTCCCTTTACTCGTCTCCCTCATCATGAACCTCATGTAAGCTCACCGCTATATCACCGGTCTATGTCTACTTCACTCTTCGTAGGAAACACTCTTCGGGCGGACGTTACGCCTGCGGAACGCCTCCGGCAGCATCAGCGTTCGCTAACCAAGGCACAACGCGAACTCGATCGCGAGCGTTCCAAGCTCGAACAGAGCGAGAAGAAACTTATCATGGATATCAAGAAGAGTGCCAAGGCTGGAGAACTGGTATATTCTGTCCTTTTCCATGTACCCACTCTTTATGTGACCCCGTTCGTTATTTCAGAACGCGTGTAAAGTGATGGCAAAAGACCTCGTACGGACCCGTCGATACGTACACAAATTCTACCAAATGCGCACGCAGCTCCAAGCTGTCAGCCTGCGTATACAGACGCTAAGGAGTAACCAACAAATGGCCGAGGCCATGCGAGGGGCCACCCGGGCAAGTATGCTTGGAACCCTGGTGTGCAGCGACTAACCTAGGCAACAGGCAATGGCTTCAATGAATCGCGGGCTGCAACTGCCTGCAATCCAGAAGATCATGAACGAGTTGAGAGGGAGAGCTCGATGATGGACATGAAGGAAGAGATGATGTCCGATACCATTGATGATGTCATGGACGGTGAGGAGGACGAAGAGGAGGAAGGAGACAAGATTCTCAAGGAAGTTCTTGACGAAATCGGCGTCAATCTATCCCAACAAGTACGTTATGTCTACCAACATTACTTTCGCTGCTCACGCTATATCTAGCTTACCGACGCTCCAACTGGCATCGCCGCAACAACTTCTGCCCTCGCGAATAAACAACCGGTGGCTCTGGGCGAGTCAGCACCTGCGGCCAGCTCACGTCCGGACATTTCGAATGTCAGTCCAGGAACCGGTGGCGGTGGTGGTGGTACAGACGAAGATGCCTTCAGGCTAGGCTAGATGCCCTACGACGAGGCTAGATACCCGCGCAGCAGACGCAGTTCCGGCAATGTACATGTATAATTAACCTCTATGGAAGGATTCATGACATCGACCCCTTATCTATAATTCAGGCTAGCAATTGCCCGCGCTTCATGCGGTCCAATTTTCCATGAAATACCAGAGCCATTATAGAATTCGTCAACATCCTCGTCCTGTCAGGAAATAAGCAGAAGATCAATAGTTTTAGAGTATGCCACATACGCTGTCCAGATTGAGAGAGTCGAGATCTGCTGCAATCGCAAGAATTTCTCTCGTATGTCACCAAGGTGTTTGGAAGCCAGATAACCAATAATGCCCTCAAGTCACGATCAAAGCGTACAGCACCGAGCTAGGTTGGGCACATTAGTACACAAGCCAACATGCCATAGAGATCAAGCTGACCTCGGTATATTTCAGACCCATCACAAATTTCTCCCATGGCTTGAGCAGAACATCCAAGGCGAGTCCAATGAAAAGCCGGTAGTTCCCTTCAGAAAAAGTATCCTGTAACGCTGTCAGAGAACATAAGCCACCGTCGTGAATCTAACTCGCCTTGTAGCCGTCTACCAATCCCTCCCATGCTTTGATGAATCGTTTGCGTGTCAAGTCTTGATAGTCTGCTGTGGCGTAGCCATCTTCGTCCAAAACGTACGAGATATCTTTGTAGATATCCGGAATAAATGTGCGCAGCTTCGGCCGTAGGAGTTGGTTAAAGAGTTGTTCGATGCCGGACTGAAGGCCAGGTCAGAAGCGTAGTTATGATGATCCACCCCGGGCTTACTCTAAGTGAAGATTTAAGTCGCGTCGTCAATGTGGATAGCGATGAAATCTTCTCCTTGACAATGGATTGCTCTTCTTCGATGAAGTGTTGGGTGATCAGAGCACTGTCGCAGAGATCGCGTATTAGGCGTTCCAAATGAGTTATTGATACATCGAAATCATTGAGGAGTATCTGACAGAATTTTCAAACATCCATCGATAAATCAAGAAACACACTACTCACAATGAAAGTGACGCGGTTTTCTCTCTCAACTCTGTCTGGCCGCACATTTGATGGTGTACTGTAATTCTTATACACATCATCTGATTTTCGTTTGATAACGCCTGCATAATCACGGTCGATGATGTCTCGAAGCTGCTGTAATGTTTTTTCCACAGCGTTAAGGAGCCGTGGTCAAAGTCTTGTAGTTACAGCTTTGAGAATGTAAAACACATCGTCCGGCGTGGTTGTTGTAATTGGCGTTGTAACATATCAGGTGTAGAAAGCCGATGAGCCTGTATTTTGGACACATCAGCGCGAGAAGGAAACGTCGATGGAAAAGTTAACTACCTTGTCAACGATAGTCCGCGTATACCATGTTTCTAGAGGAACATAATACGTGGTCACTAGTTGTTCGAACAAAGTTTGGGACGCAGTAGTCGCTATGATGTCAACTTCATCCGCAGTGGATTTTGGTGCAGATTTTGCAGGAATAACCTCGTCCTCTTTTGTATCAGTTTGGATAGTGTCTTCCTAAGATACGCGCATTCGTTTCAATGATACAATCAAGGTATACATAGAGAAAGAGACCTTCAATGCCTGAGATAGGAATTTTTTGAATAGGTTCCAGCGGCCAATCATGGCAGCCACTTCTGAGAGAACTTTGTCGATTTCCCGCGGGTCTATAGCAGTTTCCTCGCCGGGCTGACGCCGAGGAGCGGAAGAGAACATTGGAACTGGTGGGTTGCTCAATACTTCCCCTAGCTGCAGCCTAGTCAATGCAGATTGGCAGTGCCGATATACCTCATAAACATACCTTCCGTTGCATTGCCCTATCTTCTTCCCATCCTTCCTTGAGCGTTTTCGTTACTCTATCGCTTTCCTCCAATAGACGCCGGACAACATTCTTCATTTTACCGGGGCCGTAATATTTCTCAACAACGGGTTGATGTTGGTCGACAATCATGGCAATGCCTTCGAATAAAGATGTTAATGCCGTGATGTAATACAGGGGAGATGACGCTAGAAGTGAAAGTTGAGCATCGATTGCAGAACAAGCAAATGAAGGAGCTACTCTTGGCAGAGGCCGGTGATCGAACGCGAACCAATTCCACGACAAAGGTCGCATACGCGTCAAGACCCTCGGCTTCCCATCCTACTGATGGAAAGAGTTTGAAGAACCGACTTGTCGCGTTGGAATCCCGGGCACTGGCCGCTTCTGCAAAGTTCTGGCGGAATACTGACAGTAGCTTTTCTCTTGCAGTCTGTAGCGTCTGAGGAGGTGGCAGATGGTTCTCCGCCGTTGGCTACGAGAGGAAAATCAGACGCACTGCTAAAGCGAAAGGGACCATGTACGGACCACTGCCATCTCTGCAAAGGGACCCGAAATGACCTCTGCAGGAACAGACATCGCTCGGGCACAGTGCCTTGTCGCAGATTCCCAATCCTGAGCATCGATAGACGCCTGTAGATCTGCAATGAAGACTAAAAGGATTTAGAGATTAGAAAACGATAATTCACAGTGAAGCCGCAGATTATTCACCTTGAGTTCCATGACCTGCCCGACACGCTCGCCTGCTTCTCTGACGCGTCCCATTTCTTCATCAAGTGAGCGCACTTTGCTGCCCACCCTCTCCGCTGTCTTGGCCGTGTTGGAGACCTTTTTGGTCAGCAAGCTCGCATCTGTCTGGAGTTCATCGAGGTGAGACGTAAGGGATTGTAGACGGTCCAGGAAGAAATTATAGGCTCTCTGGCCTTGAGCAGCTGGGCCAGAGAGTTGGATAGCTCTGCTTCTTCGGATTGGAATGCGGATAGACATGAGAGGATTTCGGGCAGAGTGGTCAGTGCTCGGGGATCCTTAGGCGCTGTGGTGGACATTGAGCATGAGCGGAGTGCTAATGAGGTGATACGATCGTTTGCTATTATTGTCGCCGGCAATCGCTTCAGTCTACATCGTAGTAACGTACTAACGGCTCCAATGCCGTTGTGTCTTTGTTCCCGCCTGGCAGGCTGACCCTCTCATCTTTCTTGTCTCTCCCCCAATACCATGTTTCCTGACCGACAGGATTCTGGTTCACGCCCCCACCACGACATCCTAACCACATTGCTTGCCCCTAATCGACGGCGGAAGCTCCTCTATGCCATTGTATCGCTCTTAGCGTGGTTGTCCTCCTCTTTGGAGAGACGCCTACGTCTATACGGACGCGTCAAACGACCGAATTCTCGTGCCGCCTCCTACACAACCTCCAAACAGCCTCCCATACAAGACGCGGTAGCCTTTCAACCCCCCGCTACGCCTCTTCCGGCTCCAGTACACAATGAAACGGTCGTGTTTTCGCTCATCATGTGGTCTGAAGACTCTGCAGCGGAAGGCGCCCAATTGATCAAGGTACGCTACGACGCGCGCTTATTTAGACGACCCTATTCAATCTGAATACCAGACAATATTCATGTACACCAGTAAACCCGTCGACATTCATATCATCTGCGATGATAGCGCGGAGAACTTTTACGCCAACGCCTAAACTTAATTCAAAGACCCGCATACCACACTCGCGTTTGGTTCCACAAGCCAACATGGCAGAGTATGCTCGATCGCGTCGAACGCGAAGGGTCAATAAAAACAGATCATTCAGCTGGCCTTCGTGAGTCTTTGAGCTATTTCTCTGTCTTGTATTAATCAGAATTTACTTTCAGCTGGATTGATGAAACTCTTTATCCACGAACTCCTACCACGCAACGTCACAAAGTCCATCTTCGTCGACACCGATGCCTGTTCATCTCTGACCCTGCCCTCCTCTGGGACCAATTCTCCACGCTCCGTCCAGCCACCGCTATTGTCATGGCCAGCCATCCCGACCAAAACGCCCCCGACTGGCACAACGCGTCCAGATCTGTTCTGTGTCATGCTTCTCGACTGGAGAAACTCCGCGACCTCCGCATGATGGATTCAAGTATATATCGCGAGCTTGGCGGCGTCAAGGCATTTCCCCGGAAGCATTCGAGGCGATGTACGGTTCACCGGGAGGAGACGGTAAAGGCCGATACGATAACGTGCGTTTGGGCGATCAGGGATATTGGTGGGCGATCGTTGACCACCGCCCGACCTGTTCGAGCACTTGAAGTATGACTTTGAAGTCACGTCCTGTCTTCTGCAAACATATAACATTGGTTTGGGGGACGAGATGATGACTATGGAGGAAGAACAGAAACATCAAATATTTACTAATGACACTCCTCAGGAGGTAACATTCTATCAGTTTTTTTGGCTAGCGCATTGTCTCACTTTTTTATTCTCCTTTTTAGGGCATTGCAATCCTCCCGAAACTCCTTCATTTGTACGTTAATTGATTCCTCTGTTTTGCTAATTTTCTGATTCAAGAAAATTAGCAACTGTCTACACGGCACAGCACGTTATTATGAATGGACGGGCTGGTCTGATTCCACGGATATTCTCACCAGGCGTTGGGGCCCGGCGCTCTCATACCATATAGGCTACAAATGGATTTGGTTGAACAAGGGCCGCGAAGACAATCCGGAACACACCCTGGAGGTGTTCTCTTTATCTAACGTCCCTTTCGATGACCAACTTCAGTTGGCCAACAAAGGTCTTGCTTAATCATAGAAGCCTCCGATATACAGGATATTTATTAGATATATAAAGTTTAATGTGTTCTGATACAGATGAATTATGCTCATCAAGCCCTTCGGAGATTGTATTTAGAGGATTGTATCCAATTATTGGAAATATCTTCGATGGTTCTGGAAAGCAATGGAGTTACAGCTTGAGGATTACTTCCGTTACCTTCGAGGTAATATTTGATCTAAAGTGATTCATGTATCAGCATCCAATTTAGATTTCAACAAAATACCATCTACCTTCGGCTCGGTTCCACTCGTTCTTCATAAAATGATTGAGCGCCGCAAAGAGGTTATATACAAAAAAGAAAATTTACCTTAATGTCAGCACTAAGTTTACTTTCGCAATTGGGTCTCCTGCCCTGATCTGAATCATATGTCCTGATGAAAGTGGGAGAGATGGCCGGAAGTCTGGAGGATTTCCGCTGTCATATCCTGTCGTCAAATCGACAATTCTATTAATTTCAAGGCCTCCTAGAGTTTTGGATATGTGGGCACATCGCTTGCTGGCTGGATTTTTGCAACAGAATATATAAGGGTTAGAGCTTCCTGCTCAAAAAAATGTTCAAACTCACATCTTGGTGTCGAATATGCGCGAAGATTTCATCAGTGATTCTTGGATCGTTTGAAATGAAGTAGCTGTTGCTTGTCTGAGTTTGATCAGTACGGTGTAATACAATATCACAAAAATCAATGCACCTCAAAGTACCCATATCTATATGTGAATTGCTGTCAAGTCAAAGGAATCCTTATCGAATACAAACTGAACACACCTCTCATATAGCTCCTGCAGATGGTTGCTGATAGTTTTACCTTTTATCCAAAGAGAAGCAACCAGTTCCGCGAACATCACCTAGAAGTCACGTCAGCATTTGATTCAGAAATTAAAGACGAGTGAACTTGCTGTAGCGGCGACACCATCTTTGTCTCTAATCTGGGGTCCAAACATGAAGCCAATCGCTTCTTCATAACCAAAAGGCACTTCGTATCCCTCGGCCACTAAGTTCAAAGCAGTATTGCCAATGAACTTGAACCCTGCGAAAAATGCGCGGGCTCATTAATAAGGAGATCTGGGAAGAGGACAATGTGGCGCACCCGTCAGGCATTCCGTGAACTTGAACCTTCGATCTTGGCCATCGATTCGATCATCTTTGAGCTCACAGTGGAAGCAACCATGGCCAATTTATCGATCGGCTTGCCGGAGGTTTTGTAGGCCTGCAGAACTTGACTTGCAAATATACTCCCAAGCTGATCACCAGTAAAGAGAGTCCATTCCCCATTCGGGCTGAGGAGCATAGCAATGGTTAGTATGGGTAATATACAAACAAGTGCTATGATCTGACCGTTTCTCTGCAGCAGTGAACCTGTCTGAATCTGGATCTTGGGCCAGAACATAGTCGGCTCCAACCTCGTTTGCTGTTTTGAGAGCGAGGTCCTTGAAATAAGGTCCATTATAATGTAATTTGGCCGGAGATTATGATTATCTTACGAGGGCGCCTACGTATTCACTGAGCCAATAAGATATCCCAGGTTTTAAATGTTCGCACCTTTCTCTTCCGGGTTCGGGAATTTGACCGTCGGAAATTCAGGATCTGGTTTCTGTTGCTCCTTGACAGGAATATACGGGGCAAATCCATATAGATCAAATGCTTTCTTGACAAAAGGATCTGACACGCCATGCATCGATGTATTTACAAATTTAATAGGCACGCGAGGATTTATTTCCCTGTCCATATTAGTTGTGGGCGCGTGTGGAGCATATTTTTACAAGAATTGACATACCGAGTAGAACTGAGGGTGGTCAGACAGCTAAAATAATCTCCTCGTAACTCTTCAGTGAGGTCTTTCACTAAAGAAGAGGCGTCATTAACTCCAAATGGCTGTGGCTGCAGGTTATCTTGAATTGACGCGGCTATCCCTTCATCATGTGGGCCGATAATCTGTACGTGATTAAGTGTAAGTGGTGGTTATCGAAGAGAAATCTTCCATACCTGGACTGCGTTCTCCCAATATACCTAGAAGCCAATATTCCTCAGAAACGATAGTCATAATTGACAAGTGCTTTAGTTACCTTGTATCCATTATCTTGCTGCAAAATACCTCAACTCCAAAGCCAGATGTCATTTCAAAAGCAAGACGTACCTTTGGATTATGACTAGCTTTAGATCTCAGGATAAGACTACTGTGCAGGATGCCATACATGAAAACGAATACCTGTAATCATAACACCGCATGCAGCATTCAGCTTTTTTACGCCAAAAGGTACCCTTCAAGAACATCGCTTGAACATCAAATTCAATGATGTCATCATGTAGATAGAGACTGACATTGGGGTATGATTAAGACCTCGAAGGGCATAGACTTTGATACCCTTCGCAACAAATATCTTCGCAGTCAGATCTGCCCAGTGTTCTGAATTGTGCCTGTGGTCATGACCAACAACAAGCCCGCGTGTTTTCGCGTCTATTATATGTTGCAAGACATACTCCGCGAGCCCCTAACAGATGCGAGGAGGTTAAACCAGGTAATCTCCTCCGCGACGGATTATTCACCTGTGATGTTTGAGTAATGATAAGATCTTGACCAAGTATAAGTTACGCCCACTAATGAATAGATATTGCGAACCAACCATTCATACGAGACCAGCCAGCTTCCATTCTGCCTCGCAAGCCTATGTATTACAGACCACGCAACGTCATGAAGGGCAAACGAGTCACAACCAATACCCATACCGGCAGTCCCAAACTCAATACGCGTTCTGCGTATAATTTAGCTTTTGCGATCTCTTCTAATGAACGAGATAGGCACCTCAAACGTTTTTCAAGTTCGTCATAGTCTTTACTATCCCACAGAGTCTGAATTTCGCGACGCGTCTCAGGATTCTAGGTTTATGAGCTATATGACTTATATTTAACTAGAAGAAATGAATACCGGATCGAGGAGAAGCCATTGGTCTACTAGATCTTTCAGCGGTGGAGAAGACATGGATGATGAAGGCAAGAGAGATCGAAATCATACGGCAAACCGGTAACTTGATTTCCGGCGCGGAGTTCGGGTCTATTTATGCACCCCGCTATCCTCTGCGTCCACACTCATGTCTTTCTTCTTCGACCGGCCCCCATCCCTCTCCGCGACCTGGACTATCGGAAACAGATCTATTGATGCTTCGAATACGACAGCTTTCGTCGGTCGCCGTCTATGGCGCGACCTCACTCCTGCAACCGATGGCACACGCGTTATATTTCCTTAACACCTGTTAATCCCCGAAGCGCGACAACTGAGGAGACGTCTGTACTGTGCCGAGCTGTGTTAGACGAAGAGGTGCGTCAATGACTTTCTCTTTATCCATTATCTGTAACTTGAATCTAGGCAGATAACTACATCGTATCTATTCCACCAATTGGATCAAATCCTATCCCGGTGTCTTCGCATCGCAGAACCAAATCTTAGTACAGTCGTCAATTCCGACTATTTTAACATCTATAATCGTTACTGCTCTGTCTAATGAGGCATATCTACATGGATGCGAGGATGGTTCTACATTGGAACAGTATCTTTTCGAAGACCAGCCGATCCTGCGTCAAGGGGATGTGCTGGGAGTGCCCAGTAAACAACCTACGACGAGTGACCATGCCGACACCCTTCAATATCGGTTAGAGATGGTTGAGCCTGTACTGCAAGGATTGGCGAAGCGTGGAGAAACGAAAATTATTCTTCTGGCGTCCCAAGATGACCCTTCTGCCATCGACATCGACTCACTAGAAGATATTTCTGAGGAACAAGATGACCAGGACGACTTCGAAATTGACGAGGAATTCCTTGGAAGCTCTGTCATTAACACCTCCGGATCTTCGCAAATTGCTCGAAATTATGGAAGCCAGTCAGGCCAACTGAATGGTCATGTTGAGGAGTGCTCGCTCGGGCTCCAGCCCAAACCTTTAACTTGTCCTTCTGGATTATCTGAAGACGATCGTACCCTCTATCTCCGTACGACTGATATGGGGAAGCTCGGTGTATTGAGTGGAGATTGGGCGAGTAGACCAAAATTTATAGACAAACTAGATTTACTGACTCGAAGTTAATCAGGCAATCGCCAGTGCAAAGACATCGAACTCTCGCCTTGTTCGCATCGTGGCAAATGATATCCTTGCTAGTCAACCGTACGCTGTATCATCGTATCGTGCTAGAATTCTAACTCACAATTACAGAAATACCATTACAGGATCCCCGCTATTACTCTATAACACATTCGGCGATGAAATAGAAGCATTTTCATCACAGCTTCCCCTTATTACCATTCGGCCGAGTCCATTTGGATCTATCAGTCCAGCTATACCCACCGCTCGCAGTATAACCATAGCCCGTGTTGCTTCACCTATATCCACGAATCGCCAATACCAACATTTATTCCTAAATTCCCTAAAATTATACTTTGACTCAACTCGACGTCTAATGAAGCAGGGCGACTGATCGCTATTTCTATTGACACGATTTCTCCGTATATCACCTGAAGATACCAAACAGATGGTGCAACGAACGGACGGAGGAAGAAGTTTTGGCTTCCAGGTTGGTTCTTTGCCTCTCGTGAACGCTCATGTTCGAAATTAATCTTCGCAGATACCCAAACCATGAGCCTCGACCAAATGAAATTGTTTTCTTCAAAGTTACAAACATTGAATACGACGTAGTCCCTCACTCGAACTCCCACGCAAGATGCTTACACAGGGTCGACACTTGGCGAACTAGGCTGTTGGATCGACACGTCCATTACGCGAATGATCCAAGCTGGTCTCGAGTATTCAAGAGTTCCAGATGTAAGGTCATACATCGGCGTTGGTGAGACTCTCTCTATCAGCTATAAATGAAAGTTTGTCCGACTATCCTTCCAAGATTCGCCTGGCATGAATGTACTCGCAAAATTGGCAGCGCAACCCTCCTCTCCTCTCTTGAGCCCCAGAGCCCATATTCGAAAATCCTTCCTTGCCTCGCGGCCCTTTCCCAGAAGGCTGTGGATTATGAACTTCAGCTTTCTTTCCTTCTCAAGGGCGGCGCAGCATAGGCAAATTTACAGTAGCTTCTTGGGTTGCTCAACGATTGGGACTGCATCTCTTTGAGGTGAGCGAAGCTTGGTAGAATCGATAACATTCTAATATAAATCCATTTTCAGGTAAATTGCTATGATATCATAGGAGAGTCCGACGTGAAAACAGAGGCCATGCTAGAAGTCCGGCTAGAACAAGCGCGAAGCTGCACACCATGTTTGTTGTCTTGAGGCATTGGAAGCACTATCTCAGACCACCCAAGCCGCCGAGCCTGGAAAAGGTGCGGCGACAGCTAATCAAAAGAGGACAACTTTACTAACTCGACATTCACCAGCAGAACCTGCGATTGTCAACGTCCTACGCGATTCTCTCGTTAGCATGCAAAGCAATTGGCGGTTGACAGGCTATCCCGTCATTGTTTCGGACAACAAGCGAAAGCGGGCGTGTGCCTCCTAGTTTATTGAGCTGTTTCAAGCAGGAGATCGTGTTCGAGGTATACTCACAGTATATGTATTTGTCGCCATTGCACTCAATAATTTTACTCTCAGGCTCCAACGAAGGCGAACGCCTTGAGATTATAAACTGCCTTCTTACAGACCAAAAAATAGCTTCGGACGTCTCTCTCCAAAACATTGCAACCCAAACTGCAGCGCTTCTAGCAGGCGACCTCCGCGATCTCGTAGCACGAGCCAAAGCCGCCGCCGTCGAGCGCGCGATGAGCACAACGTTTGTTCCACCAATATCATTCTCAACGTAACAACTAATACTTTCATAATAAGGTCTCTCCCTATCTCCCATATTTCACTAGACCAATACCCCTCAGCGCAGCCGATTTCGAAGTGGCCCTCGGAAAAGCACGAGACTCTTACTCAGAGAGCATCGGCGCACCAAGATCCCGTCCGTATCATGGGACGACGTAGGTGGCCTCGCGCATGTCAAGACCGACATCCTCGACACCATCCAGCTCCCACTAGACCACCCTGAGCTCTTTGCTGACGGGCTGAAGAAGCGCTCCGGCATCCTGCTCTACGGCCCCAGGAACAGGCAAAACGCTCATCGCCAAGGCCGTCGCGACCTCCTGTGCCCTCAACTTCTTCTCCGTGAAGGGCCCAGAACTACTGAACATGTACATCGGCGAATCCGAGGCAAATGTAAGGAGAGTGTTCCAGAGAGCGAGAGACGCGAAGCCGTGTGTGATCTTCTTTGACGAGCTGGATTCCGTTGCACCTAAGCGCGGGAACCACGGGGATTCGGGCGGTGTGATGGATCGCATTGTGAGCCAGCTGCTCGCAGAGCTGGATGGGATGGCGGGTGGCGGGGAAGGCGCGGATGTGTTTGTAATTGGAGCGACAAATCGACCGATCTGTTGGATCCAGCTCTGTTGCGTCCTGGAAGGTTTGCCTTCTGGTCCAGTTCATCCTCGTACCCATAATAAATATTTTCCTACAGATTTGACCGCATGCTCTACCTCGGTGTGAGCGACACGCACGAGGCGCAATTGAACATCCTCGACGCTTTGACACGCAAATTTCGACTTGACCCTGCCTTGGACCTGCGCACGGTGGCGGAAAAATGCCCTTTCAACTACACCGGCGCAGACTTTTACGCACTGTGCTCGGACGCCATGCTCAACGCCATGTCGCGCAAGGCTGAGGCAATCGAGGAGAAAATCCGTGCGTACTCTGTGCCCCATCTTCCTATGTCCATTTTCATGCTGATGCCCCTTTGCAGATACCATCAACTCCCAACCTGGTCCGCACGCTCATCCGCATCCCATGACTCCGCAATATTACCTTGCAGAGCTTGCCACGCCAGAGGAGATAACAGTGTACGTCTCAGAGGCCGACTTCCAGCGCGCTCTGGACATGCTCATCCCGAGTGTGAGCCAGGCAGAGATGGAACACTATGCCGAGGTGCAGCGGCGATTCTCGCAGGTTAAGACTGTCGATGAGACGCCGACCTGAGACGAGTTTATCAAGGTACTTGAAACTTTAGTATACAATCATCGATATAAATACCTCTTCGGTTATTACATGTATGTATAATCCAAACATTCTTTGTATTCGGCCAGCAGCGTACTTGAGTTCCAATGCAACGCCAAGTCACATTGTCAGCTGTTTCCACATAGACATTAACAGGTATAGGAATCTATACTAAATCAAAAGATACATGCAAGTGAATAATGAAAAGGAGTAATACACGTTCAAAGAAAAAAAGCACAACGGCAGCGCACGAAGTCAACCGCGAATCCATTACAATCAATCTTCCATCGCCGCCAGCTGCGCCTCATTGAACGCCTCCGCCTCTTCCATCACCTTTTCTTCCAGCCTGGTCACCCGCGCCTCTGACGCCGCCCGCTCCTCCACCAACTCCTTGTACCGCATCTGCAGCCCCCGCTCCCTCGTCTCCAGCCTCTCCACCTCCTCCTGCAGCGCCGCCGCCCGCCGCGGGCCCACGGCCGCCTCATTCGCGCGCAGCCGCGCGAAGCTCTCGTACTCGATCTTGCTCTTCTGCAGATCCGCGAACGCGGCGGTGAGGCGCGCAGACAACGCCGATCCGCGCGCCTGATACCCGCCGAGCACGACGCCGAGCTTCTTCTCGCTCTTCGCCGCCTTCGCCGCCTCCTTCGCCATCACCGCGCGCCGGGTCTCCAGCAGGCTCGCGTATCCCGCAGCGCGCGCCTCCACGGTCAGTGTCGCCGGGTCGACGAAGCGTTTGCTCGTGGGGTCGTACGCGAGGCTTGCACGGACAGTCGCCCATGAGCTGGACTCCTGGATAGGCTCGGTCTTCGCGATCTTGAGCAGCCCGTCCTTGAGCTGCGCAGGCGAGGCCGAGGGGAAGCCGACGAGCGACGCGAGCTCCAGGTGAATCTCAGCCGCCGCGACAGCGAGGGCGTCGTCATCGGGCATGACGTAGCCCGACTGCGTCGCGCCGGGCTGCATCGTACCTGGCAGCGGGTACGCGAGCGCATCATGCTGCAGAAGCTGCGCCAGCTCAGCGGTGATGAGCTTGTCCGCGGCGGCGCGCTCCCTGTCCTCCTCTTCCTCATCCTCCACGCTCAGATTTTGGAGGAGCGTTGAGACGTCGACGTTCGCAGGGCGCGGCAGGCCACGCTGCACGGCCTGCGAGCGGCGCGCAAGCGCCTTGCGCTCTTCCTCCTCCTGGCGGCGCTTGATGGCCGCATCCCTATCCGCCGCGTCCTGCACACTCAAGGCCGCCTCCCCTGCACCCTCCCCTTCAGCCTCCTCGTCGTCCGGGACGAGCAGCTCAAAGTTGTTCTCGGGTTTTGGCAGACTCATGAACCCAGCCTTGAGCGCGCGCCGCGCCGACATCTCGCGCAGACGCGGTGTCTGGCCGGCGAGCGCGGTATAGTCCTCGGGGTTGATTGAAAGGTTGTCGCGTAGCGGCGTGCGCAGCGGTGTGCCAGCGACGCCTCCTGGGGTGGCAGCGACGTCGGTGCCGGCAACGTCCCGCGGTGTGGCGAGGGGATTGGGGGTAAAACCGACCTGGTGGCGGGGCGTCGCGCTCTCGAAGCCGGTGCCACCGCCCGGGCCGAGATGCACAGGCGTGTTCTCGTCGCCGAGGAGTGGCGTCTGGACCATGGACATGTTACGCAGGTTCCGGGCTTCCATCATGACGTTATCGTCTGCAATAAAAAATTTAAGCAAGAACATAGTTTAAACAAAAATCATTCAAACTTACGTTGCGGGGCAGTTCTTGGTGTACGAGCCATCCGCGCAGCTTCCAGACCCTCGTAGTCACTGAGCAGCTTCCCACTGGCATCGCTGCCGCCGCTGACGAGGGCCTTGGCATTTTCACCAGCTTGACCAATCTTGACGATCTCCTCAAGTTCCGACTCGCCAACCTGGGCCGTGGGCAGCACAAGCTGGCGCCTACGCCCGATAGACTCGGCCTCCTTGAGCTTCTGGATCTGGGCGTCGCGGGCAGCAATAAACTTGGTCTGATGCTGCGCGCCTTCACCCTCTTTGCCTGCGGCGTTTTTGCGCTGGCGTTTCTTGCGCTCGGCTTCCTCCTCCTCGGGCTTGCGCTTGTTTTCGAGGCGCCGTAGGGTTTGCCCGACGGGGGCGGCGGCGACGCGTGCTTGCTCTTCTGACGTGTCGTAGAACCCAGGTGCGGCCTTTTTCTCGAAGGGGATGTCGGCATTATACTGTAAAAAAAAAGTTAGAATGAGAAGCCGGAAGGAAGAGAGATATGCATACATCCATGCCCTTTTTCTTGGTTTTGTGACGCATACTGTTGTTGGGAGGCGTAATTAGCGTAGTTCTTGATAACGAGTAAATTGGACGTACATGATACCGGCAGCCTTGAGCTCTCGCTTCTTCTGCAAGACAGCGAGTCTACGGGCTTCCTCGAGCTGGCGTTCACGGGCCTTTCGTTTCGCCTTCTTTCCCTGAGTGTTGGCCAGACGTGCACGGGCCTCTGACAACATTTCCTTTTCTGAAAGGACGTTAGGATAGGGAATGAGAGATATGAGTCACAACGCACCATCTTCGTCCATGTCGATGGGATCTGGTCTGGCGGGCTTCGTCTCTGGGTCAGGGTCTATCTCTCCGGGTCGTAGGCGACGGATATCGTCTGCGGAGGGCCCAGCATCGCCGGAGGGGCCAGCCAGACCGAGCTCCTCGTTCTCCTTTGCCTCTGCCTCGTCGAGCAGCTTTTGGTAGCGCTCGAGGCACTGGGTTGCAGTACGGCCGACGATGGGGGCTATCGTTCGCCATTGGGTGGGCATGAGTTTTGCGAGATGGAGCAGTTTTTCATCCTCGGTCTGGGGGGTTTGGTTAGAGAGGGTATTGGGGAGAGGGTTCAACACTTACTTTAGACCATTCTGTTTTCTTGATAGAGGGATCGAGCCATTCATACCAGCGAGCTTTGCACTGTTTCGGTGTTTTGCGCACGAGAAGAGAAGAGATACGGGCCCTAACAAGGGTGAGACAGGGTGAGGAGGAAGAGGAGGGGGACATACCATTGGTTCTTGCCATACTTTGCGATGGCGGCCTTGAGGACCTCGTCTTCGGTGTTCTAGAAAAGTGTGAGCGCGAACGCGGGTAGACAGGGCATACTCCATACCTTCCAGACGCCTAGAAGAGAGGATGAGCGAGTGCAGCGGGGAAGAAGACGAACGAGACGACGCACCTCCTTTGATGATGATTCTGACCATGGTCGTTGGTGTGAGAGAGACGGGAGTGACGCCGGCGATGAAGAGTGACAGTCACGTGTGTCGATGGCCGGTGTTCAACGGCAAATAAGACGACGTCGAGGACGGGGGCGGGGAGAGGAGAGGGGCGAGGACGACGGAGGAGGCCACTGGTCGGAGACGGGGAGGGCGGAGAAGGCCGAGGGCAGAAATAGGTGATAGCCGGCCTCTGCTTTCTTTCCCGAACCCCCACCTCCCCAAATGGACGTCGACGCAAAGCCCGACTACTCGCTCTCCCCGCCACCCGCTGCGTCCTCCACCCCCAAGACCCCCGTCGTCCGCGGCGCCCGCGCCTGCACCGTCTGTCGCGCCGCCAAGGTATGTCCGCCCGGCGTTCAACGCCCCTCCTGCTCACCCTCCCCAGATGAAGTGCGTCGGCGCAGAGGACGGCCAGAAACAGTGTCAGCGCTGCAAGCGGGCCAACGTCGAGTGCGATCCCCGTCTCTGCTCCCAAGTCCACATGCTTATCCCCCCCTCCCAGATGCGTCTTCGAAAAACACAGGCGCGGGCGCAAACCAGGCTCAAAGTACCCCTTCCCGTTCCCTCTTATCGCCTGTCCAGATCGCCTGATATATCCGCTGTCCTTTAGATTATCCGATGCCTCTAAAATGCTCCGTCGCCTTGAAAAGGGCCTCAATTCCGCAAAAATAAAGTCCCAGTCAGAGTCCACCTCCCCTTACTACCACAACGATGATCTCCGCATGCCTCCCTCCCAAGAGCCCTATCCCACTACAGCCACGTCCCGCTCTTCCGACCAGCCGTACACTAATTCCCACTTTTCCCCGCCTCAACTTTCCTCTCCGGTCCAGCCCTACCAAAGCCCAGATCCCTATCCTCCGTCCGCCAACGGCTCACGCTCCGCTGCCCCCACGGAAGACGACAAGGATGATTTCGAACGCACAGACGAGCCTCTCTTCCCCGAGAAGCTTATCCAGGAGAACAAGAGGAATTCCTTCTTCCGCACTATTCTCAATCCAGATACCCAACCAAGCGCCGCTGCCCAGAGCTCCTCCTCCTTCACACCACCCTCCAACCATCTTACCCCCACTCCTCCTGCTATAATTGATCCCATCACTGCAGGAATCCTAGATGAAAAAGACGTGCACAACTTGTTCGACCTCGTGTTCTTACGTCTCAACCCTTTCATAAACCTCTTTGATCCCTCCCTTCACACCGTCGCATACGTCCGCTCAAGATGTCCTTTTTTATTCACTACACTCCTCATGGCCGGATGCAAATTTTTTAAGCCAGAAAAGTTCAAAGACTGCCAGAAACTCGTCCAGGATTTTACAGTTCGCGCCTTTGCCGAAGGCTGGAAACGCGTCGAAGTCGTGCAAGCCTTCGCGTGCCTAACGTACTGGAAAGATCCAACCGATAATGTCTGTCCACTTCTCCTTTTCATTCTCCCAAAGCACAATGACTCAACTCCACGTTTTCAGAGAACATGGACCTACATTGGTTATGTATGCAGACCCTTACTCATCACGTTGTACACTACTCATCCCCCTTCAGGCATGCCGGATGGCGGTAGAACTCGGCCTCAACCGCTATATTGCCCACCCTTCTCCCTCAGAGACCGACTTTCAGCGATTGGAACGGCGCAACCGCGAGCGCACCTATCTCGTCCTCTTCGTCCACGATCGCAGTCTGAGCATGCAGACCGGCAGGCATTGGATGCTCCCTGAGGATGACCTTATCAGGCACGCCATGTCATGGCACGAAGCAAGCGGTACCACGATTCGGCCGGAGGATGTTATCATCGCTGCTTTTGTCGCGCTGCGTCGGATTGCCGTAAGTTGTTCACCGTTCTATTTATGCCCATCCTTCGTGCTGACATGTCCAAGGCGGAGACGACGGACATCTTCAATACTGCAAGAGGAGGTCTCAACAACGCCAACTCGGACATCAATTATGAGCATGTTCTAGCCCATTGTAATGTTCGCCTGACGCAGTGGGATCAGACATGGAGGCAGGAAATGGAGAAGGGTATGTGTCTTCATCTCGTTTGACTAGAATCTCGTTGTTCTCATCACATTCGCAGCCCGAGGAGAAAAATTCCACTTCTCCTTCCTCTCCTTTTTCCGATTACATGTCAGGCTTTTTTTAAACAGTTTTGGAATCCAATCTTCCATGCAACCGGTAAGTTGTTTCCCGCGTTCTCATAGGGATTGTCAAATGCCGAACTCTTCTACAGCACAGTCGCCAACCGCCTAGCTTGCAAGCGTTAACCATGTGCTGTACTAGCGCTCTGGAATCCCTGCATATCGTGTCTGAGGATTTCCACGGCATGAGGCTCCTCGTAAGTGTTCCATCTCCAAAACGCGATGGGATAATCCACGGGCTTATCAACCTCCCTTTAGCGCTACGGCCAAGAGTCAATAACAGTCATGACGGCATACTCGGCCATCTTTCTCTTGAAGGCACGTCCGCTCTCTTTTCATTCTGCACACTATTCGCCGTGTGATTAATACCCGAGCGCTATGACGCTTTCTTAGCTTCTCCGCACGCCGAACACCGGCGACCAGCTCGGCGCGGAGCGCGCACACGAGATCCACCAGCTCATCATGCAGACGGCGAACTCGTACGAGGAGGCCTCGCGGTTCGCGCTGTCCACGGTGTCTATGGCGGCCTCGTACCACGCCCGCTTCTTGCGCAGCCTCGTCGAGCACGATATTTTTAAATCCCGGCGGGGCGAGCGGGAGCGAAGTGACAATACGCCGATTGATCCCCGACTCCAAGGTAAGTCGCCGTTCGCGATCTATCAAATGTGCGGGGCGGCTACTAACGTTCGCTTAAAATGGTCATCCCCCACCCACCCACACCATCCATCGTGTCGTGCACACGACCGCTAGCAGGATCCAGTCCAGTGGCCGCGCTCCAGCAGGCGACATCAGCAACGGCGGCCGCCTCGGCGGCGGCAGCGGCGGCGGCAGCAGCAGCGCAGGCGCAGGCGTACGCGCAACAGGTGCACACCAGCAGCAGGATGCAGGAGCAGCCCGCGCAGCAGTTCCACTTCCCCGCGTCGCCGCACCTGCCCGCGCACCCGCACCAGGCGCAGGCGCAGGTGCAGGCGCCGGCGGCAGCGGCGTCGACGGTGGCGGCGGTGCCGGAGTACCAGGGCGACATCCAGGCGCGCAGCCTGGGGAACGCGCCCGCGGCGCCGGGGCACGCGCAGTATCCCGGCGGGTACATCCCGCCTGCGCCGCCGACCACGGAGCTCGACCAGCGCTACTGGAAGAACATGTTCATCGAGCTCGGGTTTGGCGAGGGCGATGCGTCGTCGCTCGTCGTGCAGCAGCAGCAGCAGCAGATGTCGCAGTACTTGGACCAGCAGCAACAGCACCAGCAGCAACAGCACCAGCGCCATGCGCCTTTCGGCGGGGCCATGCAGAGCCAGGTGCAGCAGTACCAGCCGATGCACGCTGCATCTACACACCCGACTTACGGACATTAGGTGATGTAGGTTGCCGATTGATGTGTATTTTTTTTTTTGCTGGATGCCGATGGTAATGTTCTTGTTCTGTCTTTTGTTCTTCCTTGCGCGTTTCTTGAATGTACTACATATTTACCCCACCGACGGGCATTTCTCCATCGTATAAATTAACGACAGCGACGATTGTAATAGTGCCTCGGTGCATGCGTGTAATCTCTGTATCACCCTTCCCCATCTCCTTCAGTTCATTGTCCTATCGTACTTGTTTTCTATTCCGTTCTTAGTCGCATGCTTTGTCTTGAAACAACGATCTTGTCACTCCGTAATACAGTAATACACAAAACTGTTTTCTGTGGCTCTGCCTTGAGGGCTCTGCCACATTGCTATACCAGACTCGACAGGGGTATTAAACTGACCTGAGTACCCGTCGGCTTACGGTGTTCAGAACGGAGGCAAACTTAGAGAGCGCTCGGTGATCCAAACGGGTATGGACGTCGGTCCGTATTAATTTCGGTGATTGACCCCGCTGCATGGCCTGATCCCCAAATGTCAATTGTGGGAGACGACAACTCATTTACGGGTGGGCCGTGCCGGGGTCATACAAGTATAACTTAGAGGACACATGCCCACCGTGTTCACACACATATATCAATCAGCACAGTAGCGAACACAGCGGGCGTGTTCTCCCATGTCAATTGGTTCTGTCCAAACTTGTCAATCAGGCTGCCGTTTAACTGCACACATCTTATAAATGATCAATGTTGGTGAACGATATCATGTGTGTCTAGATTGATGTTCAGTGTTGCTGCTAGCCCTAGCCTTAGTACAAACTTGCGCGCAACAGCTCCAGATTCAGAAATACTTGACAGTGGTCCATCTAGATTAATTCAAATGAATTCAGCACATTTTACTCACACCACTCATACCAGTACTCGTACACATCTCCTCGCAAAAATAGAAATCCACGCACATCCCTCACATCCTTCAAGCCTCCAGGCCCACATGGACCTCACATGGCCATCCTCAAGCATCCACGCCAATCGGGAACACCACCACCGTGCGGCCCACCGCCGCCGCGATGCGCGGGATGCCCGGCAGCGCGAGGAAGTCAAAGTCGCGCACGTAGTGCGGCCGCGGGCGCAGCGCAAACGCCGTCGGCACGGCGTGCACGTAGCTGCAGTTGTGCACATGCAGCACCGCGCCCTTGCCGGGGGCCTGTGTCGCGATGCCGAAGTAGTCCGGGTGGGTGTGGCACCACCTGCGCCGTACGGATGGATGCGTGTAAGTACAGAAGAACAAGCGGGTCAGGGCGTGGCGTAACATAAGAAGATTGGGATGAAAGGAGATAGGATGGACGACGGTGGTGGGGTCAGCGCAGGTCTGGGCTACGGTGGGGACGCGGACGGGACGACATACCGGAAGAGCTGGACGCCCTCGGGGAAGCTGATCCCTGACGTGAACGGCGTACCTCCGCGGAGCTTGGAGATGTCCCACAGCGCGAACTTGTTGCCGAATACCCCTCCAATTCTGCAGTAGCACGAGCAATAAGCAAATGCGCATGCACGGCGCGTCGCAGACACGATGTCAATAATTATAATTATACACGCACATATCAATGGCATCTCCGCGCCAGTCCACCGACGCCGACCACGTCTTCGTGTCGCCCATGACGGCCGCGCCGAGCGCGGTCGGCTCGATGAGCTCGACCATGCTCAAGTGGCGCAGCGCGCCGCCGTCATTGTCCAGGGGGTCCGCCCGCCAGTCCGTCAGGAACACGGAGCCGTGGATGTCCGCGACGAGGAACTCCTTACTCGTGGAGGGGTGCGCGCGGATAGATGCGAGCGGATTCGGGAAATGAATGGCGTATGCGGTGGGCTGTGGGCGCTCAGAGGGCGTCGGTGAGATAGACAGGTTGGGTGCGGGCGAAGGGCTCCGCGGCGCTTGGCCTGCTGTGGGCGGGTAAAGGTCCCAGACCATGAGCGTTTTGTCGTCTGAGAATGCAGAATTAGCATAACGAAAGACGCGAAGGAAGATGAGGTGCGCACCGGAGACAGTGGCGACATAACGCGCGCCGTCCTCGTCCCAGCCCCCGCAGAACACCATGTCGTTCACTTTGCCATGGTGGCCACTCAGGCCGCCGCCAAAGGGGAAGACATATTCTTGCGCGTCCGCAGTCTTGGTGAGGAGATTCAGGCCAAAGTCCGCCCCAGCGGCGACGAGTCTGCAGGGAAGCACGCAGACATCAGATGGAGTTGGTTGAAAACGAAGAAGGCGGGATCCGTACTTACTCGATGACCCAGGCGCCGGACGCAGAGGGCGATACGGTGCGCGAGGACCACGCTAGCGCAGTAATGCGCGCGCCGACATGGAAGGTCGCGATGAGACGAACAGCGGTGTCCGACTGGGGTGGGATCAAGAGGGTGAGCGGAGGACGCGGCGGAACGAAGGGCGGCGACTGACGACTTGGACGACCTCGACGGAATGCTCGCCGCCGATGGCGAGGAGGTCTTGTGCGTCGGGTGCGCGGCAGGGGCGGAGTGCGGCGACTTGGGTGGGGTGTGTGTACTCGAGGTCCATCGTTGTCGCAAACAAAGGACGCTTTGCCTCTGACGTTGATGCCGCCCGCCCCGCGCGCAGGCCCAAACCCGTGGCTCCTCCTCGCCCTCTCCCTCTCCTCCTTCGCCGTCTTCTACGCCGTCGTCAAGCGCCGCGAACAGACCAACCCCGCGTCCCTCCAGCCCCGCCAGGCAGACCACCCCCTCGTCCCGCCCCGCCACAAGAATCCGCCTCAACTCTAGAGCTTAATCTTAAAAAAACAACACCCTTTATACTAAATTGCTATTATCAACTTGTCAACATCAATCATGGCTACCACCACCACAAACACCCCAGCTGCAGCACCCTCTGCAGGCCCGACGTTCGATAAGAGCAAGGTCACCGTCGTCTTCGTCCTCGGCGGGCCCGGCGCAGGTACGCAGCCCCATTTTCGCGATCCGGTCGATCGATCTCATCTTCACCAGGCAAAGGCACCCAGTGCGGACGCCTCGTCGAGGATTTCGACTTCTGCCATCTCTCCGGTACGCCTGCCCCCTCCTCCCCAACCACCCACCCCTCCCCGCCACTGACCCCCTTTCTCCTCCCACAGCCGGCGACCTTCTCCGCGCGGAACAGAACCGCGAGGGCTCCGCGTACGGCGAGCTCATCCGCACCTGCATCCGCGAGGGCACCATCGTGCCGATGGAAGTCACGATCAAGCTCCTCGAGGTCGCGATGCGCGCCGCCATCGCCGAGCGCGACGCCGCGGCCGCGCCTGCCCCCGGGTGGGGCGCGGGGCGCGGGCGCTTCCTCATCGACGGGTTCCCGCGGAAGATGGACCAGGCGCTCAAGTTCGACGAGACGGTGCGTCCGGGCCCCCTTTTCATCGCGTTTCCTTGTAGGATGCTGATGGTTCCTTTCGCTAGGTCTGTGAGTCTTCGGTCGTGATCTATTTCTCGACGACGGAGGAGGTGATGCTCAAGCGCCTGCTCGTGCGCGCCGAGACGAGCGGACGAGAGGACGACAACGTCGAGAGCATCAAGAAGCGCTTCCGTACGTCCCCCCTCGCGTATATTCCATGCTCGATCTAATCTGAGGCATTTGCGCTCATCCCATAGGCACGTACCACAGCGACACGATGCCCGTCATCGACTACTACAAGTCACAGGGCAAAGTCGCAGAGGTGCGTTGTGCTTTTCTTCTGATTGGAAAAATGTGGTTCTTATTTTCTTCTTCTCAAATTTTAGGTTGACAGTTCGGACTCGATCGAGGTCGTTCACGCACGCGCGAGCATTGCCGTCAAGGACGTGTTTGCTGGCAAATACGGCCGTGGGGCTGCCGCTGCTTGATTCGACCATGGCTCATGGAAAGCGTGTTTGGATATGGGCAGAAAGTTAATAAGTAGATTCTCCACTACAACGTGGACGGTAATCAAATACAATGACTATATTTTGCGTTGAATTCAAGAATTTTCACCTCAGCCCCTCTCTTGACTGAACATAACTGGATTCATCTTAATCAAATTGCTTCAAACAACATCTGTCTTCTATTCCGACAACGGATAAGTATGGACGAGATTTACAATTTTCAAAAAAAAGCTAGATAGATAGGTATACATTCCTTCCTACATGTACGATCTGAGTATAAAAGCAGACACTTACTGAATGGTGGCATCAAGCATAGACAGCATATCCATGCTGGAATGCATCAATAGCGCAGACCGCACTTCCATGCACAGGGATGCTCGAGACGGCGCCGTCCGCACAGACAAAATGCGCAGCCTCGTCATCGGCGTCCTCCAAAAACAGTCGCATCAGCACGTCCCATCGCCCTAGGAGAAAGAAAAAAAGACACGCACAGGAACCCACTCCCACCCCCCACACCTCAAATACTCAACAACGAACGCACCCTCCGCGTCCGGCGCGGGCAGACCCTCCCCATCCACAGCGTACTTGAGACGGACATGCGCGCCGTCCTGGTATGCGGCGGTCAGCACGGCCCACGTCGTCGCCGCGAACGCCGCGCGCGCGGCGGGGGTGTCCGCGTGCACGTTGGGGGCGCGCAGGGGGCGGATGACGACGACGTCGCAGGTGGACGGGGCGGGGTGCGCGCGGGCGAGGGGCGCGATGCGGAAGGCGGGCTCGAGGCGGTCGACGTTGATGGTGGACAGGAAGTACACGAAGGGGCCGGAGAGGGTCAACGGGGTGTCGTTGGCGGCAGGGGCGTCGGGGTGGGGGACGAAGGCGTCGGCGGCGGGGTCGTATATCTGCACTGCGGGCTGGGCGGGGGCCGGGGTGAGGGTGAGGCGGGCGTTGTACCACTTGGTGCTGTTCTGCTGGGCGGCGATCTTGAATCTGGGATGGAAATGTTAGTTGGCAGACGGGAGGAGAGGGAAAACGGGTACCGCTCGATGCCAGGATGCTCCGCGCGCAGGGCCTCGGAGTCGTGCAAGATGGAGGCGTGGAGAGAAGTGGACACGACGACGGCGGACACGGAGACGGACTTGTCGCCCACGCCCGGGGCGGAGAGGGTGGTGCTCGCCAAGGAGAGGCGGGTGGGGGGCTTGCGATCGATAAAGGCGCGCACGGACTGCAGCCGATAGTGGGGATCTGAGTCAGCAGGGGTGGTGGGAGGGAAGAGGGAGGCGTAGAGGGCGTTGGCGGTGCCGCAGGGGACGAGGACGAAGTGGACGGGGCGCGCGGGGGGGAGGGCGCTGATGATGTCATGCAGGGTGCCGTCGCCCGAGGCGAGGACGACGGTCAGGGGCGCGGCGGACGCATCGAGGTGCTGGGCGACGAGCGCGGGGGCGTGGTCGGCGGAAGTGGTGGTGACGACGGCGAGCACAGGGACGTTGTTGGCGGCGAGGAGGGGGAGGACGTGTTCGCCGAGGAAGGCGGGGGCGGTTGCGTCGCCGCAGACGGGGTTGGCGAGGACGAGGGCCATGGGAGAGAGGTGTTTGGCTGGGAAGGGCGTGGCAAACAGAGTATAGAGCGGGCGCGGGGGCTGTTGGGAGTGTGCCGCGATGGTGCTCGAATACGTCCCCGCGCTCTGCTCGACCCTCTTCCGCCTCGCCGTCTATGTCTTTCTCCACATTGTACGTCCCCTCTCTCCGGCTGGGCGTCGCTGACGTCTTCTAGATTCCGTCGCGCCTCCTGCGGGTCCCCATCCCCGCCCTCTTCGCCCTCTCCTTCCTAGCAACCTGGCTCTTTCCCCTCGCGCCACCGCGCACCCTCTCCAAGAAGCTCAAGGACAAGCGCTACATCGGCGTACCCGTTCCCGAAGAGCGCCCCCTGCGCCGCCCCCACGCGCTCCCCACGTTGCTCTTCTCCCTCCCCACCCACTCTCGCGCCCTCGCACGCATCAATTTCGCCATCAACGCCCTCCTCTTCCTCGCCGTCCTCGACTTCGCCTCCACACCCTTCCTCGACACCGCTGCCGATGTCGTCTTTACCCGCGTCGGCGCCGTCTACCCAGACAGCATCAAGCTCGTCGCGCGCTACCCGAAGAACAACGCCACAGAGGATACCCTTTTAGTGCTGTATCGCGAGGCAACCGCCAATGCAACCTGGAAAGAAGGGCCCCAGCTCCATCTCACCGCCGATGCCGACTGGGCCCAGACAGCCCGTATCTCCAATCTCTGGCCCAGCACCTCCTACGAATGTCAGTCCGCGCCCCTTTCATCTACTGCCTCATGCTCACCTGCCCCCAGACGTCCTCGCAGACGCGAACAAGACCGTGCTCCCCTACCCCTCCACACCCATCCCCTTCCGCACCTTCCCTGATCCGCGTCTGCAGAGCGCCCGCCGCTTCCGCTTCGTCGCTTCGTCCTGCACTGTCCCCAACTTCCCCTACCGCGGACCGTTCCACAAACGCTCTATCAAGGGCTTCGACCTCCTCGCAGACTACCTCCATGCCAAGTCTCAACCGCAACCCCGTCATCACGCGTCCGCGCACACCCAAGACGTGCTTCTTAATGATACCACTCCAGTAGACGCGCTCAACGCAACAGCCCCGGAAGATCAAACATACAGCGTGGAGGAGCTGGAGGAGGCAGTGCCGACCGAATTCATGCTGTTCCTCGGTGATTTTATCTATGCAGATGTGCCCTTCTACGGCGGCGACGACAAGGAGGCATACCGCCGCCTCTATAGACGCAGCTATCAGACCACGAGCTACCGACGCATCTACGAGCAACTCCGTGCGCCTGCCTTTCCTTCCCACCTTCTTCCATATGCTAACACACTCCTCCAGCCGTCTTCCACGCGTATGACGACCACGAAGTGCGCCCCTAATTTTCCTCTCCTCCTTCACTGATAGTAATACGCCCCACAGTTCATCGACAACTACGCAGGCCAAGCCGCCGACCTCGCCCCCTTCGCCAACGCCTCGAACGCGTACAACATCTACGCCGGCGACGCGAACTACGACCCCGCGCGCCCCGCGCAGAGCTTCTACGACTTCCGCCACGGCGACGTCGCCTTCTTCGTCATGGACACGCGGCGCTACCGCTCCGGCCCCGACGTGCCCGAAGACGAGCGCACCATGCTCGGCGCGGAGCAGCTCGGCGCCCTGCACGACTGGCTCGCCAAGGTACGTGCCGCCGCCGCCCCCCGCTACTGACCTGACCGTGACATGCTGACCGGCCTTGACCCCGCCCAGGTGAACACGACCGCATCGTTCAAGTTCGTCGTCTCTTCCGTGCCGTTCACGCGCCTCTTCACGCACGACGCGCAGCGCGACACCTGGGCGTTCTTCCCCGCGGAGCAGGCCGCCCTCCGCGCCGCCTTCGCCTCCGTGCCCGACCTGCTCATCATCTCCGGCGACCGGCACCAGTTCGCCGCGATCGAGTACGCCGCGCCCCCCGGCCCCCACACGCATACCGTTCACGAAATATCGACGAGCCCGCTGAGCATGTTCTACGTCCCGCTCGTCACCGCCATACAGCCGCGGAGCGCGGACGCGTTCGTCCGGAATACAACGACGACCGCGGCCGGTGCCGGCGCGGAGGGCGAGGTGTTCGTGGAAGAGGAGGTGCCGTATGAGCGGGTCGTGAAGTACCTCCCGGCGGGCAACTACAAGTGGTCCGCGTTCGAGGTCGACACGCGCGACCCCGCGCGGCCGACGCTGCGCGTCGAGACCGTCATCGACGGCAAGCCCGCGTACAAGTGCGTTTATCTCCCTTTTTTCTTTTTCCTTTGTCGTTGGTTCCGCGGGGTGCTGATGAGAATTTGCGTGTGTACTGCAGCCTTGAGATCGTCGGCACGCCAACGAAAGCGCCGCCCGGCCTCGGCGCGCTGGTCAGCCACAGCGTGGTGGATTGGTTTGAGCGCTTCGGGTTGAGCCCAGCCAAGTGGTTCTGAGTCCGGCGCGGCGTTGTCACTTCTGGTGTATTGCTTTGCGCAGTGTAGTTTTCGTGCTAAAGACGGTTGTGCTTGTGTTGTTTTATGTATGTAATGTGCTCTGTAGATATCAAGCTGACGATGACGAGCCGACGATGACGATGGTGCCGATCTAGAGTATGTAGACTCATACTAGTTCTTAAAGTATTGGAGCTGTAGGGTGCTTGATTTAGATTTAGGATGTATTTCATGTCTTTAATGTCCTACGGTTTGATGACATTTACCCTGGAAAGTTGTTCGGATATCTCATCCACTGTCCAGGCCCTGACGTTGCTCAATATTCATAAGCTATTTAGTCCCAAAAGAAATCAGTCAAAGTAAATAGAAGGATTGTTCCCTTCGTCAAGTCAGACGGCCGCAAGAATGGGAATGCCGTCAGTGAGGAGTCTACAAGCCGAGATCAAGTGCGCTGTTCAGAATTGGGATATGTACCCCTTCAACGCACGTAGCTAGCATATTCAGCATGTTCGTCCCTACAAGGCGCAATCAACGAGTCACAACGCAAACAGGACAAGGTCGACAGTATTGCAAGTCTTGCAATGGCATATGTACCAGATCCTGGATTTCTTGTTCAGAGTTCGGATTCATCCCGCAAATTTCGTCCTGGAAATCAAGCAGACAAATGGTGTCTCTCTCTAAAGATGCGCGTCGTCGTCTATATAAACAAAGGAAGAAATCATTGTAATGACTTGAAGTACGCCTGAAGATCCATGTCAACAACTTATATTATCGGAAAGCACGAAAGTGTTATTCACCTGCTCTAACCGCTCAACCGAGGTCTTGAATTTCGTGACTTCAGGCCAGCAGTCAAGAGGCCTGTCCTTGTTTTTCCTGTTTGAAATATCTCAATATCCGCTGCTGCACCACGCCAGACAGCACAACACACGCACCTGTAGCACTCCGTCACAGCTGCCCCGCTCGCCTCCACCTCGGGATACTCCGCCGTCCGCTTGTTCACCTGGTACTTCTCGATCTTCGCGCGCACCTCCTCCAGGTCGCCCAGCAGCGCCGCGCTGTTCCGCACCCGCCCCGCCCCGCCCGCCGCCTCGTCGTCCGCCGCCTCGTCGTCCGCCGCGGCCTCGCCCGCCATCGCCGCCTCGCGGTCGAGGTTCTCCTTCTCCAGCGCGTGCTCGATCTCGTGCTGCACGAGCTCCTCGTCGCGCTTCAGCTGCGCCAGCTCGTCGCGTATCCGCGCCTGGATGTGCGCGTCGAGGATGGCCTGCCGCTCCGGGGGTGTTTCGGGCGACGCCGTGCGGTCGGCGAGCTGGTGGATGACACCGGGGGAGAACTGGGGCAGCAAAAGCGTCACAGAGGGTGCATGTTACATGAGGAAAGGAGGGCTCACTGAGATGGGTACTTCATTCTGGAAGACTTTCTCGTCCGGGGCGTCTGACCTTGACTGGCTGGCACCCATCGTCCTGTTCCTTTACAAGTGTAGTTCACAAATCAAACACATACGACATTTCCCGTGATCGCTTATGTAACGCTGCTAGTGGTGTTGACAAGGTGTTGAGCGCCTATGTTCAAAGAAACCATACTTAGCTCTAATGGTTTGTGTTACATATTGTGGTCAAGTTTTTCCATTGCTTAGAGATATATGTGGTGCACAATGGAAGAAGGTCAGATGTTATTTACTACATTGAGAGTTCATCACGATTCGCTGCGTTTACCCTCATATGTAAGCCCGTGCTCCAGCAACCTAATAAAGATTGGCGCTCAGCTTTCCCCGGAGGCGTTTAGCAAATCAGTACTTACCAGTCAGGTTCAATTTCCGTTAAAATTCGAATTCTAAAATACGGTTAGGATCAAGTTCTCGATACAATGCCGCCCAGATGACTTACTGTGTCTTTTTGGTCTCTTCCATTTCATGGAAAACAACCCATCCCGTCCTGGGCTTCCGGGTAAACAGCACTGAAGTCGGGTGTACATGAAGGACCTATACTCGGATTAGATAAAGTAAGAGCCACGTCCATGCTAATCACGAACCAGATTTCCTCTAACTGAACGGTATGTTCCGTCTGGTGACCATCGAGCCCCATTCCGCCAGTAGCCGCTCACAAGACATCTGGCTAGTCTCTTCGAGTCTCCTTCGCAGCTTTCGACGGGCAAATTGAAGCGCTGCATATATTTCTTCAACTGTGACCGGATAGAGACGGCACGGGACATTGCTCTGAAAGATAGAGCATGCGATTTACACCAGCCAGATGAACGACCATATCTTGTGAATGCGTTGTAGGCTAATCCTAGTATTAGTATTTTAAAAATAAAATTGCTAATGAGAAAACATACCATTGAGTAATGTAAAATGGTCCTATAACAGATTGAACGTCAATAGATGCTTTGCGAAGTCGTTATATACGACTTACCCCCTCCTCAGCAGTAAATTTGCGCCTTTCCAATTCCGCCAAGGCTCCAGGAGCGCCATCAGGAATTATGAAAACATCCTAGTGCATCGAAATGAATATCTGGTTTAAACTGAAGGAGTATCATACCTACTTGGACAGCAGTCATGGCAGCAATAGTGAGGATTTCTTCTCCACATTTGTACTCTTTAGAACGGAAAAGCTATAAAGATATGAGATTCGATTTCGTCTCCTTGTCAAATACGAATGCTTTTACCATTCTTGCGATTCCAACTTCCACAGGACATTCCGCAACCTGTTCGCCCATCGGCGTTAATTTTCCATGCTCATCAATCATACCTGCTGCGTGCAAGCCTTCCAGCGCTCGTAATACAGTTTCCGCAGGTGGCGCAGAGACCCAATCGAATTTCATGAGGTCATTAATTCCGAGGGACTTGAGTTGTAAGATGGGAGTAGTCAGGTCCGTCCTTGTGATTTCGGGAGACGTTGTCAGAGCAAGGGTGTTGTAAAACGACATTGGATAGAGCCTGTAACATATTCCAGGCCCCGTTCGACCTGCACGACCGGCGCGTTGAGTCGCAGAAGCTGCGGAAACCGGTACCGTTGCCAGAGTAGCAAGAGTCGTTGTCGGATTGTACACGCGTATCTATTTGATGAATCAACACTGTTTTCATCTCCATGGTCCAAAATACAAACCTTAACGAAGCCACTGTCAACGACAAATTTAACACCATCAATGGTAACACTGGCCTGCAAAGAAAAATTAATCGATTAAAAGGACCCATGTATCATGGAATTCACACACTTCCGCTATATTCGTGGAGATAATTACTTTTCGTGTTCCTGCAACAGCGGGCTGAAAAACATGTAGCTGTTCATCCATAGTCAAACCAGCATGTAAAGGAAGGGGAATAAGACGCGTGGCGCGCGCGGGCAGACTTGGGAAGTGGAGAGAAATAGTTAGACGAAGAGCGATCTATGAATAAAAGAATGAACTAACGTAGGCAGCATGTCCGAGAGTTCCTGAAGACATCTGTCGATATCTTCTCGCCCTGTCAGAAATACAAGAATATCGCCAGGCCCTTGCTAGAATGAACTGTAAATGGGAGTGGGTCGCCATGAGATGAGCACAAACTTACTTGTAAATTGATATTCCAGACTACTTCAGCAGCTTTCTGGACATAGTCTGCCGTCGGTTCGCTCAGATAGGCAACTTCAACAGGATACATGCGCCCTTCCAAACTGACAATGGTACACTCGTCTGGCGAACTGCCCTGGCTGAAGTAGTCAAGAAACTTCGTAGCATCCAACGTTGCGGATGAGACAATAATGCGCAAGGAAGGCCGCTTTTTGCGAATCCTGTCATTGGACACGATTAAGAAAGAGTTTCGATGTAACCAGTTTATCGACTCACTTTCGCAGAATTCCCAGTAAAAGGTCAGTATAAACACTTCGCTCATGTGCTTCATCGACCTGTCTAACTTGATTAGCGCCGACGAGCCTTTTGTTGAGCATGGACTGTGCTTCATACCATGATGACGCTGTATCGGCTCAACAGAGGGTCGACAAGGGTCTCTCGGAATAGCATACCATCGGTCATATAGAGAATACGCGTGTTTTCCTTGCTGCTGACATCCTCAAATCGAATGGTATATCCAACCTAAGACCAAAAATTAAGATGAATCGAGAGAGAAGTCAAAATGCGAGCATACCTCGTCTCCGAGTTTAGTGCCCACTTCGTCTGCGACACGAGCTGCTACGGAGGTAGCAGCAATCCTTCGAGGTTGTGTGCATGCAATGACATGACCGTCTGCAGCCCACCCAGCCTGAAAAAGATACTGGGGGAGTTCTGATGATCATTGCGAAACATGCATCGATATTGATAGGCAGAAACTTACGAGTAGTCTTTCCGCAACCAGTTTGGCCAACGACTATCATCACGCCATATTTTTCGATGCAATAGAGAAGTTTCTCTCCTTTTTCAAATTACAGAGGTTGAATCCCATAATCTGTTGGTTACGATACGTATAGAGTGCGTACGATGTTTGTATATAGGTAAGCGCTCTTGTTGGCGCTGAATTGATACATATGAATCTTGAGGTGCATAGGGAATGACATTTTCTTCTTTTTCTGATGCTCTGTCAAGATTGCTACCCGGGCCTGCGGTGCCAGGTTTCCAAAAGGTCAAAGACATGGTTGTTGGCAGTGAGTAATGTCACTGAACCTTTAGTGACGTATATATTGATGGCCAAATACAGACGCAGTTACCTTGTACGGTAGAGTCTAGTTACACTAGTTCCTGTCTAGACTTGCCCAGGACTTGCCCGACTTACAATGCAATCGCCTATCATGGCAACGACATTCCATAATATCTATCTAGTATCTACATATACAAAAACATGCTTTCAGAGCTGTCGCTTCTTCACGAACGTTGCCATCAAGACCATGTCAAATCCCGCGATGTATCGGCCATCGCTCTTCTCAGATACGGGCAGAGTACACGGAGGTAACAAAAAGATAGGAATGAATATGGCTTGTACAAACTGAGCGAAGAGGGAGAGATACATCCTATACCCCCAGGATATAGGATGTTTCGGGTTGGCTATCTGAATGATCGAACGTTCATACAAATCCACGTCCACCCCGTTTGGCGTCGATTTTCTTAAATCTCTCGTCTTCGTTCCTCTGTAAAGTTTCTAGTTAGCACATGCAACGAGAATTTGGCAGCTCAGTTACCTTCTTGATAACACACAGCGACGCGAGTAAGAGACCCAACACTATCGCCATGAACCCATAAATTGATCTGCCAAGCAATTGATAAAGGTGACTTTTATGCAAAACTAACCGACTTACGTGAATATGTTGTTTAGGGTGTAGTCAGCAAAGCCTGTAACAGCAGTTACGCAGAAATTGGTGGTAACAGTGGTATCGAGGTTGTTGATGAAGTCTTGGGAAGTGCAAAAGGCACCTCCAACCTCTGCTAGATCGGTCCCGTTGAAGTAACCACAACATTTGAACTAGTGAAGAATTAGCATCACAACACAAAAAGACGCGCAGCTCAAGATGCATACATGATCTTGAAGGAAAAGACGAGTTGCTGGAGTTGCTGCAGCCCATGCGATGTGGAAGTTGTTGCGTTCTTGTAGCGTATAGAACCATATGAATGAGCCAATAATGCCGACAGCAAACGCGTCGACGACTAAGACGTAGTTCAAGATGACAAGACCGATAGTAACATGGTTCCGCTGAATGATAGCGGCGACTGATATCACAAATGTGACAAGTAGTGCAATACCCAAGACAGTACCAGCTACACGCAACATAAGCCTATGTATCAAGCTGAACAAGGTGTAACGCACCAGTAAGATCAGCAGAGGATATGGTGAAATTCATCAGGACATCTGGACGACGCCATACAATAGAGAATGCGAGTGCAATAGCGCCCGCAGCGAGTAGGGCGATGTCGAAGACCACCCAGAAGCCCATCAACTTTCGAGAAACCATAGTGCGCGATTGGTAAAGAGAGGAATGCTAAAAGGAGGGCCACAGGTGAGTGTGCTGGCTAGTCAAGTGGATTCTGGCTTAACACGCACAGCTTGAAGAATCTAGTGCCGGGAGCTCTGTCAAAGAGAGTGTGCAAGGAAGACGGACGAGAGAAAATGAAGAGAAAGACGTTCAACGTCTCCGAGCGCTAGCGCCGAAGCAGTGAAAGAAAGTGAAGGAAAAGAAAGAATGAAGAAAGCGGAAGAGAAAGAACGAAAGCGAGGTATTCGTCCCCGAGTCGTTATGGAAGCACTACAATCAGCACGTTATGTAATCTCATTTCCTTAATTGTGATTGTCACACACGTCACACGATCGAGTCAAGCCATCCATTGTTGCACGTAAGAACAGCTCGAAGCTGTGCGGCACCGCTGACTCAACTTACTCTCTAACCACCACCACCACCACCCCACCACACACATACCCAACATGAGCGACGAATGGGATAGCAAGACCGTCATTGGCTTCAAACGCCAGGTCGCAAAGGTCACCAAGAAGGACTCGGATCTCAATGGTATGTTTTCCATGTTATATTACCTCCCAGTCCCCGCTAAATCATCTATGTACAGCTGTAAGCAAAATAATATTGTGTTCAACTGCAGGCATATCTCATACTCCTTCTAGGCTCGCCGCACAGGCGCTGTCGTTGCCACTGACAAGAAAATCACTGGAGGTGCAAACAAGGCTCATCAAGGTATGACGTGGTGCCCTTTTATCATGTCGCGCGACATACTCACTCGTCTACTCATAGGCACCGACCATCAACGAATAGCTAAGCTTGACCGAGAAAATGAGGTCGCTCCTCCTGCTAAGATCGCTCCATCTGTTGGCAGGGTATGTTCTTTGAATTTCTATATATTCCACTATGTTCTGAACCGGAACGTATTGTTAGGCTATGCAAGATGCTCGTCTTGCGCTGAAGCTCTCTCAGAAAGACGTTGCCCAGAAGGTGAACGAGAAGCCCTCCGTCATTCAAGACTACGAATCAAGTAGAGCTATTCCCAATCCCCAAATCCTTGGAAAGCTGGAGCGTGCTCTCGGTGTCAAGCTTCGGGGTTAGTGCTAAACTCTACACTGGCATATGATTTGTCCTCACATTGTTTTGCTTCATAGGTTCTGACATCGGCAAGAAATTGGAAGGACCCAAGAAAACATGATTGTATTATTGTTTTTTTGGTTCCTTATTCCTTTTTTACCCATTTACTCTAGACGTCTTGTCCGCTTCTTAGAGCTGTAGATATCAGTATAACATCGAGTACATCTTATGGACCCCACTACAATTTTGAAGTTGAGCTCATTACCCTTGAGGAAAAGAACTTGAAGAATCTGGGCATCGTACAATAGTTGCCCATTATGTGTACAAGTCATATGGTACAATGCAACAAAGTGTAGTCCAAAGGTGCAAAGGTGCAGTGCTACTGATAAACGCAATCCAACCAACAACATACAGACTACAACGGCTTAATGGAAAATAAATACATAGTTAACTACAGCAGATGGCATATCACACTAGATATCAGTTATGCTGCTGCTTGTTCGGCCTCAGTACCCTAAGTGACAAACTTAGAGGGCTGATAAAGTATTAGAGATGGAAAAAACAAACTCACGTATGTGATATAGTCTGGACTTTCGCATGCTTTGTATTCTTTCAAAAGTTCTTCACAAGAAGCTCTGATGAAATAGTCAGCTCAAGTATTTCAAAAATTGTCGAAAGACTTCTTACCTGGCATCATCGAATTCATCAAACCCGTTTTCAAATAGTTTCTCTTTCTTGTACTGTTCCAGAAAAGCATTACGTCTTCGAAGCCGATCATATTGGTCCAACATTCGTTTGAACAGCTTTGATCCAAGGGTTAAGCAGGAACAACGAGATTAGAATATAACATACTGAAGCAATACTTGTGTGATTTGCTAGCATCAAACCACTGACGCGGTGGTTTGTAGTGATATAAGGTGACTTTCTAGTCAGGGCGACTTGTATCGATGCTGGGCCCCAGGGTATAAAATTGGCAAGTTGCCGTTCACGTATGCGCAAGAGTGATTGATGAACCTGTAATAAGAGCTCAAGGAAATCATTTTGAATACAAAGGCTTGGATACTAACATCGGTTGGGTCGACATCGCCTTGAATAATGTTGAGAATAGAGATGTAACAAGCGGTTTTGCTAGGCGTAGTAGAAACCATGCGATTTTTGGGTTGCAGTAGACGGCGCATAACGTCAAGAACTGTCGTTCGTCTAATTGGTTTTGCCTGGGCCTATTTCAGACCAATTGACAGAAAAGAAACTGAACATTCCATTTACCTTATCTATCTGATCGCTTGTAAATGGGGTGTACGACGTCATTAAGAAATGGCATCGGGGTGTAGGTATCAAGGAGGCAATGATCCCAACGAGGTCATTGTTCATATATCCGGGGTATCGAAGTGTTTGAGTACTTGCTGCCATGACAGTCGAAACCTGAACGAGATGTTAACAAGAAAACGTTGTATAAAGCTTTGGAGGAAAGACATACCAATTGATTAGTCTGATCAAAAGAAGGTGTCTGGACATGTAATCGGTCAGCAGATATTCGTGCAAGGGCACCATTATCTAGCACTACAACTGAATCGGCATGGTTGATCAGGCGTTTCAGTGTAAGAATTGAGTTGTATGGCTGTACAACCACGTCCCCTTCTTGTGCATTAGGGAATACACTATACGTTTGAATCAACTTTTTGGGGAATTTATCATTCAGTCGTTCCAGAAGAAATGATCCCAGACCCGAGCCGGTACCTCCTGCTATTGAGTGCATGAGCATAAATCCCTAGAATTTATATCGACAGCTTCCTAAGTATCAAGAAGAGCAGTTGGATAAAAGCAGGCTTTCGTACCTCTAGCGAGTCGCTGCCCTCCGCCTCACGATCAATCATCTCCATAGCTTCCTCGTAGATGCGCTCTCCAGCCGAATATCCCTGTGCCCAGTTGTTGCCCGCACCCCCTCCATCCTTAGAAACGAAGATATTTTCAGGATTGTAGAGATTTGCGTATGGAGAGGTAAGAATATTATTGATGACCTGCAACGTTGGAATGTAAACATGAATCGTTTGTTCTTTTAGTTTTAGTAATTCTCCGCACCCTTGGTTCAAGGTCGACGAGAATGGCACGGGGAATGTAGTGTTCATCGTCTGCTTGATAAAAAAAGACATCTTTGCGATCGCCTCCTTCCGTTGCCCATTCCTCCAGTATTCCATCTTTACTGATACCATGCTCTGCGCAAAGACGTTGCCAAAAGACGGATCCCACTTACACGCGTTCTTCAGAAACGAGGTCTAACGCAGGATTTCCAAAGGAGCGTACTTTGATTGCCACATTGGCCTAGTTGTACGGTTACAATTTCGCGAGGCATATTCAAGTTGTGTGCAGAGGAGAGTCGCGACCACTTGCCGCTGCACATTCAAAGCACGGGTGTCACACGCACGAGATAATAGTCACACTCAAAAAGAAACTCGTTGAAAGGTCAAAGGATGATAACACAGAATTGTTGTTACAATACAGTATGCAGGTGCCCAGATAGGAATGACAGATATGTGCGAAGATAGCGAGAATTACAACGATAAAACTTCTACTGTTGGAAAATAGACCGTGCCACCTAATATCGACGAATCATCAGTGTTGGTTCCATCCTTTGTAATTTCAACACTTACACTTTCAAGTAGCAACGTGACTTCTGGCCCAATTCGAATGAATTTCTTGCTCCAGAAATCGTATTTTGGGTTCCGCAATAGCTCAATGAATGTCACCAAGGCGCCCCAAGGATGAGGCCGATGAACAATGAACCGTTCGAGGAGCACTTTGGTCACGACCTCACGGAAGCGCTCGTCGTTCACCTCCATGAACAGATGGAGAATCAGGGAGCTGAACCAATGTGTATGAGCATTGGGGTAGCGAAGGTGAAGTATCATAGAGCTGAGAAGATGATGTTGTCCTGAAATGATAGTTAGCTCCAAAGTCCTGAGAAATTATTATTTCTGCTTACCCTCGACGTCGAGATTGAGGACCAAGTACTGAAGCGCGACGACGCCGGGATCACTTGGGGTAAACAGCGATGATCCACTTCTTGCTTTTGCTTGTGCGACAGAAGAAACCCCAATATACATGACAAGTGAGTTGATCAAAGAGAGATTGTACGATTCGGAACCATCCTCGCCCTTCATTCTCAAGCGATCCTTCAGTGAAGGAAGGAAAGAGGGTGTACCGCGGTTCAAGAGATATTGGTCGAGATAACCACGGAGATCACCGCTCTTTAATCCGGAAGTGAAATCGGATAAGATGGGGGGAATTGGACCCATTTCTGGAATAGCATCGAATTTGATGTTACGGAGGTGGGGGTCTGGGAGAATGATGGCGGGTGGGAAGGCGCTAAGAATGATGTTACGGAATTGAATGCAGCGAGGAGGAATAGCATCGCAGAGGGTGAAGTAATATTCGCTGAGGAACTCAGGGAAATCATGTAGGAGGACGAGGAGAAGCCTAAGGGCACCACGATAGAGATCCCGGGCTGCAATTTGCAGATCTCCGTCTTTCAGGAAAGGTGTCAAAAAGCCGAATAGCGATATCAACAACTTATGGAAGGCATCCCATCCCTGTATACTCGTTAGTCAAAGTAAGACCTACAAGGCATCCAGGCACATACCTCGCGATTCTCGGATAGCAGTAATTTTGGCATGAAGAGTCTATGAGAGATCAGACCCATCCAGGAAAACGCAAATCCAGGGAAATAAACTGGTTGCAGAGAACTGTATGTGTCACTAGCAAAGAATAACTATATTAGCATATTATAACGGTGAGTGGAAAGGTGGGCTATACCTTATCACGATCAACAACTGGAAGTATACGGGACCTAAGTGGCTTTCGATGCTGTGCAAATCATTGACCAAGCTAGAGAAGAATCGGAAGAAAGGCTTCTGCGAGAAAGTCGCTTGATTTTCGTGTTGGCTTGAAAGAACGAGGACGAAAATCGATAGAATCTTCTTGAAATAATGCACCTTCGCTTGGTCATTGTTGATACCGGAAGCATCGCCATGATACTTGATGATGTATACAATGAGCCTCGACATGGCATCCACGGCCTGGAACGCATAGTCGTAGTCGCCTGTGGCTGCACATTTATTGAAGTGATTGACGCTGGTTTCGGTGCAGACGCGGAAGAAAAATGACGACGCGTCTTCCGCCTTCAATATTCCTTGCTTTGTGAGCTGGGTTATGAAGGGAACAAAACTCTTCTCCGGGGAAGCCGAGCGCTGGAAGATGTTTATCCATTGCTGGAAGCACACGAATAGCTTTTCACGCATGCCATCATCCGCTTTGACAACAAAACCTGAATCTTGAACAGGCGCAACAACAGTGCGCCTGACGCCTCGCAGATCATCAAGGAGTCTATTAACTCTATATTTGTTGTTAATTCACAGTTTGTTCAAGAAATAAGGACAAACATACTCTTCGTTAGCTTTTCCTGCTAGAGAGAGCTGGCTTAAGATCTCGATTGAATATGCAAACTGGTTCTGAGTTGCGACCGGGGGATCAGAGGATAAACATTCTCGGATGAGATTTGCCGCAAATGTGAGTAAAATGGGACGAGGATCATCAAACAACAATTTAGCAAGTTGTTGATCCTGTAGACTTGTGTTGACAAGACCACTTCTCAATAATGTTACGGTGACAGGCACGTTGAACTTGCGCTAAAATGATATGAGAATGGTTGGTCGACGACAAGAATGGCAAACACACCTCATCTTCCGCATACAGCAACCATGTGATGGCTTCTTTGGCTACGTCTTCAAATGAGCGGCATAACTGGTCCAGTAAAGCGACATAAACTTGGCGACCCAGCGGGGAATTCGTCTTGTACAGAAGCTGCACTATTTTTTGCGACATCATGAGGGGCGTACGTTCTCTATCAGCAGCTTCATCTGCAAGCAGCATAATCTGGCGAACAAGGTGGCGAATATCATGATTGGCGGCAAGACTACCCAATGATTGGTTGGGATACTGTAGCATGACGGCTTCCAAGTCACGAGTCAAAATCTACCCAAAATTGAGTTTAAGTACTTGAAAACAAGATATTGAAAACATACTGCGAAACGTTCCATTGCTTCTTGATGAGTGTGTAGCCTTTGGTGATTGAATTCATGTTCCATGGACGGAGACTGTGTGTATCCTGGAACGGTTGCATGTATAGAAGTGACAGATGCCGGGCGACTGTCAATACGGCGTTTGGGGTCTGCACCTGCTCTATGTTGAGTATCATAAACGCAAAATAAGGATAAATTTTGATTTACCAAAATCTTCGTATACATAGAATTGATGAGGTTGCACTCCTGTAGGTTTGATGCGCAAAGGATCGGGCAGACCCGCCGTGAAGTTTGAGATAGGAATAGAAGGATCCCAGAACGCCTGAGCGTTATGAAGCTACAATGGAAATGTATAAGCGAAACTCGAACTTGTTATCTTCCTATTAAATTTTACCTCGCGATGACGTCTACGAACATCGTAAGATGGAGCGAAGCCCTCGTCAACATCTGTGACAGCGCGTTCCATAGCGGCTTTCTCGATCGCAGAGCAGGCGATATCAAGATTGTCCTGAACCAGCAGCGTAACAACTTGTTCAGTCACTATCTGCTAAGAGAGAGTTAGGTGAAGGACAGAACGAGCACAAAGAAAATTGCGTACATCATTGAATCCATGGTCGATCAGATTTTGGCGCAAGTGTGTAGCAAGGTTGCTCTTTAGAGGCTCTTTGCACGTAACAAGAGCTAGGCTTCCTGCCAACTTCTGCGCCATCAAGTGGCCAGCTCGACGCAGCTTCTCTTCATTTGGCTCTGTAGCAAAGTCCTTGGCAACTAACTCTCGTGTAGAGATACCTGCTATCGTAACGGAACGCTCGACAACAGGAAGGATGATCTGATAGACCTTAGTATTGCAGAACACAATGAAAAGAAACTACATACCTCTCGGACGGCACGACCTACAGCATGCTGAACCGCACGCTTGAAGTTAGGATTGACATGGAAAGGAGCCAGCTGGTTGCTGATGTGCACCAGCTGCACGAGGTCTGTCAGGATAGCTTCGATATGCGCCCCAAGCGCTCTGTGGGATTCAGCACTTTGAGCACCAAGAACCAAAACTTGGGAGTCTGTAACATGCACTGGATTTTCACCGCCTATGGGTAGTAGACCTATGTCTTCAGGGTACTCGGGGAGAGGAAGACCCGTCAAAGACTCTAGCGGGCGGTTACGGAGTATGGTAGTGGGCTCAACGGTATCAAGATCAAGATCTAAACTCTTGCAAAGGATCTCGATATCGAATTTGAGATTGAGCTTGAGTTCCGCGAAGTGGTAGAGCTCTGCGAGCAAGCTTATAACAGCCATGAGCCATGGATTGGGAGGTTTGAAGACTTTGGACTTGACGCAAGGTTCAAGGGTCTTGCAAACGAAGGGAATGGCAACGATGAGTCTACCGCTATCATAGCCTTCAATGAGCAAGTCCTTGAAGGAGAGGTTTTTGTGCTTGATTGGCTGGTCACGAGCCAAAGTAATAGTTCCCAGCCAAGTGCCCACATTCTTTAGAGCATTGCGATCCGAGCCAGAAATGCTTTTGTCAGAGTTGAGGAGAGTGGCAGCCTTCACGAATGTCTCCTGCAGTATGAGCTTCAACAATGGTTGCCGGTCTAACGCATCGAGGAAACGTAGATAGAGGGGGTGGTTGTTGGGCTCAGTGCTGATCCGTTGGTCCACTAAATAATTGGCAAACCACCGCGAATATTGATCGACAAACTGTTCCCGCATCTCCTCGACTTTGGAGTCGAATTGTTGGGAGCTAGATTGTTCACAATAAACAAAATACGATCGGATAACTCCTCGGGGGCACTTCAAGAGGTTCGGTGATTTCGTCTGGTTGAATGGCAGTGAAAGGAGCTACTTGCTCAAATGCAGGGTTGGAGGGGCCTACATGAGCGTTGGGAACATCGCCGCCAGGTCCTCCGGGAGTACTTAGCGCTCGTTGTATAGTGGGCAGAAGATCAGGGCGAGCTTCGAGAAGGTGGGGTATTCTGATCAAAGCTTCGCATAAGGGTCGCCATTCGGCAAGGCGGTATTCAAATCGACTTAATGCTTGCAAGCCGAACTTGAAGAGATTGGTATCGGGTGGGCATTTGAGAGCGTCGAGGATGTACCGCATGGCAATACCGAGGGGGATATATTCTATGAGGGAATGTCGGATAAGAGAACCAAAGAGATATCCAGTCATCGCCAGTTCGCGGTGGGGGTAATAGGACTGGAAGAACTTGTACTCGTCGAACAGGAAATGGATCATACAAGAGAAGACTTCATGGTCGCGGGGATTGTTGGACTCTTTGTAGCGTTGGAGCATGGAGATTACTTCGTCAATTGTGGTGTTTTCATCGTACATTTGCTTGTATATTCCGTCAACTTCAGATTCAATTTCATTCGAATATTGAACAACGGTCAATCCAGACTCGACTTCGGAGTTAGGTATTAGGGTCATGAGGCGAGGATGAACCTGGAGGCATGTATTGCGGACTTCGATGCATGCTTCTACGTCGGTGGGGTCTAGGAGAGAGGAACTAGACAAATTTAGTTAATTAACGATAGTTCCGGTTCGAAAAAAATAGACTAACTTGTTGCGCAGGAAGCGGAGGATGATGGTATGGTGTTTGGATTCAGGACATGGTACGGTTCTCGACAGCAGGATCAGACAACCTGGTAGCTATTTCACTCTCCATTTTTGTTCCAAGAAATGGATAACGGCCCGAAGGAATTCGGCCCCATAGCTTGCCACATTGTCAGCTAGCCACTTGTCTAGGTTCAAATATTCACGCCGAGACGCAAGCGCAGCGACATCCAAAGCAAACGTAAATGGCTGAACTTCAAGCAACGCGTCAAGAATCTGAGGACAAAATGTTAGAAAATCAATACCATTATTAACAAGCATAATGATTACCTTGAGATCCTGTGCAACATCCAGAATTCGGGTGATGTTAAGAGGGTTCTCTTCATAAAAATCGCGGAAAGCAGTTGTCAGGTAGGAAGGATCAATTTGCCATATGCGCATGAACACAAGCTGATGATTTGGATGTCCAGCGAGGAACATAGCCAAAAGCTTGCGCGAATATCCGAGCGTATTTCATTCCAAGGTAGATCCTTTATGCACGTCAATAACTGAAATAGTAAAGAAAATTGAAGAGCAACTTACAGGCACTTGCAGTAATCCCATGTGAACAATCTCCGCACTTATCTTGATAGCCTTGTCCAACATCTCCCGTACACAATGACGCATCTCCAAAGATTCGGAACCAGCAAGACGAACCAAAACTTGGAACAGCTCGAGAGAGTTCCATGTCTGGCCCTGCACATTGGCAGCAAGAGATTTGATAGTTGGGCTAGCAATTGACACATCATCAACAGTGACAATTCTACGGCCAGGCAATTGAACAAAGTTGAAGGTTCCGCAGGAAGTGAAAGCAGGGCATCTAGAAGCCGTAACTGATACAAGGGGTTCGACCATGGCTCCCAGAAACCAGTAACAGCATGAGGGTCGGCATCACGAGGAGAGTTCAGCAGAATGGCAATCAACATCTTGAGAGTCGCAGTGTCAACGCCGTGTCGGTCCGACCGATCAAATGACTTGATGACGCTAGGCCAGTTGAGGGGAACATTCTGTAAAACCACAAAGTAAGATATATATATATGATGTAATTTAATAGGCAAAATACTCACATAGCTAACCAAAGCACGAACGACAGCACCGACGTCACATATCATTGCTCCTTCAGCCGCCAGCCGTGACAGATTCGAAATGATTTCCGTCACTTGTTCATCGCGAGGCGGGTTCGATTCAGTGATGTTGAACCGTTCCAAAAGAGCTCTGACGACCTCTGGGTCACTTGTGATGTCTGGACCCAACTGGATTAATACCTCCACCAAAGAAGTGCTCGGTTGAAGGCTAAAATAGATAAACAGGTGTTTCAGCATACACAACGCCTTAAAGTAGGCAATATAAAAAAGGATGTACCTCAATTTTGTGAAGATATGATGCAATACCGGACCCATCGCCTCTTTCCCTATTTTCGTTTGACCTGCGACAACAAGAGCCTGGCGCTGTGCGGGTTCCAAAATAGGAGCTTCAGGTGGTACGTCGGACAGCATATTGGACATGAGCTTGGTCAATTGGTTCTGGGAGAAGTCGGCGTGTTCAAGTGGAGGAGATTGGCACAATTCCAATATTGCGTTGTCGAATTCAGCGCGAATGACACCCATGGCCTGGCTCGCTAGCTCCTTACGTGTCTGTCCAGAAACCAATGCAGCAGCTAGAACCAGCCGTTCCAGAGGCCTCAATCCAACACGATCTACGAATCGCGCGAAATCGAAGTGCCTATATACCTCCCCCTCGAGCCCACATACTCCGTCCCTAAACCTATCCGCGAGGAACGGGTCACGAGCCAGGCGCTGCGTTTCTTGAACAAGGAGGCGAAAGGTGAGAGTCATAGATGGTTCAAACGCCGACGCTGGAGGTGTGGGGAGAAGACGCGTATGGATGTGTCCAATAAGACGACGGATGAAGTGTAAATATGTGTCGATTCCATGTTGTTCCGAGAGCTGAAATAACAGCCAGCAAGAGATTAGAACGCAAGCTTGCCAAGAAAAAAAGCCATTTTAACGCACAGAACGTATTTCCATCTGATTTCTCTCGAAATTTTCCTCCGTTAAGGTAGATAATAGGAAAACAATCTGAGCCTTAACGATGGTGTGTATGTTCGTTGCCGGCGGGTTGTCCATATGGGACGACCTGGATGGGGTCACCGAGCGCCGGGCAACGCTTCCAGGTCCAGTCGCCGTTTTGAATGATTGTATCGAGGGTAATTGGGGAATTTGAGAAGCAGGCCGCCTCCAACACGGGTTCGTCAATGTGCAGAGTGGCAGCAAGTCTTTCGTAGCCTCCTGCGCTTGGCGTCGGACTTCAACTCCGCCCATATTATTGAGACTCCGACGGTTCCATTCATCACGCTTCGAAGTTCTTGCTTCCTGTCAAAGCTCTGCCATTTATCAACTGCTGGACTACTTGCTGTTGGGTCTTAACTCGGGACGCTTCAAGCTATCCATTTCTTGACATCTAAATTTCCAACCAGCACATACTACCCAAAACAAAACAAAAAAAAACAATAGCTAAAGTCCGACACCAGGTTTGTAGACACTGAACAACCAGGCAGCCGCAGCACTGAAGATAACTACGAAAGCATAAAAGACTTGCCCTTCTTTGTACATATCTCCTCCGGACAAGAAATTTCGAATTGGCAGGAAAGCCAAGCCCACAACGAAATTGGCGATCCCTGTGGGAGATGAATAGAGTGTTGAGAAGAGTAACCATATGATCACTCACAGTTAAGAGAAAGAGCCACGGAGGAAAGAGCAGATACAGCCTGAAAATACTATCAAGAGCTATCGACAATGCTATAAAAAGTCACTTACATGTAATGGAGATACTTCCGGGATTATCACAAACGGTACGGGACCCAATCCAAAAGCGAAAGACCTACAAGCATCAAGGCAGATCAGACAAGGAAGTGAAGTTCATGAACGGAACTTACATCACGAATGTCAGGATCGATATGCTGGACACTGTCGATGCACCTGAGTTCAAACCGTATGCAAGAAATAGAAGAGAAAGCAATTGTCCAGCAGTAGAGATGAAGAGCAACTTTCGTCTCCCCAGTTTCTGAAAGAGGGATATTAACAAAGTGATACACAAAATACTTACAAGTGATAACCTACATCTATTAATAACATTGGAGGGAATGTCATGATGACATTGACGATGGTTATGCCGACAGAAATGTAAGCCCCGAGGTTAGGAAGGGATTTGGCAAGGATGTCATTGCTGTAGTAAAGAACTTTTTCGATAAAATTAAGCATTCGGCAGGTCTAGCAAGGCATGAAAAATAAAATAACGCGAACCTGCGTTGACGCCTGGAGGAAATAGTGAGGTGATGAGTTGCCTATTTATTTAATGACGACATTTATGGAAACAAACCAGAAACTTGCTGCGCTAGCATTGCGGAACAAACAATGGCAAGGGGTTTTCTATATTCTTTCAAAACAAATAGCTGTGGTATAGTGATATTATCTTGTATGGACGTGTCGGTCAAGTCCGATTGTTCATTCGCCAAAAGAGACTCCTCGGCTTTGATAAAGATGGGGTCAAAAGATGTACGATAATGGATATCTCGGTCAACTTACAAGCCAGAGATGGTATTGAGTTTCCCCATAGCCTCCTCGCTGCTGTTTTATGTTCTTCTAAACGCCCTTTGCGCAACAAGAATGCGGGAGACTCCACAATCACCGAGCTAGACAAGTATTGAATCACGGCAATGCAAAATGACAGGAAGAAGACATAGCGCCACATCCCAGGCGCAGCGAAGTTTAATCCAGCAACTTGAGTAATCATTATCCCAGAAACGATAGCAAGCTGGGTAAGAACGCCTGAAAACAAATCAATGTTGAAAATAGGTGTCACAAAAATAGAGCGAACTAACCAACGCTTCCGCTGATTTTTGAAGGCGCAATTTCAGCTAGATAAATTGGGCCGACACACAAACCGAGACCCGAGCCTATGCCAATCAAGAACCTGCCGCAATGTCACAACGACGACCAATCCTGCTAGTAGTAGCAAGACAGATGCTTACCTCCCAATTAACAAGATGTAAAGAGAGTTACTGATGCCCATAAGAGCTGTACCGATGGCCATGAAGATGGCGCAGATACGGTTGGAACCTCGTCTACCCACGCTGTCCATTACAAGGTTGGCAACAAGGCTTCCAGCAAGACCACCGATAGTAAAAATGGCGGTGAGGAGAGAGAAGGTGACATCAGACATAGGAATGCATCCCGAGAGACGAGGAGTGGCGGCTAAGGAAGGCGGAATAGTAGTAACCTTGCATGTCAGGACGGCTTGGATTTGGTTCAACACAGAAATGTGGTAGCCATACTAAAGGAGGTGAGTATAGTTGGACGCGCGGTGAGCACAATGAGATACCTGGAAGGCAATGACGAGAGCCCAGAGACAGACGGCCCATCCGTAGGCGGTGAAAGATGTGCCATTGGCGGCCATGGTGGGGAGTGTTGAGACAACAACCTCACAGGGGTGTGATTCGTCGGCGAGGGGTGGCCGTAACGGCCATGCATTCGTCGGCGCTAATATTAGATGCCATCTGTTGCGTTCTGGCACCGGCACTTGCCCGCAATTGCCCCCTTCTGACAACCTGCAACATCAGCAAATGAGTTCTACCATTTGTCTACCATGCTGACTTGTCGTTAGCTCGGATGTCTTGAATTGTATTGAAACAAATCTGGACATTGATTCTTGAACACACATGCATGCGGAATTTTGCCAAGGTCCATTCTGGACCATTACGATTTTCCCACTAACGTTCCTGGTCGCCTGACTGCCTTGCATTAGGACCCCGAAAGTCACCCAAGAGGTTTGTTTTGAATCCCAAAAATTGGTAGCCGGATTAAATTTTCGATTTTGGCCAAATTTTGGCCGGACTTTCGTAGGTACCTTCAGCGGGTGCGATTTTTGGCCGGATTATCGAAACAATGCTCAAAAAAATTCCCAGGCCATTGAAAGTGCTAGTATGGCCGAATTTAAGCTATTTAAACATCGGAAAGTAAGTTCTGCGTCATTCACCGACCATCGCCAGAAGGCCAGGCTTGCATCTTGGGCGCCCAATCTATGGAAATTTTCGGTGACGGATGGTGGTGATAGCCCCAGCCCATAGCCGGATTATCTGAACATACCTAGAATTAGTGGACAATTTATGGCCGGACTATGAGAACACACAGTTGGCCAAAATGGCCCATTTTTTGGCCGGACTGGTACAGAGTTCCGCCTGCGGCGGGCGATTTATGGCCGGACACGAAACAAACATTATAGGTGGCTTTCGGGGTCCTCTTGCATTCCGTCTCGCCTTTTACCTTTGCTTCCATCCGCACCATCATCTTCCCTATTATTTTTCTCGCTCTTCTCTGTCCAGAGTCTCTCTGAGCGAGCTAGTTCGACCGCCAGATTAATATTCTGCGCGTCGACATCCGAACCCACTCATTTAACCCCTACGTTCATTCGTTATTTATCTCTAGTCTGAAAAGCTGCGTTCATCATGAAATCTGTCTTCCTTCCTTTTCTCCTCTGCGCCGGCTTCCAATCCGCCTTTGCGGCAACTGCAGACCAATGGCGAGGTCGTTCAATATACCAGTACGCTCGCCGCTGCCTTTCCTCTTGTGTTCGCCTCTGAGAGTTGCTGGCTCCTAGAATAATTACGGATCGCTTTGCTCTTCCTAACGGAACGGATCCCACTGCATGTCAGCCTAGTGAACAGACCTGGTGCGGTGGTACTTGGAATACGTGAGTTCCACAGGTCTTGCACCTCCTTGCCGCAGCTCTATATAAATACCTCGCAGGATTCGCGCGAATCTCGACTACATCCAAGACGCTGGATTCACAGCGAGTGCGTGCGTTTCCTTCTTGTTAAGTACGCGCGACTTACGAGATCGCCTTTATTTGCAGTTTGGATCAGTCCCGTAAATCAGAACTATCAGGGGCCTCGCTCAGCATATGGTGATGCCTATCACGGGTACTGGATCGCGGACATTTCTCAACTCAATGATCGTTTTGGCACGGCTGACGACCTCAAAGCCCTGTCGGCAGAAGTTCACCGTCGAAATATGTATGTCAATTTTTTTTTACAAGCCACCGTCAGTGAGTCTCACCACGGGGCGATTTAAGGTACCTTATGGTTGATGTCGTCGTTAATAATGTCATGGCGACTTCTCTCACTCCGGATTTGTCCACCTACTTTTTCAAGGACGCTGTATGTCTTGGACGTGTTGGAAATGTGTTAATACTTGCTCATAATTTTTTCTGCAGTCGTTATACCATCCCTACTGTCCTATCCAATGGGGAAATACCACCAGTGAACAAAACTGTTGGTTGGGGGACACCAATGTTCCCCTTCCTGATGTGAATACCCAGAATCCCACCGTGGTTTCTCAATATGGCGAATGGATAGCAAAACTCGTCGAAGAGTTTTCCATTGATGGTCTGCGCATTGATGGTACGCCCTTCGATATCTGTTCATGAATTCAACCTATCTGACCCCTTCTGCTAGCGGCTAAGTATGTCCCAATTCAGGCCTAGCTCTATTATGTGTAGCCAACCGTACTCAACGCACTAACTTCATAGGCACGTGAACATCGATTTCTGGCCCCCTTTCTGTGCAAAAGCTGGTGTCTTCTGTATCGGAGAAGTCTTCGGAGGCTCAGATATTGAGTGAGCCACCTTGCTATCTTACCTTGTTTGGACGCTAATGGATTGTCAAGTCCCATTGCTATGTATCAAGGGCCTAACGCTCTGGATTCTGTTCTTAATTTCCCATTATATTCTGCCCTTGTATCAGCCTTCACTATCCCTGGACCTCAAAATATATCTGCTCTAACCCAGGTGTTTGAAGACTCCAAGACTAAATTCAAGGTAACTTTATCTAAATTGCATCAGTGGATCAAACCTTCATATCCGTTCATCATAGGATGTCGGCTTGCTGGGTAACTTCCTTGAGAATCAAGATTTGCCTCGGTGGCATAACCTTTCCGTCGACCCACAATCCATGTAGTAAGTAACTTTATTGAGCTCATTTGATGTGGTCTCATTATTCTTATCCAGCAATGCCATGACTTTCACATTTATGTCTGATGGTATTCCTATCGTGTATTATGGGCAAGAGCAATATTTCAGTGGCAATGCAGACCCAGTAAGAGATTCCAGCCAGTTTTATATTGATTGCTTATTGTTGGATATGATTCGGCCAGCTCAACAGAGAACCTTTGTGGCCATCTCAATATGCAAAGACAGACGCATATAAGTTAATGGCCACTCTCAATCAGGTATTTGTACTCTTTTATTCATCTGCCACACCCACTAAATAAACGCCAGTTTCGCAATTTCCTCGTCAACACAACAGACTGGGTAACGCAACCAGCTCAAATTCTCACCACAAGTCCCTATGGATTAGCAATTATGAAAGGACCTGTCATCTCCATCGTGACAAACATCGGCTCTCCTGTATTTTTCTCTTACTTCCTAGAATTAACGCCTGTTCTGACATGTTTTTCAGCCCCAGAATGGTACCCACATCGCAGTTACTTCGCCATATCAGCCCTCTACGGCCATGGTCAAGTATGTATCTGCGTTAAATTATTTCGAATGCAGTCGTTGGTTAACATATGTGTCTGCTTTAGCATCCTCACATGCGCCCAGTGGGCAGTCGGCGCCGCAGGCATGCTGGATGCACAGTATACCCTAGGCGGTGTTCCCAACATCCTGATTCCCCTCCAGATGCTTAATGGATCAGGATTGTGTGAGAGCGAACTAGGCATCATTGCTGGCAATGGGGGCAAGGCCGTTGCCCTCAATAGTTCTAGCATAAACATTTCGCCTGTGTCCTTCATCCTCTCAGCGATTATGACCACTTTCGGATTAATTCATCTAATCATGAGTTAGGGACTATTTAGGGCGTTTAATGAACGTTTTTTTTCTTTGGGTTATGTATTATATCAATACATATGTGTCCACCTTGTACGATCTACCCGTACATGTATGTTAATTACATTCATCCATACCATGTACATATGTACAAGACTCCCTTGGGTATATGTTAAATTTTTTCGGGACAATGGCGATTCTTGGCCGGGGTATCCTCGCTTGTCGACGTTCTGGTGGTTGGTGTTGGATGGAAGCTGATGCAGAAAGATGCAGATCCGAGTCATGGGAAGCCATTTGATGTTCTGTCGTCAAAGCTCAATACCACGACATGGCATCACTAAGCTTCCAATCCGTGTTCCATACCCTGGATAGCCGTGTGATCTCAGAAAAGAAACAACTTCTAGATGGAAAAGCGACACATACCCTGCAGCTTGTATGCCACCTGTTCCGAAGGCGTCCATCCTATCGTCGACCACTAGCCAATCAGGGACGGCCACTCCAGTTCGGAACGGGAACAGGCGAACGGCTCTTTCGAGTCCAGATATATTGCTATACAAGATAAACAACATGAATGATTCGGAGTCTCCCCGCATCGGATGAGGATGGGAGAAAAAAATAGCTGGAAAAAAAAAATCATCATTCAAAAGTCAACTTTGACAACAAGGATCAAGAAACACTAACCCTGATCCGGTTTGCTGAACCGTCGCCCACCAACGTGAACAATGCTATCAATGATGCTCACAGATGTTTTATTTTTAGCCAAAATTCCCTTCACGAGAAGAGAAGAAGGCAGGCCAATGAGGACTACATTTCCAGCTGGCCACGATCCATCTTCGATTTGAGCCAAAACGACGGGTTCTGGGACGATCTCGCTGTCTATTTTATGGTATAGTTGAAGGACATGAGCCAGACGCTGAGCAACAGAGAGCTCGTGCGCAACTGAGGTTGCAGAGATGATTATAGTGATCGGACCGGGAGTTGACAAAATGGATTGAATACGACCGGGTGGTTGCGCTACTCGTTCGAGGGCGGAGGAATCTGTTACCTACGCAAAGAGTATCCAAAGACATTATATAACTGGTCAAGCATGGAAATAAACTGATTTACTGACCCTCCATTTCCCTGGTCCAACTCTGTGTACTTGAGTTTCACTCTGATATCTTTGGACAGACAAGATTTGATCGTCAATGAGAATTTCGTGTGGGGTGTTTCGAGTCGGGATGCTGAATTTATGAACATTGGATGCTTCGATGCTATATCTATACTGATTTAGCTTGCGAATATGCAACCTAGCAAGTCTGAGATAGTTTATTAGAGTCAGCTCGGTGTTTGTGCGAGCATACAGTGAATGTTCAACAAACCTTCCAGGTATTAACAATTGCTCGATTTTCCACCCGTGCAAGGAGCCACACTCGTGAGGGTTAGCGGCCGTAAGAGTGAATGATTCTGACTCTACTGCTGGCCCCCTCAAAAAGAGATCAGCAACAAAAGTCTGTACCTCTGGCCTCTTTAGTATGTTGAAGTACCAATGGCCTTCTCCAGGGTCTTCTATGAATCTTCATTTGGCTTAGGTGAAAAATGAATACCGGATTAGAGCGACTATTCAACGTACGTCACATTTGCAGAGGGATACCAAGTCTTCAGTGTGCCAACAACCTCACGAGAGTGCCACACGGGCACATTCTCGTCACTTCCACTAGATACAAAATGTCAGATACCAAGATTTCAATGCTATGTATTTAAAAAGCTGGAATTTACCCATGAATTGCAAGAATTGGAGTGTCGACGAGGTTAGTCACATGCAGGTCGTTATCATCTGGTGTAAGAGAGGACTCCAAGATAGAACGCAATATTGGATCGACGAAATGGCCGCTCCTAGTATGGTTTTATGTTCATGAAGACATTAATGGCAATACAATGGAATGATACCTTGCTATCGTCAATGGAACATATGCTTGGGACTTCATATATGCTGCAGCTGGTATTGCTGCAGATGCTAAAGTTGGTGAAATGAACAATAAATTTAGAGTCTGCACGAACCTGCAAGCACTCTGTCAGGGAATCTGGAGCTGATATGCCAAGCTCCTTGTCCGCCATTCGAATGTCCCATCAGGACTACTTGAGTATCATTTGGGAACACCCATAACTCAGGGAGTTTAAACCTTCGATCATGGACAAGAGCAGACAGCGCATCCAAAGCTGTCCACGCATCAATCGTACTTGGTCCATGCCAGTCGAGACCCTGTGTTTAGATAATTAATGGATGTTGAAATTATTTGTCACGACGGCGTTATGTTCTGACCCAAGATGTTCGCCCTGTCGGTACAATAACCCAACTGGATTTGGGGGCAGGGAGCGATTTTATCCAAAAATCTTGAGCAATGATGTCGACACCTGCACCGTCTGCGAGGAACCGGGAACCGTTAGAATCATTGTCGACAACCCACAGTTCATGAGCACTCACGCAGTGTCAAAATGGGAGGAGTCTGCTCAGCATTATCGACCGCAGGAGGGATCGCCAAAAAAGTACTCGCAGATGACCCAGCCCAAACGAAAGTGCCCTTCAGTGCCCGGCGTTCGAGTGATGCCAGGAATCGGTTTGTAATCGGAATAGACAAAGAGAGCTTTTCAACCAGATGACCCGATTTCAGCAAAATATCGAATTCTATTACTTCATCCACGAACGGAGCCGATTGATCGATAAAGAGGGGAACTATTCGTGTCTGCAACGGAGCAATAACTGTTTGCTTAGCCGGGAGTTTGAGATCCATTCCCTACCCAAAGTTTTAGTGGAAGTGAAGGAACATTCGAAAAGCTGCGTTACAATTGTAGGAGTTTTCAGAATAACGCTCTCGACTGTCCACCATCCGTTCAGGCTTTGAATTCCAATGCCAAATATGCTGCCGAACGCATAACCGTCGAGAAAATCACAGACCATGTCCTGTGATTCTTGATGAATTACCGATGTATGCGCCTCTTGTATTTGGACGCGGATGTTTAACTTCTGAACAGGAATCTCACTGTGGCGTACAAGGGGATCCCCAAACAATCTAATCTGTGATAGAAAGCATGCATAGATGAGAGGCTTGAATGACAAGATATGTATGATTCTACCTCATAGTCTCCACTGACAAATAGGTCATATTGCGTTGGCTCTATGGATGAAGGAGGCGTAGGTAGTGGTGTCGCATGCGAAGGAGCACGCTCAATATCATATATATTACCAGCAAACCACTGTGGGACAAAATCAGAAGAATCGTACTTCTCAGGTCTGAGAGCAAAATATGAGCCTTGTTTGAGATCGACCAGCAGATTAGGGACATCATTTTGTGGAGACTTCGGTGGGTAAATGGTCAATGTTGTCCGTAGAATTGCGTGGTGCTGTAACGCAGCCCAACCTTCGGTTGAGCGAAGACTTTTCCACCTGAATCGGCTATAAGAAAAGTTCGTCTTCGTGTGGCGGTCTACGTGAACTTACCGTATTTCAGGAAAAGAGATATCAACATTTCCTTCCGGGGTTCCGTTGGCCTTAGACCAGTTGATCATCCCACCATCTGCATATGAAGAAGGCCAGCTCTCTTGATAATCAATTTGTTGAGAGACTAGAGTTACATTAATAAAGCAAGCCAAGGCATGTATTTAGTTGATGCTTACGATTCAAAGGAAAAGCTGGGGAAAGGAAATGTTGTTCGCGAGCGTGAATTGGAAAGGGACCAAGAACCTAGTAGTAGCTCGATAAATGTCGCCCAGTTGCCAGCGCTTCCGTTGGACTTACATCCCAGATAGTATCCAATTCAACGCGCCAGAAGTTATCGTTATCCTGAGATAAATGGGCTTGGTCGATTGCCATGGCTGTTGATATAGCGAGGGTAATGATAAGAGAACTTGATGCTGGGTGGTCATTACACAGCCGGGTCGCGCTATTAAGTACCTTAGATCTACGGGCTGATAACCCAGGCTTAATAAGAAATGAAATTGCCTTGAAAGCCTTATAAATCACCTTATAAATCGTCGATTAAGTAGGTGATCATGGCAGTGATGGACGAGTATGGATGAGAGCCATAATTGGACATTTGTGTGGTCCTAATGTGGGACGGCGTGTAAACCAAACAGAGTGCGCAAACTTCGTGGTCGGCGTCGATCAGCCAATCACCAATCAGTGCCACCATCCATCTACACCATGTCCAGCAGACAAGGCGGCAAGCTTAAGCCCCTCAAGGTCATATCGCTTCCATATTTATCGGCCATGCATGCTGAATATGCAATATAGGCTCCCAAGAAAGAAAAGAAAGAGGAAACCGAGGAGGAAATTGCCTTCAAGCAGAAGAAGAAAGACGAGGAGGCAGCCTTGAAGGCTGCACGCGACAGGGGTAGGCTGCTAACTGACTTGGAGCGTCCGTGCATGAGCTGACCGCTTGCTTTATTATCTAGCCACGAAGAGTAAGTGACCCGCGGGGTGATGCCGTCGACGGCTATTCTGACTTGTATTGTTCTAGGTGGACCGCTCGTAGGAGGCGGAATCAAGAAGTGAGTTGCTTTCGGTTATTTTGTGTGTGATGGTGTGTAACGTGTGCGCAGGTCTGGCAAGAAGTAGTCAGGAAGTGCGGAGGATGGAAGCAGGCGTATATAATATGAATTTATGATCATGAATAGAATTTGCGCGTGTTTGTGTTCAATAATTGAGTGCAGACGGTGGTGTTGGTTGCATTCGTCCTCCACCACCTCACCGCTTCCACCGTCCCCCAGACTCACCAGCACCCATGCTGAGTTCTCTCCAAGGGCTACAGTCCAACAATCAGCAGCAGCAGCAGATTCAGCCTCAACAGCAAAATCAGCAACACCAGCCCGGCCAGCAGGGCACGATACCCCCTCCACCGCCCCAGAATGGCCAGGATTTCACCCTCTCCAGTGTCCTCCATTACCTCCAAACAGAATGGCGACGATATGAGCGCGACAGAAATGAATGGGAAATCGAGCGTGCTGAAATGCGGGTTCGTTTTCGTCCTTCTCCACACTCACACAGGTTCTCATTCAACATACGCCGACCCCGTAGGCACGTATTGCTTTGCTCGAAGGAGAGAGGAGATCATTTGAAAATGTAAAACTTGACCTTATGAGGAGAATCAAGATGCTGGAGTACGCTCTTCGAATGGAAAGGTGCGTGGTTTCTGCGTACTACTTGTCAGTTGTCGTGACGAAGCACGCACAGGTCCAAACAACTCTCCGTACCCGCCTCACATACCGCGCCTCCTACAAAACTTTCGACTATCCAAGCGAACGCTGCGTCATCGTCTCAAAAAGATGACTCTCATAGCCAAAAAGACGATAGTGGCGGAGGTAGCTCGCCGAGAAGTGAAGGTACGCGTTGGAGCGCTCGCCACATCACCGCAGAACTAATACCACCTCTTGGTGTAGATTCTCCACTCCCCGACAGCAGACTTCCAAATGGTGCTGGATCATCGACCGGACCACCCAGACCAGGTTCCTGGGGTGCCACCAATTGGCCGAATGCTACCGCCGGTGGAGCCGCTGCTGCTCTCGGTAAACCTCCGTTGGGAAGAGATCCAAAGAGCAGAGCTCGTAGCCGCGATTATTTGAAGCAGTGCGTTCTTTATTGACTCCACCGTTATAATTTCTCATATTCGCCCATCCACCTTTCTCACGTCATTCCCCAGATGCCTTCAAGAAATATCGTACCTGACATCCCCACAGGCCATGAATCCATTGCCAAACCGACCGCTATTGAACTCTTCTTCCGCTCCGCTTTCGCTACCCAACGTCCCTTCGTTTGACCAAATTGCGTATAACGGTCGACCGAGAAAGGTCCTACCTGAAGGAGGCAAAGAATTCCCTCTTCTGAACGGCATGAATACCATCTCTGGGACACCATCGGCCGGAACACCAAACGGCGTTTCCCAACTATCCTCCCTTCTAGACCACAACACTCACCCGAATGCTGGGACCGGATCGCAACAACCCTCCTTATCTCAATTAACCCCTCAGCTCAACGGCCCACATCAAGAATCATCCTCGAATACCCAAACTGAGAAAACAGGGGAGACCGAAAATGAAAACCGGCAACGCACCGCGTTCTTCCGTGATGAAGCTGGCGAATGGAAGGAGAAACTTCGGCGATCTCATGAGGAAGCCGAAAAGGCTAAACTGGCGAGGGAACTCTCGCAATCAACGTCCGGGGATTCAGGGCCTTGGGAAAGGCCTGGCGAAGACGAGGAACCCAAGGAAGAGGAAGGCGATGTTGATGATGATGAGTCTACCCTAGTTGGAGAGGGTGAAGGTACTAAGCTATGGAAAGCTAAAAGAACTCTAAGAAAGTTGGTTTTTTCATAAATTTAGTAATGTGGACAAGCTTGAGTATTGACGGTGGTGGCTAGTCATCTAGATGCAGTTCGTGCCTTGGCGTTCCATCCTACAGAGCTATGCTTGGCCACCGGAGGCGATGATTGCACTGTCAAGATCTGGAGAATGGATGTGGCTAGTTTAGCCTCATCAGGGTACGTTGGTCCATCGTCTCCTTTCATTTCCGAGTACTCATCAGCACTTTCTATCACCCAGTTCACGTGCGACTACTGAAGTTGAACCACAGCTAACTCTTCGCGGGCATTCAGCGGCAATTACCCGCTTGATACATTCCCCCTCCAAACAACTCCTTTACTCCGCCTCCCTTGACTTATCTATTCGAATTTGGGCACTTCCTACACAATCACATACAACATACGCACCTTATGACGAAACACGATCACGAGGAGAGCTTGTTGGACATACAGATGCAGTTTGGGACCTTGCTCTCGTCAGAGATGAGAGCACGCTGATCAGCTGTGGCGCCGAAGGTGCGGTGAAAGTGTGGGATGTTAGTGGGCCTTCTGGAGGAGGATCCCTCAAGCTATCCTGGGGATGGAATGGTGTGGAACATGGCGATGATATGCATGAAAATCCGGACGCACCTGGAGCAACTTCCGTGGAAGCGATCAAGACGGATCTGAAGAAAGTCGCGGTTGCGTACCAAAATGCTATCGTGAAGGTCTTCGACATCGAGAGTGGGAAAGAAGTTTTGCGGTTAGAAAGTGATATGACCTATGGTGAGTTTATCCCCTTGATCATTCAAATATATCTTCTCATTATGTCCTATAGATGGAACGCCTGCCACACAAATCAACCGGATCGTATCGCATCCAACTATGTCTATTCTTGTTACTGCCCATGAGGACAAGTTTATCAGAATCTTCGATCTCACGACAGGTACATTGTTTCTCTCTCTTCTATTGCTGTGGCAGTTCAGCTCATATCGGATTAGGACAATGTACACATTCCATGCCGGCCCATCTAGATGGAGTTACATCACTTTCTATTGATGCATCTGGCTTCTCGCTCGTGTCAGGAAGCCACGATTGCTCATTGCGCTTTTGGGATCTTCTCGGGTCACGATCATGTGTGCAAGAGCTTAGTACCATCGTGAAAAGGCGCGTGAGGGTGTCTTGGACGTCCAATTCCATCCTTCACTGCCCTTCCTGGCCAGCGGAGGTGCCGATGGCGTTGTAAAATTGTATGCTTCATCATGACCTTAGTTCATTTTCAATTCGTATTCTCTGTAGACTCTCTACATACCATATTTCAGGGGTTTCTAACTATTCTTCTTCTGTTTTGTTTTCTTCTTTCTTATTGCATGTCTATCTCTACGTAAACCTCACGACCTTGATTCGCTTTACACGCTCAGTGATAAGTACCTTATACCGTATTACATTCCCAAAGTTTCGCTGTTGGGCTGGATATGTTTGTTTGGAAAATCGCTTACGCTCTCAATGGTCTGCCAAACTGATTTGACAGTGGTAATATTCATTCCAAGATACAAAAAGCTAGATAACAACAGGTAAAACTATGGCTACAATTTGGGACAGACTATAAATACAGCGGGTTGACCATGAAATGTCAAGAAAAATACAAGTTCATAACTCATGTCAGGCATTATATCGCTGCAACAGGTTGTTAGGTGGGAAATACTTCAAGATACATAAACTCACTGATATGTGCTCCTTGCTCCACTGCAAGGACCTTAGCGCCTAATCCCTTCTCTTCAACAATTTGGCGAACTTGCTCAACAATGACGTCTCGTATATGACGCTCTGAAGTGAAATTCATGTCGTCCTTGCAGTGCATGACATAGACGCGAACGCCAGCAAGGGCATCTTTCAATTCGTCAGGCGTCAACGAATTACGCTTCTGTCTCTTTCGAACTGGTCGCTTCCTGACTTGACTTTCCATCGTCGACTGCCTGTATCTGACAACTCTGTAGCAAGGGAGGTAAGTTCATCTGCGAGATGTTCTGGCGATAAATGCCCAAAAAGGACATCATCCTCCCGCCCTGAGGGATATGAACATTCGATAAATATAGTCGACAGCGTTTCCGGTATCTTGGGTGCAGATACGCGCCAGATATCGATAGTCAAGGGTTTCTCCGCCAGTGAATCAGGTTCCACGTCGCCGAAGAAGAGAAATTCGCGGTGAGAGAGATCATGCCGGACGAAAAGGCGGCAGAATTGTACTGTCCTAAAGCATTCCGGCCATGATTTAGAGGCATTGTCCTAATTGAGATGTCAGGGTATATAGTCTTGTATTTCCCATCGGGTGATAGGCTGTACTCGGTTTTGGGCGTTGAGGGAACAATACCAAATCAAATAATACAGTTGTGACTCACGTCGAATACAACAACTTCACCACATCGTCCTCTTCCTTCCATGAAGCAAGGTTGGGCCATATTCTGTCCGAAAATACCAGTTCCAAGTCTTGTAATGTCTGCTTTAAGCCGTAGACACGCTTTCTGGGGCCGCGCAGCGAGCCCGCTGAGACGACGAGACTGTTGATGTGATCTAAATGCGCATGGGTTAGTAGAAAGCATCTGCAGTTCTATGTTAGTACGCGTAAATATATGCAGCAGTTAGAGGGATAGCCTGCTTGAACTGTGACTGACCGAACGAAGGAGTATATATCTGATGCAGAATAGACTTTGCCGGCGGATCCAGCCTTGCCTTCCCGGCATTAATTACACAGGGATCTCTGCGAAGGAGACGTGCAAGAGTGCCCTGTCCTGATCCTAAGAAAAGCATGAGATATTGGGAAATGTGATATAGACGAGAATACTCACCTGCTTCAAGAGCGACAATACCGTCCTCCCACTGCGCAGTGTGCAATTTCAAGAGATAACTGGGGGCATATAAGATTGGAAATTGTGCAAAACGGAAGCACATACGCAGAGAGATTGGTCTCGTCTGGACCCCCACCAGAGCCGACGACGAAGAGGTCGAAGACGGGGGAATTGAGCATTGGATCTGGGACAAAGAGGAAGGGTCTACTATATATAGCAGAGATGTTCAGGTACGAAGCGCTGCACACGGTCACGCCCCGCTCTCCCAGACCACCATGGCCGCCCCCGCCATATCCGACCAGGCCACCAAGAATAACCAGCGCCTCTTCAAGCGCTATGCCCAGATATTCCAGAACCCCGATGCATCCACCTACATGGGGCACGCTCAAAAATTCTCTCTATGGCTGAGCGACCACAAGGCCTACTATGTTGCTGCACGTCCGGAGGTATTCAGTATTCTTCAACCTTCTTGACCAAGTCACACTAATCACACCCGTGTTTAGATTATCAAACTACTACTAGTAAATAAAAATATACTTTCGAATGCGTCTGTGTTTTTAATTGTCTTCAAACTAGGTGGCCCAAGGAACACTTCGACGCGCTTTGCATATACCAGAAGATCTTTCAATCCCCTTCAATGTTCACGATTACCCTCATCATCCTCTGATTCCACCGTATATCCTACTGGTTAAATCGATTCTTCCTTTTGAAAACATGTTCATGGAACCTAGTCTTATTGGTAGGACTCTCTACGTTTCACATATTATCCTTTCTAATCCTTCCACTGTAGCCCATATACACACATTACGTGATACTATAACCCCACGACATGCAAATATTGCTGGACCCAGCCATCTACCGTAAGCAAAAGCGTTCACTCATAAGGTTTCAGGACAACCGACTATTTTACAACAAAGATCCTCCTTGCCAACCTCCTTGTCCCCTTCCGGAGATTCGCAGCCCATAAATTTCGCCGCAAAAAACTTGCCTTCAACAACCAGTAGCGCTTCTCCCTTCGATCCCGATAGTGTGTAATGCAGCTTCTTTTCTCTTAAACTATTTGTCTGATTCTTGTGCAGTACAAGTGATTGAACATCGAACACAACCTCCTACGGGGGCAGGTAACATCTCTTTTCCCGATCCGGATAGTATGTATAGCGCTCTCTTTCTATCTTCATTGTTGACCAACTTTGAACCAGTCCAAATAATTGAGCAGGGACCCAAACCACACCAATAATGAACGGTCCTCCTTCGCTGATCCCGATAGTACGTGATAGACTTCCTGCTTCCTCTTGACTAACTTTTATCATGTTCATTGTAGTACAAATCATCGAAAACCCAAATGTGAGCCATGACTTCTTCGCTATTCTACCTACGCCTGACGCTTGGGATATTCAGCCACCACTTTCCGCTCCTCCTCTTTCCGACAGGCCCCAGGACAATTCTTGAATACCCACCTGAACTGCAACAGCCCCGGTGAGAAAGGTCAAGAAGCGTAAAACTCTCAACCTAGAAGCCCTTGCCAAAACGGATGTCCAAAGCCTTCTGCCAAGAAAGAGACGACCTTACAACTACTTAAAGGTCAATTTTGTTGTTGTATCAAAAGCCAGTCACTAAAATTTTAACAGAAGCGACTGCGGGCGTGAGCGCTTCCTCGCAATCTTCACCATCCACACCCTCTACCCTTTCCAAATTCTGCGGAGCCCCGACCTGCTCCGGACCATTCTGTGGTATTTGTGAAAACTCCTGTGCCCGAACAAACGGCGGTAACTGTAAATGCGCAAGTCCAGCCCTCCCATCTTCCTGAAGCACTCATCCGATCGACGGATAACCTTGCACTCATTGACACGAAGCCTACTCTCCTGGAACAGCCTGTGATCGCAGTGATACTGCAATCGAGACTTCTGGTCCTCCTGACGTGCCGATCGCACCAAATAATGGCATCGAACTTGTTGTCACCAATGATACTTTGGCACCTTCTGCAGACATGCAGGTCTTGGAAATTCTATCAAAGAGTTCCAACTTCACCAGAACTACACATGGAAGTTGTGGACTTGCAAAAAGCTGATGAGCAGAGAAAAAGCATTGATCATACCACTCAGCCGATGGATGTCGATATCCCCCGCAGCCGACATCCATTAATGAGCAACGGCATCTCGAGACTGTTCAGATACATATTCGATGTTGGTCGAGCCGCAGGAGGCGCAAATCGGCCCCCAAGCTGCAGCCATATCAGATACCATACCCTTAGTTGTCGAACCTCAGAATGACCCGAGCCTCCCACACAAGTCGTTGAAGAACAACAGCAAGCCCAAGGTCTCATGGTACCAGTCCATGATGTAGCAGGATCGTCTAGTCCGATGGAAATGTCGACCCCAGAGCCAGCAAATCAACTATCACGAGTTCCTTCACAGCATGCGAATATGTCAATCATTGAAACAGATACAGCTCCCCAGCGACAGCACAGCAAGCATTGTCTCCCCTCAGCCTCCGACTACATCAGACATCGAGATGACCGTGAATCTGGCGGAACCCAACAACCAGGCATCCACTCTCCAACATGTGGATATGCCTTCCTCCGTGTTAGTGACCGCGCCTTCTCAGCCTTCGCCTATATCGTCGATTCCGACAGTTCCAATGCTCCAGAAAAGGCAGTGAACAACGCTACTCTTCCTCAACCCTCGAGCATACCCCACCAAAATCAGTCACTCCATGTAGGTAACTAAAATTTGCTCTGTAATCCGGGACTAACAGGTCATGATTCACAAGCTTACAATGGTGTATTTACATCTGATATGCGGGTTGCTGCTTCTCAGAAAGGAATGAGAGAACGACGCCGAATACATTTCAAGTTTGACATTCCTGAACCGCAGTACCATCGCATTCGTGCATGGATTGGTCGTTCGGAATCAAATTCGTTACAGTAAGTTGTATGATTTCTCAAATATTAAATTCTAATTTATTTTATCGGGTGGCGTAGGGACGTCCAATCGACCATTTGTTTGTCCTTGGGTTGCTATCTCACCACAGACCTGGAAGAGCTTTCTAAGAAGGACGACTGTAAGACCCTCGAAAAACAAGTATCTTTTGCGCGATCTGTTTGGCCTTCTGGCAACAATCTTGCAATGAATGTTCAACTCGACGGAAAACGACAAGACCTGCCTTTGGCCCCTCCTTTGCAGGTCAGTCCTACCTGGGAATGAGAAGAACAAAATGATTTTCTTATGATTTAATGAAATTCTAGCTGACTCCAGATAATCTCGTGGATATATCGATTTTCTTGACCATGGGGAAGAACCATATTGAACTCAGTCAATATGAAGATTTGAGTCAATACACCTTCGTTCTTCACGCCCATTTTCCCACCCACGCGCAGCTAAAAGACTGGGAAGAACAACGTCAGAAGAATAGAGCATGGGACGACTGGATTCAACATATGTCCAGACCATTACCTATGAAGATTCCTAGGAAGCCAACTCGTGCCTAACCCAAATGGTTACTGGACATTTACTATCCCACACTCGTTTCAACTTTGAGGTTGATCGCTATTATACCCTTTTTTGTTCATCCTATTGGGCTGATTACAGTTGGTAATAATCACATAGTATACAACAGGTATTTCATCAAGACAAACGCAATAGGCGTGTTGTCTCGTTGTTGTAATGTTATAGGCGTAGTCTTTCTTGAACACGCAGTCATATAATTAAAGTATGTGCATCCAAAAATGGGATTTGATTCCTTTTAAGGAAAGCGGGAAATCACATTGCAGCAACAAATATTATAGTATTGGGTGAAGACACAGTACATGCCATAACTTAGTTCATAAAGGCTGCTAGAGGAGAAAGTGCCGGATTTCAACGGAAGCAAAATACTGCAAACTCAAATACGCCAAAGCGATAGTATATCAAGAGAAAATTTGGTATATTGAACATATTAAATCATTTACTAATAACCTTCAGTGCATATGTAAAGAAAACTTCAAAAGGAAACAAAGGAGAGTACTTCCATCAAGTTAGTTAGGTTGTCCAAAGGAGTGTGTCCATGTGCAGGTAGAATAAGGTGGAATAGAAGGGTCTATTGACCAAGTAGACTATTCAGGCTTTCGGGACATCGTAGCCATACTTTTCGAGAGCATCGACCGCTTGACTGCGACTGAATCCCATGGCGGTGAGCTGTTTGACAGGTTCGACGTCGTCATCGCTAGCAGGCGTGCCAGTTCGACTGACTTGTTCCATAGGAGGTGAAAGATGTTGGGCAGGAGGCGCAGGCATAGGTTCGGTCTGCTTCCTTTTCTTACCAAATGGAAGACGAATCTAAGCTCTCGGTCAGTAAGATAGTCATGTGAAATATGTAAATAGAGTCTTACGCTTAGTTTAGAATGTCGCGGCGCAGGCTCCTTTGGCTTCTCATGATGCACTTCCTTGGAGGAAGAGGAAGAAATACGTAACTTGGGAGAGTCAGCTCGCGGTGGCGGCGATCGCGCCCGTGGGCTGGGAGAGATAGCGCGTATTTCGGAGATACGAGGCTGTACAGCAGGAGCCGTCGATGGACGCTTAGGTGACGATGGGAAGGAGCCTGGTATTGATTGGGCTAAATTGCAGCAGGCGGGGATGATGGAACCGCTGGTTTGGTTTCGACTTGAGGTGCAGGCGTGCCAAATCCACCGAAAGCTTCTTCAAAGGAAGATTCGAATTTAGGGACATTGTTGATGGTTGGGGTGCTTATAGTAGTTGGCGGCGCAGGAGATGATAAAACTGGGCCTCCAAAGATGCCGTCAAAATCATTTGTTGCAGTCGGAGCAGTTTGCTGAGGAGTCGCGGCGGGAATTGGGTGTTCGATGGGAATTCAAAGGTATCCTCGAAACCAGTGTCGAAAGAGAACTTATTCGCCGGTGTGGGAGCCGCTGAACCTGTGCCTTTCAAAGTCTCGTCAAATTCCGTCACTCCAGCAACAGTCGAGCTTCCTTCGCCAGGTTTGGTGTCGAAAAGATTGCAGAGTTGTCAGGCGCAGAGGCAGGGAAATCAAAAGGGGTCGCATATCCATTGGTGACTGGTTTTCCATTGGGCTCGGGCTCATGAGATGACCCGAAGACATCCTCAAAAGAATCAGTAACAGCCACAGGTGCAGGTGCGGTCTCAGGGGAGGACACCTGTTTCTCTTAGGAGAAGAAACTACGACAGCTGCTTTGCCATCGGCGGCTGTGAGTTTCGCAAGAGGTACATTATCTTCGGAGTCGCTGTCATCCGAATCGGATTCTTCGACGTCCAGTTCTTTCAGCTGAGTCTGTAAGTCGGTATCAGGATGCGCGACAGCCGGGGCTGTCTCACTAAGAGCCAAAGGAGCGATCTTTTCCGTTGCAACTGCAGTTGGTATGTCGTGCAATGAAGGGAATCGGTCTGTCGCGTTTACAGTAGGACTGAATGCACTGGTAGGAGGCGTCATGAAAAGGTCATTCGCACTGGTCGCTGTCGTTGGAGAGGCTGTAAGCTCGCGTGCATGCGACTCGCTGGCCTCGTCTCCAAGATATGAGATTTCGGTATCCTGATGTTCAAGGCTGGATGTGAAGTCGTCGAATGCTTTGGTGTCTTCCTTCGAAGTTTCATCAGCGGTGGCCTCGACCGCCGGAGCTTCGGATTGTGGAGGAAGCGACGATGGTTCGGCATTAGAGAGAGGCGGCGAAGATGTAGTGCTTGCAAGTCCCAAGAAAGGCAACGCCAGTTGCGAAGAGGGACTCGCCATTGCCAAACGCTCGAAAGGGTTATTACTTTTGATGCTACCTGGTGAAGGCATATCAGGCGTAGCGGGCAGTGGTTGCGCAGCTGCGAATATCAGGGAGGCCGGTGGAGAAGGCGACGTTGGTTTCGGGGATGGGGCGGGGAGAGCATCCAAACGCTCAATTTCTGCCTCGACATCCTCCTTTTCCTTGGTAATAGAGGCGACTTCTTCGACGGCTTCTTCGTGTTCCTTTTCCGCTTTGGCTTTTTCGCTTTCCTTAGTGCTTAACTGTTTACGGGCAATGGCCAGCAAGCCCTTCTGTTGTTTCGCTTCCTTCTTTAATTTCTCGACGTCCGTCTTAAGGGTTTCAGCTTGCTGGCCAGCTTCCATCATGCGTTTGTGAAGATCTCGTGCCTCTTCTTTGTCGCGCAGGAATGCACCTTCGATTTCAGCCTTTTCGGCTCTCAAAGCGCTAAGGTTGCTTTCAGCGGTAATGAGCTCTTGCCTGGCCTTGTCGATGTCGGCTACCTGACCAGCTCGCCGCTCTTTGAAAGTCGCTAACAAGGTAACTTCGCTCTCGTAAGCGGCCTTGGCCAGAGAGAGTTGTGTTTGCATCGTTGAAAGCTGCGACGCCTGATTGGCGAGCGTCTGTTCCAACGCTTCGCGCTCTTGTTTAGCATTTGCCAGTGATCTATTCGTGGATTCCAATTGATTTTTCACATTGCCAATCTCAGCCGACTGGTCATGCAAAGGAGGCGAAGTTGCTGGATGTGCGTCATCGTCACTCAAAAGATCCTGATGGGGTGCTGAATGTGCATTAAATTAGCTGCAGCCTTAAAAAAAATTAAAAATAGATCAACGTACAGGCACGGAACGGCGCCGAAGAGAAAGGATCGGCAGCAAAAGGTCGACTTGGCTGAGGAGGTGAGAACGCAGTGGAAGCTGTGCCCGTGGTCTGTGGCCGCAAAGTTCCTGTATGCATCGCCTGCATAGGCGCCGAGACAGCCGACGAGGGAGGCGTGTCATCAAAGGAGAATAAATCAACGGGTTCTGGCTGCTGGTGTTGCGTTTGGATATGAGGGGGTGAAAATGGAGATCCACTTGTCGCCAAGGCGCGTGCTGAAGGAGGCAGCAAGGATGGTGGCAAATCAGCTGGAATTTCTTGTCCGCCTAATTTCTTCTGAATGAGATGCATCGCTACAGCAAATCCGTCCCTCGTCAAACAGCCGTCGTGATTAATATCAGCCAGGTCCCTGGTTAAATCCGGAAGATGAGTAAACTCGGCATTGTCAAGTAATGATGATAGTGATTTACCAAACGTGCGCCAGAACGTCACCTGGTAGTTGAGATTTCAACATGAAGGGAACAGCTACGTCGCCTTCAATGAAGCCTCTCTTCTGGGTATCAAGAGTATCAAAATAACGGTCAGATGATGCCTTTTCGGCTGGCGTGACATCCCAATCAACTGTATGCCAATTAGCGAGAGCAGATGTGTTGGGCCGCGCTGGCAAGGTGGGAGCACGGAAAGGCTGGACACCCGTGTAATCTGGTTGCAACACCGATGGGCTTTGACCTGTGTGTTGGGCAGCAAATGTGCTACCAATGGGACTGAAAGAGCCGCTGCCGCCAGTAATATGGGACCTTATAGAGCCAGTGTTTGACACTCCACCAGCCTGCTGATACAGGCCAGGTGGCAGTGTAGTCGGAATGAAGGAAATTTTACCAGTCATTACTCCTTGGATGAAGTACATTCCAATGGCGAAATCCACAGAATCAAGGGATCCTCTATCTTGGGTATCCGCCAAATTCCTACGCAGAAGCTATAAGAATAAGCCCGTGGGATATATAAATAGGACTGCGCACCATATCTTCAAAAGTTGCTCATTTGAAAGTTTAGATTTCACAAAGACATCACGGGCCTTTTCGCCTGTTGAGAAGGTCAGAGGTAATAAAAAGAGGATCTTGAAAGGACATACCACTCAGAAGGCCATTCAAGGGGCCTTGCTTCAAGAACATATTCTGAAACTTTGCCTTATCCTGAGTGGTTAATGAAGGAAAAGAAGGCGGAGGAGACTTGGACGTCGCCATCGACAGCCCCGTAGCCTGCTGCGCGAGAGTATTGATACCTTCGATTACCGCCAACGGGCCAGCTGCATGACAGACACGGTAAACGGGGGCGATAGGAAGGTCGAAATACGTGCGCCTTACGTTTGTTGAGCAAAGCCTGTGTCACCTTCTCGCCTTTCTGCGCCCAGCCAATCAGCCGCACAGCTATGGCAACCCCCTTCTTCGGAAGCCAGCCTTTGTTATCTTCATCGGAGATGTTCCATATCTCCCCAAGCGTCGTGGGGGGTAGTTTGGCGCCGCCGAAGACCTTGACAGCAACGTCACCAGTAAGAACACCTAGTTTCTGCGGGTCGGCCTGCGCAAATATCTGAGAGACGATGCTCAGCTCAGCCGGCGTCGGGGAGAAGTTTGTGGACATGACGTCCGATGGAATGAGGGGTCCAGAGAGGGGTAAGGGTGAGGTCGTCCGGGAATGATGAGGCAGTTCGGAGCTGGGACGAACAGGACTGCTGACAAATCCCATCACAGCACGTGATTGTGTGGCACACTAAACTTGAACACTGCAGGGTTCCTGTTCAAAGACTCTTCACCTCCTACCTCAACTTGCCACGCAGCTCATCCCTCACGCCTTTTTACGAACTTTAAGAACGTTATATACAATGGAACAAGTCACCTCCTCCCTCGCCCCACCTCGTGCTTCGCCAAAGGCTAACGTCGCATCTTCAAGCCAACAAGTGGCAGGAAGTGTTGCTAAACGGTTGGATTAACTGATACTTTGATTCGCGTGATATTTCGCTCACTGGGACTCTCCAGGCTAAGCAGCGAACTGATGACTCTTATGGTTGGTTAATTTATCTTAAAATGCTGTTAGGCATCTCTGACCTTTGGTTCCAAAGATGTCGGCCTCTCCTGGCATCGTACGTCTTGTGATTGCCCGACCTCTATGGGAATTCGACTAATCATCAGTTCATCAGTCGGCGTTCCCTAAGCATGATGGAAACCTGTTCGAATGGGTCGGGACGATAGAAGGACCCTCTGAAACTGTGCGTCTCTGGCCTTTTTGATTGGCTTAATGCCCTTGCTCATGAGTGTTTTATTATGCAGATTTATGCCGGACTCACGTTTAAAATCTCAATTTCCTTCCCTGCAAATTACCCATATGTAGCACCTACAATCAAGTTTGATACACCTTGTTATCACCCAAATGTTGATATTACAGGCGGCGCAATCTGCCTTGACATTCTCCAGGTGCGTTTTTACCGTTCTGGTGTAAGGACATGATTTTAATGTTCTGTTTTGTTAGGACAAATGGTCCGCCGTTTACAGCGTGCAAACAATTCTCCTTTCGTTGCAATCATTGCTTGGGGGTAAGTCTCACTGCCTTCCACGAAGCTGTGTCGCTGATGATGATGTGCACAGAACCCAACAATGCGTCGCCACTGAATCCCGATGCTGCAGGACTTTGGAACGACCCAACGGGTAGGTGTTGCACTTTCCGTGTTGTTCGCATCTTTTTATTGATGTACGGGTTATCTTAGCTTTCAAGGCTCAGTTGATGAAACATTACCGGCCAGTGACGGAGTCGTCTTGAGCATGTAGTTTGTATTTTTTACCATTCGCTGTGTCCCATGTCCATTGTCAGTAATGCATGTTGAGCTGCGTGGCTCAAAAGTAATCATAATCCAATTTGGATGTACACATCTTCCGTTGCTCGTGGCACTCACGTTCTGGGTGTATGATACTGCCACTGTATGTGCTTGAGGCGGATTGATCGAGCTTCGTGAATATATATAGCTTAAATCAATGTTATCCAAGGATGGTCATTGTGGCATCAGCCATACGAATAGGAGCGAGGAACTTGTTGAATGCGCGGATGTATCCAGGATTTGGGTGATCGCTGGTTGCTGGCAACCGTGGGCCTGGATGGCTACTTTAGGGTGCGCGCAGTGGGCCTTTTCTTTCTTATAATTTTACTTTCATCTGGTTTGCTGTCAAGGGTGCTTTGATAGTCCCCCTCACGCACACCCTTGTTCTAAGAGCGCTGGTTGCTCCGTGACAGGCATGTAAGTGGGCGCATCCTTGTATTATTGACAAGTGACATTGTGAACTGATCAGACCTGTGCATTGTGGTAGTTTCGGAATCTAAACATAACTGCGAGATTACATATGGCGCGACGTTCACCGCCATCGTCCTTGCGCCTCACGCCCGGGCCAGTGCCCGCACGAAGGTGAGCTGGTGGGAAGAGAGAAGCGGAAGCAGCGACTGACGGTGCCCACAGTGCACCGAAACACACCATGCCATCGCTGCCGTGCGCTGCGTTCCACCCGCCCCAGGAGGGCAGTGGGATGATGCAGGGCATGGCGCGGACGCCAGCACGAACGGCGACGGCGGAAAAAAAGGTGGCTCGTGGGCCGTGGGACCACTCTGGGAGCATAGTGATAGGTGTGGATGTGGACCGGCTGGTGCAGCCTCTGGGACGGGTTCTGATAGCTAGGTAGAATAGAAACAATACAGCCTCGTGACCCGCTATAAGGCCAAACAGGCAAAAATCCTCAGCCCTCCTTTCCTTGATCGTCCCGCCATGTCCAGTTCCCCTCCTGATATCGCCTCGCTGACGCTCAACTCGCGCGCGTCGCAGCAACGTCTTCATGACTCTTACGATTACGAAGCTAACAGGTCCCCCTTCCACTTCGCCACCTCCCAGGGCCTCCAGCAGTCCCCCTACAATCCCTCTCCAGCATCGCACAGTCGCCCTTGAAGAACAAGCCCGTCCGCAGCGCCCTGCCCACCGTGCGTATCCTCCTGCGATCTCTTCCGATTTCTTCCTTATCCCCCCCGACAGCAATGGCTCGACAGCAACTCCTCCGACAGTCGTTCCCTCTCCCCCACAATAATTCAGATTTCTCTTCCGCTGGCGGCTCTCCCCCCTGGCCACATGAATCCCATTGGCTCCGCTTCCTCAGCCACCCTCAACCCAGACGACGAGGTCATCCCTACTGCCATCGTCATTAAAAACATCCCTTTCAACGTCAAACGGGAAACGCTCCTTGATATAATCGTGAGTCATTTCTCATCAACACTCAGCCCTTTCATTATTCACTCTTTCTAGGCATCTCTGTCCATCCCCACACCCTATGCATTCAACTACCATCTCGACCAACAAGGTTCTTTCCGCGGTCTCGCCTTCGCCAACTTCCGCCAGTCGGCAGATGCCGACGCCGTCGTCGCTGCCCTAAATGGGTTTGACGTCCAGGGGCGTAAGTTGCGTGTCGAGTACAAGAAAGTCCTCCAGGCAGGCGAGAAGGAGCGCATCGAGAGGGAAAAGGCTATCAGGAGGATGCGCTCCATGCAGCTCGAGAAGGAGCAGACTAACGTCGGCCAACTTTATGAAGATTATGGTTCCGCCATTTCCTCTACCTTTAGCCCTCAGCGATCCTTCTCTTCAGGCTCAGCCTACCAGCAACAGCCTCAATACTCTCCTCCAGGCCTCTCTGCAATGCCCACACCTACTTACTCTCTTCCCCTTGCATCAGCCCCGGCGGCACCGTTGCAACCACCGCCCCCTGCTACACCTAGTGTTTCTGAGAAGTCCGCTTCCAGCGAGCTCGATCTTAACGACCCTTCGACTCTCGAGATCTATTCTCGAATCCTTCTTTTCAAGGACGACAGAATGCGTGATGAATTGGCCTTTGCCCGATCTCTTACCCCTAAGCAAAGGCGGGTTGTACACCTGATCGCCCAAAAGCTTGGCGTCTACCATTATTCGGTTGGCGAAGGTGAAGCTCGATATGCTGTTGTAACCAGGATCGATCCTCAAAGGGTGTGTTCATTGTCGTTTTAATGATTGAATATGAGCTCAAAGAAATATCCAGCAACAGCAGCAGGCCCAACCGCGCCAACCACATACCCTTTCTCGGGCTCCATCGGCCTATCTGTCTCCCGTCAGCCCGACCACGACAATGAATTCCTTGCGCGTCAAGAAATCCATGCCGGACATGAAGACCCTGCACCAGCAGGCTCCACGACTCACCTCCCGTTCATCAAACGGTAATATACGGGAAGGGTATGCGACTATTGCATCCCCTTCTCGGCGGGTAACGCCTAACTTTGGCTCGCTCTTCTCGAACGGCAACAGCGTATTCGGCAACTCTTCCATTCCTCCAGTTCCCAGCCTGCCCCCGGCGTTGGCCTCGGGTAACAGCCTGAACGGTGGTGGCGGACATGATAACTCTCTTGCAAGCGGGGTTGTGCGCCAGCCTCGTGGCCCTGGCATCGGTGGATTCAGCAGGCGCGATAGCAGGGTCGGGGCTAGCGAAAGCCAGCTTCCGTCGCGAGGTGGGCTTGATGCTCAAACTTACGAACCACTGGAAATCTAATGAGTGATACGTCAGTTCGCTCAGATAGTCTTACAGGTGACGATGGACGAGGTGGCGTCTGAGATGCGCATTGTTGCGAACCCTGTCGGACACTCTTGTTGTGTCAAAATTCCCTATTTTAATCCTGGATTTGGCTCTGACTGTCTCGTTGTTTTGGTATATGTTCTGTATACTCTCCCGCCATTCCCTTCACCTCTACTTTCTTTTACAGTTTTCTCTTTCCCGCATATAAGAAAATGGCATCTGGAATTACTCTGCAATAATCCTCACATCTACTATCTATCATACCTTCCACTTGCGTTGTTAAATCTATTTTTCTTTCGAGTTCTTTTTTCAGTCTCTTGGGTTGAGATTGATCAGATTACTATCTCTTGCAGTATTGCTAGTACCACTGTATAGTGTACTATGGTTTCTTTGCTTTTTTCTTAGATTTCTATTTCTTGTAAATAGCACTCTTGCTCAAATTACCACTATGGTTGGTCCTATTGACAACTGCCAATAATATTTAATCTTCTTGGATTCATCTTCCTTCCTGAACTTCTGCTTGATCGAACGCCCGAGTCAGAAACCTGAAGCGGAAAAGATTACCAAATGCGTCATACACTGTAATCACCTGTTTCTTTCATCAACGACGACCAACTGCAACGTCTGTCGTGGGCTTGGTGATTCCTGTCTTGTTCAGCAGTTACCCTGGTACTCCAATCCTTGACTGCTTGATTGTTTTGGCCATACCCAAATACCCGTTACCTCCAGAATGCCTAGTGCGGCTATTGTCCACGCAGCAGTCTTCACCGCAGGTGCCCTCCTCGGCGGTGGTCTTGCCGTAGCTGTATCCAACAAAAACCGAGCGGCCTATGCTCCTCCGGTACCCTACACGCCCTCTCCAAGACACACCGAGGCTATTTCCGGCCCTGTCATCGACCTCGACACCGCCTCTGGGAAGACCAACATCTCGAAAGAGCTGTCTATCACGGCAAATCTGCCGGCGGTGCTGAAATATGGAAATCCTGGTGCGCCTTAGTGTGCTTATGCATCCTGTCGACGCGTCCCGCTGACAATGTCATTTTTTTTTCTGCTGTTCCGGATAGGCCCTATCGCTGACTCACTAGTGCGGAAAGCCTACGTCGCTGGCTACGACAGGCGCCTGCGGCACCCGTCTTGGGTAGGCAGTCTCTGCAAGCTTGACCTATTTCGCGCAACTAATAGCTTCTCTCTTCTAAATGGCCCCACATAGACCGCGGAGCATCTGACGCGCGCTTCTTTGACAAAACCGCCTGGGGAGCCCTCCGGCGACCGCGCCAACTCCAAATTTGTGGAAGACGAGTCGCTTCCGAGCCATTTCCGCGCGCGCCTGCAGGATTACTTCAGAAGTGGATACGATCGCGGTCATATGTGCGTTTGGCTTTGCTACAGCGACTTCGAGAAACGCTAAACGAGTGTTCTGTTCCAGGGTGCCGGCCGCAGATGCGAAATTCTCTCAAGTGCGTTCCGCCCTTTGCTTGATATTGCTGATTGCTTATGACACTATGCGTAGGCGGCTATGGATGAGACTTTCCTGCTGTCCAATATCGCGCCTCAAGTAGGTGATGGATTCAACAGGCACTGTACGTTATTTGCTTGGATACTGCTGCCATGCAAATATCTTATGCTGCTATTTCTTTAGACTGGGCCTACCTTGAAGACTGGTGTCGACGCCTCACTGGAAATTTCCAAGACGTCTACGTGTTCACCGTCCCTCTATATCTCCCTAAGCAAGAGGCAGACGGAAAATGGCGCATTGTAAGTGAATACTACGTTGTTGGCTCTCTTCCGCTAAAATTTGCCATCGAATTTAGACACACGAAGTCATTGGCTCACCACCAAACATCTCTGTGCCAACCCATTTCGCCAAAGTGGTCTTGACAACAAGACCTATATCGCCATCCACACCTGATGTTCAGGAGATATCCACCGGCGCCTTTGTTCTACCCAACGCTGTCATTCGCGACGATGTACCTCTAGAGAGCTTCATTGTTCCCGGTAAGCTGATGTTCAATATCAAAGCCTCGCCGCTATCTGAATGTCTTTCCAGTGGAAGCCGTAGAACGTGCTGCAGGCCTCACCCTCTTTTCTGACGAGATCAAGCAGCAGTCGAAGCATATTTGCAAGACTACGAAATGCGACGTCATCATTCGCAAGTTCGACGACGCTCAGAAGAAGGGCCGCAAAGCTATCGCAGCTCCCTAATACTGATAAACTTTGGCATCTATCGCTCATATTTAATGAATATATACTCTGCCTCTATATACAGCTCAAGGCTACGGGCTGCCATAGTAGATTAGAATGAGCACCTAGCCCTTGGTATTAAATAGCAACCGTTAATAAGTACTTGGTTAGTGGTCAGAGAGGATATCTTTAATGCCATCCCAGTAATGTTGGTCCACCCGCGTTTCAATTTCTTCCTTCGTTAACCACGCAAAGTCTTTGATGTGGTCCCCTGAGGCTTAACTTGACCAGCCATGATGTGAGCCTTGTAAAAGAATACGATTCGCTGGAAATAAAATCAAAATGAGCAAGATAATACATCACTGTGCTGAATTACATACCTCGGGGTCTGTTGTGCTCCTTCAGTAGGCGGTGATTGCGGTGGTTTGTAAACGCCTATTGGCGCCTTTCCTACAACCCAGTTCCATTTCGTCACCACATTCAGCATAAAGATCTTTTTGGCGGCCTAAAAAACATGTGAGTCAATGAACAATCAAGACGATACTAATGGCGTACTTGATGTAGGAAAAGGCCTTTCTCTACGTCTCCTTGCGGAAAGCGCCATACATTCTTCCATTCTCCGACGCCTGGAGTAAAGATACAAATTACGTTGGCCCCTGCGGTCAAGGCTCTTCACGTCGCCAGAGGTATCCGACGGGTGAGTTCTTGGCATAAGAATTTCACCCTCGCCTTCCTGTTGCGCCAGTTGCTCAACGGCGGCGATATCCGCTGCCCCTTCTCCTCGCTGACATCCTCCTTCGGCAGGAATGCGGGTCCGAAGGCAAGACGCTCGCGCTTGCGTTCTTCTAAGTTGAAGCGGGTCTCGATGAGAGTGCCCTGCTTGAAGTAGAAATCATAGGGGAACGGGTTGTGTAGAGCGCGTCGTATCCGAGCTTGATACGAATAGTACGCTAATTCGAAGGGAGTTGGTGTTCGTGTAAGAATAGGAGCGCGGTTGAGGACAATAGCGGTGGAGATGTGGGACTTTGTGGGCTTTTGTGGACGCGTTGTTGGGGTCGCGGCCAGCGCTGAGGGTTCAGAGGCCACGGGTGTTGCCTCTGTCGCGAGTGCACGGCGAAGTGAAAGGCGGCCAACTTAAAGAATGTCAACATTGAGGTCAAGAACTAATTGTGCTCTACGAGCTCACCCTTTGCACATTTTGATGATGTTCTTGAAAACATAGTGGCCTTGAGAACGGTTTGGAAGGTGAACTGACAAGCTGTTAGCTGGACATCCGGGCGAAGTCCAAAAATTGAGGTCATGTGATACAGGTGCTACTTACTGAACCCAATTCGTCGCCTGGAACGGAGCAGGCTCAATCCACTACTTCACAATGTCTGTATCTCTTCTTTCAAGCGCCTATCTCGATGAGAACTCTGCAAGAATAAGGGCCAAACCTGTTCCATGGGAGGTAATATCGTCTCCCAGCGTGACCACACGATACCGCTCGCTCATGTATGCAACATAGGGCTACCAACGCGCAGATCTCATCACCTTGGAGGAATTGGGGTATATCAAGAAGGTCGACCGTCAGCCCAGGGCCAAAGTAGAGGCGCTACATTTGTCTGAGGGAAGAGCTTATACGCTATTGTATTTGAGTCTCTTGAAGAAGTTAAATCGAGTGGATACCATGCAATGTCTGCTCGTGCTGATTGCGGATGCCCTTCAAGGTAAATCGCACCTTCGCTTTCAAGCAATGTCGTTTAATAAAGTTTCAGATCATGAGGAACGTATTCCACTTTTCTTCAGAGCTGCAGAAGCCGATCCCGATCTTCCTTACGTTCCTTTGCTGCGGTATATATTCATTTGCCCCTAAACAATCATTTGAGATGCGATATGCTTACTCCGTCCGTCCAGAGCACTTGAAGCGCAAGACGAATTCGTCCAATTAAAGACAGCGCAAATATTGACCGTCCTTCTAAGGCATATTCTGTTCCCTGCTTGGCCCATTCTATTTAATCTGACTCGAATAACAGCTCCGAATACGCTCCTTTGCCCGTGAATCAATTACGACCTTTCCTCAATGCACTGTCTGGATTCATTCAAGGGCCATCATCGAATAAACGCGATATCGCCGTTCAATGTCTCGAAACATTGTTAGCACGTCAGGATTGCAGGCAAGAAGTATGGCGAATCCCAGGTATCATTTCTGGGTACGTCGTTTACTATCTACATATGATATCGCCCTCCAATCTCTACATTCTTTAGCTTAGTGGAGATTATAAAGCACAACCCCGGCCCCCAGATGAGCTATCAAGTTGGTTTTTGCTTGTGGTTGCTTTCGTTCGAGCAAAACATCGCAGAACAAATTAATAAGTGAATTCTAATCATTTCCTCACCCGATTCATACCTTTAACAAGTCCCCAGGAAATATGATATCATTCCAATTCTAGTGGAAGTTGCTCAGAATGCTGTGAAAGAGAAAGTATATCGAGTCATTTTAGCTACACTCCGGGTAAGTATACATGATGCAAATTATATGGTCCTGGATCCTCATCGACATCTAGAACTTGGTCACCAAAGCTCCCAAGGAAAATCTTCCAGCTATGCTGGTATCCCAACTCCTGCCATTCGTCAAGAAGCTGGAGGGTAGGAAATGGTCTGATGAGGACATCTTAGAAGACGTCCAATTTCTCAAAGATGAGCTCAACACAAGATTCGAAAGCTTGACGTAGGTCATTCATCGCATTGACTTGGTGATAGTTCTGACCCCCTTGTAGAACCTATGATGAATACACCTCGGAGCTTGCATCAGGCCATCTTTCATGGACACCTGTGCATGAATCCGACGACTTCTGGAAGGAAAACGCGTCGAAACTCAACGACAAAAATTACGAACAACTCAAGTAAACATCTACTTTCTATCAACCCACTGGCTCTAACTTCATTTTTCTAGGAACTTGATATCTGTATTAAAAGAAACCACAGATCCCATAGCTCTGGCCGTTGCTGCGCACGATATTGGTCAATATGTCAAACACTACGAAAGGGGAAAGAAGTGAGGCACATTCCTAATTCTATTACAGCGCTGTGCTCATTCAATCCTCAGATATGTCGCTGATTTTGGTGGCAAGGCGAGAGTGATGGAATTAATGAATCATCCACATCCAGATGTTCGATACCGCGCCCTTTTATCAGTTCAACAACTGGTCAGTCAGCCATGGCTATCAGCTTGAATGTTGGGTGCCCGCTGAGTTTATACACTATTCGGACAATATTGCGCATTACCATAGAAATAATGGATAGCTTCATTTGTTGTGGCACAGAAATGATTACACAGATACCCAAACTTCACCAATAACATCGTACTCTTTGAGGGTGATAGCACGCTTGGGTTTAACCTTTCTATCTTCCTCTTCCGCCTCCACACTCTGTAATAGGTGGTCTTCGACCAATAGAATGCGGATGCCGCCTATAGTCGAAAAACCGGGGCGCAATGCCACAAAAGCAAGTTCGAACTCGTGTACCGCTTGAACTTTGGGAAGCCCTTCTCCTTTGCTCTGTGCATTGCTGAAGTTCAACTCTATCACTGGTAGGAATACAGCGGATGGTCCAATAAAGGAGATACCGCTCGGAGTGGAATACTTCAATTCGTCTTCAAAGTAGGGCGGCGGCAGGACATTTGCATCCCCATCGGAAATATCGATTTCATGGGGTATGGGATCTCGGGCTGGAGGCTGAGATGACACTGCAAGAATCTTCTGGTGTGCGAGAGCATAGTTAAATGTCGTGGTTGAGGAGGAAGGGGTTGAAAATCCAGAAGACGGCATGCGGGGACTGAAAGCTTCAGGAGCCACCGGCGAGGAAATCACAGGCGGAGGAGCTTTACGAGGTCGAAGATGCTGTATCGCCAGTTTTACCTTTCGTCTCGTATGTTCCTTCGCTCCAGGAATGATGTTTGATGTCAGTGTAACGGCGAAAGCTATAGAGAACCCTTTCTCGACCACGATATTGTCCCTAGGAATATGACGAACGAGAAGTTGGGCCTCGAGGTCAGGGAGTAATGATATGGGCGCCACGGATTGTTGGTGCGGCGATTGAGGTAAAACGATGCTGCTCATAGACGCTCGGTTCATTGCCGGCGAACCGGGCCTAGGTATAGGAGGCGGCGTTGCTGGACGGCTCGATTGACTAATGGATGGTGAATGAGGACGGGATGGAGAAGATACAGGCACAGTACGTTTGAGATGAGGGGGGAGTGCTGAGGCAGGTTGCGGAGCAGGTGCCAATGGAATCCGACGGGATAGCATGGAAGTCAGAAGTCGACCTGGTTCACCAAAAGAGGATCTCCAAGATATATCTAGTCTTCCTAGAGGAATGATGCTTCCTGGAGCGTAGACGGTTGGCGTTAATTCGGCGTTCTTTGGTGTCAGAATATATACATATTGCCGCATATCTTGTGGTTGCATAAGGGCCATCGAACCAGAGAATATGCTCGTTTTATTTCCTTCTTCATCAAGGCATGAATTGCTATCCACTGCTTCCCAGCCGTCTGTACATTCCAACCGCATGCGCTCGAAGAAAATAGCGTCTTGAGTCAGATTCTGAATGTGAACCTCCAAAAATATTTTCTCGCGTTCCGTGGCAGATAACATCGCGCTGGGAGATTTGGGAGAATGTACTTTGGTCTTCACAGAGAGCGGATTTGCTACCTGTTCTTATGCATGACTGATAAGTGTTGAGAAGAACAATATGATCACGCACGGCAAACTTGTAAAACTTCCTGAAAGTCTGTAGGCTAGGGTCGGTCGCGTCTTCTGAAGCGCCTGGGACGGAACGCGAGTTGGGAGGAAGACGATATGTAACAGTGCAAGCGAGGACATGCTGCCCAAGTTCCTTTATTTCATGATGAACAACACGCTCAAGGGTGTCACCACCTGAGAGCATGGTGCTTGTACCCTCCATTTCGAACAAAACGACTTTAGTTGTCACCGTCTGCATTTCCACCTTTGCCTGAGTGACCTCAATTTCGACTTCCGTTTCATTGTTGATACAAAGACAACTTGAAAAGGTTTCCCCCAGTTGAATCGAGCCAAACGAAGACGGTAATGTGAGCAGTTCAGAGGCATGTGTCAGATCGCGTAAAGTCTTCGGATGTCCAGGAAGTGGCGTTGTCCCTTGAAGGGATAGGATAGAGGCTGTCGAATGTGCCTATAACATCACTTCACAATTCAGAATTAAAGGTACTAGATAGGAGTTCAATGAAACTCACAGAGAAAGAGGGCGAACTGGAATAGAATGGCTGCCACGCACTAGCCAGTTCTGGTCGCTTTCGAAGGACACTGTAAGCCTGATAAAGACCTCTTAAGAGCAGTCAAGTACCAACCGAAACGCGCATGACTTTCAGTGACAATAAATGCGCAGGCCCATCTGTTGAAGCCATTTGAAAAGATTGTTAAAGCCGCTGTATGTGCTGCCGTCCGATAATTCTGAATGGATAGTGTTCCTCCGGTCCAAGGTATTCAGCTCAGTGCAAGGAGCCACGGTTGTTATATTCTTCTCGATTCGATAGATAACAGGATTCGAAAGATGGCCGGAAAGTATGAATGAAACTGCAAGAAACAGCCTCCAACTTGAAGAACTCAACAGAAAGATAATGGTGTGCCAGCTTTAAAGTTTAGATCATTCCAGACACGCGATGTAATTACCAGCCAAGTCACACGCAAATGCAGTTGTTATTTGTCACCAAGCGCCCAACGGTCTACCATTGAACCAATGCCCATAGCAAGCCCACAGATATTAGAGCCGCAGCACGCTTACCTTCGAAATGACAACTTTGAATACCAGAGAAATATAGTTAGATATGAGGTTGATGATTAGGTGTGATGAAACGCCTGTAAAGCCCAAAACGAGAAACCATGCAGGGGAATAATGATAGAATTGGAATGGACGAGTAATGGATGATGGAGGTATGAGATGTACGTGTGATTGGGGAGTAACATGAATATTGCAATAAGAAAGAAAATAGAGAACTACTACTACTGCTAAGGCCGTCAGCCCTGTAAAAAACAAACAAAATCGTAGAGAAATGGCCCCCGAAAACTGTGCAGTACATATACTGCTAGGTATGTGTAGACAATCGTACTGAAAATCAAAAGGTCGGCCTTGAGCCGCGTAGGGCTCGGGGGTGTGCTGAGGTGAATCGTCACCCTTATGCAGTGCACGTTGTGCATTTGAAATCCTACATAGATATTTTAAGCCTGTTGGAACATGTATCAATATTACACACATTCGGTGTGCTCGTCGCGTGGTTCATCGTCCATTCGAATGCTAACAGAAGACTCTCCTAGAAGTTTGCGCTTGCCCAAGACAGACTAAAAACTCGGGTAAGGTCGGACTTGCTGAAGGATGTCGCGATGTCGGGCGATCCAATGGTGATGTTGATGCGTTTGTTAGGCACAAGAGAAACAGTCGCTCGAGGAGAGTCCATATTGTTGAGTTGTAAAGAATATACCTTGGGTTGGATGGAGTAAGAGGTGGGGTCCAACACAGGCCTCCTCTTTTCTACAGTTTTTTAATTTTTGAAGGTTCGGTGAAATTTCGATGGAGAGAAAAAAGACGCGGACTATCGTTTTGCACCGCCCCTACGAGTGGGCAGCTTCTTGATCGCCCTCTGGGCACCTGGTGCAGGAGCAGGAGCAGATCCGATTGTGAACAACGACCCTCCCCCTCCTCCTCCAGATGTGGATGGGGCCAAAGCAATCGGAGCACTAAATGGCGAAGAAGGTTGCTGTGGCTGACCAAACCCGCCTCCAGTCCCGAATCCTGAGGAAGGCAAAGACAAATTGCCACCTGCCGCAGGGGATGCAGGCTGGGATCCAAAAGTGAACCCACCATTTGTAGCAGGCGCTGGGGCGCCAAATCCAAATGGCGATGGTTGATTGAATGTAGATGGACTGCTTGGAGCCGAACCAGGTGCCGCTGGCTGTCCAAATGGATTTGACGCGGCTGGTGCGCCAAAGGAGAAGCCGGTACCCGCAGCGGCAGTAGCAGATGTGGGCGTGGGACCAAAAGTGAATCCGCCTCCAGAAGACGGCCGGGAAGCGTCTTCAGCGGGTTTCGTCTGGCCAAAGCTGAATGAAGTAGATATTGAAGGGGCAGTAGGAGCAGTTGTCTGGCCAAACCCTCCGAATGTTTTGGGTTCCTCGGGCTTGTTCTCCTTAGCCGCAAATGGATTGGAAGTAGTTGAACTGAAGGCAAAGGGAGTCGACGCAGGGGCAGGCGCTTGCGCTGTTTGTCCGGTTCCAAACAAGCCCACACCAGACGTAGAACTGGACGTTCCAAACGAAAATGTGCCGCCTCCAATGGTAGGCCTTGATTCCGGCATTTTATTATTGGCCTGTTGCAGCTCTCTAGTTGGGCTCTCTTCCATCTTGAACTCATTGTCGTGATTTTTGGGAGGAGTTGTAGGACGATCTGTGGGTGTAGCGCTGGGTTGACCAAATGAGAAAAGTTGCTTGCTGGAGACATCGGAAGTAGCACTTCCTCCTCCAGAGAAGCTGAAACCAATTGAGGGCGCAGCTGCAGTGGGAGTGGCAGCGGGAGTAGTCGAGGGTTGGCCGAAGGAAAACGGAGCAGGTGCTGCCTTGGGAGTAGTGATAGAAGCAGCTGCAGGCGCGGTGGCACCGAAGGAGAACGACGTTTTCGTCTCTTCCTTCTTTTCTGGAGGCGGTTGTCCAAAGGAGAACCCACCACCACTAGGACCACCAAATAGGGATTTAGGTGCTTCGACGGCTGGTGCAGTTGTAGCAGCAGCACCGAAGAATGATGGCTGCGACGATGGTACAGGAGCAGCGGCAGGAGCCGTCGAAGGTTGCGCAGACGGTCCCCCAAAGGTAAAAGGAAGAGGAGAAGGAGTGGATTGAGGGGCAGCGGGCGCTCCGAAGGGCTTGCTGATTGAGGTGGTTTGAGAAGCATTGCCAAACAGCGAACCCGTAGCGCCAAATAATGGCTTCGGTGTGACAGTTTCCGTTGTCTCCGGTTTTGCTACAGCAGGAACGCCAAAGGACACTTTGGGGGGTTCAGTAACGGTTGTAACAGGAGCGGCTTCGAAAGGTGGGGCAGTCTCTGCAGGTTTGCCGAACGAAAATGGTGGTTGAGGTGTGGAAGATATCGATGGGGCTTCTTCCGGTTTCGATTTGGGTATGGGTGGAAATGCGGAAGTTGCTCCAAAGAGCGATGCCGATGTTGTGGTGCTAGAGATGGTGCTCGGTTTGTCTTCGTCTTTCTTTCCAAACCCAGCGAACAAGTTCTGAGCAGGCTTCGGTTCCACCTCGACGTCCTTTTTACCTCCATCCCAAAAGGGATTTTCCGGTTCGTTGACAGGCTTGCTGGTAGTTGACGAAGTAGTCGTGGCAAAAGAAAATGTTGTGGCAGTGGCCGGTGTAGAGGCTGTTGGCCCAAAGTTCATCACAGGAGGGGGTGTAGGCAATTTCACTTCGCTCAGCAATTTTGAGTTGGCAAAAAAATTAGGTAGACCTCCACCCGATGGCACAGGTGGTGGTGCAAGTGAAGGAGGTGCTACGACCTTCAGCTCCGGAGTTGGTACTCGAGCAGGGGCGGGAGAAACTCCAGATATCTGTTGTACCGGCCCATTTGCTTTATTTTCTTCTGCCAATGTTTGTGTAGATGGCTTAGGTGAAGAAGTCTTCGAAGACGGGGCAGAAGATTTGGCGATAGAGAAAGGCAAAGAAACTATTGGGAACATGTTAGGGTCATCGTCCTTTGAAGCTTCCATAGGAGGGGCCTGATTGAAAAGTATGTTAAAATGTAAAACATAAACGGTATAAAGCAATGAACCTACCTCTAATGAAAACGAGAATCCAGGAGGCTCTTTAAACAAAGGTACCAACTGAGCTGCCTCTTTCGCCATCTCGCGTCGTTTCTCAGCGCGCTCATCTTCTACATCTTCAGCTTCTTCGTCGTATTTGGCAGAAAATCTAGACTTGGCAGGACGGGCTAAGTGATTGCGATTTGTGGAGCGGCCAACACGAAGAGAAGAACCAGATGGTGCGGACGTCGTAGAAGCAGCCGTAGAAAACCAGTCTGCGCCAGTGGGAATCGGAGGCGCGGGAATAGTGCGAGCGGTAGCAGGAGGTGAGTGGGGTGGACGAGGCGTGCTATCGTTATCCATAGTATCTTTGTCCTTCTCTTTGAACTCGGTATCTTCTTCCTCTTCCTCCTGTTTGCGACGAGCCAGTAATTTCTTCATCCCTCCTTCGCCAGCATACGGCTTTGTCTGATTGACAACCGGACTCTTTCCTGGCCCACTAATTTTGCGACCCAAACGATCTTTATCATCTTGCATCAAAACAAGATGCGATTTGCGACGAGACTTGAACATGTCTGGCGTGGTTGTAGCAGTGATAGAAGCTGGAAGATTCGAAGAACGCATGCGAGTTGGCAAAAGGGGAGTTTTATACACATCCAGCTGATGGAGTGCCCGTTCCGAAGGTGCTGAATTATATGTTAGTAAGACTCGGAAAAAATTCCGGAATGTCAACTTACCGTCTTTATTCTCAACACCAACGGTAGTGGTACCCAAAAAAAGTGAGCCGTGTTGTTGACGTGTGGGAGATTTTGTCTTTTTTGTAATGAGTTAGATTGTTGATGAAGAGAGAAAAAATCCAACTTACAGCTCTGACAGACTCAACCAAAGCACCAAGGGTGGGCGCTACAGATGGCTGAATGGGTGGGACAGGAGCATGCAGGAAAACCGGATTGGATACTAAAGTATTAAGTGGAGGTGGCTCAGAAATGTATCGCTTAGGAGGCTGGTATTGCTGGGGTTGAGGAGTGACAGAAGAACGCATACGGAAAGATGGACGAGGAGAGCGCGGAGATGGAGGCATCGAAACATCTCGGAAAGTGTCAATAGCCATATCATAGTCACTCTCTGCTGAGGAGGGGGGCGCGCCGAAGTTAAAAGCGGTCGATTCGCGACGGACGAGGGGATGATGCGGCGGATCGATAGACATAGTACGAGTTACAGGGAGGTGGCGCCGGGGCGAGAGTGTAGTCCGGGAAGACGGAAGAACAGCAGATGATGCGCGAGGAACGATAGAAGGCTTGCGCGGCAGATCTGCATGACGGAGGGCGGCCGCAGGAGGGTCAAGATACGGCTGGGACGTACGCTGTGGAGGACTTTGGACACGCATGCGCTTGGTGCGTCGGGATGACTCTTCATCGCTATCTACAGCCCGGGCATCGATTCGCATTGTAAAATCGTCCCGCTCTTGGATGAGCTGCTCGGAAGGCTCTTGGTCGGGCTGCCGTCTGCGCTTGGCCAGTGTGCTGGTGGTGTCTGCGTCATCTTGATTGGCGAACCAGTTGAGGGGTAACTTGACGATGTTCTTGATGGTTCCAATGAAGGACGAGTTCTGGCGAACCAGCCTAGCTGGACGCTGTTCTCCGCGGTGGTGCTCGCTATTCGAGGACGACGCCATCGACGACGAGAAACAAAAGATACAACAGCCACACACACAACACTTCAACGTATGGTCACGTCACAGTCACACCCGCCCTCCATGCTTCGCCTTGTCCGAGTCACCAGAAGAGCCTACTCCACCGCTGCCGGGGCGGGTAACACGCGAGAAGGGTGGCTATACGTCGACTCTGTATTCCCTGTTCAGTTGGGTCGCTGGGAGTGCGTTAGATTTATATGTCTGTTTGTGCAGTATCTTATTCTCTGCTGTCAGTCTTCGCCATTACATTGGCATCTTACGCCAAGAACATCTCCTCACTTCCCTGCAAACCCGTCTGGAGCAACTATCACCCGTCTATGATTTTAAGCCTCTATCTTTAGAGCCCCAGAGCAAAGACGGAGGTGTTTTTGTCCGGTTTTCATACACTGACCCTCCAGAAGAATCCCTTCCCGATGGAGTCGATCGTCTCTCGGCATTACAACAGGCTCTCAATGAGGAGGCAATGAAACATGGGGCATTGCCTACGTGGTTAGGTGTTGGTTCTGGAGGACTGTGGGTAGTCAGAGGCGTGCCATGGCGAGAGGTACGCGCACTTCATGTTTACCTCTTCCTGATTTAAATAGATGACCAAATAGGACATGAACCATTTCGCGTCTCCCATACTCAAAGTCGCATTTGAAGGTCCTGATGTGCAAGAACAACCATTATATGAGCTTTGTCGTGTGCGTACTCGTTTTCTCCACGAACTGGCGAGATCCTTAAATTCTATTGACTTAGCCTTATGGACGTATCAGAGATCTGACGCCGCCTTCACCTGTTCCAGCAGGTATTCTTCGTTCAAGCACTATAGCTTTCCAACATGTCCGTGCGGCAACTATCGCAAGAAACGTTATCCACGGACTGCAGATCCCCTCTTCTTCAGATCCGGATACGACAAAGACACGGCTGCGCGCGAAGTATGAAAAACCTTTGCAGGCGCATGCTATCCGTGATTGGATGTCAAGTCATCCCAAAATCATGCTACCTATTATTGTGTTCCTTCTCGGAACTCTGACGTACACCGTGAGTGACTCTCGTGCCAATTGTGACCTATGGTTAAGGCTCCTCATTCGGGGTAGATATTCGATCCCATTCGTGCCCTCATGGTAGAGGCAAAAATGCTCAACTGGTTTGATTACCGAGGTGCTCTTTGTTCCTCTCGTTTTCCGGGCCATTCTTACCTCTAAGCAGAGTTCAAACTATATCAATGGCTCCAAGCCAACGCGTTTGATCACTTCACTGATACCGGAGTCGATTCCAAGAGACATCTATTGAATGGTAGTGCTTCTCCGGAAGTATGGAAAGAACGCAAAGACGCACAGAATGCGCTTCGCGCCTACCTCGCAGACATGCCCAGTACGCAGATCCTGTATGACGTCATACAGCGCTAATTAGAGAATTAAAAATAGACACAATCGCGTTCGTCCATGGACCACAGGGCAGTGGTAAGACGGGCATGGTCGAATCCGTCATCCGCGACACAAATCGGAGCGCCCTTGTCATTGACTGTCGGAAATTACACAATGCCTCTACGGATTCCGCCCTCGTCGCAGGCCTAGCAAGTCAGACAGGATATTGGCCCGTCTTCACTTTCCTCAACTCGATGAACACCCTTATTGATATGGCAAGTGTCGGCCTCATTGGGCAAAAAGGTAAATCTAACTAAATGTGGAACTTCAGAAAATGCTGAATCTTGTTAAGCCGGCGTGTCGAGCTCTCTCCCCGACCAGCTCAGGCAAATCCTGGAAGTGGTAACCCATGCGCTTGGTGGCGTCTCCTCCTCACACCGTGCGGCTATCCAGAAACAAATTGAAAATGAAGAATTTCTCGTGAAGCGACGCATCGCAGAAGCACGCCGCCGACAAGCCATTCTGGATGGCACATGGCACGATGGTCGCATCGATTCTATCGCAGGCAATGGAGTAATGAGCGAGCTTGGCGTTGGCGACGAACCGTTTGACCAAGACATGGTGGTGCACTCGAAATTTTACAAAAACAGCTTTACAGAGGCAGAAAAAGGAGAGGAAGAAGAGGAACATCTTGTCCAACAGCAAAACATGTTGGGGGAAGTGGACGCTGTTCACTCATTGCCCATTGTTGTTATTCGTAACTACGCAGCGAACTTCGGGTCGACAACAAAGGAGGATCTATTGAATGTGCTGGCAGAATGGGCAGCGACATTGGTTGAGAACCATGTATGTCCAAGCTTTTTACACACCCATATCTCACATACCGTTAGCTGACTCTCGTAGATTGCACATGTCGTAGTGTTAAGCGATAATCGCGAAAACGCGAAGAAACTAACTAAGGGTACGCAATTTTATACCCAGATGGATAGCTATTAGCTGAAATTTCTATTGCAGCCCTGCCCTCGAAACCATTGAATTCGATTGCTCTTTCTGATGCCGATACTTCGAGTTCTTTGTTGTTCGTGAAACAGAAACTTCGTAACGCGGGGTTGGACACTGCTATCTCAGGGCATGATGCAAAATATGTGGAGCGCCTTGGTGGGAGAGCAAGTGATTTAGAAAGCGTCAGTCTCCGTTCATGATTTGTAGGAATTTGTCAGCTCACAACAAACAACCCACAGCTAATACACAAAGTGTACAACGGAATGAAGGTGGACGATGCTGTAGAAGATATAATAAATCGTGGTGTAGCAGAGTTGCGGAAGAACGCTTTCGGTGAAGACAACGAAGACGCGAAGAATCTGCCATGGTCGAGATATCAAGCCTGGAAGGTGCTCAAGGCACTGGCAAAGATTCCGGAAACCGGGTACTACGACATGCTTGTAGACTTCCCTTTCAAAGGCGACGAAAGTGCATTGAGAAGCATGGAACACGCCGAACTAATATCGATTTCAACAAAAGATGGACGACCGACAATTATACGCCCCGGTAAACCAGTGCTCAGATATGTATTTGAGCGCGTTGTGAATGGTGCGTGGAGAAAGATGCATTATATTCAAGATGATCTTGACGACGACGACGCATAGATAAATGTTTCCATGCTGCACAAGAACTGGCCTATAACGAAAAGCAGGTTCTCGACACTGAAGCTAAGATCCATGCATACGAACAGGAGTTGGCACAGTTAGTTGATACTATGAAGAAAGAGGACCGTCCATGGTATAGCTTCCGCCGCAGCCCGTGCGTCGAGCGCGCTCGCTCCGTCGGAGAGAAATTAGCAGTTGCGGAGCGCAAGGTGGCGGGGCTGGAGCGCAAGAACGTGGAATTGAAGCGCGTGCTAGCGAAAGAGGTCTGAAGCTGAGCGATGAATTAACTATGGCGTTTGTTAGAAGACAGTGAGAAGAATATTTGAATATCCACTATTCAAATATTCGTGAGAGGGGAAATATTGAATACTGAAAAGTAGTCAATATTTGGTGACAAGAAACTTGGGTGAACAAGTTGCTTGTGTTGTGCCTAGGGCTTGCCCGGGCTCCTCGAATTCGGATCTGCGGCCGGTTGCGGGATGGGCCTGAAGTCTGGGCCCAGTCACGCGAGGACGGCGGGGCACCGGGCCCTTGCCATGTGATCCGAAGGCGTTCAGAATAACACTGAAGATTTGAGGAGCCGAAGCAAGTCCTGAGCGTCTGGGTAGCCCGATTTTGGCAGAAACTGTGCCGAAAACCAACTAGCTGAACCGGACGCTGTAGGGGATGGTGGGTGGGTCGAAAAAAAGCGATGGAAAATGAGGGGGACTCTATTTTCCGCGTCAGAAGAAGATTCTGCGCGACAAGAGCAGTCAATCTTCGGAGACTCGCTTTGTCGTCGTGTTTGTACGTGTAACGTACAAAGCCCTATGGGATCTTCTTCTGACGCCTTGACGTTAATTTATCCTTATATGAGCAGTCTGCATACTTTGACATTGCTCATCGCGGAATGAATTAACTATGGCGTTTGTTAGAAGACAGTGAGAAGAATATTTGAATATCCACTATTCAAATATTCGTGAGAGGGGAAATATTGAATACTGAAAAGTAGTCAATATTTGGTGACAAGAAACTTGGGTGAACAAGTTGCTTGTGTTGTGCCTAGGGCTTGCCCGGGCTCCTCGAATTCGGATCTGCGGCCGGTTGCGGGATGGGCCTGAAGTCTGGGCCCAGTCACGCGAGGACGGCGGGGCACCGGGCCCTTGCCATGTGATCCGAAGGCGTTCAGAATAACACTGAAGATTTGAGGAGCCGAAGCAAGTCCTGAGCGTCTGGGTAGCCCGATTTTGGCAGAAACTGTGCCGAAAACCAACTAGCTGAACCAACCAGAGTGTAAGCTCATAACTGGCAGGTTGGTGAGGCACAGGTGAGTCAAGCTGGCTACCCAAACTGAGTGTCACTCTGGTATTTCCATAACATGTGCAATTTTTTATTCTAATAAGGTACAATAACATTTGATGAATATAAACGGTAGAGAGAGTGCCAGTACAGTTATGCAGTGAGGGGCAATGATACAATGAAAGTGATGAGCAAGTTATAAAGATAGAGAGCCGTCCGAGGCGGTGATTAAAGCAGAAGGAATATTATGACTAACACGAAAGCGTTCGAAAATGGAGGCCAGTTCATCGAAATGAGTCTTGTTATATGCTTTTGAGGTGCTCATGGGCAGGATCTCGTCCATGCGTCGCCAGTAAAGAAGAAAAGCCAGCGATGTCCAACCACCTGTTGCCGCTACCACCTCCGGAGGGACACCCGCGAGGAGGAGTTCCACAGCACCGCCTATACGGAAGCTATGGCCAAGGACATGCGCAAGCGATGCTGATTTCCACACGCCCGTCACGAATTTTAGAAAAACGTGTTTCAAGAGGTTCTGGGTTTCTCTGGAAGGCGTTACATATGCGAAGAGGGCAGATGTTGGGGAAGCATGTCTGTTGATATCGAGGTGGTTGCGTAATGCTGCGACTGGGCATAGTGGGTCCTTTCGTGCTGTGAGGATGACGGAGGCGCCAAGCTCCTTGGTGGTTTTTGTCCAAGGTATGCGGAAGCTCGCAGAGCGGGAGCCATCACGTAGCTGGCGAAAGGAGACACTAAGGCGATGTTAAAATAGAGAGATGGATAGTAAATCAAGAAACATACATGACAGAGCGTAGCACATGGTACCTCTCGTCAAATGCAGCGCTCGTGGTGACGGTTGTCTCTCCCAGCCGCCGGCAACCAAAGAAAGTGACCAATGCAACAGCCCAGATGGCCGCGTGAAGGGGATCCGAGAGAAGGAGAGCGCAACGGAGGGCCGAGAGGTGCTCAATCGAGACGGGCGCACGAATAGGGCGCTTGTGAACAGCGCCCTCCTTGTTAGCCGAGATCCGGGCTAGATGCACCCATTCATCATCGCCATACCAAGGCGCGTGGTTGACAACGTGCCAGCTGCGAATTCCTGAGAGCCAGGATCGGATGGTATTGCCTGTCTGCTTTCCTTTGTTATCCCCGATGAACGCGCAGAGGAGCGCATATGACGCAGGCATCCGATCCTCCTCCGGGATGAGCCATGTGTCGCAGAACTGGGTGAAGCGCAGAGGACCTGCTCCATATGTGTTTTTGGTGTTTGGAGCGAGGGCGCCGCGAATAGCTGACCATGCTTTGTCAACAAGGGGAGGGGGTAGATCGGAGGCGAGTTGTTCACGATGACGAGCGGCGAACGGTGTATCCCATGAGAAGATGCGGTCTGCGGCCGCGACATGAGGTCGGAGGGGGTTTGGATTAATGCTCCGGCCACGTTGAGGCTTGCGAGGATGGATGAGCCGTGAGGAGGAGGGCACGACTAAAAGGGATGTGTTTGGAAGGGAGGAGCTGCCAGGGGCAGATGAGGTTGGGATTGACGATGGTGCAGGGTGCACAAAGGGTAAGGGTTCCCGAGGCAGTGAGTGGTTGATGGAGGTTGGACTTTGTATCAGGGCGGGAGGTAATGAGATATTTTTGGCGCGATAAGGACGGTATGGGTGGAAAGAATTATGAGGACGTTCTGAGAGCGGGTGCGGGGAGTTTGTGTGATGGTGTTCCCGAGGGCGGAAGGAGGAAAAAGGATTTTGAGGACGATTGGGGCGCGGAGAGGTGGATGCGGCTTCCACCTTACCAACCATACTCTCGACGACACGTGTCGCCGGCGTGAAAGCAAGCGTAAAACTAGACATTACGAAAACAATCGTGAAGCTCGTCTGGGAGCTTGAAGGTGGGAAATATTTGCGTTCCCGCGAGCCCCGATTCTCCGCGCGAGATGGGGTCAGCAGGATTAGCGGCCGATTCAATGTATTCGGTTTTTGGTGTGATAGCGAGGTCAGCAAGGACGAGGTGCGTGCGGCGCACAGAAAGATTGATATGTGAATTACCGCTGCGCCCTTTCCCGAGGGCGCCAATGGTACCGGTATTGTCGGAATGGATGAGTAGATGGGTGTCGCGAATGCCCTTGGCCTCCAGAAAATACGCGAGTAGCTCGATAGCGACTGTCTCGAGCCAGCAGATGTCGCGGCCTGCTATCTTCCAGGAGCTGGACAGGTGGAAAGCAGCCCACTCATTCCCAATGATGATGCCGATGCCCCAGGAAGTGGATGCATCCACAAAAATACCCAGATCTTGCAAAGCGCCTTTGGGCCGGAGGAACCTCGTGAAGCCGGCGTGCGAGAGCCTCTCGAGCCACCAGCGTAGGTCCGAGAGCATTGAGTGAGTGGGATGTCGGGTTTTATATTCGTCATCGTGGAAGGATGCCGCGAAATTGGAAAGGGAGGGTAAGCGCGATCGTCCATCAAGGTAAACGAACGCGACATGGCACAAAGAGCCATGGATCTTCTCCACGTCGAGGAGATGACAAGGGCGTCGCTCGAAGTCCTGAAGAAATCGGCGCACACGCTCGTGGAACTTCAGGCGCTTCTCCTCGGGCAGGCTGACCGTCTTCTCGGGGATGTTCCAGAAGAACCCGATAAATGTTGTCGTAAAGGCGAAGTCACTGCCTTTTTCCTTGTGCCAAGGGACCCGCAAAGGGGCGATGCGACGAAGGATTTCAGGCTTATCGTAGTCGTAACGGTATTCTCCATCTCGGAAGCGCCCATGCGACGTGGGTTGGCGGAATGGACTGAGATCGTCCTCGTATTTGGGAACGGGAAAGACTCCCACTTCACGCATGATGTCAACGGTCCCATTACCGGGCATGCCAGCATTGCTGCTGGCGCTCGCAAGCCCAAACGGGTTTGCGTGGTCGATGAAAAAATCGCCCGGCTTGCCTTGGACAACAAGCCAGGGTTTGTGCGCGGGAATGACGGGACACGTTCGATGGAATTTCTCAATGTCCATCGTGCATGCCTGTGTGCCAGGGGGGGCGACAGCGATCTGCACAATCAAAATAAGCATTCCGTAACGAATAACGGGAACGCGGGCACGAGAGAAAGCGAGAGACAGTGAATGGCAACACATTCAGAGGATGGGCATGGTGAACAACAACATGTTCGGGACACGCAGAACGATAACTCGTTCGAAAAACGAGGGGCCGCTGACATGGCCCCGAGTAACGCGCTCGGTGCGCAAATACTCCAAAGCGGCACTGCGAGTGCCGCGGGATGAAAATAACCCCACGCACAAAGCGCAAAGGGGTCATATAAATGTCGAAACGAAAATGGTGGGGGAAAAGAGAACCGTAATATGAAGAAGAACTCACGATGTCAGCGACCATCGAGGCCGTGTCGAAGCGGGTCGGAAAATCTTCCTTGCGCACATGAGAATTGACGGAAGAGTGCATTTTGGAGTCCTTGGAAAGGTGTCGGCATATTCGAATCTTGTCGGGGGTGCCGGGTTGTTGAGGTTGTATGGCCACGATGAGAGGGGAACAATAGAAGGGACCGCGCAGGATGAGTTCGGTCGTCTCACGCGAGAAGGGACCTGACATCCTGCCGGAATCGACCTCCGAGACTAGATATTCAGTGATAGCGTCCATGTGGGAGAGGGTTGAGGGATTGTTCTGTATAATAACAGTATCTACGAGACGAGGCATGCGACCAATTGGGAAACCGGATACTAAATTACGAACAAGGAAAGTGTAGCTCGAAAATAAATTATGTTTGTGAAGAAAAAGGTCAAATGCAGTGGAAGAGTATGGAGAAATGATTCTATTGTAAATTGAAGAGTGCTCGGCAGTCGAATTTTTGAGAGGGGAACGATGTGCAACGTAAGGTAAAAGGTCTACATAAAGAAGGTGAGGAGGGGGTGGAAGAGAGTCAAACGTTACGAGGGCCTGGAGAGGGACGGCAGGACCAGGAGAAAGCGTGGTGTTCTTTCGAGCCACAGAGGGAACAGAGGTGGGCGCGTTCTTCTTTGCTGTGGTGACAGGGAGGGCCTCGCTCGCCACGGATATTCCAGTTAATACAAAGGACGTTGTTGTTGGCGCCGACAAGGTTTCGGTCGACGTATCGCGCCCATGTCGATCTTCCGTCCTTGAATTTTGGCGCAGGGGAGGCGTTGAGATGGATGCGTGAGTCGTGTCCCCTCTCGCCGCAGATGAGGCAGTCGGCGTTCGAGGGGGACCTGCTGCTGCCTGACGGAAAGGGCTGGGAGGAGGAGGGGAAAGAGTTGGGGCGGCGGAAAGGAGTCTTGGTGCTCTTGTTTCCAAGGAGTTCGCGTGTGAATGTCCCCTTGGGAGGCATGGAGGCCGCCATCATCTCGCGGACCTCTGCCATCATTTCGTGCTGTTTTTCGGCTAGCGCGAACGCCGCTTCGTATCGCTGTGGGACGAATTCTCCATAGGTAGCCCAGTGTTCCTGCCGAAACTTTAATTCAGCAGGCTTCCATGCCTCATACAGCTCGTCTTTCTTTTCTAAAGTGTTAAAGAAATTAAAATGGTCACTAAACCACTGGCCATGAGGACCATCACCACCGTCTTGGTCTCGTTCCCTCTGGAACAAGTACATGTTGCTGGCAGCCTCTGACCACTGGCTGAAGGACAGGGACAGCTCAGCACCAAATCTGACAGTCAGTTTGTCCACGTCAAGAATAGATATTCCCTTAGTCTCGCCCGGTTTAGGGTTTGACTTGACGGTTGGCAACGTGGAGGCTTCGGAAATGATCAAACGCAAGTTTTTGTTGAGAAAAAAGGAAAGCGGAAGAGCAACACAATCTTCTGTGTCGAAGAGACTCTGCGGGAACTTGGGTGTCCAGGGGACCCCGACGACATAACGAATCATTCTCGAGCCATCCATGCAGCGTCGCTTCATCACTGCAGCATCAGCCGCTGGAAGGGATTTTTCATCTCCAGCTTTTCTCTTCAGAGAGGCAGCCGCAGCCGCTGCTTCTCTGTCGAGAATCTCCTCATCTGCGATCCATTTCGCGAGACTCGGATAGATGTAATCGCGCACGGAATTAAAGAATGACGGCACCTTCAGTCTGGCCTGGTCTTCGGGATCTATGGTGATCAGAGACGCCGTCTCGGAACCCGCTTCTGGGTGGACCACTGGGTCTATGTGATGATTTAAGGTTTTGAGAGATCGGGCAGTGTTCTGTGCCTCGATCTCTTTGTTCCTCTGCAAGGCGGAGATTAATGGAAGAGACTTTAGAAGATTAATAATTACGGCCGTCGAGTGTGTACGACGGGCGCGCGGAGGGGGCACGAGATCTTCTTGTGGAGGAAGAGGCCCTGCTGGCTGATTTTCAGCCGGAGGGGGAGCAACAAGGCCTTCAGCGTCCATTTTTTTACGAATTTAAGCGGAAAAAGAGGTGATGATATGTAAAATAATAGTGAGAACGGATTTTAATGAGAATGAAATCGAAAAAAAGCGATGGAAAATGAGGGGGACTCTATTTTCCGCGTCAGAAGAAGATTCTGCGCGACAAGAGCAGTCAATCTTCGGAGACTCGCTTTGTCGTCGTGTTTGTACGTGTAACGTACAAAGCCCTATGGGATCTTCTTCTGACGCCTTGACGTTAATTTATCCTTATATGAGCAGTCTGCATACTTTGACATTGCTCATCGCGGACTGAACTTGAAAGCGCTGAAGATTGACGTCAGGTGATAATGACATCACGCGTAGCTACTATACTTACACCACTCACCATACACTACTTACTTTACTCTAACCATGGAATCACTCAGAGCTGCAGCCGCCGATAAGCTTCTAGACACTGCCATACTATCCAGAGATGCAGTATTTTCTCGCGCGTGGTCGTATCCGATCCTTGGTATTACCTACCTTGGCACACACCCCTCGTTGTACAAGGCTATTACCCCTGTTATCGCCAAGGCTGTCGCTACTTCGATAGGAATAACTGCAGCGCTCTTCTTTTTCACGTATCTTCCTCAAGTCGCCTTTTGCGCTCTTTTTTCGGGGCCGTTCGCTTTTATAACTGCCGCCGTCATGGTATTGTCGGAAGCATATGTTCTTGTGTCGATAGTGTCCAAAGCTTTCTTCCTGAGCAATGCCCAGGACCGCATTTGTATATCATTACTCGTTTTTTCACGCTTATCATCTCACATATGTCTTATTATAGTTGATGCGGTACTATTACAACAAGGAAACGAAGTGCTTGTGGAAAGAGGAAGACAAATCCGCTCCAACTCGTCAGGATTCAAAGTTCTCGGCAAATCACTCACCAAACCGCTCAGCAAATTCTCCATGGATGGCATTCTAAGATATGTAATTTCACTGCCACTCAATTCGATACCAGGAGTTGGGACTGCCCTATTCCTGTTATACAATGGTACATCAATCCAAGTTTTTCAACGACGGAGTCTCATTTTATTCCAGGAATAAAAGCTGGACCTGGCTTCCATGCGCGCTATTTTCAGCTGAAGAACTATGACAAGCGTGCACGGGAGGAATATGTTGGGAAAAGAAGAGGGGCATATACCGCGTTTGTCCTGTCCAAGTTCCCACATGCGCGTCTCCTGACAATTTCACCCAGCTTCGGAGCGACTGCGCTTGCATTGAATCTGGTGCCTGTTGTGGGGCTCCTCTTCAACCTTACGTCGACGATTGGCGCTGCACTGTGGGCGAGCAATTTGGAAAAGACGCGAGCGTCATCTTATGGAACGGGGAGGAAAGTAGACCAGCCAGGACAATCTGCAGGGGACATGGGGACAAAAGACGAAGTGAAGGTGGCCCTGTAATCTGGGGAATAGTATACTAGCTTATGTAATAATCACTACTTCACTACGAAATACCTACCGTCTCCGTGCCCGCTGCTGCTCTCGACGGTCATGTCCGACTCCTCACAGAGACGGGAGATCGACGCCTTCTTTAATTTCTTTGCGACTTTCAATCTCGCTCGCCCAGTTACCACTGTTGCAGACCTCGCAGACGGTGCCGCACTCTTCGATGTCCTCTCCATTGTGTATGTTGTCAACTACGCATCCGCAAAAACAATCACTCACCGCCGGCCTTCTACAGCGATGCGGACTACTTTCGCCAACCCACGCGCCCTTCAGCGCAGCCATCCGAGAACTGGGTTCTCCGGTTCAGCTCCCTTAAGCGTCTCTACCGTCTCATGACCCAATACTTTGCCGATGTACTGCAAAAGCCCACTTCAAGCCTCGATGTGCCAGACCTGCAGGCGATAGCAAAGGATCACAGTCTCCCTGCTATTCTTACTCTCTGTCGCCTTACTATTGTGATCGGCGTCCAGTGCGAGAAGAATAAAGAGTTTATTGACAAGATCCAGGGGTTGAGCGAGGTGGATCAGCATTGTTTAATGAAGGCGATTGAACAAGTACGTCTAATTCTATTTTTGAGGATGAGGGAAAGGTAGCGGAGCGAAGCATCGAGTTCGCTCGGATCTGACTACAGTGCTTGCTAGGTTATGACCAAGATCGCAGTCGCGCCTGCTGTGCAGGATGCCATCGAAGCGAGTATGACAGAGTGCGTGGTCTCGCCTGCTTCTCTGAGCCAAATTTCTGAACTTCTGCGCCATACATCAGAGACGACCATTATTACCGCATCCAATCAGAACGAAGTCACATATTTTCAGAGAAAGAAACACTGGAGAAGGTATACACGGCTCTACTAGAAGAGCATCGTGCGCTTCAGACCGCGCATGATGACGCTCTCTCAGAAAAAGAGGAAGCGGTAGCACAAGCCCGCCAACTCAGGCGTGAAGCGGATACACGGCGGAGCGACAAGGCCGACGTCATGATGCGTGCGGAGATGGACAGGCTGCGAACGGAATTGTGAGTGCTTTTAGTTAGTTAGTATTCAAAGTCGCATTCCAACCGAGGCACATGATAGACAGAAGAGCGAGGACAATCTTGCCATGGCCGAATCAGAACTTGACAAGCACACAACACTTATTACGGAACTCACTCGGAAAGTCGACGAGCTGCAGGTTAAAGCAGATGAAGCAGTCAAACTGAAGGATCAAGTTGACGAGTGAGTTTCTCTCTCGAGCAGTTTCCGTGTAGACAGATTCTAAATGGATCCTTAGGTACCGGCATGCCGCTGATAAGCTACAAAAGACAGAGAATGTCATGGAGAAGTATAAGAAGAAACTTCAGGAAGGTGCTGATCTCCGACAGCATGTCAAGGTAAATTGATTTTTTATTGTATGGACACAACAAACTTCAATATGAACCAATTTTTAGGCTCTTGAAAAACAGAACGCAGACCTCGTAGATAAGAACGCATCATTAGAGGAGGAATATCGGAAGGTGGCGGCATTCAAACCCCTCATGGAATCGTACAAGACCCAAATTCTTGATCTTGAATCCAAACACGCATCAAGGGGCCAAGAAATAGAGAATCTAAACTTTGAACTAGAGCAGAATCGGACGAAACTGAAGATCACACAAGCTGAACGCGCAAAGGATGCCGAGGCTCTGGAGCTCTATCAGGAGCGTGTCCGCGAACTTGAATTAACATCTACTGGACGCACGGGTCGGAGTCGAGGCACCGCTATCAACGGCAGCCTGACGCCAGGCGCAGGACTTACATCACCTGTGCTGGAGCAGGGTCAGCCTGGAACACTTTCTGCAGAACTGGCTGGCGAAGATGACGAGCCACATTCTGCATCGGAGGCCGAGGGCGATGATCATCATGGCCTAGGCAGTGAACTTGACGATGCAATTACGGGCACGACTATGACAGACTTGAAGTTGCAGATCCGGAAGCTCAAACGAGAACTAGAAGCGGTAAAGAAGAACGAGGCGGACGCGAGCCGATTATTGGTGCTCGAGAACCTATTAGAAGACGCAAACAGGATGAAGGCGAGATATGAAAACGATTATCTCGCTGCACATAGGGAAAAGCTTGTGCTACAACGCGATTTGGAGGAGATTAGGAGTGGCAAGTCATTTGGTGATGGGTGCGTCTTTTTTGCTCTTTTACTTCAATCGTTCTCAATATTTTGGTTGCGTAACAGAGCTGAAGCAGCGATCGCACTTCGACAACGACTGAATGAAACAGTAGAGCAATTCGAAGAGCTGCGAAAGCAAAATGCTGAGCTCGAAGTCAAACTGGACACAGTTAGCCGCGAGTTAACTATCGCGAAGTCAGATTGTACGCCTTTTTCCTGCTTCCTTTTTTCTGCATACGCTCACGCATATCTTTAGTGACACTCGTGAATAAGGATCAACTTGACATTCTGGCAAGCCTGAGAGAATCTGTCAATGAAGACAAGATTGGCCTGGAAGCCGATGTGGAGCGACTAAAGAAACAGAATAAGGAGCTCAGTGAGAAAAACCATATGCAGCTCGAACAGGTCAATGTTTTGCTGCTCGAGAAGGTCAATCTCCAGAGCGAGGGTATTGGCCAACGCGAAAAGCTGCTGCAGCGGGAACGAGACTTCGGGTACCGTAATCGTTTCACCACCCTCTTTTACTGAGGATTCAGAATGTGTCGTTAATTCATGTTGTACAGTGATCTCCGCGCGACCTTATCTGGTAGAGATCTTCCCGAGGACGTCAAGCAGAGGCTACTCGCTATGCATGAAGAAAATCTCAATTTGAAGGAGTCGTACAAGACTGCTACGGATAAGCTGAACAAGGCCAAACAGGTCTGTATTTATTTAATCTCCCACCTCCGGAGCAATTTCTAACCCGGAACACGTCATGAAGTTCATCAAAGCCCAAGACAAGCTATTCAAAGAACAACACGCCGCCAATGTCGTTACCGCATCTGTATGGTTATTTCCGTCATTCTTCCTGCCAGAGCTTTTAGTTAACTCCATGCAGCAGGGGACATTTGAAGAAGCTGAAGCCAGCTTCCGATCGCAAATCAAAGTCCTCGAAGAGGATCTCGCAAGACAGAAGGTCGATAATACCTTATCTACTTGTCCTTTCATGATGTTTATGATTTTTTTGAACCCAGGCGTTGATGCAAGACTCAACGAAACGTTACCGCCGGGAACAAGAGCTTATATTAAGCTCAGTTCATGCTTTGGGTATGAAGACTGCACGCCAACATCTTCGAAATCCTCCCCGGATAGAAAAGTCAAGTTTCTTAGGTCTGGAACGAAGCAGAGTACGTTTCTAGTTTGAATTATGTATGATTGACTATGCGCTGACTCTGCGCACTCTTGCATGGCACAGAACCCGCACACAATTCAAAGTAGTATAGGTGGTCGTGGATATTAGATTCTTTTGTACGAATGCCTTTTCTTTCCTTCTTCCCCCTCCTTTTTGGCCTTGGATCTGTGTCTTTATCATATTGGAATCACACGCAGTACATCTTACATCATACCTCTTCTATATTCTTTATTACTTGCCCATTCATTATACCCTGCAACATATAATCTTCTTTACTAGCCATCATGACTCCTTGGATATATTCAAACAAATCGATTTTTCTCGCACATTGGAAGGCAGTGTACAAACTAGACAAATCACTCTTTATGGCATAATAGATTTCTAATGTTCAGGATCGGTTATGGTGACAATTGTTGACTGACTTTCCAGTATGCAATTTGTGACCATCGTTGCAACTCCAGTTGATAGAATTCGCAACACTAGATGTCCCTACAAGAATGACCTTTCAAGCTAAAGTGACATGTTTTTCATGAATTGAAATTTAGACCATAAATCATAAGTTATGAAACATTATCGAGAATGGTATCTCTTGCGCACGCTTGCCCATCATAGCAGCATGCGCCCAGCCCATCTAGGCATAGGTATACACTCTCGTATATTCTCAACGCCCGAAACCCAGCTAACAAGGCGTTCAAATCCCATGCCAAATCCAGCGTGTGGCGCACCTCCACACTTCCTCAAGTCGACATACCACTCACTGCCCGCCATATCGCCCATTTGGCGCTCTAGAACGTCTACACGCTCCTCGCGTACACTTCCTCCGACCAGCTCTCCCACATGGGGGACGAGGAGGTCGAAGCAGGCAACTGTTTTTCCGTCGTCATTGGCGCGCATGTAGAATGGCTTCAGGGCCGCTGGGTAGTCGGTAACGAAAACTGGCCCACCGATGAGCTGTTCAGCAAGCCATTTCTCGTGTTCGCTTTGTAGTGCATGTCCCCATTGGGGTTTGTACTCGAATTGTACAGAAGACGCTGCCGCTTCCAGCTCACGGACAGCTTCTGTGTAGCTCATCTTGGTCCAAGGCGTTTGAGAGTTGAACGCGTCCTGAAGAGTTTGTCGCCGTGTCGCATCACCATCTTTCCACAGCACGTCCATATCTTGCGACAACAAAACTTCGGTCACAGTGTTCTTGAGTAGGGCCTCAGTTAAATCGCAAACACCATGTACACCGTTTTGCGGGAACGCCAACTCCGCTTCTAGCATCCAGAACTCAGCAAGGTGGCGTCCTGTGAGTGAACGCTCCGCTCGGAAACAGGGAGACAGCGTGTAGACACGCGATATAGCTGTTGCGAGCGCTTCCAGATGCAACTGATGTGACACTGTCAGAAATGCAGGCCGAGAAAAAAATTCTGAGGGTGGCGGAGGTGTTGTAGTTGAAGCGGCTGCTGGATGATGACTTTCCACTTGCGCAAGACGGAAAGCCTCTCCTGCCCCTTCTGCGTCATTGCCCGTTACAATAGGCGTATTCGCGTAGTGAAATCCTTGAGACTAATATTTGGACTTAGAGAGGGCTGCAAATGTTTAAGAGACGGCTTACTTTAAACCAAGAATTTATCCTACGGCTTAGCGTGTCACGTAGTCTTATCATTGCGGCAATTTGCGCAGTACGAGCCCGAAGATGAACATGGTCGCGTAGATATTCCGACGTGAGGTCCTTCTTTTGGATTGGATATGTCTATAGAACATAATCAGAAACCCATTATTGCGTGCAAAAATGCAATACGCAGCATACCTCTGGATCACATTCTCCTAGGATCGCAACTTCTCCGCTCTGGTCGACAAAAAGTTCGTGAGATTGGCCTGCTCCGGGGAAGGTACCAGACGACCGGTAAGGCGCACTGCAGCGCCATTAGTCAATCTAGCCAGAGGAACTGCTATTAGTTTCATGTTTGCGTAAAAATAACTTCTACAACATGCCTTCTAAGTGCCTCGTCGTCTTTTCCCTTCAGCAAAACGGCTTGCAGACCCTTAGCAGAGCTCCCATCGGTGATGACCGCGAACGATACGTTCTTTTGTTTCCTGATAGATTTAACCCAACCAGAAACGGTAGTTGAATCGCTAGGAGCAGGAGGCCTTTCTAAGAGCTGTTTAATGGTTGGTGGAAGGGAAAATTTTGGAGTGGAAGCAGCAGTCGAGGCCAACCGTCGAAGGAGCATGATTGGCGCACGTGAAGGAGTGATACAACGATGGCAAAGCTCGAACCGCGTCAAGTATTTTACTAGCGCTGTTGTTGAAGTGCCGACAATGTTATTGAAATGATTCGAGCATTCCGACTTCTGCCCTTTTCACAGGCCCACCCCCATTTGATAAACTTTATCTCTCGGACTGCTCTGAAATGATATTCAAAGCAATGGAGAAGGTTGTAATTGATGGCAGCGTCCTCGAAGGCGGAGGACAAATCTTGCGCAACGCAGTATCGCTTGCTGGTCTTCTGTCAAAGCCATTGTCGATCCATAATATACGCAAGAACAGAACGCCGCCTGGATTGAAAAATCAGCATCGGACGGGTGAGTAGAGTTTCTCTTGTGTTTCCTTTTATTCCATATGTTGGCTAACATGCGGCTGGTGTTCTATCAGGTCTCGAACTCGCAGCTAGCATTGCATCTGCGCGTCTATTAGGCGCTTATAATGAATCTACAGAAATTGAGTTCATTCCAGGACGTATAAATCTGCCAAATCACTACGTGGCCGACTCAATAACAGCCGGGTCCACCACTCTTCTCCTCCAAATCGCACTTCCATTACTTCTGTTCTCACCCAAGCCCATCCCGGCTTCAACACTGACTCTTCATGGAGGCACCAACGCGACAATGGCTCCTCAAATAGATTACACCAAACACATCCTTCTACCTTTCATCCGGCGCCACTTTGGAATTGGCCAATATGAGCTAGACATTCGGAAGCGGGGCTACTTTCCAAAAGGCGGAGGCGAGGTGTCTTTCAGCGTCGTCCCATTATCCGCACCAAATCAAAAGTTGCACAGTATCAAACTTTTGGAACGGGGTAAGGTCAAGAAGATTTTAGGAATCGCGCATTATGCGCGGTTGCCACACGCCGTTGGTCAAGGGATTCTGGCTGGAGCCGAAAGGCGCCTCTCCATGGCAGGTTTCGGGAAGCCAAGGGAAACCGGGGCCACAGTTTCCTTAGAGCCTGCTCAAAGTCAGGAAGGAAACGACACCTTAGTATCCATCCAATGTATACAAGAGCCTGGGGGTTAACCAAAGGACCTGGGAGTGGCATAGTCCTCTGGGCAGAACTTGAGGGCGGTGGCGTGATTGGAGGCAGTGCCCTAGGTAGCAGGGGAAAGTCGCCAGAGGCTATAGGTGAAGAGGCTGCAGAGGAGCTTATCAAAGGGCTGAATGAGGGAGGTTGCGTAGACGAGGTATTTGTTTTGCTCGCATTTCCTGGTGAATTGATACCAACCCAGCATGTAGTGGCTCCAAGACCAAATCATCATATTCATGGCTCTTGCAGAAGGTAGATCAGAAGTAAGATGCGGATCTGCTGGTCTGAGTTTGCATACGCGGTGTGTTTTTCTACTCCTTGGACATTGATACTCTGTTTGATGTTTCCAAACAGTACTGCCATATGGCTAGCTCAACAACTCACTGACGCAAAATTCGACATTGAGGAAGAACCTTCTCGTCAGGTCATCATTAGATGTCAAGGAATAGGCTATACTGCCCCTCAGACAGAAGAGAATGTTTCATGATGTGCGAAGACGCGTTACGGTGTTCTTCATGGTCATGCTGTGCTGGTATCAGGTCTCTATTATATCCATACGACTTAAACAAGCAGAGCTACAGAAGGTCCCAACGCTCATATTACAGGGGATCATTAGCATGTGACGAAAGAAAACGTTAGTTGGTACTACTAATAAATACACACGACATCAGGCAAATCCACGATTCATCAACGGTTCCATGACAGTAAAGACATGTCTCCCAGTCGTCTAGATACATCAGTCAGGACGGAATTATATGCAATGAGATGGACTCCGTACCTTGGCTTGAAGAGGTGACGCGCCGTGCCCAAGACGGCAAGGAGGATGAAGATGGCAGCGGCTGCGACGTACGCCCAACCCAAGAAAGGGTTCTTTCCTCCAATCCACGATACTGTTGAAATAACGAAGGATTTCGTGCCCTTATACGGGAGGACAGGGAAGTCTTAAATTAAACATATCAGGGGGCTGTTACCGGATCAACGGGGAAACACGTACTCAGCCCAATGACGATCCTATATCGTCCTTTCTGCATTGTGTCCGAATCGTTCCTTCCATAGAGCTTGGTAAACGTGGGTAGACCTGCTGTTCGCATCCAATTTTGGAATCGTTCATCGCTCTTGAGGTCGGGTGGTGGAGTGCTGTTTGAATAACCGTTGGGGAACCTTAGGGCCCAATTGGGCGGAGGGACGATATCAGAATAGGAGGAATACCCTCCAGAGCCCACAGGGTTGGTAACGTATTTCTTCGCCTCGCCTGGCCATGTAATTCCAGTTGCCGAAAAGATGTATTCCTGAGAGGTATCAGAACTTGAGGGATTCAACAAGATTGGCGTGCTAAAGGTGTCTACAAAAAAAAGTTGAGACAACGGAGTCAGTGAGCTCAGGGAAGAAAGACTAACCATTGAATACAGAGTTGGCAATGAGACCGCAAGGGTAGATGGCAACGCCATTGATAGTTGAGAGAGGTTTGCAATCACTGTCATCGAGAGTAGACGGCGAGACACCTTGGCCTTTGAGTTGATTGGAGTTCAAACTCTTCACATAACGTCGATGATTCTGGAAGAAATTACTGAGTTTATAGTATAGGAGAACCGTGGGTTCGATATCAACAGGGATATCGAATTCCACGACACATTGCAGCTTCTCCGAAACATCAGTAACTGATGAATTTTGTGAATTGTCAAGGAAAGCGTATTGCGGAGGGGCAGGGTTGGAGTTCTTCTCTTCCGACGAGCGAATTCGATAAGAGAATTTGTTTGATGGTAGATCGGTAAACGTGAGGGAACTGAGTGACGTTGCGGCAGGGAGCGTCTCGCAGTCAGTGTAGTCAAATGTCATTTCCGACACGAGAGAAGAACCCCAGATGAGCAGGCCACCGATGGGCGCAAAGACTACGCCAAGAATGAAGAAGAACGGCAGAACGGTTTTCGGGGTGAGAATAGGCTGCCATGCCTTGAGACGCTGCTGCTTGAATGCGGTGTCTGGGAGACGGGTGAGCGGGACGGCGGTAGAGATGTGGGTGCGACATACTTGCGGGGCGTTTCCAGCCGCCCTTCTCCTTCTTGTTCTCCGAGGAGTCGCCCGAGTCCGAGTCCTGCTTTTTCTTGCGGTTGAAGAGACCCATGGTATGTGGTAGGAGGAGAAAGAGAACGGCTTGGCAGCGCCATGTCGGCGCAGATGACTCTCAGCCGGCACCAGGTCATCACGTAAGCACCACAATCATGTCTCCATCCGATGCACTCGTGAACCCAACCCAGGCCCTCCAGCAGCTCTACGCCGCCAATAAGGCCCAGGGCATAGACAAATTTCCAGGCGCAGTCACCGAGCATTTTCAGCGTATTTTTACATCAGAAGATGAATTCAATCGGGTACGCGTCACGTCTAATTAACAGTCGCGTCCGACCATTTATCCTCGCGTCAGATCCCGACGTTAGATTTGAAGCGTCCGCCAGCGTCCTTCGCAAATGGCTCTCTCGTTGCTTTTCGCGCAATGGTTCAGGACCCGTCTATTTCACCCGAATTGTATCTGGCAACACACAAGAATGGAGAGTGCGGCGGATGGGGCATAACTGATGATATCACCTCTGGAGAGGACGTGGAATACGGCAATCTCAGGGAGTGCACTGCCATCTGGGCAGTTTCAATACCTGGATTGAGCCCATGGTGCTACGACGACACCTCCTCTTCTCACATACCAGCCTCCAATGCTGTTCAACCGCACAAATATCCGATTCCAGATGCGCCCCATGTTGGCGTCCAGCTCAAGGTAAATTGAGGATACTTTCAGTGCTTTTCAGGATACGGTCTGATTTTCAGACAAGATCTACGACGAAAAGATTGCGCGACCGCTCAGGGCGACCGATCTCGCGTCTTTCGTAGGCATTCTCACATCGGAGCCGTATGTTCATAAACCACGCTCTACAATCATAAATATCTGATCAAATACAGCCTTCAAGCTGGGATCGAAGTTTCCGAGCCTATCAGTGTGCCTACCTTACATGTGCTATTCTTCGTCCCCATCTCTGCGAGTATCGTTCCGAGGTCATTTCCAGAACCCTCTATCCTTCCAGCGGCCACATCCCTACGCAACGATCTCGTAAAATGGATTGCTGATGAGGCTCTGGCCGGGGATCTCCTTGCAGCTGAGTGGATTCTCTTTTCCACCATCTCTCGAGTGTGCGTTGTTCAATGTTTCTGCGTTAATCTATTTTGTATTGACTCATAGGCATCCACAGTCGTTCAAGACAGCCGCCTATCCTTCCACTTTCTCTGACAATCTCAAGCTTCCCTGCGCATGCAGAGAATCCAAGATTGCCGCCCGCACTTTATAGCGTTTTATCTCTAATTTTTCCTCTAGTTTCCACCTTGCCACTTTCCCTGGACACCTTGAACAACGCATATTTTTGCCCTGAATCCAAAGATGAAGATCTACATAGTGGCCAACTTCAACTACCTAAAGGCTTGATTCTTCTTCTTAATGAAGGTGCGGTCACTGAAGGTGGCATCTTTAACAAAGGTTAGTCTACATCAACGGTCAAATACCGCAATCATTAAGGCTCAAGCCTTGTAACCTCAGGCATTATGAATATTCGTGCGGCACAAGAGATGATGAAATCACAGACACTTGACTACGTCTTTCCATACAGTGGTTTCCAATTTGAGACCGACGTCAGCTTCATAGTCACCACCGAAGGAAAGCAAAGCACTTTCTTTCAGGTACAGAATTGCTTTCCCTATACCAATGGAAAATAACGGTCAAGCTTTAATAACAGACTGATATCACTATTCCTCTTCGACCTCAAGTCTCCGAGAATTTGACGGAAAAGTTGTACAACTCCACGGATGCCATCAACCTTCCACCACCCGAGAAACTCCTCAATTTCCGACGATTGGTTGCAGGCGCGAAGGTCGGGAATGTGGTGGTCGGAGAGGCCATGGGCAAAGTACCAAATCATATATTTTTAATATTTTTATTCCGATGGCTGAACATGTTATCTGCAGTTCGTCGAGGAGGAATTCATCCGAGAAAGATCAAAAAGTACTGACAACAAGTCAAACGGTACAACCAGTGGTTTCACCCCAGACAATCTTATTCAAAGGATGCTCCTCACAAGGTAGGCATAAATCTATGTCCTGACTATGTACAGATATCTGACCGGCTTGCAGATTGCACGCGCTCTCTTTGCATCAAACTGAAGTGACACAAGATCACTGGGAGAGTGCGAAAGAACTCGAACAGGCGCTAAGAAGTCGCAAGTTATAAATCCGAATTAAAGTAAACTAAAAGGTTATGTACACAAATATACAATTCAACTAGTCAAAAATATAGGAAGATATTGAACAATGGATAGAATAATTGAATAATGTTATGTACACGAAAGGCAAAGAGACAAAATCTCAGATATAGCATGTGCAGCTGTCAGTCGACCCAAATGATAAGGACTTGGGAAATAGTATTGGGGATTCAAGAGTGGCCTGCGCCTGCAGGTTTAAACTTTTTGGACCTGGACGCCGTAGATGCAGAGGAGCTTGTTCCTGCAAGAGGAGGGGGTTGGTACGCATAGTAGCGTGAATGCAGTGCGGTGGTAGGAGTGTGGACTTGTGGAGAAGGTGGAATAGGGCTAGAAACATAGAATCAAAGTTAAGTTTTCGTATAGAATTCAAACATTTTCGTGCACGCACTCTGATGTATTGAGCGATCCTGTCTTATGGCTGATACACAGCTGGAGAAATTGTTGACCGAAATCAGGCCATTTGGAATTCGCATATTCGGTTGCCTTAGGTCCTTCTAGGTCAATAGCAACTATTAATTCTTGCTTGAAAGAATTGTAATCTGTGTCGCGGAATGGATGAATAGGTAAGACAGTGACAATAATATTCTGCAAGAGGAAATACCGGTGGGGCACGTAACACTGAGATACTGTAGGACATTATCATCAAAAACGTCTTCTTGAGCATTGAGTCTTAGTTTCAACATAAGCTAGGGAATGGAATTCAAGATGAACAACTTGAATGAAGGAGGGGATTAAAAAGATAAATACCTCATCTCGAAGCGCAATCATCTTCTGGTACAAATTTTGCGCAGGGTCAGGTCCAAGGCGGTCCAAGGTTGTCTTTGTTTTCGCTCTGGTGGTAATTGTTGACGCTGAGGTCGGGACTGTGGTAGGCTCAATGACAGGTGGTACGCAATGATTTAGCTCGGGAATACTGTCGAAACCGCTGGCATCGAAGTCGTCGTCGTACATGTCATCATAGCTTATAATTGGGTCTTCCTCGATGGCTCTCTTCTTCCCTTTCCTGGAGCGTACTGGGGCGCTCACTGTGTATTCGACAGCAGCAGCCTTCTTACGCTGTTTGGGCTCCTTTTCGGAAGCTTTTCCGGCAGTGGGACGCCAATCAATAATCATAATACGATTTTCGTCCAAGAAATCATCTGCGGAATCGCCGAGCTAAAGACATTGAAATCAGAGTTGAGTCAATAGTTGAATTTTAAGGGAATTATTGGAAGCGTCGACTCACAGACAGATACTCATTGAAATAGTTCATGTTGCCCCTAATTAGCAGTTTGGTGAGTAACCCCAGGTACATCATCTCGTCCAGCATAAGATCGAAAAGTTCCTTGGGTAAGTCTTGACATGAGCCATATTCCTCGAACTGATCGAATCCCTTCCTGACGATGTCTGCCACTTTAGATCCCCGCAGGATACATCCAAACTGGTTGAATGTGGCCCTTTCATTACGAAGACGTCTTGCAAGTTGGATGCTATTCCTAACGAACATTGTTACATCTCTTGAAACAGTCTGCCGGCCGTCTTGACAATTGTCGCATCCCTTATTGCATTTCTCCTTGTCGAAATCCTCGTCGAAATGGCGAAGAATTTGCACACGACGACACACGGAGACCTTCTTGCAGAATTCATAGACTTCCCTAACAGCGTCCATTTGTCTCTTCTTGCTTTCTTCTGTGGTTTCATCCGTATTCTCGATTTGCTTTTGAAGCTTGTAGAAGTCATTCCCAGAGTAAACTAGAATATGTTAGTTCACGATAGGTTTGAATTAACGTCAGGGAACGCACACATAAGACAATCGGCGTGTTTGCCGTCACGACCCGCTCTGCCAGTTTCTTGGTAGTAGCTATCATAATATGTCAGAATGATATGTCTTCGGAGATAAGGATAGTTAAACCTACCCTGACAATGTCTTAGGCATATCGTAATGAATTACAAATCGAACTGTGAACCAACAATGAGCTCTCAACCTCGGAAAAATAGCAGAGGAAATCCAACCATCTGCTTTGTCGATACCCATTCCAAACGCAATCTTATACGGATATGGTCAGTTTCGGTCGGATATTGGACGATATAACTCACAGTAGCGACGATTATTGAAATTTCCCCTGTTTGCCAACCATTAAATGCCCCATCCTTTTCCTCGTTGGATAGCCCAGCATGAAAATGGGCAGCATGCAATCCCTTTGCCCGCAATTTTTCAGCAACCTGTTCACATGTCTTTCGGGCTTGGCAATATATGATTCCTGCATGCCCTCGATGTTTGTCGTTGATGAAGGCGACTATGTCGTTGAAGGGGGTTCCTCTTTTCAACTTCACAATATATGAAAGGTTTGTCCTGTTGAACGATTGCGTAAATGACACATGATCTCGTCGCAATTTCAGCTGGGAAACGATATCGAGCACTGTGCGTTTGTTTGCCGTAGCAGTCAGTGCCATCATAGGTATATCAGGATATTTCTCGCGTAATGATCCTAGAGCAGTATACTGCAGAAAGAGTTAGTACTACATTCGAAGGTGATTCAACAGCGAGCAGGCTTACAGCATCTCGGAAATCCTGACCCCATGTCGATATACAGTGAGCCTCGTCGACCACGAAACGGGCCAAACTTCTATCCTTATATAGTTTATCCAGGATGTCGTTGACCTTTGGGCTATCGCGCAGTTTCTCTGGTGTGATATACCATAAATTAGGCTTCTGATTTTGCACGACCAACCGATTCCAATCATCACCACCACCAGTCTCAGATGTTGAAAGCAGAGCATCAATATCCTTTTTGATCAGGCTAGATACCTGATCTTTCATCAGTGACAGTAGAGGGGAGACAACAATGGTGACGCCTCTAGTCCTGCCAGCGGTACAGATTGCAGGAAGCTGATAGCAAAGGCTCTTTCCCCCACCGGTAGGCATGAGAACAAACACATCTTTGCCTTCCAGAGTAGCCGTTATAGCCTCTAGTTGATTGGGACGAAAATCTGAGAGTTTAAACACAATTCGAAGTTGACGACAGATTTCTGGATAGAAAGAAGTCGAATTTAAGGCTGTGCCCGGCATGGATAGCGTTGTTTTCATGGTTAGGCTTGCGTTAGAATTGATAGCAGGAAGCTCCTCGTAATTCATTGCGATGTCATCGTCGATACCATTCCAATAATCATCATCGCTGGCTGCTTCATCATTGGGGTCGGGACAGAATTTTTATCCCCACTTCTGGTGCCATCGAATGATTCCTGCTGGAGTTTATCAGAGTGCTGCAGATTTTCACTTCGAATGGCGGTGGTGGCGGTAGTGGCGGCGGGAACGTCGTTGTTCAACCCAAGTCGATTTAGTCGCTGTATATGGTTTCTAATATCTTCTAGGCGGTTGGATACGAGGTTTCTTGGTAGTTCACATATGAATATTAATGATTGTGGGCCTTGAGAACGGAAATTGTACGTACTCCATATCTTGGATCAAAATTGGGTCCTTGCTCATATCCCCAGCATGAAAAGCAAGGAATTCCTTCGATAGATGCCGCGACATCTCTAAAGAATATATTTGATAGGCCGTAAGAGTCGCCACAGATTTCTAGGGGAGTTCTTAGAGATGATAATGCGAGAGTATGCCAGCCACTCACAGACGCGAGATCAGTATTTGTGATTGCTTCCAGATGAGGTCGTTGCACTGGTGGAGCAGTGGCATTTATGTTTATCGCAGAAGAGGTTTGAAAAACATTTTCCTTTTCTGCATTTGTGGATTTCTTCAACCGTTTGACAGCGGGCGACGGGTCGTCGCTGATCGAAAATCCCGAAGAGTGTCGTTTGACGCCATTTTGGCCAGGTGTTGAAGGGGTTGAATCACTCGATATCGATATAACGTCTCGTATGAGCGTTGCATGAGAGGGGGTTCCTTTCTGACTTGAAAACCGGGGGTAGAGAAGGCACCCAATCCGGGGCGGCGAGCTACAGAGAATCAGTAATACCCCTAACATCTAAGGAGAGACGAACATGAATCTTGGTTAGAGAGTCCAACGATAGCCGGCTTGAATTTTGAGCTCTAAAAATTGCAGGGTGTTAAGGTGGGTCAGATGCGACAGTAACTTTCCTTACCTTAACATTCGCGGAGCTGCCAGATGGCTTAGCAGAAAGAGAGCCTGAATGAAGTATGTAAGGACCGGCCAACAGATAAGACAACAAAACTGGGTTCACACATACCTGACATAGGGTTGTCTATAATGGCAGATGCTACATGAAACTGGGCAAAAGGCTACTAATAGTACTAGTGTGGTCAAAGATAGAAAGGATAGCTCGTCGCTGTGACAGGACGCGTCAATCATGTGACATGCGCGTCAAACCAAACACGTCGTGACTCGTGACGATATTGTTGTTACTTGCAGCAGCTTCATCCACCAGTTCAAGTTCCTCTCGTATTGAGTAGACCTGCAGCGGGTTCTTTCCTATGGCCAAAGGCATATTTCCTCAGATGTCTATTCCGGACATTTCTAACGCTCTAGCTGGCTGGGGTATCTCGGTCAGTCCGAACAACTGAAATCACCCACTCCAGATTTTGTTGAGGGCGTCTACTGTGCATGCTTGCAGCAAGTGACAGATTTGAACCACGATTCGCTCAGAGAGCCGGTGCAGAATGCATTGAACGCATCACAGGCCGAGGATAAGGTATTCATCAAATGAATATATGTCACAACCTTTATCTCAAACAATGTTACCCATTAGGACCTTTACGCCTCTGCGTTAACCACTAACATCATCCTGTACCATTTGTGCGTAATTCTTCCTTAGTACAGCAACTTAAACTTAGACTCTTATAGGACCCGCTTTGCCAAAGCTGCTCGAGTGGAAGATTTCAATTCCAGAGATCTTTTCAGCCCAGAACGCGAACGGACGATCGTCTTACTTTCGGCATTCATCAATTTCGTGAAATTCACCGAACAATACTGTGATGCTTTCTTGAAGGATCTCAGAGAGCGCTCAGATACGCTCATCATACAGCGAGATGATGCAGCTGACCAGCTGAATGAGATCAAGCAGAAATTTGACGAGTTGAAGTACGTCTAATTTTTGTGCTCGTAACCGTTTCTTAAATTTCTGTCATTAGGGCTCGTATTGCAAGGGATCAACCAATATGTGATCAATTGATTGGCGAAAATACGGCGTTGACAAGTACCATGTTTTTGACCAAGGACGCTCAGCAGAAGGCTATCGGGGATGTGGAACAGTGCAAGTCGAATAGAACCGAGCTTATAAAGAGAAAGGTATCTAATTATTACTTTTTTTCAATCGTATAGCTCTTGATATCATCGTATTAACCTTCAATCAGCAAGCTCTTAACGGTGAAATTCAAGCTGTTGAAGATGCAATCACCCGCACTCGAGCGCGAATTGTTCAATCTCCGGAGCGTATTAAGAAGACCATTTCGGTAATGTCGACTACTGTCATGGAAGACAAGAAAACTGTAGCTCTTCACGAAGCGAAAGCCCGTGATCTACAAGCCAAGATTAACGCGCTTCATAACATCGAGAAGGTAAATATAAAATATCACCTTTCATTTCATACACCCGCCTAATTAGTGTATAGGATGTTCGAGGCTGCATTGAGCAAATTCAAACTATCGAACGAGAAGCACAATCTCTTGAGGTTTCCCAAAAAGCACTCGGCCAGCTTCGAGACCTTCTCGATGAGAAAGTCATCGAAAGGAATGAACTGCGACTGCGTCAAGAGGTACGGGTTATTTTATGGACGTATCGTATGTTAATCAAATGGGTCAATGTCTTCAGCGTATCAACGATCAACTTGCTAATGCAAAAATCAAACTTGAGAAAGCACAAAAGCACGCTGAAGACAAGAAATTATCCAGTCAAAAAACGATTGAGCGCCTACAGAGAGAATACGATGAGATGGTTGTGGAGAGAAGAGAAAATGATAAACAGATTGAAGAAGTTCGAGAAGAAGCCAATCGAGTTGAAGCTCAGGTCAGCTCGATCACAAATTTTTCAACATTTTCTTACGCGCTACACTTCACAGATGAACGAACATCTGAAAACAAGTGAGATTGAGCTCAATGAATTATTAGCGGAATATTGGAAACTGCGACATGAGACAGGTGAGGAAATAACTATCTACTTCAATTGATATAGCTGAATGACTCGCTTTCCATTTAGATGTATATATGGAGACCCTTGCCAATAAGTTGAACATGCGCGTCGTTTCCGAATAATTTGCGTACATACATATACTCTACATATTTATCGTACTGTATTTTTATTAAGTGTAGTTACTGTATTAGTTAAATGTTTTATACCCTTTACCAGTTAAGCCTGTAAAATGTACAACAGATCTGAGTGTTCAGGGCTTAGCCTTCTTCATCTCTACAATCTTCACAATACCATTCTCCTTCGGGAATTTCTGTTAATCCAACACAACCCAGATGAAACTGTCCATTTTTCATGTTAGCCTATTGACAAATTCTAATAAAAGCACGACACAAACCCATTCACGTTCACAAGACTCATTATCGCAGGCTATCATCTAGGTTACACATGAGCTGGGTCGCACGAGGCAATTGGCAGTGGTACAACGACTCACTTCTCCAAAAGATACCCGATTGCAGTAACAATACAACTCCTCATTTAGTTGTACATCAATAGCATCCTGTTGCGTAGTAGCAGGTAATGTAATTGTCAATGGGATGGAGTCCTTGGATTGATCATCCTGTCCTGCTTTGTTCCTTTCTTTTCCTTTCTTCTTGCGTTGCGGACCTTTTGGACGACCTATCTTCTTTTCAGGAGCGAAAGGAGGCTGATCTCCGTCTATGATGTCCAGTTCATCGTCACTGAGGTAGGAATTGGGGTTCTTTCGAGGCCACTCCGGAACAACCACCTCTGGAAGATGCACAGCCATTCCAGTCGTCAATCGCGACTTTTCGAGAGACAAAGATGCCACCTGTTCTTGATAGCCTGATCAATGAGGCGTATATGCCTTTCTACCTATCGTAAAGAGGTATTAGGCAAAGCCAGGCTTATTTCAGTGAAGAGGCAACGCACAGAATCATGATTAGCTTGAGCAAGATTGACTTTCTCCTGAGATGCTCGGAGAAGTTCTTCTGATATGCACGCGACATGTGACAAAAGCTCTCTCGTTGTTTCTGGATCTTTTTGTGATTCCGGAGGGAGAGAACTAGGCGTGGACATTCTTGGAGAAGGATGAAAAGACGCGTCGTGGACTCTCCGAGAAAGGGCTTCCATCGTCAAACTACCATTGCTGCGTGATTGTCCATTGGCGTGAACATGCGTTGAAACGTCTACACCTTCCACTGTAGTTGAACGCGAAGTTGGTTCATCTGTGGCTTCTACTTGGTCTTCGGAGATTCCTTCTAGTGCTTGACGTTGTTGGATATATTTTTGCAGGGTTGGGAAAAGGCGCGAAGTCAGAGCTGTCTGCTATTTCAGCAAAGGTTCCAGATGTTGGAGGCTGTGAATACTACCGATGCTTTGATCATCCAATTTCCGCATGAGCGAAAGTTGTCGCTGCAATGTCAAAGGAAGTTGTTCAATAGCTGCATATGACAATGTAAATGGGTCCGCCTCAGTCCCAACATAATTCGCTTGCTCTGACCTTCGTAATGAGCCTCTCTGATGGCATCCCATACCTCCTGCTCTTTCTCCGCTCTCCGCTTTTCGTCCAAAGCCGCTTCTTCTTCACCTACTGGTTGCGGTCCAGTTTCATCCTCTAAAAAAGCTTGATCGCGTCTCCTTTTACGCGGTGTCATTGAGATACTGTTGCAGACAGTGCGCGTTACAGGCGCGTGAAGAAGACGGAAGTAAACGACTGTGATGGATTGACCGTATATAACCGATCAGTCACTGACGCAGGAACTGCCACTCTGCTGGTGATGTTTCGTCTCGTCGAAGCTGGTCAAAGTAATGGTTTAACGCGCAACGTTCAGAAACCTCTACGTCCTTCTTTAAACAGAACTAGGACACGCTCCCACGTGCTGCAAAGAGCTATTCTGAAATCTGTGCTTCATCGGGCACGATGCGACCATATTCCAGTTTGGCAACCACTTGGCGCTTCTGTACACGGGTACTGTCTGCGAGCCATAACCCAATTTCGAAATCTATTCTAGCTCTGAATCGGATAAATCGTCCGAGTCACCTTTGTACTTGCTCGACATCATGATGATCGCGGCTCTCAGCACCGCAGGTGGAGCCCTTAATATTGCGGGTTCAGTCGGTGGTGTGCCTTGGTTGGGGTAGCAGGTGCTACTCTGCAACAAATCGTTCAAACTTGCGATAATGTAAAAATCAACAAGGTATGCATGCTATTCTCCCCCGTTATGAAAACGTTTATAAGAATACAAACGATGCAGAAAAAATCAAAGCAGCTTTCGAATAAATGTGTTCAGATCATCAACATGCTTAACGAACAAGAGTCCCAGATGGAAGGTACAGAGATACAAAAGATAGCGGATCAGCTCCTTCCGTACGTTCTGGTATCTGAGCCTTCCAACTCGCAACTCTGCCACTGATTGCTATAACCAGAGCGTTAGAGAGAATCATAGACGAATGAAGACATATTCCAGCTATAACACTGTCACAACTTTGGGTGACTATGTTGATGCGATCTCGTCTTTTGTACCTTCTGACGCAAGATTTCGTGGCTTTGATAGTCAAGAGAAATGACATCAGAGATGGGCTCACTCAATGCAACTCTGAACTCGAACAGCTATGAGCATCTTCCATGTAGGTTCTACACTACAAGTAATACATAATGCATTCTCATGCATTCGCAGATCCAGTACGCATACTTATCCTCCTAGCGTCGCTAGAAATTTTCTCAAGGTTATTCAGCGCAATATTGCAATGCAGGCCACTCAACACACAATTTTGCAAACCATGAATAGCCAAAGAGCGAGATGCAGGCTCTCCTTGATAAAATTTTGGGGAAACATCGGAACAACAGCATGTTATTACAATGCAAAATTCTGGCCAGCATGTCGCCGAACACATTATGGAGGCAGGACAGACGGTATGTGAACCGTAGCGAACAAAGATATCATACTACAAGAACAGTGCTGATAGTTTTGCACAGGAATTGCGTAACCTTCGAGAGGCGAATTCTACAGAACAAGGATCTTCACGATCACGATCGACCCCAACTGTTCGTGACAGCCAACGCTATCTCCAATATCAAAGAGGGTTGATAAAATTACATCGCGAGACGGGCATTCCGCCTACGATCAAAGTTTTAAACGGTGAAGTAACTCGCAGCAGCGATTTAGCTGTCGATGGCGGAGTTTACAGCGATATCTGGATCGGCACATGGCTTGGGGAGGAAAAAGTAAGGAAAATAACTTACCTCGGACATTAAATTGCTTAGGAATTGCTTAGGTCGCTCTAAAGGCTCTGAGAAACATCAAAGCGTCCGACTCCAGAGCACAGAAGGTAATGCGGGTCGATATGCCCCTCAATAGCCTTCTGAAAATGATCTTAGCGTTTTGAGAACGAGATCAAGATGTGGGCAGAACTGAAACACGCTCATATCCTTCCTTTCTACGGAATTGTGACCGATCTTGGACAACATATTCATATGGTAAATTTACTCTCATGAATTTGTTTGCACTTCGATTCTCAAGAGATCGTCTAGGTATCTCCGTGGCAAGATAATGGAAATGTTCTGAAGTGAGTGTAATCAGAGACCATATACATCTATTTTCAATAACTTTATAGGTACGTGAAGATTCACATCGAAGCAGATCGCATGCTTTTGGTCTGTACACGTATACCTATTTTGTACATATTGCAAGCGCTCATTTTCAACTGGACAAAGATCCGAGGAGCTGCACAAGGCCTAGAGTATCTTCATTCAAAGAATGTGATTCACGGCAATAGTAAGTCATCGTAGCTTTTCAGTCTTCTAATGTATATTCAAATGAGCGATTTCAGTCAAATGTGTAAGCCTTTTCGTATGATCACTGTAGATGCAATGTACTCATCCCTCATCAGGCAAACATCCTGGTATCAAGCGAAGTAAGGCGCTGACACTGCATTATATACGGAAAGTCTACTAAATGTAAATTTTGCAGGGAGAATCATGCATTTGCGACTTTGGAATGTCGAAGGTCATCGAAGAAGTCACTGGCGGGAGTGCATCGGCGACTCTGACGGCGGGAGGCAGTGCGCGTTGGTTAGCTCCCGAGTTAATCGAGGGCAGTTCGCCCACTATGGGTGCCGATACCTATTCATACGCCATGGCCATTCTCGAGCTGCTGACCGAGAAACAACCTTACGCGGAAATTAAGAGAGATGCAGCGGTTATTCATGACATCATCTTTCTCAAGAAGACACCTTCACGACCCCAAGCCAGAGCTACTCATTGGCTTTCTGATGCTTTGTGGGATCTTATGCAGAGATGCTGGCATAAAGACTCACTTTCCCGACCTTCCATGGCAGAGGTGACAACCTTGCTGATGGAGATTTAGAGGTATACATACTTATATTATATCAGTCATGGAGCCTGTATTCCAGTGGCTGCATGTCAACTTGAATGTAACACAATATGACAATCTACGATCATACTCAGTTTATCAAGTCCTCAGCTCTAGGGATCATCCTGAGGCTTATATTCCAATACTTATTCATAGCCAGCTTACAGAACATATTCAAGTCCACACTAAGTTGAGTTCAGATTTATTGAGAAAACAGATGAAATTCAAACTAGAAACAAAAGGCAGCAGCATATCCTAGATTTACACAGAGTAGAAAACATAAAGAAGATAAACAGGACATAAGTTGGATAGATGGGCATATCAGATAACATGTTTAGGTTCCTTTGCCGTTGTCAACTTGCTGCCCCTCAGTCCCATCATGAACCCCATTTACCATCTCACCTTGTCCTGGGTAGGACCTTCCTTGTGGTAGACAGGGCCTGGATAGGCAGGATACTGGGGGGACCCATCAGCTCTAGTAATAGCATATTGAGGATGATATGGGATGGGAGCAAGGACAGCTGTTTGATAGAATCCTTGGGGTGGATACATGTTGTTGTCTCCTTCTGATGTTCCATGGAGTTGCTGCATGGGGTGAGGAACTGAGGCCAGGATGTATTGAGGTGGTGGGTAGGCAGGGTGGCCATCACCTGGCTTTGGGACCAATGGTGGGTAGAAACCATGCGGATAGCCAGGGAGGGTCATATACTGGACACCTGGTGGCGGGGCACCATTGAAGGCAGGTACGCCCTGAAGGGGCACGTCGGAACGGTCAACGCTGTTGCCTGCAAGATTTGGGAAGAAATAGAGGTGATTCCAGAATACGCACGCGGTGAGGCGTGGTGCGCAAAGAGACCGAGACGCACCTTTTCCATCGCGCTTCTTGTAGGGACCCCTCTTGATCCCTTTCTTACGCTCCTTGCGCTGGGAATCGACACACTCGTCGGTGACACCGTACTTTACGCAACGAAGGCAAGGTCGAGCATCATCGCATTTCTTGCAGGCTTTCTGACAGTGGGTGCATGCATTCTTGACCTGCCGCCTCTTTGAACGAAGTGGCTGCTGCGGTGGAAGGTATGGGTTTGGAATGGGGTAGACGTGCAGGGGCATTCCCGAAAAGGCGCTGGGATTCAGAGAATCGGAGGTGGAATACGAGGGGGGCTCGTCGCCGTTGTCGGCGACGGAAGGCATGAGACAAGAAGCAGACAATGCAAAGGCAGCGTTTCTCGGCTTAAGACAGTCGCTGACATAAACCTGCCCATAACCTGTTCAGCCGAGTCACTGGCTTTACGCTAGTCCACACCCCATTGCTCACCGCATGCCTTGCCTCGCGCACTGAACTTACAACGAGCACTGACAGAGCGATTAGGTTCTTCTCGCCGCTGAGTTCGATATATACAGAGCCCCCCAGCTCCGTCGCACTCCGACAACTCCGCGCATACTGGATTTTCATCACAGGTCGCGTCTGTCACATAGCACGCGGCACATCCACCACCATCATGGTCCTCAAGCCAGAACTCCTCAACGCCTTTGCCACCCTTGGCATCCCCCCGGAATCAGATCAGCCAACGGCGGTCAAAGCATACAAGAAACTTGCCCTTATCCACCATCCAGATCGCAATCACAACGACCCCACGGCCACTGAGCGCTTCCAACAGGTTGGTCTCCCAATATGTCTTTTTATTGCGTATTTTCTCACAACATCAACCCCGCAGATTGGTGCCGCTTGGGACGTTTGCCAGAGACATTATGACAATCCATCATGGGGCCATGTCCCAGACTCAACCACTGCGCATACTTACAGTTCAGGCGCTACATACAACTTTTCCAAAGACGATGATATTCCGTTGGACGAAGATGAATTACGAGCATTTTATGAGTGCGTCTCTCCCCACAAAATACAAGAATCATATCTGATGTACTCTAGGTATATGTTTATGGAGACTCTCTTTGGTCGCTATTCACGATCACAAGGCCAACGTGAGTGCATTATCTGCCACAAACACATACCGCATTGACACATCGCCACCCAATAGGCTACCGTTATCAACGCTCTGGAGGTGCTGGAAAAGGTGTCTTTACTTTCTCAGATGGCTTCGCAGAGGCACAGGCACGTCAAGCCAATAATACCGAACGACAAAGAAAGGAAAACGAAGAGTATAAAAAGCGCAAGCGCGAATTAGGTTTGTTCATTTAACTGCGTATGGGGAATATTATATATTTAGTTTATTCAATGTTTTCAGAACTCGAGATCGAAGAGGAAGAACGCGAACGACAGAACCTGGCAAATAAACTTAAGGCAGATGAGGATCGACGAACGACTGCTCTGGAAAATGCTTTCCAAGTAAGCCAGAGATCTCTCGTCTCTCATTTCCATTGTTTAATTGCACGAATTTCAAAAGGAGGCCCGCGCTGGCAATTCTCCTCAAGTCCAGAAAATCATTCTTGATTATGACCTCGACGTCAATGCAGTACGAAGACGGGGGAAACAAATCAGGAAGCAAGGGGATCATCAGACCTGCGATACGTTGTTACACATAGCTGCAAGTCACTGTAAAGCGGAACTTGTGATGTTTCTAATTGAACGGGGCAAGTAGTTTCTATTTCTTCTAGATTTCTTCTAGATTTTATCTCACTAATCACGCTTTTCTTAGGAGCAAAGACTACCACACTAAACCAAGATCAACTTACCCCCTTCCATGCTGCGATCAAAGCTGGAAATATCGATGTGGTGCACTTCATCATGGAACGTCGTGGAAAATCATTTGAAAGTTACCACCCCTCAAAAGCAGCACCATCAGGTCGCACCCCTCTGCAATTAGCAATAGAAAGTCACACTCCAGCTATGGTTGAACTATTGCTAAAAAATGCGACGACCCATGATGTTGAACGATGTTGGAAATCAGAATCCATATCTGAGGAGATCAAACAAATTCTACGGATGAAGGTGATTGCATATTCGGTTCGTCCTTGTCTTCTTACTGATAGACTTCTATATGTTATAGAAAGGATTTATGCCACCTGAAGAGATCGTCGGTCCAAATTTTGTGCCTCTTTTGTCAAAAAATGCTCTCCGGCAACAACAACTTGCTGAACAGAAAGCACAGAAAGAGGCTCGGTCGCCGAAGAACTGCAACGAGCCGCCATCAACCGGCAGAAAAAGGCGGAGCGGGCCGCCAAACGAGCTGCACAGGAAAGTGAACAATTAGCTTTCAGATTGGCACAAGAGGAGGTAAGACGAAAAGCGGAGATTGAAGAACGTCAGCGATTGGAAGATCATCGTAAGGTACAAGAGGCTGAAAAGCGTGCGCGCGAGTTGGAGGAAATCCGCATGAGAGCTGAAGCTGAGTTGCTTGCAAAAGCTGAGGCAGAGCGACTACAGAAGGTTGAGGCCGAAAGGCACGCGAAACCACAGGTCGCAGGGCGAGCCAAGACACGAGCTGAACGTCCTGCAAAAGCTGCCGCCGAGTCTCCTGCAACGGTCAGCATTGAGTCGAAGGAGAGTCATACACGCCTCCCGATAGTGATTCCTCTTCAGGATTCTACATACCGCGCCAATATATCAACTACGGCTATATCAGCTGCGAAAGTGCCTTCGTCTAACGAGCAACAACCCACAAAAAGGAAACTGACCGAAGACGAAAAGAAGGAAATACATCGCACTAAACTCCGCGAAAAGCGCAAGGCAAAGTTGGCTGCTAAAAAATTGGAAAGGCAATCTCCACCGACAATGGCAGCCGAACCAGCTGCAGCATCCGTTCAAGCAGCGACAGTATCTGCCGCCCCCAACAACAATGTGAAGAAGCCGAAATCCACCGTAAGTATTTAGTCTGTCAATGAGGTGATTGACTCACTCGGTGAATAGATACCAGTTGTCAAAAATTCGGACTCTATGGATGAGGCTCAGCAGGCAAAGGTAATATCTTTCCCAGTTATTATTTCTTTAATTCCAATCATGATTTATCCTCTCATATATACGTAGTACGAAGCTACCCTTCGACGACGTGCAGAGCAGAGCGCTCGAGATAAAGAGCGACATCGACAAATGGTCGAAGAGCGTAAAAGGGCCAGCAGTCAGATCAATGCTAAGGACTCTCCTGCACCCATACCCTTGACGCCCGTGCCCACCCATGCAACCCGTAAACCCAATCCTAAGATGCCAACACCATCAGTCCCCGTGGATAAGTAAGTTTACTGTTATTAAATCGAGAAAACTCGTCTGATTTTTTGATCTCGGTTTTCTCTCTTCATGATGGAAGGAGCTCTTCGTCGGCCTCTATGTCACGAGCTATGTACACAACTGCAGATTCAGCCCCCGCTGAAGACATTCAAACTTGCGTTGTACCGGATGATCTTTTCAAAGATGAAAAGCCATCGATACCAATGCGACACGAGCCTATTACTCAAGTCATCCAATCATCCTCGTCTGTTGGAACCGCAAGCGAGGCAGCTGGTAGCACAGAGCGAGCGAAGAAGCGACCTTTCAGATATCCTCGCCGAGGACGCGTTTTAAAAGCGGCTACTTGATTCTTTTCTGGACTTTTTGGGATTTTTCTTGTCGCGTTTCTTGCATTGTATATAGTAGATTCATTCATCATCGTTAGTTCTACCAGTGTATAAGTATATCGTTTGCAATGGCACTGTATCTGTGTGGGAACTGCCACCATGGCCAAACAAGAGCAAATGCCAACATGCGGTGAATTGGGCCAACAAACATTGTGCAGACACCTCCGCCAGACAGGATTTCCATCTGGTAGACCCGTCCACTACTTAGACCCCAGTCCTCCACGTTTCACCTTCTATAACATTCTTTTTCTTCCTTCTCCCCTTTTCTGTTCCTTTTTCTTGCGGCCTTTTACGGCTTCATCTAATGTCTGCACCCCCCTCCCCTCGTATCGGTCACACAGGAAAGCATGCTGTCCCACAGACGAAAAGAGATCGACCCGCCGCCCTCGACATTCCAGTTGCGGACAGAAAATCAGTATCAGATGGCGAAGTTCGTTACGAGCGCGAATTTCTGCTTTCTCATGGCAAAACCACGGAACAGGTGATCTCAAGTGCCAGCCATGCCAACTCGTCCTTATTGACGCTTTCTCATCAGCAATCCTTCAATGTAAACGTTTCTGCCGCCGAAGATACATCGATGGAACGCGAACAAACTACTTCGCGCCCCGAGTCTGCAACCTCGTCTTTGGACCCCTACTACTTCGGCATCCAATCGGAGTCCGAGTCGCCCCTGCCACCGTTGCCACCAGTGCCCATGTTCCTCAGTACAACACCAGATCCACCTCCTCAAGTCGAACCGGTGACGCCTGCACGTAATCCTGCATCGATCGATAGGCGTGGCCTTGTGGGTGTTGGCGAACTTGCTACACCTCGATGGGCGGCGCGAGAGGACAGGAACAGTGACTTTGATGAACCCCGTTCGGATCATGAGGCTGAAGGATATGACCTTGTTGTACCAGAGGACATGGAAGAAGACCAGCCCGATAGCCCTTGGACAATTGAAGCCGTCGATGGTGAAACGTCAGAGAGGGAAGAGGTAAGAAAGGCTTTACTTCTTTGGGTATACACTCACTCTATGTGTCAGGTCCCGAATATGCAACCCCAAGCTCGTACTTTACGCGCGCGCCCTTCCATTGCAGATGAAAGCGGTGGAGAGGAGATTTTATACCCACGAAATTTAGCTGGCCTTTCAGATCCTTTGAAGCTGAAAGGCGATTTCGCGATATCCAGCAGTGATGGCACGCCCAAGGTCCCTCGTGTTCCAGAGTTTTCATCGATGCCGGAAGACAATCACTCTACGTCACCGCCCAGTGCTTTCAATCAATCGACGCGCAAAGCCAGGAAGCGTACCTCCGATGAATTCGAGCTGGATCAAACGGGATCTTTAGTATCAAAGCGCGTCGGTTCTACCTCTTCTACTAAGGACAAGGTGAAGGACGATAAAGCTTCTGTTCGCAAACATCGTAGCCTCAACGCCGGTGCGCCAGTTTCACGAGATGGTAAGGGCAAAGAGCGCCGTCGTGAAAGCGTCGGCCTGACAATAAATAGCACCATGAAGTCACCTTTACCTGGTAAAACGCCTGATCGACATGTTAGGCAGACATCTGCGAGCTCTACATCCTCTAACGTTGGGGATAGTCATCATTCGCGGCGTGTGCACACGACGGATTTCTCGCATCTTCCTCCGTCTCCATCTTCCTCGTCAATACAACAATTTCTACGCAACACAGCCAATGCTCCGACGTCACAAGCCACCTCGTTACACCGCTCCTCAAAGGATAATCTTCAAATGCATTCTTCTCCAAGTGTTGCTCATTCTCTCCTTCGTGGCACTCAAGAGGGGTGGTCTGGTCTAGACGACGAAGCAACAGCAGAGGCATTGCGTAAACTCGATGGTCTTACAGGGAAGGGCGCGCGTGCCCGGGCAAGTGTTGGCAGTTTCGGACGACCTTCAAGTTCCAGTCGCCCAGGTACTCCTGCCGGCAAATCAAGTACTCAATGGGAAGGCGTTAATACCTCCGATTCTGGTAGATCAAAGCGCGGTAGTGGCGGCCTCAAAGAAAGCCCGTCAATTAAAGATAAGGGAGATTATACTCGGGCAGGAAATCCTCCCCTTCTTGCTGAAACGCTGGACGTTGGAGACACTTCCGTAATAGTAACGAGCAGCGATGAACAATCAAATGTAAATCACCTTGACAAGACGCCCAAGAAGTCCAATCCCAATACCCGGCTCAGTTTCACTCCTAAACGCGGTTCAACATCTTCAACAACGTATACGAGTACGCCCAGTTCTCGTGATTCAGCGTCAATGTCTGCAGCTACTAGCGTTACGTCCATGTCAGTAATGTCAGGGGGTCGTCATTCCTCCAACAACAAAGGAAGAAGGAACAGTGCTAGCAGCGATATTTCAAGCCATTCAGCGGAAGCTGCTTTTCTCAAGGATCGCGTTGCATCCATCGCCGTGAATGGGGAGCTAACAGAAGAAGGCGATGTTCCTCCTGTTCCACCACTTCCTAAAGACTTGTCAACATATCGTTCTCCGCCTTCCACTTCATCAGGGCTTGCATTCCCAACCATACCATCTGACGACAGAGACAAAGCAATGATCAATGAAAACCAGTCTAATCGCGCCATTTCCCTCGATGTTCCTGTATATACCAGTCCTATCATATCCCCACCCACTTCTGGACGCCGTGAAAGTCAACACTATTCTTCAAATTCCACAAACGAACCGGCTCCTGCAGTGCTCAAAACGCCATCAAAAAAGTGGAGTTTTTCAAGTGCTCTCAACCTTAAACTATCTGGATCGCCGTCATCTTCAAGCCAGAAGACATCATTCCCATTAAGCCCTCGGTCGGTAACATTCGGGCAACAACTTCGGAAATCGTCGTCCAAAGATCAACAAATCTCAGCTTCATCGTCGTCCAAAGGGCCTTGGTCTCCCAATCAACCTGAGGCGATGGCTTCTGCTGGGTCATTGACTTCGTTGTCATCCGTTGGGTCAGTCAGAACACCAGCACAAATCATTAACCCGACCAAGACACCTGATCGCGCAGCTCATTCTAGTCGTCCTGGAACAGCCGGTTCTAGTGCAAGCACCAATCTGGCGCCCGCTACCCTTGCTGCCCCGATCCTGAGCCCAACTTCGTCAGTGCGTCGTAACCATTCAAAGCGGTTAACACCATCATCTATACCCTTCTTTCGACGGTCTTCCTCGCAGTCGATGCAAATACCCCCTGCCAATGGCGCCCTCTCCTCTACATCGCCAACATACCAAAGCATGATCTCTACAAATCAATTGCGCCCAAAGCAAACTAACTCTCCTTCTCAAGATCTTAGCTCTATATCGACATCTACTCCTGGAACCACACATAAGAAATCATCAATTTTAGGGGGGTTACCTTCATTGCTGAAATCCAGTTCTAGACGTAGTCTTCATGCAGATGCCAAGGATGCCGCAAAGGAGATCGCCAAAGAACTCCAAAGAGCAAAGGAAGCAGCACGGGAATCGGAGAAGGAAAGGCAGAAGCAGGAGAAAGAGCGGCAGAAGAAAGAAGATAAAGATCGAAGTGAAAGTCGTATATCTGTTATCATCAACAGAAAACGGGGCAAGGTTAGTTTTTGAACTCGTTTTAGATGTATATCAAGGCCATACCATTGACGATTTTGATCTAGACTTTATCTTCTACGGACCCTAGAAAGCCTAAATCACCCGTCAATTTGCCTCCAATGCAAATGTCTGCTTTGGAACCTGTCACTGCTCAACGTGTAGCTAAACTCAAATCTTCCACTACGACTTCTGCTGGAACATCGAGTCGAGCTTCAACATCTTCGACCTCCTCCCGGCTTACATCACAAACAGTTAGCTCTATGCAAAAGCAGTCTGATACTTCTCTTCGCTCCCGCAACCAATTACCCACAATTGCAGGTTCTCCTTCTGTTGGTACCACCGGTACGAGCAGCTCTCAAACTTTGAAGGACGGTAGAGATGCCACATCCTCTCTTAATTCATCATCTGGCCTTCCCAAGGAAACCCCAACCAAGATTCCTCGTATTTCCAGCCGAACATCAGCAGTACCTTCGCCGCCTAACAAGAGCTCTGGCTCGGCCCTTGGAACAAGACGAGCTAGTGGCCTGGCCGTGTCTTCTTCGGCAAATCCTTCTCCTACTAGCTTCTCGATCAACGAGTTGGCGTCATGGAGAGTGAGGACGGTGCTACTCCCAAAGTACAACCTCCTTCCATCCGTAGTTCCCCACTTCCTGCTCCAGCGTCACGGGTTCCTCGTCAAACTCCTAACGTTTCATCAACCCTTTCAGTTCAGTGCTCGCAAGAGTAATCGTGATTCTGTTTCCTTCATTGGATTACGCAAATCTTCTACGAATTCTGTGGCATCGATTTCTACTTTGGCAGCTCCCGCCGAACCTTCTGCCCCACCATCTACATCTCATCATCGATTCTCTGTCCTTTCCCATCAAAAGGGTTGAAGCTTCTGGCACCAAAGACGACTGCCAGGGCATCGACCTCAGGTTTGAACCAGAGTGTCCGTCAAACTACTGGCTCTCCTTCGTCATCAAGACAATCTCTTTCAACCCCTTCTCCGGTTCCAAGCACAATCGATGAAGAAGAACTTCTTGGAGATGAGGAAATGCTCCACTACATCAGACGTCAGCATGCGAAAAAACTGGCAACTGGAGCAAATCAAGAAGAGCTGGATGAGATGCTCAAGTTCCCCGAACCGGTTGCACCTGGTACACCATCTTCCCCTGCTAGTAAGTTAGTTGCCGAATCATTCATTGCTAGTTGTTGATAAAACTCCGTTAGGTATCTTGAAAAGTCCTCAAGCTCAAGCACTTCGGAATACGAACGAAAAGAAATTCTTGATTATCCGTCCGTATATTGTATAGGGGCTGACAGCAAGAAAAAGCTGGCCCTTCTCAACGATACGACGAATAACTACGGATACGACGACGAGCGAGGAGACTATCTAGTTGTGAACCACGACCACCTTGCCTATCGATATGAAATCATCGATACCTTAGGGAAAGGATCTTTTGGTCAGGTCTTACATTGTCGAGATCACTGCACAGGGAATCAGTAGCTGTCAAAATCATCCGGAACAAGAAGAGGTTTCACCATCAAGCCATAGTTGAGATCAAGATCCTGGACAACCTTCGGAAATGGGTAAGTAACCCACCCTCCAATATTTTCGAAACTCAAACTTATTTTATCCAAGGACGCGGAAGAGAAGCATCATGTCATTAAGATGAATGAACATTTCTACTTCCGAAATCATCTTTGTATTGCAATGGAGCTACTCAGCATCAATCTGTATGAATTGATCAAAGCAAATGGCTTTGTTGGATTCACGACTGCACTCATCCGCCGGTTCACGAGCCAAATGCTGTTGTCGCTTTCTCTAATGCGACATCATCGCATTGTTCACTGTGATTTAAAACCGGAGGCAAGTATTTTCTTACAATTATTCTACTCCCTTCCTGAAAATTTCTGTCATCAAGAATGTGCTCCTTCGTCATCCAGCGAAGAGTGGTCTCAAAGTCATTGACTTCGGAAGTAGCTGTTTTGAACATGAGAAAAGTCAGTGTCAGTTCGATTTCTGCTGTCCTTCAATGATATTAATTTTTTCTTTCTTGTCAGTCTATACTTACATCCAGAGTCGTTTCTATCGCTCACCTGAAGTCATCCTTGGGATGAATTATCATATGGCCATTGATATGTGGAGTCTTGGTTGTATATTGGCCGAACTCTATACAGGCTTCCCATCTTTCCTGGAGAAAATGAACAAGAGCAGTTGTCATGTATTATGGAAGTGCTAGGTGTTCCAGACAAGGAGTTTATCAACCGCAGCTCTCGTCGAAAGCTATTTTTTGGTATGTAATCATTTACACTATACTTGGTGAATCGGTTATTGATGGAATACTAGATACGAATGGTGCACCTCGTACAGTCATCAATTCCAAAGGACGCCGACGCCGACCAGGAACAAAGACCCTTGCCCAGGTTCTCCGATGTAATGACGAAGAATTTGTAGACTTCGTTGCAAAGTGCCTTGTATGGGATCCAGAACGTAGAATGAAGCCACAAACAGCCCTGCGACATCCCTTCGTGACTGCTGGCAAGAGGGTGAGGCCTGCAATGAATGGCCCAAAATCAACTCCCTCATCATCCACATTGGGTGCTCGGAGCAAGCAATTGACAGAAACTCCAAAGAAGTCGCTCATCAGTGCACCAACACCTCTTACTGCGCGGTCTTCGAGGACTGCAACAACCACAAACGGAGTTCCCACTAGCCCCAACACCTCTTTCACTCAATCCGTCGCGTCAGGATCTTCGCAAACGTCAAGATCGTACCGCGCATCTCAGTCCCAAAGTCTCTCATTCAATTCCAGCCGAACTTTGAGCGGTTATGCTGTAAGTCTTACCTTCTCTTGATTTCGAACATTTTCCTGACGGTAGTTCCAGTCCAGTACGACTAAATGACCCAGTGCATAGGCAGGTTGTAACTCACCTTGGCCATTGTTGTGACTGTTGTTGCTGTATTTCGTTCCAGTTCTCGCATTCTCGGGTATCCTTGCATTGTTTTCCAATATTCATTTATTAATTCGCATTTCTTAATGGTCGATTTGTGGACGTGAATATCACACTTTCTATTGAGACGAAGTCTCTTGCATGTAAACTTTTCTGAAATTAAATTTTGGAATCACCAGCTTCATCAAGACACCTCAGCTTTACGTATACATCACTTCCTATAATTGATTCCTGGAGTCAGCAAGGTCTTCAAAAGATTTCAGAAAACATCAGTCTTACCCCATCCTTCCAATGAAAAAAGGTCAAGAGAACCTCCAAAATACCTAGAAATTTAAATGGCGTTACATGAGAGTTGGCTGATAGGGGTTGCAAACTTACATTGCGTACAGTCTACTCATTGGAAGACCATATCCGAGACCGGCTATCGTCCCCATGCCAGTTTGGACTCCTTTGCCCGTCATTTCTCCAAAGAGACCAGGTTGACTTTCACCGCCAATTGCTGCACTGCCGCCAACATGCTGAGCAGCATAAGGCCCACCACCATCTTCGCACATTTCAGCCCCTCTTCCTGCTGTTGTAAAAGCGTAGGAAAATATGCGAGCCATATTGCTAGGCTGTACGCCTCCACCCTGATCCCTAATCCTGATTGAGAGGTATGTCGCTTCAGGCTTCGAGCCACGATCAAAGGATGGTGAAGGAGAGATAGTGACGACAACAGGGGGTAGCTGGCCACCTTTCTGCTGCTTGTAATGATGTTCGACAGTGGCACGGAAAGAATTCTTAAGAATCTCAGTTAGAATGTACTCCAAATGCACGGGAACATATCTACGCAGTATAAGTCATTCGTAGGGGTGTAGAACAGAACAACACTCACGCAAATGTGGCATCTGTGTAACCGTCAATAACAATAGTAGGACTTGCGCCTAGAGTAGCTTCGCATAGATCTGTGACGAAAGAGGCGCACATCTTGACCATCGATTTCGGGGAACATTTCATATCCAACACGCCCACATATGCAGAGGGTCTATTTGGGTGTTCCAAGGCATGCGAAACGGCAATGTGCTGTTCAGCTATTAGTCGAACTGAAATACGATTGCGGATGGCTCCATCTAGAAAGTCGCTGATTTGCTTTGGGGACATGTATCGAGAACATTCTTGGAAGCTGCAGAGATTTAGTTGAGACGTAGCGGTTGGAAAAGAAAGGACGCACCCTTTGGCCATAGTGGGTATATCATTAGCATGCCGTTCAACAATAGCGGTCAATTGTTCCACAAATTCGTCGTTCTCTTGAATAGTAGTGACCGGTGGATGAGTAGCGAGCCATTGGAAGCTTTCTTTATACGCATTCAAAGTTTTCGTGACATAAGGGTTGGTTCCAACTATGAACGGCAGTGCCTCCAGGGAGCGAATTCGCGTTGAGAGTCGCTTCGGAAGTTGCAAAAGCGCATACTTTACAGATTCTAAAACAGAATCTTGGCTTACAGGGTCTCCAAAGGACAAGAGTTGTGTCAAATTTAAAGGGCGCGGTGGCGTCGATGCATACCTGGCCAGCAGTTCTGTCATCTCCGCAGAGGACGGCTCTGGGGCACGCCGGTGGTATAGACGGCAGTCAGCAAGATATGGCAAAGATAGGGAAGATCTTTGTCTGCATCTTAGCCCCAGTCGAATCAACATGAGTGATGTGTACTAGTATTGAATCGTTAGTGCAGCGTAGATATGGATGATCATGCAATCATGGTGGTCGGACGTGCTGGGATATATTTACTGACTCGGGACTTTGTGAAGGCGCATTTTCTCACGAATAATCGACTGTCATATCCATCAGCGCCTATCACTAACCAATGGTTCTTCAAAGGTGCAATCGAAGAAATGATGTCCCATAACAGAAAATATAGATACAATAAGGAAACAAGTGGAAGATTTAATTGTATACTTGGTATAAAGGCCTGGTATATTTTCAATCATTAGTGTGAAAGTCACGAAACCAGTGAAAGAGGGACGTACGTGCTGGAGAACTTGGTACCCTGCCTGACCACCTTCTCCACAGCGTCCAAGAAATCGCGTTCTGAAGCAACCTTCCGCCGTGCACGAATGGCAAACATCCCTGCCTGAAAAATGATTAATTTACAACGCCAATTGATTGCAAAATTTAGGCTAACCTCAGTCGCCACAGATCGCAATTCTGCTCCTGTTGTATTGGGCATAACCTGGCAATCAAATCGAAACGGATATCGCGTTCGACACTCATGCTGACAATTAAATATCAGCAAATGGAGGCCATTCGGTACAAGGCAACGAACCTTCGCGCATGTATACGAAGAATATGAGCGCGTCCCTCGTTATCAGGGAGAGAGAATTCTACGCGTCGATCGAGACGCCCAGGTCGCAAAAGTGCAGGATCTAGGGTATCAGGTCTATAAAATGGTCAGAAACGCGTCGCATTATCGAATTCGGAGTGAAATTACCTGTTCGTGGCCATCAGGACTTTGATGTTTCCTCTAGGATCGAAACCGTCGAGTTGATTGATCAGCTCCAGCATGGTTCTTTGTACTTCGTTGTCACCGCCAGCACCGTCGTCAAATCGGGCACCACCAATGGCATCGACTTCATCGAAAAAGATAATACAGGCCTTTTTGCTTCTGGCCATCTCAAACAATTCGCGAACCATTCGAGCACCTTCACCGACATATTTTTGAACAAGTTCAGATCCAATCACTCGAATGAAGGTTGCGTCTGTACGATTAGCTACGGCACGAGCACAAAGAGTTTTCCCCGTTCCAGGAGGGCCAAACAGAAGAACACCTTTGGGAGGGTCAATGCCGAGATTGACAAAACGTTCGGGCTGTCTTTGGTGAGTACGCGATGGATCAATAAGAGGATATGACCATACCGAAAGTAGAGGGGTTTCCACCACTTCGCGCAGCTTCTCTATTTGTTCCTTGCAACCTCCAACGTCCGAATATGTTACATCGGGTTTTTCTTCGACTTGCATCATAGTCACGATGCATCGATTTTCGGTGGCAAAGGTATTTGGATTTGGTACTTGGTACGGTCCACGCTGTGCAAAGTTGAATAGAGCGAAGGCCTTCATTTGATATTACTCACCCGACGCGCATTCCCTCCTCAATATCCGTTGCGGCCACGCGATCCCCTAGCCCGACAACGAATTTCGCAATTTGTTTGATGTTGATAACGTACTTGTCTTGCTCGTCAGCTCCTTTCTGGCCCTGTAGCGCGCCCGCAGCGTTTACGGCCCTCGCCGCCTCTGCAAGTTGAGGGTCCTTTGGAATGATCTTCGTACACCGAGCGACTTGCAAAGGGTGTTCCTCTCCCATTCGTTGCCTATCAGCAGCAAGATCCCACAGGTTGGGCGAAGCAAGACCGGTGTCAGACTCCTTGACACCTGCAGATAGATTAGGCATGAGATTCTGGAATGATTTTTATTACGACGAACCAAGTTGCTCATTTATCCGTGCTTGAATGTCTTTGATATCCTTCTCGACATCTTTGAGTTTCTTCGCATATGGACCTTGCCCCTGAAAACAAAAAGGTCAGCACTGTGGCTTAGGTCAACATATGACTCAAGGGTGGCGTACGTATGTTTTGAGAATTTGGATATCACTGTCATCCAGGGCTGGCAGATAATGAGCTATTAAGATATTTTGAGACAACAGCATCAGGTAGCTCACCAACTATTTTCTCGTCGTCTTTGCTATCTGCCTTCTTCTCATCTGGATCCCAACAGACATAAGTAAGCACTATATGGCCATGATGTTCGAATTAATGCGTACATTTCTCCCAATCACTAAATAGCAGGTCAGCATGTAGTTTATAGATAAATTCCAATGCTCTTACGCTTTCGGAGGCATACTGAATGATTATAAGGTAGCGAAGTGGTGGTGGTGGATGTGCAAGTTAATGAGGTGACGAATGCGTCTCATCTAGGAGTACGCGTCCCTCACATGATCTTGTCGGAGAATGCCGACACCTAGATATGGGCGATACAGGCTTGCAAATGCCAAGTCTACAATCATCCTATAATACACCATGGCGGGCGCACTGCAGAATGCGAAGAAAGATCTTCCAAAGATCCGCGATGAGGAGCGTGAAAGCAGATTCGGCCAGGTGTTCGGTGTATCTGGACCTGTCGTCATTGCGGAGAATATGATAGGAGCCGCTATGTACGAACTTGTCCGTGTCGGACACGACGAACTTGTTGGAGGTGCGTTCTATGTGCGCCCAGGAGGTCCATAACTTGAAGTTGATATACAATCAGAGGTCATCCGTATTGAGGCCGACAAGGCGACAATCCAAGTATACGAGGAAACATCTGGCGTCACTGTTGGTGACCCCGTGCTGCGTACGGGGAAACCGCTCAGTGTTGAGCTCGGTCCAGGTAAGTTATACGTCACTACCCATGCATACGATTCTAATTAAATGAACTAGGTCTCATGGGAAACATTGTCGATGGTATTCAACGTCCTCTCCGAGTGAGTGGGCACTGGCGAATGTCTTTGACCATGAGTGCTGAGGTAAACTGCAGGCGATCCAAGAGCTTTCAAACTCTATCTACATTCCTCGTGGAATCAATACCGATGCCCTTGACCGAAACATTCAATGGGACTTCACCCCGACTACTTTCAAAGTATGTATCTCACTAAATGAAGTAACAGTAGCTCACATAGAATGTAGGTCGGTGACCACATTACTGGAGGTGACATTTTTGGACGTGTATATGAGAACTCGCTGGTCGACAATCATAAAATTATGCTATCGCCGCGCGCTCTGGGTACCATTACTTCTATTGCCGAGAAAGGAGCTTACGCAGTAGATGTAAGCATTGTCAGATTCTTCATGTGTCATCATCTATTAAATGCATGGGCCCTTAGGATATTGTACTCGAGACTGAATTCAATGGAAAGAAGACTCAACACACTATGATGCAGCTGTGGCCTGTCCGAGCGCCACGTCCCGTTGCCGAGAAACAAACGGCTGATTTCCCTCTCCTGACTGGCCAACGTATTCTTGATGCACTCTTCCCGTATGTCATGCAATACTTATGGGGTTCCAACAGACATTTGACATTTTGTGTAGGTGTGTGCAAGGTGGTACAACCGCTATTCCAGGAGCTTTTGGTTGTGGTAAGACTGTGATTTCGCAGGCCCTCTCGAAATTCTCGAACAGCGATATTATCGTCTATGTCGGTTGTGGAGAACGTGGAAATGAGGTACGTTGCATAACCGCACGAAGACTTCTCCATGTCAACTAAATACGTCATCCTAGATGGCAGAGGTCTTGATGGAGGTAATTATCAAACCATCCGACCAAGAATATTTTCTCATCGACTTCAATTACTCTAGTTCCCCCAACTAAAAATGGAAGTTGGAGATCGTCAAGAACCAATCATGAAGCGAACGACCCTTGTTGCAAACACATCTAACATGCCTGTCGCTGCTCGAGAGGCATCTATCTACACCGGTATCACCCTTTCGGAATACTTCCGGGACCAAGGTTCGAACGTGGCCATGATGGCTGATTCGACTTCTCGTTGGGCTGAGGCTTTGCGTGAAATTTCTGGACGCTTGGCGGAGATGCCTGCCGATTCGGGTTATCCTGCCTATCTTGGCACTAAATTGGCCAGCTTCTATGAGCGGGCAGGTAAAGTTGTATGTATTGGAAATCCTTCCCGTCAAGGAACAGTTTCCATTGTTGGAGCGTGCGTAGCCTCATTGCTTCATAATTGCCAGACTAACGCAACTTTATGAATAGCGTATCTCCTCCTGGTGGTGATTTCTCCGATCCTGTCACTTCTGCGACTTTGGGTATTGTGCAAGTCTTCTGGGGTCTTGACAAGAAGCTTGCCCAACGCAAGCACTTTCCGTCCGTCAATTGGTCGCTCTCCTATTCCAAGTACACAAAGGTGTTGGAGCCCTATTACGAAAACACGGAGCCTGGTTTCGTTGAATTGCGCACAAGAACGAAAGAAATCTACAAAAAGAGGAGGATCTTGCTGAAATCGTACAGTTGGTTGGAAAGAGTGCTCTGGGCGAGAACGACAAAATCACCTTGGAAGTCGCTCGTATGCTCAAAGATGATTTCCTGCAACAAAACGGCATGAGTGAATATGATCGATACTGCCCATTCTACAAAACTAGCGGCATGTTGAGGAATTTTGTGGCCTTCCATGATGCAGCAATCAAGGCCGTCACACAGAACGACCTCACTTTCTCTAAGATCAAGGATTCTGCAAGTGACATCATGTTCAAGCTTTCACAGATGAAATTCGAGGCGAGTCATTATTTATTCAAATTACGGGTAGATATTATTAACATCTGTAACAATAGTCTCCTTCACAAGGAAAGGAACCCGTCAAGGAGAAACTCGATGCGCTGTATTCTGAGATTCAAGACAAGTTCCGACAACTGGCAGAGTAGATGTTCTTTAGATACATTCTTGATCCTCTATGCAGCGCAGGTATTTTTTGCATTCGTAGGAATTATACCTTGCGGCCTTCTGAGGTGTTGCGATTAAGTACTCCCACGGACTACCGGTACTTAGTGAATATACAATAATCAGGATGAACAAGCAATGAACTGGTAAAGCAGGCTTCAACGATACCTTTGATCTGGGTTGAATATGGGTTATGATCATGAGTAGATAATCTTTCGGGCCGGAAGTGACGTTTGGAGTCCGTTTCTTCGTTCCGACTTACCGCCGACTATCAATCAATTCCCAATCTGCTAAGTAAGTATACTTAAGAACCAATTGAGTTGGGCAACAAAACATTTCTGATTGAACTCGTTGAATCCCACATTTAGATGTCTGTCTTTGATCCTGCAACGCATCCTCATCGTCGATGTGAGCAGCCTCGTAATTTGAACCATGCTGCTGCACCTAAATATTGAAATTCTTCAGTCAACCCCTTGACGAATGAGTATATCTTGGTTTCCCCGCACAGAACAAAGCGCCCATGGCTAGGTCAAACGGAACCACCCCAAGCGATTACTCTCCCTCAATATGATGATCAGTGTCTTCTTTGCCCAAGAAACACGCGAATGAATGGTGAAAAGAACCCCGATTACACCCAAACTTTCACATTCGAAAATGACTTCGCGGCTGTTCTGCCTGCACCAGCTCCAGAGGCACCCACTCCTGTGCATCCGTTGATGATCTCTGAGCCTGTTCATGGGGCCTGTGATGTTTTGTTGTTCCATCCTAGACACGATTTGACAATAGCTCGAATGACAATCAAGGATATCGAGTTCATTATTGACGATTGGATTCGGATCTATCACAAGAGGGGATCGCAGACTGGAATAGAGTATGTCCAAATCTTCGAGGTCAGTATTGAGCCTTTCATTTGCTTGGTTTTTGCTAATCCAAATCCCTTACGAATAGAATAAAGGAGCGATGATGGGCTGCTCCAATCCTCATCCTCATGGGCAGATTTGGTCGTTGTCAGCCATTCCTACAATACCAGCGCAAGAACTGCGATCTTTGAAGAAATATGCTCTCTCATCCAAATCTTTATCGGAAGCTCCTCGACGCGCAGATGGTAGTCATCGGTTACCTTACTCATTTACCTTGTCTCAGTGGTTCATTTCTCAGGAAAACCATGCATGCTATGTGAATATGCACATGCTGAACTAAAGACGGCAAGTGATGAAGGTCGTATCGTGATCTCCAATGAACACTGGCTAGCAATCGTCCCTTGGTGGGCCACCTGGCCATTCGAGACTATGGGTAAGCGTTATATAGGTCTTATGATGAGCCCGACTGATTGAATATGCATCCAAAGTACTTCCGTACCGTCGACATATTGAAGCCATTAGCGATCTCAGCATCGACGAGAAAACAGCATTTGCAGACATACTCTCACGCGTAACCCGGCGTTATGACAATCTTTTCTCTTGTTCTTTCGCTTATTCAATGGGAATACATCAAAAACCAGTCCCAGGAAATGTCAACAGTACTGTGGATGACGAAAGCAATTTCGCCCACCTTCATCTTCACTTTGACCCACCCCTTTTAAGGAGTGCATCTGTTAGAAAATTCCTTGTCGGGTGAGTTATTCTCCAAACCTCGAAACTTTGTTTCTAATTAATCCCGTGAAGATTCGAGTTGATGGCTGAAGCTCAGAGAGATCTGACGCCCGAACGCGCTGCCGAGCGTCTGCGCCAATGCAGCGAGGTCCATTATCTGGAAGCTGTAGAGAATTAATCGAAGGAACCGCTTTTCGTGATTTTTTGACTGTATAATTGAACACTTCAATAGATTCGAGTTGGATTCGAGATAAGCAAGTAAGCACCGTATCACGTGAAATGCGGCGCTTAAATATATGGGCTTGGCTTGAAGTATGTAAATATCATTGACAGATCGAATATCGTGAGATAATATTGTCAGGACGATATTCATATTCATTTCTACCCAAAATCGAGGCCCAGAAATCTGAGTCTGGTCACGTCGAAATCGCAATTTCACCCTCTGAACCACATGTAATCTCTTCCTCTCTGATGGTTGTCGACAAATTCGCCGATGATTTCAGTCCGTTCAACAAAGCGGTGGAAGAACATATCAAACCCATGTCAATACGAGCCACTGCTGCAGCAGTCATCACCATCGCTTTCAGTGTAGGGGCTGCAATATTGGCCGCAGTCCACTGACGTGATTTTTTTTTGCTGCATAGCAATATCCATAGGAATTATTTGCAATGGCTTTGCCACATTTGTCTATGGATCCGGTTCCCTTGCGGCTTATATGCCTATCACCTCTCCAAATTCTGTTCCGGCGGATGGCGTTCTAGTCGGCGACCGGGATCTCACAATCCTTCAAGGTCCTGAAAGTACAATTGCCGGCATTACAAGGGGAAGATATACCTTGTCGTACCCAGGCGAGCCTAATCACCATCGCGTAGGACTTGTTTCCATGGCTCTTGCCTTTCAGGCATTCTCTCAACTCATTCTTATGCCGGTAGCGACCTTGGAGGGACTTGGGAGGGACAGATCATTTTTCTAGTCACCTTCGCTATTTCATGGATCTACAACGCACATCTAGCATCAATTGACAGAGAAGATTTGCAATCAGAGGTGCTAATGGACGTTCTTGGCAGACCTGAATTGAAACCTCTAAAAGTGATTTTTGAAAAGTGGAACAGTGCGGTGGCTGCTTCAGCCTTTTGTCTTCGACCCATTAACGTTGACGCCTACCTCTCTGAATTGATTCCAACCGTACGCCAATCTGGGACTTCTGGAGGAAGTGCATGGCGAAAGCTATCAACACCGGTAAGGCCGGTGCAGATCCACTAGAGACCCTTCAGACCATGGAAAAGAGAAGGATTCAGACTACCTTAAATTCACAGAAGATGAAAAACGTCTCTGAAAGATCTTTTGGACAACGCAAGCATTGGTTACCATTGGTATTATACGAAATTTAGGAGTCCAGACACGAGTGCTTCTCTGGCCAGCCGTGCGCGATGAGGACATGTAGTGTCTTCCAACCATCATTTGTATAGTTTACTTATCCATTGGCACATGTTCTTGCTTCAATCGTCCATCTGAGAGCCGAATGCTCAGTGCTAAACTTGAGGTATGATATAATTGATAAATTTTGAATCTCACATAAGTTGAGATAACATTATTATTTGCCACTGATTTGAAGCCACATTGACCAATGTTTCTTTTCTTCTTCTGTCCCTTCGAAGACCCAATTGACTTTCTTGATCTCGGAAAAGCCTTCAGATAGCTGTGGCTCTTCGTAGTTATCCCGAAATCCCGTGAACGCCATGTAAGGTAGCAAAGATCGTTCGAGCTATTTCAACGAAATGTTTGAGGAGTTCCATTACCTGATAATAGATTACGAACCTCTTTCGGAGCCGACGAGGGAGGCATATTGAATGCTCTATAGAGGTTATTATGCCAAGCAAGTTCGATAGAGCCGTCGAATAGAAAACATCTGATATAAAATATATCAGCCCTCAGATCGAATGACACACAGGCAACAAACACGGTCTTACCTGGCTGGTATATTATTCGCCTTGCATATATCCAAATAAAGTTTGCGTGTTGCAGCGTTACGATTTGTATTATCTGCGAACTTATTAGCCTCAAAAAGTGGTTAGTTATACTTCTTATTTTACCAATGACACAGCTTTGTCCTGCCTTCATGGCTTCTTGCAGTGCTTTGACACATTTCTCGCGGGTTTTGAGCGTATCTTGATTTATGTGCAGATATTGGGCCGGCTGGAAATATCGACGATAAAAGGTAGACTTCCCCATGCACGGGTACCCAACAAAGAGCACGACTTCTTGCGTGGGCGTTGTAGGTAAGATTGGGGATGAGGTTGGTGTCACATGTGGCACTAAATTAATTTATTAGATAAATGCAGCACGTCGCCAGTGGGACATACAAGTTGGATATTCAGATGCTCGAAAACCTGGCATGGCGTAGTTTGTGTGTGATGGTAATTGAAGAAAATATTCCTACCACCAAGAATTAGCCTCTTCGGTATCAACTCAAGTACATGATGATCTACCTCGGGGGTTAGAAAAGGGATCTCTACGTTTTCTGCCCATTTGCGATCGGTGCTTGAAAAGTCTCCTTTACCCTTTGTATATTGACGACCTGCTGCATCACCAACGAAGAATGAGGCGGATTTATCTATGAAAAATAACAATGAATAATTATCGTCAAGTTAGAGGGAGTTTCCTACCTATTGTTACACCTTCTTCCTGGAATATCCTTTCTATTTCATACCACATTCCGGGCATTGGCTTCCGAAACTTATCCTTTTGAGTTGCTGCCATTAGCCGGAACGGGACGTCCTTGAGCTTCAATAGAAAGAAAACACACAAAATATCAACAATTGAAATTTGAACGAACAAAGTAAGGGACTTACTGCTTGGCCGATAAGAGGGATCTTATCCTTCCATGTCTTAATTGCAGCAGGCTGGAGTGCTTGATTGGATATTATAATAATTGCATAACTAGAAACAATAAGATATTCACTGCTTGGAATAAAAGGAAGTGGCTTCACGCACCCAGTGCTATGCAACTCTTTAAGTTTCTCCGGAACACAAGACCTCCACCACTCAAATGTTGGTGGCGTTGTATTTGATTTCTTAGATGGAAATGACGATTTAACGATGGTCCGTCCAAGTCAAGCGCAGCTACTTTCGCAGAAGCTTTAGGTTGGAGGTTGACGCCGTACAGACATGAACCAGTTGGGCCTAAGGGTTTTAGCCATTGGAAGGGGCCGTCAGGTTCCTTATCTTTCTTTTCTTGAGGCTTGGCAAAAAATGGGTGAACTACATGGTTTATTTCAGTTAAGAGATTTTACGAAGGCCGTGGTTTCAATCACTTTTAGGCACCTTTGTCTCTTGTTGAACGACCGCGTCGGTGTTGGTGTCAGGAGTCTTTCGCTTTTTCGATGGCCCTTGGACGAGATAGGTAAGACGTCGTTCTGAGCGATAGCTTAGCATGAGTGGTGCTGACCTGCCTCTTGTGATGCAGGTTCTGAAGGTGAAGATCTGCTTTTCGAGCTTGTCGAGTTCAACATGATTGATTGAGGTAGCGATGACCTCAAGTTATGAGAATTGCTCTGAAGTGCTGAGTAGCGCAGCGGCAAAGAGCGCAATGTCAGGGTAAGGATAGACACTTTAATTATTGAATCCGGGGAGTTCAACAGAGAGAGAAAATGGTCGACCTGGAAGAGTCAATTAAAGACGCGTTCCCGCGAGACGCGACCGTGGTTCAACGTTGGGAGAATTGATGGGAATCACATGATAACTCCCTATCTCCACGTCCGCGAGTCAGTTATTGGTAACAAGTCCTTGGTTATTGTACACTTGTAACTCAACGAAGGTCTTCTTGTATTCTAGTATTCAAGTACAATATGGCCAGGTCAACCAGGCGGCGGAACTCCCGACCTGCACGTCAGTCACCCCCGGCATCCCCCAAGTCGGGTGGCTCGCAGACTCCCGAAACCACAGAGTCCGCTCAACCTCATGGAGGAAACGACGAGAGCTGCCCGGCATGCACGCCCGAGACGCGAGACCGCATGAGCGGGTCGCGGAAAGAGAACTGGATTGAATGCGATAACTGCAGTACATGGTACCATTGGCGGTGTGCAGGGAACGATGAGAATATGGAGAACATCGCAAAATGGTGCGTAGGCGATCTATGATGTTCCAGAATGACATCACGCCTCCAATTTTTTTTCGCGTGGCTCGCTGCTTGGTTGGGCTCATCCAATTCATCCGCCACATTCAGGTACTGCGCGCCGTGCACACAAGCTGACCCCACCCGCATCATGACGCTCAAGGCCCCCGCCCGCAAGTCTGCCCGCAAGCGCACTCAGCGAGACTATGCCAACCTCAATTCCGGACTCGGCTCCGACCCTAATCGCTGGCAACGCATGATCGAATCGAAGGACATCAAGAAGGACCCTTTCAGGCGGATGCAAGGTTCCGAGCTCGAGTCCTGGCTGGAGGACGAGAATGCCTTGCGCGAACCTATTATTATCGAGCAACCGGAGGGTTTAGGCATGAAGATGCCACCCCGAGACCTAACGGTCGAGCATGTCGCAGAGTATATTGGCGAAGATACACCCCTTGAGGTGATAGGTAAGTCACACCCCTTCATATTTAAGAATTTCTTTACCTACTCACCTCTATGCAGATGTCGCATCTCAATCGACGTCTCCGGGGTGGAATTTGGGGAAATGGGCCGACTATATTGAACTCGACCCATCGAAACGCGACAAGATTTTGAATGTCATATCGTTAGAGATTTCTGGCACTGAACTCGCAGATATGATTTTGCCTCCGAAGATAGTCAGAGACTTGGATTGGGTCGAGAACTTCTGGCCGAGCACGAGAAGAGGAAAGAATAACGCTTACCCAAAAGTTCAATTATACTGTCTTATGGGTGTGGCCAATGCGTGGACAGTGCGTTAATGAACATAATCAATGCTTCTCCTTATTAATTTGCGTTTAGGACTGGCACATCGACTTCGCGGGATCGTCGGTATACTACCATATACTTCACGGTTCTAAGGTGCGGAACATCGTCTCTTTCATATGAAAGATTCTCATTTGTTATTTCATAGATTTTTTATTTCATTCGACCGACCGCAGCTAATCTCGCCGCATACGAAAAATGGTCGGGCAGCGAAATACAGAATCAGACGTGGCTTGGGGATATGGTCGATGAAGTTTTCAAAGTTGAATTAGTAGAAGGAAACACTATGATTATCCCTACGGGTTGGATTCACGCCGTCGTGCGTACACTTTTATTTCACTGCAGCATATATGCTAACCTTACAGCGATCACAGCATACACCAGTGGATACTCTCGTGTTTGGTGGTAACTTCCTGCACTCATATGATGTCGCAACACGTACGTTCGCAATATTAGAGTCTAGAAAGGGTCGTACTGACTATAACCTCATCAGAGTTGCGGGTGCGGGAAATTGAAATCGCTACTCAAGTTCCCAAGAAATTCACATTCCCCATGTTTACCAAGTTTGTTATCTGATATACCTCATTTATGTATGAACCTGACATCTTTTGTAGACTATGTTGGTATGTTGGTGACAAGTACCTTCGAGATCTGAAGGCACCGTCGGGTGTCTCCTTCTCACCTCGAGTCTTGAACGGAATTCTAACCCTGTCCGACTTCCTCGTTTCGGAGGCGCGAATATTAGAAACAGGAACTGATCAAGCGAAAAAGGAGGCCAAGGAGCAAATTCCCAGCGACCGCGTTAAAGATGCACCGGCCATGGCCAGAGAACTTCGCTGGAGAGCAAAGCAAGCCTTGGGATATTCCAGCGACGATGAGGGCCCTAGCAAGGGTTCGAAGAGTGTGGCGATAACAACAGCAGCTGGATCCAAGCGCAGACGGATGGAAGATGAGGACGAGGTGCCTCGTTTCCGCAACTTCAAACCTAAGCCATGGGATGCCGTTCTTATGACGAAGGAAGACGAGCAAACAGCAAGTATTAGAATGCCGAATCCAGAAAACAAAGACGAGGACTGGACGAAAGCCTGGGTAGCGGGCCCTGAGCCAGCGACAGGGGCTGATGCGGTGGATGGGAGCGTGAAGAGCCGCCGGGAAGTGCTGATCAAGGTGCGGCGGACGGCGGGCGGGAAGATTGAGCGGCAGCGCATAGAACGGACGGTGGAGGAGTGGAGTGTAGAGTAGGAGGATTTGTTGTGTAGTATGTAGTCAAGACTGTTTATCGATCCGATCACACATGATTTGGGTAACACGCTTCCTCTTACTATTACCATGTCCGTCGCGAATGAATCGCTCGCAAGCCGCAGACACGCCATAGCCCCCGACGCCAGCGTCACCCTCAGCTATCTCGGAGACGACGACGACGAACCCAACGACGAGCACCATCAGACGTCCGAACCGCCCCAGTACGAGGAATACGCACCCCCGCAACAGGCGTATGACCCCACCGCCAGCCTCGACTCCTTTGCTGCCCTCCACATCAGCGACCGTCCCCAAAATGCAGAGCCTATACCCCGTGCCCCCTCTGCCATGTCTTTGCGCTCTCTGCCCCCTAATCCAGCTGCCTACCGCAACCAGCCCAGGCATGCCATGACCCTCCCGCCGCCTCATGCCCAATTACATCCGCAATACACAGGTCCCTACTCGCCCGCGTCCATTCACAGCGAAGCCTCCTCTCAATCGCAATATTCATACAATGGGATGAATCCGATCGGTCAGAATCAACCTATTTACGACGAGTACAACCAACGACCCTACGATCACCACCCGCAAAACCAAGGATTCCATTCCCCCGACATCTTCAGGTCTGCCACACCCCAATATCCTCCCCAACATGCACCATACCCTCAACAACATCAATGGTCGCCTCCTCCTAATCAAAACGGGGGTTATAATACTCTCCATTTCGCCGCTTCAGATGTTCTCGGTATGGCACCTCCACCACCTCCGCAAGGTCCTGGTGGCCCCCACATGGGGCGACCCCTTGGCCCCCTATGCCTTCAGATCGCAGCGTGTACGCAGCTTCAATAGCATCTGGCCATTCAGGCAGCTCGGCGCAGGGCTCGTACCCGTCCCCTGTAGACCCCTACCAATCTCAAGATTTCGACTCGCGGCCCCCATACCAACGCGCAGGGACGTCTGCCTCACTTGCGCCATCATCCACCAAGAGCAAAGCTATAGATCTGAATTCGCCTCCGTTTACCAAAGAGTACATCGACCAATACAGACAGCGTATCAAAGCGGATCCAGATCCAGAAGCACATTTCCTCTATGCCAAGTACCTTATCGACGCCGCGAAAAATATCCGCACCACACACAAAGACCAGCGCGCAGCGAAGAAGTACAGCGAAGTGCTCGTCACCGAGTCGCTCAAGGTTATTCGCCGGCTGGCAACGCAGGGCGAGGCCTACGCCGAGGCCCAGTTCTTCCTCGCTAACTGTTACGGCACTGGTGCGCTCGGGTTGCAGGTCGATCACGAGCGCGCGTACCACCTCTACCTCCAGGCCGCGAAGCAAAACCACGCCGCCGCGTCCTACCGCGTTGCTGTGTGCAACGAGATTGGCGCCGGCACGAAGAAGGAGCCCGCGCGCGCGGCCGCCTTCTACCGCAAGGCTGCCTCGCTAGGCGACACCCCCGGCATGTTCAAGCTCGGCATGGTCCTTCTGCACGGCACGCTTGAGCAGCAGCCGAATCAGCGGGAAGCCATCAACTGGCTGAAGCGCGCCGCGGAGCAGGCGGATGAGGAGAACCCGCATGCGCTGCACGAGCTCGCGCTCCTGTACGAGAACCCATCGGACACGCCGGTGCCGCACGATCCCGCGTATGCGAAGTCGCTGCTAACGCAGGCCGCCAGCTTGGGTATACGCCCTCACAGTACAAGCTCGGACAATGCTATGAGTATGGCTCGCTGACGTGCCCTGTTGAACCACGTCGGTCGATAGCATGGTACACAAAGGCAGCGGAGAAGGGAGATTCTGAAGCGGAGCTCGCGCTGAGCGGATGGTATCTCACTGGTAGTGAAGGTGTTCTGAAGCAGAGTGATTCTGAAGCATATCTGTGGGCCCGTCGCGCTGCCAATAAAGGGCTGAGCAAAGCGGAATATGCTGTGGGGTATTACGCGGAAGTCGGTATTGGGATCAAGCAGGATGTCGAGTTTGCAAAACGGTGGTATATGCGAGCGGCTGGTAGGTCTTTATCTTTTGTCGCCAATTCAAGCGTCATTGATTAACAACGTCGTCTAGCTCAAGGGAACAAACGCGCTATGAATCGTTTGACTGAAATGAAACGCATGGGCGCTAAACGGGGTAATATCGCCCGTCCGACGCGGCAACAGGCAAAAGATGAATGCGTTATCGGTTGATGCTCAGTGACTGCATTCATATTATTCCTTCAGATAGTATACTGTGCGTGGATTTTTTGTTCGTGAAGCATTTTCACAATTTCTATTTGGCGCTTTTGGTGTAAGGCTGTACACAATTCTTGTTTTCTGGAGTCTAATTTTTACATGTTCCTTTTTCTAATGATAGTTATAACGTTAATATAGGCATCTGTGCTGTCCTCAGTATGAAGCAGGGTCATAGTTTTGGTAGTCATTTCTCGCTCAACTCGGCAACACCTGGCAAGGTCTGTAGGAAGAGAATAAGTGACAATGAAGTGTCAATTTTTGGAGATCTGCTTACCTTGCCCTCAAGCAACTCAAGACTGGCACCTCCACCAGTGCTGACATGGCTCAGTTTACGCTCATCTCCGAATTTCGCTACAACGGTTGCAGTGTCACCACCTCCAATAATGACGGTAGCACCTTTTTGGACAGCCTCTTCTGTTGCCTGGAGTAGAGCCTTTGATCCTGCAGCAAATGCTGGGAACTCGAAGACACCAGGAGGACTGAAATTACCTGAATTAACCTCAAAGAGAATAAATTATGCTGCTAAAACTCACCCATTCCAGAGAATAGTTCTCGACTCCAATACAGTTTGCTTGAAGAGCTCACGAGTCTCTGGACCAACATCGAGACCCATCCAGCCATCAGGAATGCCTTCTTTGTCATTTGCAATAGCAGTCTTCGCATCCTTGTCGAATTATCGGCAATTACATCGTCAACGGGGAATACGAGCTTGACGTTGTTTTTCTTGGCCTTTTCGACGAGGCTGGGGACTTGTTTAGAGCCTGGCTCATCGAATAGGGAGTTGCCGATCTGAGAAATGACGTAATGATGTTGTCATCGGTCCAAAGCGGACGAAACTTACTGAGACGTTGTTGAGTGTCTTCTTGAAAGTGAAGGCCATACCACCACAAATTATGAGCGAGTTGACCTACACATGTAGGTTAGCATCAGGAGAGTCTAAAATTGAGAGGATATGTATGCACCTTGTCCAACATGTTATCAATCAATTGGATCTTATCAGAAACCTTTGCACCACCGAGAATGGCGAGGAAAGGACGCTCTGGGTTCTCGAGAGCCTTGGCAAAGTAATCCAGCTCCTTTTTCACAAGGAAGCCAGCGGCGCGCTGAGGCAGTTTCACGCCAACCATACTCGAATGAGCGCGATGAGCAGTTCCAAAGGCGTCGTTAACGTAGATATCGCCGAGCTTGGTGAGCTGCTCGCGGAATTCGGTGACCTTGGCAGGATCAGCCTTGACCTTGGAGCCGTCCTTGTTTTTGACGGATCCCTCCTCCTCGATGTGGAAGCGCAGATTCTCGAGTAGGATGACCGAACCTTCCGGGGCGTTGTTGACGGCTTCTTCGACTTGGGGACCAACGCAATCGTTTAAGAAGATGATCTTCCTTCCAAGGAGTGATTCAAGCTCTGAGGCGACGGGTTTTAGAGAGTATTTGTCGATGACTTTGCCATCGGGACGGCCCAGGTGCGACATAAGGATAACAGATTTGGCTCCTGTCATAGCGATGTTGATGATAAAAGATCGCACAAAAGAGCAGCATTCATACCATTTGCGAGTGCGTATTTAATCGTTGGGAGAGCAGCAACGATTCGCTATAGAGCGATTAGATTAGACCAAGGAGAAACAGGGACATCGCACAGCAGGATTGGTGATTTTGCCATCCTGGATGGGGACGTTGAAGTCGACGCGTATGAGGACACGCTTTTCGTTGAGGTTGAGGTCGGTGATGGAGAGCTTGTTTGAGAGGGACATGGTGAGATGAGAAACACTGCGATATGGATCATCGCCAATATTTATAGTGGCGTACGTTCACTGATTTTCCTTTTCGGACACGCCGCGCACATCCTCTTTATCTCCACCACGCCGTCCATCCCAAGCCACACCCCACCCTCATCCTATTTTTTGCTGCTCATCGTGCCCAGGTTGTGCCCAGACGCCGCACTAACTAACACGACCCCAACACTGAGGTTAGGGTCACATCTCCTAACAGCAGCCGAAGTATTCTTAGATTTGTCTTCTCAACCATCCACCATGTCCATGTCCGACGAGACGACCAACGCACTCGGTCTCGACTTCTCAGAATTGACCGTCAATGAACCAGAACCTCCTCGTTCCGAGAGCCTCCAGAGACCCCATCTGCAGTCCCAGAAGGCACAGAAGCTCCAACTTCAGCTGTCAAGAAGGAGAAAGGAAGGCCATATGTCAATCCAGAACGTGTCAAAACAGGTGGTGCTCAGAGGGTATGACGAAAGACTTGCAGTCCTCTATTTCCAGCGAAATGTTAACAGGCTCCTAGGATAAGTTGACCGATGAAGCTCTACAAGAAAGGATGGCCCGCATCCGCGAGCAGAATGAAAAAATCAAGCAAAGACGTCTCGTCAGTATCACCTATTTATTCTATCACATAGCGTCTCACCTTGTTGTTGTTAAAATAGGATGTTCAAGCTGATGAAGATGCCTTCCGCAAAACGCAAGAGGTCGACCGTGCTAGACAAGCTCAAAATCGGAAGGTCCAATCAGAGGTCGACCGTGCGCGCGATCAGAATGCAAAGCGCAAGATGGACAAAGCCCCGAACCGTGAATGGGACTCCGGAAAACCTGCTGCAGGAGGAACTCGTCAACAAGCACATCGATCAGAACCCCAAGCTCAACGAGCTGACGTTCAACCGACTGAGTCTGAACTATGGCAACCAACACCTTCATCTGAGCCAACTCCGCCGCAACAACCTGTAACAGAAGAGGCCCCAGTCGATTGGGCTAATGCCGGTACCGGAAATGATAGTGGAAATGATTGGGCAAAACTGGTACCAACGATAGCGGAAATGATTGGGCAAACACTAGTACCAACGATTCTTGGGCGGCCCTCATGAACAACCCTCCTCCTCTTCCTGAAATTTCAACAGATGCAGGCGAATTCAGCAATTGGTCCCATAACGAAACATCTTCTGGTAATCGAGGGAGAGGAAGAGGCAGGGGAAGGGGAAGAGGCGATCGCGGTGGCGGTGGCGGCGGTGATCGCGGTGGTAGAGGTCGCGGGGGTCGCGGGGGTCGAGGACGTGGGGGCAATCGTGAGTCTGCGCCTCGCTCATCTGCACATGAAGAAACCGAACACGTCGAGGTGCCAATGACTTGGTGATTTCAACGACTTTCAATATTATTATACCCATCCACCATTTCGCATGATAAGCGACATGATCTGCACATTGCCAACATAATATGGATCCGGAATCGATTGCTTCATCTACGATGGATCCAAAAGTTACTACATATACAATTTAAACAGATTAACCTCCATTTCTTGTAAACGAAGGAACTGGCAATCGAGAATGTCCTTTCTGATGGGCCGAAAGAGTCTTTGATATTTGATTGTTTTCCTTTTCTTTGCTTCCAGTCTTTGTTATCGCTTGGTTCGCTGGAGACTGTATCACTGCTCCAATGGGACGATTCGGTTTGCCTGATTTCATCAAAGTATAATGATAGAATGAACGACGAGAAGTGCATTCTTTGCCGGCTTGTTTCATACTAGGATTAGGCATCGTGGTGTTAGAAGGTTGAAGACGAGGAACTGAAGAAAGTTCCTGTCCAAAAGTTTGCGAAGTGCCGGATGGGAGAGCAGGAATGCGCATGAATGAAGATGACCAAGAAGGTAGATCTTGAGAGAAAAGTGGATCATATGCTTCATGGTGATCGAACTCGATAGCCTGATCTCCAACGACGGCATCGCCTGCTTCAATCATCGTAGCCTCATTTTTTCTCTGGAACATCGCGTCAGGATTTCTAGTGGAAAATGATCGCTTGACGTGACATACCTCAGAGTGCGTGTTTAAGCCCGAACTGAACGATTCTGCTGCAGTAGAATCAGGGTGGTGCAATTCCAATGACGATGCTTTTCGTGGGGTAGATTTCTTTGTTATATCATGTGTAGAAATAGAGCCAGAACGACCGCGACCTTTGTGAGACAGTGACGAAAGTAGTTTCGAACTATCGCGCGATCCGAACATAATATTAATCTCCGTCTTCAAGGATTCACTCGCCAGAGGAGGGAGACGAGAATCAACTGAACTCTTGGAAAATGAGGGCGGAAGAGTGGAAACCGTTGCAGGCAGTATCACTTCAAACGACAAGGGAGGCTCGACCATAAATTCAGATGGCACCTCCGGGCAAGAATCTTTGGAGAGAGGAGATTTGACCAGGTCAGCCAGCCTGGAGCCCAGTCCACGCCGCATCATAAGGGCCTGTAGCGCCGCCTGGCGTTCAATAGAAATAGGTTCATTAACAGACGAGATAGTGGAAATCGAAGGAGTGACGACATGGTGCTGGTCCTCAGCCGTCAAAGAGGCTTTTCGTTTCCAGAATTTACTAACCTTTTTCTGATCTCGCAATTCCTTCCTGGTGGCAAGAGTCAGTCGCAAGGCATTAGAATATTCCTCTATAGTTGGCAGCTTCGGTGGAAAATTGCAAGTGGAGTCTCTGAACTAGCAGTGGTTATCGCCACACCCGAATCACCTGAACGGACGTCCTGGTCAGAAGCACAGCTCCTGTGTGGAGTTGGTGTTTTCCAGAAAGCGTAGTATCCTGTGCCAGTATACGGCGCAGATCCTTGATAATTTGGGCATCTAGTTCAGCCTTGTGTTCCAGAACCAAGTTTTCTGCCGCTCAGCGACAAGATCTGCATGGCAGTTATGCAAAATAGTGCGAAGCTTGGAATGCTCATGACTCCAAAAAATGACTGCATCTTTCAAATGGGAGTGCTCTTTGTCGACAGGAGACTGAACGCTAGCCAAAGATGTCCTGCCGCTCTGACGCCTCGGATACCAAAGGTGGGCGTCGTGGAGTCGGCGAGATGGTTGAACTGAGGAGGAAGTGAAGGGACTCTCGAGGTGACCATGTCGAATATTCTGGAAGTAGTGAAGACGTCATTTTTCTGACTAGCAGGGAGTTGCCCGTAACTCGCTGAAGAGGGTCGTGTTGTAGACGCTAAATGGTCAACCGGGGGCCCGGAAACGAATGTGGCAGATTTAGTACGGCGGTGTAGAATGTTGAAGGCCTTGAAGAAACGCATTATGAACAAAAAAGAATTGAGATAGATAGACGAAAACATCACGAATGTTGTCCTTATAATGAGATGCAGCTCGTTAGTGGCTGACAAGCGAGATGCAGGCTTAGGTGTAACTCCCAATTTATCACATCACTTGATCGTCCTTTGGACCTCAACGAGCTCAAGCTCTGAGCGGATCTTTGTACACTCATCCTCTCCTGGATTTAAATGGCACACATGTTAGCCGCCGCTACGTCTTTCTTCGCCCGCACAAACATTTCCCAGTCATACAATATCGGAAACAGCGCTCCCCCAGGCTTGGGCACCAGACCATCGACCCCGAGTGGTTCAACGAGCACTTCTCTGTCCGCCCCGCCAGCTCCTACACCTACATTCTATATCGGACTTTGGAAGGTGCAATCGGCATGGCAAAAACCACGAGCAAACGGGTTTCTGTCTGGACATTCGACAAGCGGGGGCCAGACATGGAGCGACTAGGTGCTCAAGGCAAGGACAGAGTTATAGAAGTCATGAAGGCCGAGGTAAGCTACTCAAGAACTTATAAATTCGTATTCATTGATTGGGCTTTAGGCATCGGCATTGGGACGACTGCGACATCCTCTATCTTAGGTTGGCTATGATCAACTCAAGATGTTAGAAATATTATTCATATTGGTCTACAGAAATGGTCGAACCTCTTGAAGAAACGCGAAGCGAAATTATGTTTGCGACAGAGCCTGTCTTATATCTCTTCAACTGCCATTCCAGACTCCGGGAAGCAGTCAGGTTCTGTTGAATTGGATGAAATCGAGGTATGTTAGGTACTATCCAGGAGCCGCGACACCATTCATCAATTGATTTCTTAGATTCAAAAAGGAATCCTCCAACTTTGCAAAGGACTCTCATTCCTTCATACCTCTGCCAAATTAATTCATTCCAACATATGTCCGAAAGTGTCATCATCAACGGTGCTGTCAGTGATTCGATGGATATTTCACTGCCATGTCAACTGAATACGTCGAATGCAGGGCGACTGGAAGATCGCTGGGCTTGGGCTGACCATCCCCCTTCAAACAGCAATGGCGCTCCTTCGAATTGGGAATTTCCAACTTTTGATGGAAGAGTGCCGCCGTACATCCAACGGTCATTCGACTATATGGGTATGAATCCAAAATCTTCTGTAATGATGTATCTAATAATTTAAAGCTCCCGAGTATGCACTGGATGAACAGCTTGTGACTGCGTCGGACATGTATTCGCTTGGTTGCTGGTGTATGCCGTACATTGCAAAGGCAATCCTCCTTTCAAGAACCATGGTAGCCTCGGCGGATTGCGAGAAAAGCATCCAAACCTGTCCCTGGAATGGAACGACTCGAGAAAGATCTCCAAGGTAAACGCACATATATTCTATATAGTGTAACAGTCATTTATCAACTTGCTCAGTGCTCCTTCGATCATTGATTACTCGACATTACGGTTCCCGACCTACTCCTGAATCACTTCCATCGCATGCTTTCTTCTCCTCTCTTCCAATATCCACTTTAAATTTCCTGGACCGCTCGAATTTTACGGCGAAAACGCGAGAGGAGAAGATCTCTTTCATGAAAGGACTGTCCAGTGTACTTGATCGCTTTTCCGAAGGTTTACGAACTAGAAAAATACTTCCATCATTACTAGAAGAAGTGAGTGGAGCCAACATAGCATTGAATATTTGCTGATCAAATTATAGATGAAAGATACCCACTTACTGCCCTACATTCTTCCTAATGTTTTTGCCATATCTCAATCGTTGTCACCATCGCAATTTGCTACCATTGTCTTCCCAGCCTCAAACCTCTTTTCGCAATTCGAGAACCTCCTCAAAATATGCTGACTCTGCTTGATAATCTTACAATGCTTCAAGATAAAACTGATAAGAATGTATTCAGAGAACGTATGTAATGAGCATTTGGAATCTTTGAAGCATCCTCATATTTATTGTTTTCCTTTAGATGTGTTGCCACTGGTCTATAAGCTCTGGAGTCAGAACATGCTATTGTACGCAGATGTCGTTCAGATGCTCCATATTTTTCTGAGTTTTATTTAGGTTCAAGAACGTGCACTCAAAGCTGTTCCAGGTCTTTGTGAAAGCATTGACTACGCAGAAGTTCAGAGTGTATTGTTCCCTCGTGTGGCGGTATGTTATATTCATTCTCTCCTGTGTTTTATTACTCAGTCTCTCCTTGTAGCTGTTTTCACCAAGACTCGAATTCTATCAGTAAAGGTCGCTACACTGACCACATTCCTGGCCATGGTCAAGACCCTTGACCAGGTAAGTTATGTGACTTAGGTGCAGACAACCCCTTAACAAATATTTATCGGACAGTCGAGCCTTACACAGAAGCTTGTCCCTCTTCTATCAAAAATCCGAACGAAAGAACCTGCAGTCATGATGGCCACACTTTCTGTCCAAGAAGCTATGGGATTCAAAGTCGACCGAGAGGCAGTAGCAACGCTAGTTTTGCCTCAACTATGGTCGATGTCGATCGGTCCTTGTACGTCTTGCCTCACACTAAACATGATCCTCGATTAACAAGAACAAGTGTTGAGCGTTGGCCAATTCCAAAGGTTCATGCAAGTCATCAAAAAGTTGGGCGACCGTGTAGAGAAAGAGCATGATCAGTTCCTACGGGACTCTCAACGTCTGGAGGATCGTTCAGGCATTTCAGCCGATGGCACAGCGGCACCAATGGAATTACCTCCAATGTGGATTTTGAAAGTTTAGTGGGCAATGCGAATGGACCCACAGTCAAACCAGACACTGCTATCGACAGCAACGCAAATTGGGACGATGATGTATGGGGTAGTATTTTCAGTACCAATACGGTAAATCAATTTATTAAGAAATTGATATATGCACTGACTGGCTTGACAGACTACGGGATCGCAACAACCATTAGCATCCCCTACAATCCAATCTCGACCTGCTACTATATCTCATACTTCTCCCCCACTTCCAAGCAACACGACGAGGATCAATTCATACCAAACTCGTTCGTCAAACCTTAACGCAACATCAATTGCAACGAGTTCACCCCCAACTGTCTCGCCTGCGAATTTACCACGTTTCAGTCCACCTCCTTCAAATGTGGCACGCCCATCGTATTCTCAAAGCTCGTTTCCTACCCCTCCACGACAACCGCAACCACCATCCTTTATGTCTCAACCTGTCCAATCTAGGCCATCATCTACGCCATCCAATTTCTCTGGTCCAAATTATAATATACAGCTGTCTAGTCAAGTATCTACCCCTTCAACATTTTCGACTGCAACTACACCCATGACATTCTCCGCTCCTTCTACCAATCCAGTTGTCCCTTTATTGCCACAACAATTCAGCATGAACGCCTCTACTTTGCCTACACTTCCGCAGATGGGAGGTGGCCTCCTTATGCCATCGAAACCGGCTCAATCTTCGACAACCAGACAAAACAATATGTTGTCCAAGGACGATTGGGGCGATTTTGATCCATTGTCATAGAAGAATGATCTTCACATCTTTTAACATCCTTCAGAGCAATCATGGATATTTATGGGATTTATTTATTTAGATTCAACATTTTGTAGACTGAGCTGACCGCCAAGCAAGCCATTCAGTATGATATTCGCCCCAATCTTTGAGGATATTAAGTTTGCGTCCTTGCACATGATGCTTTGCACACCTTCATTTATACTTTTGATTGAGTATGAAGAAGATGGAGGAAGATTCAATGAAGACATACAAAGTTGGCACCCATCCTCACATGGGCAATTGTTAACAACCATCCGAGCCCGGGCGAGAATATTTTGCACTCAGGACAATGGGTTAGTTAGGCAGTTTGCAGGAATCACTTAATAATGAACTTACCATGATCAAATGCCCGGCCTACTATGCCACCCGTCTTCCCCGCGGCATCATAAAAGATCAGCCTGTTTTATTAATGTCAACGAATGTACGAAGTCGGTAATTCAAGTTGAACAACTTACCTTGGAAATCGTTTGCCAGGCGAGTTATCGTCCTTGTCTTCTTCTTTGGCCACTCGACAATCTGTCTTCACATCCTGTGATAGAGCAAATTGGTTCAGGAATGCATGCTCAGTGGCATGGATGGCCGCGGCACTGTCGATTTCTTCGACTTGGAGCGATTCTAAGATATCGGTTGGTAAATCGATCCAAAAACCAAGGGCTTCACGTTCCCAAGGAGGGGTAATCAGTTCAACGGCATCCAGAATAACATTCCCTCTGAAAATGACCAAAAAGCATTAGTTCATTGCTGTTACATCTAACTGCCTGGCATACCTGATCTTGAAGAATCCTTAAAATTATGATAAGCATAGTGTGACGAATAAATAACAAAAACTCACCGAAAACTTTGACGTGGACATTCACTCCTAAAACGAATACATAAAAGTTGAAACAACCAAGAAACAACCTAACAACAGAAACTCACTGCCAAATTCGACGGGATGGTCATTGACGGACATGGTGCGAAATGTTTGAAGAGGCTCGATGCGGCTATATAGTTGCTTCAGCAATCGATTTATCAATGAACGACAATCCTTCCTACGTGAGGTCCCTAGCCAAGTATGAAGCGGCATGAACAATTGAGACGGTGGCAGAGTTTTACTTGGATACCCACCTTGGTGATGTGATATAATTGACATCTTCGCGAATGACTTTCGCCGTTTTTTCGTCATGGCTTATTTCGTCGATCTGAGACATATGGTTAGCTGTTAAATACAAATGTTATGAAGGTTATTAAGCCTCACAATAAAGCTTTCGCCTTGATGCATAAACTCAAATCCTCAGGTAAGTAGTTTGCACGGGAGTGAATGAGTATTAGTGCCTACCACACCGCCCTCATATAGTTCGAATAAGGCACGGGAAACTTCAACTTCTTCCAACATGTAGGCAGCTTGTTGTGTTCTATCCTTTCTTATCTCAACAACCACGTAGGTATCTTCTTGTGCGCCGCCTAAATACCCAAGTCGATTAATATTTGAAAAATGTCTATGCGAAAGGGCTTACGGATTGAGACATGCCTAGATGGAAAAGGCAAGAATTTCGGGTGTGCGTGGTACCTGGGGAAGTTGCATCTGATTACACTGTGACCAAAGTTGATAGAAGACTTCTCACCACCCATCTTCATCCCGTTTAAGTTTATTCTTGCATATTTCCATTGTCATTGGACCGAACCATTTCGCGTCGTCCGATGTCAAGGGTATCTCGTATGCAGCACATTGTAAATGTGCTAAGAAATGGGCATGAGATATAGCATAGCGGAATAACAGAAGCGAGCAACCTTCCAGGATGAGGTCATTGTCAATATCAAGTATAAGATCATCCAATGAATTTTCGAAAAGTTCGAGGGATTTTGAACAAAATGTTGGTCAATTGGAAACGGATCTGCAACCATGATCGCGAGGGAATCCCGAGATCGACGACCAGCTCTACCAGCTTGTTGTTTCTGCGCACTGTGAACAAAGGAGTGCACACTGAAATTAATTTTCCGACTTACAAAGTTAGAAATTGTCATAGGAAATCCGAGCATGATAACGGCATCAAGAGCTCCAATATCAATGCCCAATTCTAGCGCGTTAGTGGCAATGATACCAAGTAATTGACCAGAGAAAGCTTCATGCTCGATTTTTCGGCGATCCTAACCTTGTTATTAGTCAAGTCAATATCTCGAATTTGCAACGCCTCTACGGACCTCACGAGTATAACCTAGCCAAAAGCAGCGGTTAATATGATCGTGCAATACACTCATATCACACAGAGATTCTTACCTCCCCTATAACTCTAACTTTATCCAAAATATCTAACCGTCCTTCATTGCTTAGATCGGATTTGATCGTTTCATGGCCTACATCGAAATTGTGACTCCAACCGCTCCAAGTGGAAATACAGCACGTAATTTACCAGTTCGCAAACTTTCGTATCTGAGAGAGATGTGTAAGTAAATCTGAGATAGTCCATCAATATGCATAAATTGAGAGCATACCTTGCAAAAAAGGATGACGCGAAAACCCTTTTTCATGAGGAAACGCATGAGGTTCGACGCCTCAGAAAGAGAAGAACGTCTGCCCAGAGATGGATCCATTTCATCCACAAGCGGAGGGTTCCAGATGAGATAATCTTTAGCACCAGACGGCGCCCCATCATTCGATACGACTTCCACTTCTGATGCATCTAATGCAAACATCTTGGACATATATTCAGCTGGGTTTGCTAGTGTTGCACTGCATGAAACGAAGAGGATGCGTCGATCTGAGGGAATCATGTAGTAATCAATACAGTGTTAGAATACTTAGAAGGATACGCACTTCCAATAGCTGAGCAAACCCGGCGAAAACGTCGCAAGATTGCGCAACATGACTTAAGAAGTAGAAAATGGCAATTAGGATATGCGACATTCGAATTGACAAACAAAAAGCGTTACCTTCCCAAGAGCCCTGTATAGTAGTGCAGCTCGTCTACAGCCAGGATCTGAAAGAATCGAATCTCATCGACATAGCTTACATACAATAATTCAAAACTTCCAACCTTCAATCTCTTCAGAAAACTAGAAAGCAATGAGAAACTGTTTGAAAAAGCAAGGCAAGCGAACAAACCTTCGCCACATCTCCTCATTTGGAAGAATTGATGCGTGTAGGGTGTCCTGAAAAGTTGTAGACAATTGGTCTATGTATTTAATTCGGGGTGAGCGAGTGCGTACAAAGTTAGTTAATATCACTGAAGCCGTGTCACGAATTTCTATAAACGAGTTAGATGAATATTATATGTCAAGATCGTAATCCATTCAGCTAACCTTTTCTAGCCTCTTGGGACGTGTCTCCGTCATATGTAGCAACCTATCGAGTTATTAAGTTTACAAGAACGTTTGATCATCCATATAAATAAATGTACATACTTTCAATTTATTTAGTCCCGAACATTTGAAAGAGTTGCTCGAGTGAAGCTTTTGATCTTGAGCCAATGCCTAAGCTTGGTTTATAGATAGTTCACACTTGTAATCTGGGCATAAATACACACTTTGGTGGGAAAGACAAGAATGCGGTCGCGGTGGGATTTTCTTCCAGGTAGGTCAATAATGGAATCTAACGAATGATAGAGATTGTAAGATTGAGCAGGGGTGAAAGCTTCAATTCATCGAATGGCTTACTGACTTGATAGATGACACTTTTTCCTGATGCAGTACTAGTCGAAACGACGACATGTCGCCCTCTTCGAATGGCATCGATAGCAGCAACTTGATGTGAATATAGGGAATGTATATTTCGAGACGTTAGGACTGCGTCTGCGATGTTCTTGGAAATGGGTGGATCCAGAAGAGCTGCGGTAGGAAGGTGAGGTCATATTCACCAAATGGCCTGTAAAATCAAATACTAACAAGTCTGGGCTTCTTTCGCCTGGATAGTTCGTCGCGATATAATTTGATCTTTGTACCAGATCGAGGTCGAGACATTCGCTATCACCTCGTTCACTGAAGGACGTTCGTCCGAGTTTAGAGCGAGTTTCTCATCATCGGCCAACTCTGGACAGGCACTGAAGGATTTAAAGGAACATATATCTGTCCGGCGTTAACGAGTAAATCTACGGGATTGTCGCCTGTGGGAGTGGCAGTAAGAAGTCTAAAATGATTCAAAACTTAACATGCATGCCAATTGCGAAAAATGAAATGGACATACTCTTGTACTGCCTGTCGAAACCTTTCATTTCGCGATTCGATCAGTTTCTTTATGGCTGTAGGGGATAGTGCGGGGACCGAAGACAATGATCTGTGACGATACGTTTGATTTAGTGTTTTTAAGGGTAGAACAGTAGTTAGTTTACTGAGATGAGGCAGACGACTTTCTGCTGCTTGAATTATCCGCGAAGTCCAAGACTAGAACGTGTCCTTCTCGTTCAGAAGGTCGTAATGTGGCTTGTGAATAATCAACCGAACGGGCTGAAGTATTGTGTCCTTCATTCGTTTGCAATTCCGCAGATGGAATGTACGAGAATTTGACGAGGTCAGGAAGCAATGCTCTGATCCATAGATAAATATATATAACGCGTCATAGAACGAAGATTATAGACGCACTTAATCTCGGAAACCTGAGCGATCTCTAAAGGACTTTACATGACGTGAGTTAAATTCTCATAAGGCAATTCAAATGAAGTACTGTTTGAGGAGACCTTCAACTGAGGATCTGACTGCAGAAAAACTGACTGCCAGCTGCCTTTTGGAGAAATAAAGGCAAGAACTGTGTTGATAGCCTACATGGCAATTAATACTTCTACGACGTTTGCAATCGCGTAAACTGTTTGAATGACTTACTTTGAATGTCTAGAATTTTTGTCGAAAGAGATTGAGATAAAATGGGGATTAGTGGATGGGTTACCTTGAAAAGCTACCAATAACTGAGAACGGTGGCGATTTAAGCAAAGAACAGAAGATATACCAATTGAAAATGATCGGGCCAAGCAGTTTCTTCCATAAAAAATTTGTTCCAGACGGTCTGACCTTTTAACTTTCTTGTTCACCTCTCGTGAGTCCTTCTTTTCGCGGGTGCTTTAATAGCTACATTGCTTCCTGTTCCCGAGCTAGCAGCCTGAGTGGTTGTAATGTCAGTGGACGCCGCTGCTTTGCGCTTCGAAGCCTTTTTGGAAGACATTCGGTTTTCGCGTTCATAGGTGCAGCATAGAGGGAATGAGAACGTCGACTGCACAATACTTCAATGCCCAAAGTCCAAGGTTGCTCTTGAGTCTGGAGTCCGAACAGGCGCGCATGCCAAGCGAAGCATGATTTGATGGATGACAAATCATGGCACTGCCGGTTTTTCCGGAAGCGCCTGACACTTCCTCCTGCGCTCAACCAGCGCCCTTTCTTTCGACCAAATATCAAGATTCGTCTTTGCTGCTTTTCACCCCTATCTCGATTACGACACTATAACATGCTTTCATCAACCAATCTCACTATTATTGGAGTTTAGGTTGCTCAACTAAAGCTGCGCTCTGTCCGGCGGCCTCCACCTGAATCACGTTTCATTTCATCATCTAGACCCACTCCGCAGCAGCGTCATGTCTTAAAGCCTGCCTCGAGCCTGCCTTTCTGTAAATCGCTACTTCTTTCTCTGACATTGTATCTCCGTCAAAATGCGATTGAAATATTCTTGGTTGTTTCCGGCGTCTTTCCTCACCACCTCTTCTCTGGCCATACACCTGAGACACGACGCCTCTACTCCCTACGATGTTTCTGAGCTCGAGTTTTATACACAAGGAAAACAACAGCCAATATTCAGTGAACAGCTACATCTTCACTCACCATCTGAACATACATCAACGGTATACGAGACACTCGCCAGTAACCCGAGGTCTGCAACTTATTGAGAGCGCTTTAAATCTGGTTGACATTCTTATAACGCCTTGTTTCCAGATTTTCGTTGGTCACTAAAGCCATTAATTTCGTTGAAGATATTGCTTCACTTTTGAATGACACCACTTCCGAGTGTGTTGATTGTCTTCTCCTGTTTAAGCTTTTAATAACGTCCTTTCCATGCAGTTTGACCTTTTTTGCGCCCCCTGATCAAGTGTTGCGCCGTCCCCGAGGCTCTCCGCCTCCCAGGAACCTAACCTCTATCGGTGACTTGCTCGGTGATTCTATTATCACCAGTGGTTATCCCGATTTGACCGAAGTTTTGCCCTTGATCGATGAATTGGACACTGTTTTGGATGGAACCCCCGATCAAGACAAACGAAAGAAAATAGCCAAGGTTATCCTTCGTGCGATCTTGAGTTATCACATTATCCCAGGAACGGCATACAATGTCGTTTCGTTGGCCAGCAATATTACATATCCGACGCATCTCCAGATCGCTGGAGCCTTCGATGGAGAGCCATTGCGCCTAAGGATCACTCACAATGTCATCCCACCTGCCACGCACATAAATTTTTATACGAGGATTGCTCATCCGGATGTCAAAGCAACTAACGGTCAGTTGTTCTTTGGTTGTTCAACAAAGTACTGAAGACCTAGCGGCATTGTATAGGCATCATACACGTCGTTGACCATCCTCTTCTTCCTCCGCCTTCGGTCTTCCAGGAATTGTATCTGATCCCGCGTCACTTCTCAATCTTGGTATGTTTCAACTTCGTCTTTTTTTTTTTGGGTGGTACTAACAAATATTGTTCAGACATCTGCTCTGCAGCGTTCTAAACTTACCGATAATCTTGACCTGCGTTACATTCACGGAAAAGGCCTCGAAGGCACATCGTTGGTGACAATATTTGCACCCACTAACCGAGCCTTTGAGAGTTTGCCGGCGAAATTGCAATTGTTCTTGTTTTCACCTTTTGGAGAAAGAGTTTTGCAGAAATTGTTGCAGTACCATATTGTTCCAGGCGCAGCGGTACACTCAAGTAAGTCGTTTTTCAGCACTCTTCTCTTCCTTTTCCTGATGACGAGCAATAATCGTTTCTAGATTATATCCATGGCGACGCAAAAATGAATAATGAGGAACCTGCTCATAGGTATGTATCATATTTATGTCTTTTGATTCTCGAGTTTAACAATAAAATAAAGTCCGCCCGAAAGTGACCATGGCAAGACCAAGCCCCCAATTCTTGCCGAGCCTATCTTCTCGACCCACCTCACTCTAAACACTTTGTTCGAGAACCATACTCTTGGTACATACATCGTCCAAAAGAAGCTTACATTCCCTAAATTACCTGGCCACAAACAACCCTATCTAATCAACACAAAGGTCTTTGTGAACCATCACCCAGTTGTTGTGCCGGATGTCGTCAGTTTGAATGGTGCTATTCATGTGGTTAACAGGCTGCTCGATCCAAGGAAGAAGCCTCATCGCCATCATGAACACCATCATCATGGTCATCATCGCCATCACGAGGAAGAAGATTCGATCGATGACCCAATAGGTGACATCTGGGTAGACTGGGAAAGTTGGTTGCCTCAGTGGGCAGACGAGATGCAGTGAAATATTTCCGAGTCAAGTATATAGCCTCATGCGATGAAAAAAAATCTTTTACCGGTTGGATATCCCTTCTTACTTTGTGTAATTGTAAAAGCTTTGTGTTTTATAAGTAGCAGTGTATGGTAGTGTATATACAGTACGAATATTCAATCCGAATCTCGTTCATGTGATCGACGTCGTGAAGTGTACCAGTCTCTCTGTTGAAGAGATTTGGCGGCCATTCGTTGATGACTCCTTGTTTTCACATGAACATCCCATTCGGGTCCCTCTTCAATCATTACTGGGCGGTCATCTTGCACTGTACATGCAGTACATATACGTCGCTTTCTAGCTTGTAAAATTGACGCTGGGCTACATGAACAGATTAATCAATCACAAAGAATGACGAAGAACTGGATAATACGTACTCAACATTTTTACGGTCGACAAAGAGCAAATTTGATGCAGTTTCGGACAGGAGTTTAGGGTCAGGTAAGTCGCGACGAGCCAAAAAAGCTATGGAATAGTTAAACTTGCTAATTGACCAGAGAAATTGAATTATCCACCGTCTTGTATTTCGAAAGCTGGAACCTGCACGTTTTTCACCCAATCATCACCCAAAGCTAGTGCTTCAATCAGAAAAGTTTTCCGAATCGATATTGCATACGCACTTGTAGCATCCAACAAGTATAGCGGGACAATATTTTCGTCGATATTGGCTGCATCGACCGCAGGTATCAGCTTGTTCCGTATCCATGATATTTGTCGTTTGGCATATTGTCGTGTGGAAATTTTCATTCGCTCAGTAGCATCTTTAAATGTTGATTCGGAGGGGGAATCCAAATAACTGCAAAATTCCCTAAAACCTAAGTGAAATCAGAAATCAGTTCTATATAACTGAACTCTGCATTCAGATCTCACCAATAGATTGATAAATTCCGAGAGTATAGTCTGTAGCTGATGCTTCCTCTGACTCTGCAAGTGGTCGAGATTTTGCTATCTCGCGCAGGTCCTCGACTTCTTTGAGAAGGCCTTGCTATACATAGACGGTGTAAGTAACAATCTATATCTATGCTTCGGAAGTGAATTCGCACCGAAATCATCTCATCTACACGTATGTCGAGGCGTTCATTTAGAACAGATGGATTGGCATATAACCAGAAGCACAATGTCCTAAATCTGCAGCCATGCGGTTAGCGAATATTTCAAAAACGCAAATTTTTGATTTTACCTTGGTTTACTGTCGACAATGGAATTAGTAGATTGTTCAGCAATGATACTGCTGGGGGTTTTGCCTGACTCTTTCAGAATTTCAAGACTTCTTAAGACTTTTCGAGTATCTTTCCAATGCCAGCGCTGAGATATAATCGGATCTAGAACAGAAAGGAGTTTATGCAACTGGAAAGCTTGGTCTGGATCGGCTTTCGCTGAGGGTGCCTCTTCCGGCAAGTTCTCAAGCAGCGTCAAAAGCTCTGGAGGGAGAGAAGCGATAGACGCTTGCAGAGACTCAGACCATTCTACGACTTTCGGAGTTTCTGATACAGAAGGTTCTTTAGAAACCAGACGATTTGGGAAAATGAGGTGTTGGATCCAATACGAAGTCCCGCCAATAATGATCGGCAACTCGTTATTTTTATGCATATCGTCTATCTAATTACAAATTGATATCTGTAGTCAGTTATTCGACACAATGATGAATTAGACTAACCAGCTTTAGAGCGTCTTGAACCCATTCACCCACAACGTACTGTTCGCCAGGTTTTTTGAAGCCCATTAGCAAATGTGGAATGCCCTGTCGTTCGACTTCTGGGACTTTGTTTGTAAGGACGTCGAGACCCTGGTAGATCTGCATAGAATCCGCATTGATGATCTTTGCACCTCGCCAGCCCACGCTGCGACAAGTGCGATTCACATGTGAGGCAAGTTCAATAGCCAGTTTAGATTTTCCAACCCCTGTTGTACCGCATATCGTGATAATAGGTCGATATGGGATAGTCATGGATTGTGAATGCAAACTCAATGGAATGGCTATTTGAGCGCGAGCCTGAAAGAGGAGAAGAAGATGCTGAGCGAGAGATTCCAAATTCCAATCCAGGCTCTTCTGACGCAATCAATTGAGAACGCGTTGTTTGGCAAAGGAATGGCAGAAAAATACAACTTGCCGATCAATCCTAGTCTGCAATTAGTATTACCGCCTTGTCACTCATAATTCCAGTCTTATACTTACTTGCGTTTCTTTCGTGCAAACGCTGTAACCCCGGCATAGTCTTCTCGTATCGCTGAAACATGGCTTCAAGAGTTGCGCGAGTAAGTTTGGCCAACTTGAAGCCCGCGCGAGGCTCTCAACATAATGTCAGTCCTGTCTCTTCTACTTATTGGTCATGACTGACACCATGTTATCTAGCAAAAACGCGTGGGTCGTGGTCAAGGTTCAGGATATGGAAGAACTGCAGGCCGGGGTATGAATGGTCAGAAATCACGTTCTGGGCCAGGTATTAGGCCAGGGTTCGAAGGAGGACAAACGCCCATTACAAAATTATTCCCTAAGCGTGGCTTTGTTAACCAGTGAGGCTTCTCTTTTCCTCTTTCTCAGTGTACATTAGCTGAAATTATTCTATGAAGGAACGAGAAGACTTGGGCTCCCGTCAACCTCGATCGCATTCAGCATTGGATAGACCAAGGCCGTTTAACCTCTTCACCGGAAAATCCCATCACTGCTCGGGATTTGCTAATGAGTGGCTGCGTTCATAATGTTCATGACGGAATCAAAATTCTTGGAGATGTAAGTCGAAGATGTCTACTCACGTAATGCAATACTCATCTTGTGGGAATAGGGCTCCGAACACTTCAAAACACCAATTTATGTCATTGCGTCTAGAGCGAGCAAGAGCGCTATCGAAGCAATAGAGAAAACAGGCGGTAAAATTGTCTGCAAATTCTATAACAATCTCGCCCTTCGGGATTGTGTCGAAGGACGCATTGACAGGCTGTCTGCTGCGCCCACCCGCCGTGAGGATATCAGTAAGTGTTTGGGTTACTTTTCCCGGGATTGTCCTAACTAAACTCTTTCCACTAGTTTGGTACGGGAAACATCAGAATCGAGGGTTCATATCTCCTGCCACTCTGAAATCACTGGATGGCCTGCCATTTGTAGAGGAACGATGGAAGCAACTCTCAACCGCGCTAGGTCGTTGGAAGAAGCAACAGGTCATCGTGGATTCAGATAGTAAACTATAAGTAATATAGTACTAAGATTCTATTATCTATCAACATTCATCTTATCCTCTGAGGTGTTACGTTCGGGAGAACGAGAACGAGAAGGTGATCTTGATGGACTTCGGGATACATATCTGGACTCTCCGTCGATGGGAGATCGACTTCGGCTGCGAGACTGAGGACTCGAGCCACGACTGCTGGTTCTGCTCCTACTCCTGCTTTTGCTCCTGCTCCTACTTCTGCTTCTACTTCTGCTCCTACTACCACTCCTACTGCTCCCTCTTGGACTTTCATCGCCTTCGTGGTCACTTTCGCCTTCCATTGCAGCCAACAGCCTGGATTTTCGAGGTCCTAGTTCACCATTCTCTTCCAAAACCGATCTTTTAGCAATTCTGGGCATTATTATATCACAAACCCTCTCCTCTGTCAAGAGACTGTAAACGAATTCGTCCATAAAAACCAACGAATAGCCACCTTGAATCAATCAGCGTACACCTTCCATGGTAAAAGAGTGATACTCACCCATGTCCCTTAACCTGAGTTTACGATAATCTTTGAGTAGGGGTTCCAATAGTTCGTACACATCAACAGCTCGAAAAGTCATGCGGATGTAGAGTGCTGCAAGGGCTCGTAGATATCTGGAAGAAAATCAATGAGATTCTTTTTATGAATGGCGAATAACGAACTTGAATTCTTCTGCGCGCAGATATTCGACTAAAATCTCCTTCTCAGGTTGGATCTGGAGAAGCTTCAATAGTAGACACAGGAATTCCGTGGGCCGCTGGTTTCCATAAACACCACCGATGAACCGAACTTCGATTGCTTTATCAATGAGGGATTCAGCTAAAGAGATACAAATGAGTCTCCAAGTAAAGGCGAATTATAATATTTCTCTAACCTGTTAACGCAAAACAGTGTTCTTTCCAGAACGTAGACTCATATATTCGATTTCGAATCACCGTTTCAACTAAGAACTAATTAAATGAGAGGAGGACCATGGTTTCGAGAATGGATCTCACCTGAGGATTTTGACCATGGATTGCCTGGGCCCCGGTTATGGTAGTATTCGCCATAGTCAATTGAAAGTCTGGAGGCCTATGACAGTGGTTGTTGGTAACGAATAAAGAACAGACGACGTTCTGTTTGGCTCTGCTTGAAGCTTGGAGGCTTTTCAACTTGGGGCTACGACAAGGCTACACCATTGCGATCTAATTGCACTCCATATGCTACATGCCATGACTTCTGGGCGGATCTTATTCGTTTCTAAGTAGTTCTTTCGAATGCTGAACTCTCGGTCTGTGATTTGCCTGCTATCCCGTTTCGCAGATGAGAAATACTAAACTTTGATGTAACTTCCATACAGCGCACTGCAGTTCCATTGAGAAAAGGTCAATTCCATCTCAGGCTACAAGCATCGAAACGTCCCGCCTTTATGTTGGCATTGAATGGGACTTCTTCACGTTCAATTCGCTCCTGTTCTGGCCAGGAATCGGACATACCTGAATACTTGTACTTTCGCCAAATCTCCCATTTGCATATGTCAAGGTAATAACCTTACTATCACCTCAGGATCCCCAGGTGCCCGTAGATTTTGGTCGCGGCTTTGATACTCTCAGAACTCTATTGCCAACCAGAGGGCTTCGGAAACGGGGCGACGGTTCTACATGTGTAATTGTCCACCTTGGAGTTTTGTCAACAATCTACACAGGAAGGTATGTACGCAACTCCTATGCTGTCAACATTATCTAACTGGCGATGGTTTTCGGGTAGATGAAGCCAATCTCCTTGTGTGAGACGAGTGATATTCAAGGAGGGAATACGAGTGCAGTGTGAGTACAATCTTTTGTCTTCGGCTCCGTCTATCGAACTCACACAATTGTTTTTTATCCCGACATTCGCCGTAGAAAGCTCTCGACACACTCCCTTTCCAATATGTTCTGATATACGAGGGAGTATCTGGAGGTTCTGGAGAGGCTTTAGTGGTGTTTTGCAAACTATTTGTGAGGGCGAACGCATGCCTGTACTCCGTCATGACGGAATTGTATCAGTCGTTGGAGTAATCAGTCAACTTTATGGCTATTGTAGGACCTCGTATATTCAGAATAGACTAGCATTGAATCAGAGAGACTGTGCGCGAAAGCAATAATGCAAATGTGTCAACTTCGGTTTTGCGGACAGGCATTTATGTATCAACTTGTGCCAGTGAGCCTGACCTGATTTGTCGGCTTGTTCCTTACCTCCTACTTCTCCACCGCCGTTTCAGAAGGCTTGCACTAACTCTCGTATCTCGAGAGGATGGCCACGACGGCGAGTATACCGGCTTACCTACTGCCAGGTGTTCCAGTTCATCAGCCACCTCATCTTGAGGGTGATGCTAGCCTGGCTACAGAAATTCTACCAGGCCCTCCGTCCTCTGTCACTCTCCAACAGAATGCTCTAAAGCGCGATCCTAAGAAACCCTCCATGGCCTATTCATATCTTCCGACCTCTGATCCTGGATCTACGTATTCTGGGCTTACGCATGGAACTTTGATTGGGCAAGACCTTGAAGGCCCCCGCAAGCGTTCCAGAGTAGACAAAGGGTGCGCAATTTTTTTACGATATTCTGCCAAGAATCCATGCTCATTTTTGTATCTTCATCAACTTGTATCGATATCTTCTTGCTGCTGGGCTGTCCGACTCTGATGCAACGTCGTCAACACGCTTTCAGGCCTGCGACGGGTCGAGCGCAACGGGCCTCAGCGCGTAATCAAGGCAGCAGCAGCGCACATGCGGTGGCTCTGGATCCTTCAACATCCATAGACTGCTCTTCAAATTCTGTTTCCCAACCCATCGTAATAGATTCGGACTCGTCTGCCGTTGTTTTGGACAAGGAACCGTCCCTTTCAAGGTCGAACTCATCCACTAATCTCCTGGACCCATCGCTACCTTCCGCCCCGAGCGGCAGGTCGAAACGGAGGGATAAGGGAAAGGAAAAGGAAAAGGAAAGGAGTTGGAGAGTCCTCCACTTCGAGTGAAAGAAGAACCAAAGCTATTCTCTCTGAACTCACCAGAGCCATCAAACAATCTTGTGCGTTGATTTTTGAAAAATTCCACATTGTCTAATACATGCTTTCCTATTAGCTCAATAATGAAGATCATTGTTCCTCATGTCGTTCCTATGGCTCTTTGGTATATTGCGATGGTTGCCCAAGAGCGTTCCACTTTTGGTGCCTGGACCCTCCCCTGGAAGGCGTTGATGATGACGGCGATGCTCGGTGGTTCTGTTCCACGTGTGTAGCTCGCAAGGTGATCGCTATCTCCCACCCGCTTAGGCTCACACACACACACATGCTGACGCTTGAACGACAGCATCCCCCCCGCAAACCTCCTCCATCGCTTCTGTCTGCCGTTATTCATCACCTGCAAATCTCTAACCCGGTAGAATTTCAACTTCCAGAGGACATAAGGACCTACTTCAAAGATGGTAAATGATTTCCAACCACTCCGCATATTCTTATTCATAACCTTCTCAATTAGTTGGCACGGGAGCGAAGGGCAACTACTTCGATAGCTCAGGAATCAAACCACCCCGCCTAAAGCGAGTCTGGTCCATCTTATTCTTGTTTGGGGACAAACTGACTATTTTTCAGTCGTCATGGCCAACTAGAGGATCGAGACCCATACCGACTTCGCGATAGGAATGGTGGCCAGTTCTTTGCTTTCAATGTGGCATATCTGCCCTTCCTGATAGTCTGTCGGCAACTGCGCCTGCTGCAAAACGGATTCGGAGATCTACGTCAAAAGCAAGTACCCCTGATGCGTGGAAAAGTATCATATCTTGTGACTATTGTAGCCTGCACTGGCACATGGATTGCCTTGACCCTCCTCTCTTAACATTGCCACCATTCAACAAGAAATGGATGTGTCCCAATCATGCCGAACGCGTATTGGTTAGCAGATATTTGATAATATTTCTATTCTATCTTTTTGACTGTATGTGATATAGCCACACAAGCGCCGCATTCCAAAGCAGCATGCCACTCCCATTGAAATCACAAAACCCCGTCAATTTAATAATGGTAATATAGAAGTTATTCATCCGGAATATTCTTCAACTCTGCCCACTCGCAACATGCCCGCCGATGAAGTCCTTATCAACGGACGTCGGTATCGTGTCCCAGAACGTGTCATTGTCCTCGACTTTTGGAATAAACTCAATAAGTGGGATGAGCATATAACCCAGTACGTTATGTATTCATCTCAGCTTCATGAGACGCTGACTTGAGAAACAGGGATATGGGTTGACTTCTGGGATGTCTTCTCCCCTAACCTCACTCAGCTCTTTGGATGACTCTGATGATCTACCAACGCCTCTTGGAGATGTAAATGGAGATCTTGATGATCTTTCTGCAGCACAAGTAAATCTATTGTCATATAGTATAGGCTAGTACTAACTTCTTTCAGTTATTGTGCGCCTTCTCTACTGCAAAAAGAGCTGAAGCTTCGCAAGCCGTTGGTAAGACGGTGCATGAAAGGAGCGTACAAACAGAACCAGAACCTTCCAAACTTCCTGTAAAGAATAAAGTCGGACGACCTAGGAAGGTAATTCATCGATATCTCTCCTCATTTTGGTACACTGAATTATTGCGATAAAACCAGTATCCTCTTCCAGAACCCCTTATAAATGGGCAAGGCCTCAATCGATCAAGTGAATCAACAAATACGTCCTCAAGCGTCACTATATCTGCTGTGCGAAGGAGACGAATGTCGCAACATGTCGCTTCTGAACCTAGTACACGACAACTAAGATCTAAGAGCAAAAATCATATTGCCGATACGCCTCTCACAAGCTTATCGTCTTTGGTAACGTGAATCCACATTGTCAGCTATATAGATGCTAATATATTTGCATTAGAGCTCTTTGAAGCAAGGTGATGAAGGCCCTGTACTTCCAAGTGGCCTAAATTTGGTCACAAATCCACAAAACAAGGCGAAAACCGTCAACGTTAAGGTACGAATATGTTGTATTATACCTGCTAAGTGCTCCGTCATAACTTTAGACTCCGTAGATGGAAGAAATCGATACTCCCCTATCGATGAATTCATCCTTCCTTGAAAATGCTACATCGTCTTCAAGCGCAATACCCAAGGTGGGAATTATATCTTCGACTTTACCTGCTAACCATATTCATTTCATTTGAAACAGATTTCTCGGACTACTCGTACCCCTCGACAGTCAAAACAGAAAGACGCTGACGGTCCCGTAAAGGATACAAAGGAAAAACGTGGAAGGAAACGCAAAATCCGAGATGAAGAAATACCTCCTGTTGCAAGCGAGAACGGAAATAATGTCGACGATCGTCGAGACATTGCCAAGCCTGGCAAGGACGAAAAAACAGACAAAGCGGATAAACAGGACAAGGAAAGTAGGAAAGCGAAACGGACTCCAGCTCGTGCGGTACAACTACAACCAGCAAACCAAGAAACACCGCCAGCTTCATCTGCAGCCCCCCTTCTTTCACCGACCTTGTCGATCACACCCTCACTTAAAATCCGTCTTCCGCGTTTAAGCAATCTCAACACATCCAATAACTCTTTTGCTTTGTCTACCCCGCATTTAGAGTCTCCAACTCGACGTTAAACTGTACGCAGAGCTTTATGATTTATTACATTAATTCAAACGCAATCCATCGTTCTTCTATTCTGTCACTTCAATTGTGTCACTTATCAACTGTTTATGATTAATCGTCGCTAAGTATTAGTACTACTAAAGGACGTTGTTAAGGTTAGACATTTCTTCTGATAGAAAGGTTATACTATTATAATCGTCAATCTCGTACATACTGTAAAGAATTGTATTGGTCCTTGATTGGTCCTGTGGTGCAAGTGCAATGTCCTTCCGGATCCCCGCCAGTTTATTTTTCTGGCCATTGGTAACCCGAGGAATTTATTTGTTATTACGTAATAAATGATCATCGGGCCGCCAAAAGTTAGCAACTTTTCTGGACCAACCGCTTGCCAAACGCTACTTCGGACGATACTGTACAATAGCTCAATCATCGATTGAACGTCCAACGCCTGAAATTCAGCAATTCTTTGTAATCTTATAAACTTGCAACATGAGCCGCGGTGGAAGAGGTTTGGCAGCCGGGGTGGTGGAGGTTAGTCTGCCTTCATGAAAAATTCCAATACTACTAACTTCACATCAAGCTCCTCGTGGGGGTGGAAGGGGAGGGTATCAACAACGCGATTTTGGCCCTCCAGACCAAGTGCTAGGTCAGCCATTCTTGCCTGCAGAAATTTCAACCTTCTAAAAGGTCTCCCAAATCCTCCTCTAGAAATGGCACCTTCGTTCATGCTGTTGAGGACGAGATGCTCTGCTCTTCGCTAATACCAGACAAAGTCCCATATTTCAACGCTCCAATATATCTTCAGAACAAGTCCCAAATTGGCAAGGTTGATGAAATCCTGGGACCTATCAACGAAGTCTATTTCTCCATCAAAATGGGTGAAGGAATGGTTGCAAGTAGTTTCAAAAAGGGTGACAGGTCTACATCGGGGGTGATAAACTTTTACCGATCGAACGATTTTTGCCCAAACCAAAAGTGGCTGGAGGTATGTCATTTTTCGAGCTTTCTCAATGCTTATGAAGCTGACTGATGTTCCGTGGAAGGTGTTACAAGTAAGAGACGACTTTTCATTCAGTATATTTATTCAAATTTAATCCTTCTTTTTAGAACGTGGTCGTGGCGGACGTGGTGGGCCACCAGGACGTGGTGGCCGCGGTGCCCCAGGCGGGCGTGGTGGATTCCCATCGAGGGGTGGCGCTAGAGGTGGCCCAAGGGGTGGCTTTTCTGGCGGTCGGGGTGGAGGAAGAGGTGGAGGCTTCAGAGGAGGAGATCGTGGTGGGCGTGGGGGCGGCTTTGGTCGTGGAGGTGGACGAGGTTTTCGAGGATCATAATTCGTGTGATTGGATAGATTTACTTATTTGCATTCCAAGTTCTCCCTATGTCGTCACGCCACCTCAGATTATTGAAGCCCCAAGTACGTTGCTTTTATATTGAAACATATTATCAGATAGCCAATCTGCAGAGAATACACACAATTATATAGGACATGGAAGAACAGAGCAACCGATATAGAAATACAACCGCAATATCGTTTCATAGATTTATGGTTGAGGGCCTTGACTTCAGCAGTTATACTCTGAACTCTATGCCCTCGTTCCTGCTGTCTTGATACCGTCTAGAGAGGATGAGTGGGAAACAAACGAATGAGATATTAGTAGGACATACTTGAGTTAGTTCATTGGCCAAAGCAGAAGTGTTCTGCAATATTCTTCAATTCGTTGTTGGCGAATGCCTGGGGTATCCTTGAGCTACGTTACTGATCTCGTGTATCTTTCCACTTACTATCTTCTTCTGATGTCAATTGTTCCTCGGACCATCATCAATAGGGACTGTAAAGGTGGCAGTATCAAGATCTCGATGTTGAGCCAGAAGATTCACGACCGTAGATTCAATTTCTGAAGGAATACTTCGTCTTGTCTCTGCTATGCGTTTGTGCCATTGTAGACGCGTATCAGCCAAGGACCATATCCTTCTATCTAGGGTTTCGTCAAAAACTTCCATGTCTATTCCATCCATGAGATTTACATAAATACACAGGCAATTTGAAGCGCACCTCTGCCACCTTCATCCAGGGACTCGAAGTTATGACCATTTACGCGAAGGTTGGGTTGAGCCAAACTGAACGTCTTTTCAATGAACTATAGAAACATAATCGCGTCAATTGCCTAGTATGCATTTGAGGAGTACACTTGGGAAGCCGACTTGTGCCAAATGAGCCATTATCGCGTCCTTTTCATCTTCAATGTCCCGTAAGACCGCTTGTTCCTGTAATTTTGATAGCGCTGCTTCCTCGTAGTTGGATCGGACCTTCTTCCAATCTTGTACGGAACCTACGGATACACGGGGTATATCTTCTCGATTCTCCATAGGCGTGCTGATGAACAAAACTGACGCGACAAGATGTAATAAGTAGAACGAATTATGATTTCAACAAAAGAACGCGTTCGCCGTTGAACAACTGCAGATTGCCATATGCAACCACGTGATACATTCACGTCATCGTGAGCGTGTCGGTGTCAATAGCTTCAATTAGCGTCCTTGGTTCCGTTGAGTGCTGTGCTCTTCTCTATACATACACCCAAACCACCTCCCTTGCAACTGGGACAGCTCGAAATACTTCAACACGTATCGTCGACTGAAATGACACTGACGACACTGTAATCCCGCTTCAAGTTACCAAGAACTCATCGTTTCTGTGTTGAAGACATTACCTTCCGACTTCCGAACATGCCTTGGTACTCGTCTTGGATACCAGGACTCCCAAACTTCAACTTTTCGATTCCTGCCAGTATTCAGGGCCGTTTTATTGCCTTCGCTCTGAAGAAATCTCTTGGACATCTTTTGAAGCCGGGGCAACTCGATTATCGACAAATCGACTCGCAAATTGGCTCTGGTTATGTCCAAGTCAATGATCTGGAGCTGAATTCGGAGGTAAGAAACTATGATTGGCCCTTTGAGTACTCTTTCTCACTCCTTTGAATAGACCGTAATGGTATTTGACGGGGCTACCCCTAACTTTACAAGCCGGGACGATTTCTTCTGTCAAAGTTCGCATTCCATGGCCTAACCCTTTGGCTTCCACCCTAGGCTTTTCCTTGAATTCCATTCACCTCACCTTTGTGTCGCTCCTAAAGCTGACGTTGGACCACGCCCAGATGTCGACCTTACAGATCGGTTGCATCGGTGGCGGAGTCATTTATCCATGAAGAATTATCCGCTCGGGAAGAAGAAACACTTTGGCAGTCTTTACATCATGAACTAGCAGTTCAGCCAGACACCGATGATCGATCCCTGCCAGGAGGATTGGATTCCCGACAAACACGTCCGAATTACATAAATTCGACAATGATCCGGCAGGGATCTCAGTCTTTGCCACTCTTATCGAACGTTTGCTTGCGCGGTTCGAGTTTGATGCTCAGGATATCAAGATCACTTTGGTTCACCCGAACAATATCAGCTTGACGCTATTTCTTCAAGATATCCGATATCACGCTGATGCGCAGGAACCTCAGATCGAGTGCTTCTGCAGAAACTCCTATAAGAGGCGAACGACATACCTTATCTATCAGTGGGGTATCATTATCATCGCGCGACCTCCATGTGCAACTGGAACGATCTTCATTATCTACAAGCACTGAGTCACCTACCCATTCTTCCAGTGCAGCGACATCTCGACCGCTGTCTCGCGCTTCCTCCGATGCATCTATGGACGAAGAAACTCAATTTACCATGTCTCAATCATTGGCTTTTCTACCCCCAAGACCACTGTCACCTTCAAGTTCAGCTTCAAGTAGCATGTATGAGAGCGCAATATCAAATGTTTCTTCCATTCACCCTATGCCAGACGATCTCGATGAAAATCCTCATCTACCTTCAACTGAACTTGAAGAAGAAAACATGATATCATTCGGATCCCAGCCAATTTATTCAAAGTGAAGACACCTTCACCGTCAGCACCAGTTTCAGAGGATGATCCTTTCATATCTTCCTCAAATTCGACTTCTCCATCAGAAGACCAGCTACAAATCGCACTGTCGATTGGCGTTATAAGCTGTGCTCTCAGGCCATGGCAAATACTCGGCCTTCTACGCTTGGCGCATGCTATCGCCCCGCCACAGGATCTAATGAAAACTAGGCCACCTCAAATACTTCTCTGCAGGAGCTTCCCCTCCATAACAGCTAGAGCTGATATTCGAGCTGCCGTCTTTCTTCTAATCCCCATGGAACACATCAAGGAAACAATTCTAGAAAGATATCAACCAAGGGCTTCTTCGACCGGCCCCTTATTCCTCCCACACTGGAATTTGGATACACGCGCATTTTCATGGATTCAATATCTTCTTCGTTGTCAATTCCCATTGAATCGTTTATGAAGGAAACGAAGTTGAAATCGTCTCCTACCACGAAACTTTCTCCATTGATAAGCTTCGAGATCAGCCTCTCGGACCTTTCGATATTCTTATTCAACAAGCCGATCAACGATTTGACTACCAGCCTTGTCTCTTTCCCTCTGCTCATCACAGACCCACATCTGTTAGTGCAATACCCAAGGCCGCATATTCATCGTCAAAATGGTCAAACCCAACCTTTCCTTCCAACCTTCGATATCATTGCTTGGGAACGTGAAACTAGCAAGAATTTCAGCACACATCCCATTGGCGTTGCCAACCTCCGAGGACCAGCGCATCCGATCCTTCACATATAGGTCTTGAGCCAGAAGCCTTCTTATCAGGGAGCTCAGGACATCCAGCCGTGCGGGTCATTGGCAATCGCTCCGTAATCGCGGGGGGAGACAGGTCTATGGCGGCTGAAAACACCGACGACTTGAATATACAAATCGCCCCTCTTCACATCCGCGTCGATCTGCAGCACATCCTACAACCTGAAGGTCCTCTCACATTTTTTGAGGATCTCCTGTTATCTGAGATCCCAATCAGCGATGAAGCCTCATTTTCGTCTGGAACCACGGTTGATAGATCTCTCATTGCTTCAGATAGAAAGGGACCGGAAAGACAAAGACGATCAACCCATACCGGAGGTGCAGCACGGCGTTCTCACATTGGTATCAACTTCCATGCTGTTAGGTTGTCCGTCCGTTGTCCACCACCACCACCACAGTCCACCAGTCGTTCAGGTGCTTTGGTTATGGACCTCTATGGTGCTAGAATAAGTATTGGCTCAGAAGGTTCCAAGCCTTCAGCAAAATTTGCAGATCAGGATGGCCCACGAACGCGGGAGTGGAACATGTTTGAAGAAAACGTTCTACTGAAGGCTACATTTAACAGGGCCAATTTAGCATGCTCTATGGTTAATGAGAAGACGGCAACTTCATTTGTGTCAATCGGGCCGCTGACTGATGACAGTTCTGGACAATTCACGGCCACTGAAGAAAATCCTCCGTCTTTGCAACCTCTTATCGTTATAATCTCACCTAATTCGAATAAATCAGACGTGGCGCCTTCCCTGGCTCTTAGTATTGACATCCCTTCAGTGCTCGTGGATTTTTCTAAACCCGTATATGATTCCCTGCAATACTGGGCTGACGATGTAAGTCAACTTTTGGAGCATCTTACAGGGCATGACAAAGAGAAGGAGGTGAGCAATAGTAGAGACACAAGTCTTATTGGCAGCCGCTTCTTTGCGAAGTCGAGGAATGGCAGTGGGAGTGCTATGGGCAGTAGCACCAGTGAGGCTGCAGAAAATGTAATCAAGCTTTCAGTCACAGAGGGTAAGCCTCCTACATGTTATTTATGTGGGATATCCTATCAAATCGAAATATAGCTGTTGTCAGAGTGCTCGTTCCACGAACAGATACCGAGAAATCAGAATCGCGCCCCTTCTACATCAATGCATCTGACCTCGATATTCTAGTCGAGATTAATCCCGACCACAAGGTAGATCTCACAAAACCCCACTTTTGCACCTTGATTAATATCATACTCAAGCAACAAACGATTCTAACCGTTGGGGTCTTGGATTTGGTCATCGAAAATACTTCGAAAGAAGGAAATCGGCAAAGATTCCTGGCTCTGACGTCTCCCCATTCTCTGGTACGTGGCTTCTTACTCTTAAAATGAATATAATGTTATCGTTTGCTTTTTGCTAGTCTACTACCGCCAAATCGATTCTTAAACTAAGATTCTCAACAGCTACTACCCCCGAGACCAGTAGCAAAGAAACGCGCATCAGGTTGACTTTAAGCGGTTTCACCTACACCTTTTTCCCCGACCTTCATTGGATATCTGATTTGTTGGCCTTCGTAAAGAATCCTCCTGGAGTAGGTCCATTCATTGAATACGGCATTTTTGAGCTGTACTGATAGTATATGCCATAGACATTCGAGTCGGTGATACCCAGCGATCGCACCCGTATATTTGTGAAGATATCTGATGGATCTATACGCATTCTTGCTCCCATATACCCTGGCGCTCTGGTTTCTTATATGCAAGAATTGGAGTTTTCGACGGACGTAATAGGTGACTCTCGAGACTCATCCTTCCACATTATCGCGACTAGCCTTGCGTTGTTGGCTATCGATGATACTCAGGATCAAGCTTCACAGGGGGAGGACACACGTTCTACTCGGGGAATTTCAGCTTGGACGGTGACATATTTGTTGGTTGCTTTTGGAATTCGTTGTCTAATATATATTTCAGACCATTGGTTATGCGCTTCTTGCCGAAGTCTCTGAGCTTGATACAACTATTATAAATCAGCTTGCTACCAGCCCACTGTGGAAGGTATTTGCCATAATTCTTTAAATTGTATCGTTCGATCGTAATCAGTCCTTCAGGTCCTGGTGGAGCGTATTGTACTTCGCCTGCACTTATGTGCAGATACCTTGACTGCAGTATCAACGTTCGGTCAGGATCTAGGCACTTTGTTCAAGAACCCTGATGAGGAGTGAGTACATTGTTTCAAGCTTGAAACTTTGACTAACGAGTGATAGACCTAAACCTTCAAACAGAAAGCCTGCAATGGTAGGAAGATCTACCAGAGAAGGCACTGCGCTTATGTGTGCGTTTACATCTTTTCCTATCAAATTGCTTGTGACTTATTCATTCTGGTATTATAGCCTCAGTTGAAGATCTGGCGTTTAAAAGAATGCCAGACATCGGACCTCCGCCTGATATGATATATGACGACCTGCCGACAAACTTGGATTATTTAGATGAATCTTTCGGTGCTGCAGCTGGTCTACGAGAACTTGTTGATGAAGATCTAGACGAATTTGACGACAGGGCAATTGACACACAGGCCGCAACGGACGAGTCTATCGTTTCAAGAGTTGGCGGGGAAACCATCAAAGTATTTGACTCCAAAGGACTTGACCTTGTGGAAGATTACTATTTGTCCATACCACCTGAGAAATCTCAGGGCACATCCTAGTAAGTTTTTTAGTGCCCTCCATCGAACTTTTCTAAGTTTGGTTTTACAGTTCGAACGATGCAACCTTGAGTGTTCGGGTCCTCGATGGTGCAGTCAACCTGTTTTTGTATGATGGGTACGATTGGGGTAAAACACGAAAAACCATCGAAGAGGAAGTCAAGGAAATGCGAAAGCGTTTAGCCAAAATCAGGCAACTCGTGGCCAATGGACAAATACAAGAACCTATCGTCGAAGATACTAGTGCATTGCTATTCAATTCCGTTCACATTGGCTTGGATCAAGATGAAGACGGCTTTGAAGAACCCTCTGCTCTGATTGCAGCTATTGATGAAGAGCTGCAAGACGACCTGGAAACAGCAAGCCAAAGCTCATGGCAATCTTTACGCCAACCCACTTCTAATAAGCCACGTGTCCGTTCCACTCGTGTTCATGGAAAAAGATTGACTCGCTCAAGGACGCCGAGTATGGAATTTTCGTTAGCAGGCCTTTGCGCTGAATTTGATCAATTCAAACCGGACGACCCGTTGGTTTCCCGAACTTTTGTCACTGTCAAGGATTTGGAAATTCTGGATCACATCAAGACGTCTACTTGGAAGAAGTTCCTAACTGAACTTCGTTCAGACTCACGAGGAAATGTCCGAGAAACGGATTCTAATATGGTTCGAATTGAGCTCACCGGAATTCGACCAGTCCAAGGCAACTCCTCTGAAGAGGTTAGAATGAGGGTAAGAACTCATAAAACATATAATCTAGTTGCTCTCTAATTCTAGCAGGCCAAAATTCTTCCGCTTAGACTTTATGTGGATCAGGACGCGGTGGACTTCTTGAAAAAGTTCTTCAGTTTCAAGGCTCCAGCTTCTTCTTCGCCATCTGATGCATCGCAGCCTTCTGATGAAGGAGAAACATATATTCGTATGAGTTTCCGTTCCATAGCCATTGTCACTTTTGCTTACGAGGTTATGCAGAGCTCGGTGAAATATTCCCGGTTGATCTGAAGTTGGACTACAAACCTCGTCGCGTGGACTACAGGGCACTGAAAGAAGGAAGGACGATCGAATTGATGAATTTCTTCCATTTCGATGGTGCTGAAATGACATTGCGTCATATTACTCTGGCTGGTGTAAGTTTCATTGCAATCTGCTTTGTATCCCTATGTGTTTATTTCCTTGATTACGCAGGTAACGGGATGGGCTAGATTTTTCGAGATGCTAAATGACTTATGGACTCCGGATGTGAAGGCTACACAATTGGCTGAAGTGATCTCTGGAGTTGCACCCATTCGCTCCATAGTCAATGTTGGTTCAGGAGTCGCCGATCTCATCTTGCTTCCTATCGCTCAATACAAGAAAGACGGGAGGATTGTACGCGGTGTACAAAAGGGTGCAACTGCCTTTGTCAAATCTACGGCGATTGAAGCCATCAAGATGGGAGCTAAGCTGGCCACAGGAACACAGGTTATTCTGGAACAAGCTGAGGGTATTCTTGGTGGCCAATTCGAAGCTCCAATTACTGCAGAACCAGTCCAACTTCCCTATGGAGATGACCCCGGTATCGACGATGAAGAAGATGAAGGAACCGCAGAGTTGATATCTAAATATGCTCAGCAACCTACAGATCTTCGGGAAGGCGTACAGTTTGCCTATAAGAGTTTACAACGGAATTTGAACTCTGCTGCCCAAACGATTCTGGCGGTACCGATGGAGGTTTATGAGAGGTCAGGAAATGAGGTACGATTGCAATTTCTTTTCTCCAGATTTTTCAGAACTGAAAAGAGATTAGGGTCCTGTCCGTTCTGTCATTCGAGCCGTGCCGATTGCTGTTTTGAAGCCTATGATTGGGGCGAGTGAGGCTGTCAGCAAGACACTGCTTGGGCTACACAATACTCTTGATCCTAATATTCGTCACGATAATGAAGCGAAGTATAAACTTCGGTAGCGTCCTTTCCCCTTTTGATTTCTCACTCAGCGACTATTCAAGGGCTATGTAACATATAGTTAGAGCATATTGTACAGGGGTTCACCATGCATGCACATTTGTATTCCATATATCACATAGAATCATTACAAATACTTTTCATTGAAACTAAGAAACTGAAGGAAAAAAAGAGATTACAAACTAATCTATCTCCATGCCCATCGAACGACCCTCTCCTTGTATTAGTGCGCTGTTGGATTTGACCGACACCAGAATTTTCTCCTTCGATTTGGAGGATTCTGCGGATATAGGCTCGTGCAGTTTGACAGAAGATTTTGCGGCATCCAAAACCTTCTTGCGGTGTGCTTTCTGCTTTTCCCGAGCAGCAGCCATCCTGGAAAAGAGGTGAGGCAGAGAAAATCATTGAGGGAATAGTCATCTGTACCTGTGCTTGAAAAATGCGCGTTCTCTCCGTGCCCTGATCTCTCCCACTCTCTTCATTGCCTTGACGGTGGTTTGAACGAGTTCTCGGTCGTATCTGACGGGGACATTTCTGCGCTTCTCGAACTCGATTGTAGAATCCTGTCGCATGCATTAGAGTCGATCAGTATAGATAGAAGGGAGATATTCATACGATGGTCATTTCCTTGCCAGCCGCTTTCCTGAATGCTTTTGTCCACCTGACTTTACGTGGGTTGCGTTTCATTCTATACATCAAACATGAGAAACAGAGACTTTTGCACCGTGGGGATAGCCTTACTTGAAGTTTTTATGGCATCTAGATGAAGACATTAATGCTATTCAATTCCTGTGTAAAACGAGAGAAATTACTTTGAAGTACAGAATCGAAAGACTTTGGCATCATTTCTAACAAAGGCAGAGCCTATTACGAGCAGTAAGAAAGGGCCTTCATATCGAAAGCATGATGAACCAACCATGGCCGGGGTACACATTAGTAGAACAGAAATAGCATTTTTCAATACGCATGACGGAGCTGCGTTATCGTTCTGGTCGGTAAAAGTGGGTCGTAAGGGGATGTGTGCTTCAATGGTATCTTGAGGCCAGCCTGAACAAGGACAGAGGATTGGATTGCAGACTGTCAGGTTGTGAGCATGGCTGGACCACACACGCAGAAATTCCTTGATTGTTACATAATCCACTGTTTTGCACAGCCACCCGGCAAGACTTGACGCAACTGAGTCGGCTTCGGCTCCAGTACTTATAGGCGCTCTCTTTGTCTCAGTCTCCCATCTCTCTTCGGCTTAGCCCTTATTCTTTTACACATCTGAAATCACAACTTCAACGTCAAGGTCGATAGAGGGCGACCATAAACACTCTCAGAACGCCCGCCATGATGCAGTATGCATCAACGGGGGTGCGGAGCGCAGCTCGCAAGGGTCCCAGTACCCTTATCCACCATGGAGGGCATAATCCACATGGAGGGACCGCACCCGCGAACGTAACTTCTAAATCCATCCATACAACCAGCTTCCTTCGCTCCATCTTACATGCTCCCCACCTTCCATCCATCCCTGCACTCCCTCCTCGCAATCCTCATTATAAACTATTCTCTGCCTCCAAGAACTTCCTCCAGCGTCTCTTTACACATTTGACGGCTCCTGGACTGAGAGCCCCCGCCTACCTCGCTGAAGCACAAAATTACGGTGCTCGATCCTTGCATGGAACTGCTTTGCGTGGGACCACAATTCAGAATGGTCTATCCCTTCCAGTTCGTAACTCCTTGCGCAGCCATGCTCTTCAGCGACAAGCAAATATGTTCTTGCCGAGAGGGCCTGGCCCTGTTCCTCCTCGCTTTGGAGGTGTCGCCCAAGTCGGTCTGGGAGTAGCGAGAAACTTCACCACCGCCCGACCAATTTTCCAACAAATCGCTCAGAATGTTCCTATAGCTGGACGAGCGTTATACGAAATAGAGTGGGATATGGAGACAAAGAAGGAGTACCAACGTATGCGCCTCGCAGGGAAAAATGGTGTAAAGAAAGTCACCAAGACCCATAGCATGTTGAAGGCCTCTGAAAAGGTCAAGAAGGTCAAGTCCTCTGTCGTTGCCGAAGACAAAGAGAACAAGCTTTACAACACTGTTACGATCAAAGAGGATATCGAGCGTTACTTCCCCTCCGTCCAAATCCCTATTGTCACCACCTATCTTTTCGTTCCTCTCGCGCCTACCCCGACCGCCAGGCTCCCTCTCCCTCCTGACCCACTTGCATCGCCTAGAACCAATTGGGACCCGGCCCTCTTACCACCACTATCATTCATCGGTTCCTTTCATGCTTCACATTCAACTCATGCCCTCCGAGTCTCAACTCTGTTCACGCGTTTAGACCAAGCGAATGTTTGGTCTCGAGGAGTGCATTGCTCGGCTTATTCTCAGGGACGTGTACATCAGAGGCAACATATGAAACAGGAGGAAACCGACAGTGGTGGCGAAGGAGTTTGCACGATTCTAAAAATCGAATTCAAAGGCTGGACCCAAAGTGAAGTGAGAAGTGTAATCGGCGAAAGTGGGACTGGTTGGTGTATGCTGGAAGAAGTATTTCCAACAGAGGAGTTTCCTGAAGAGGAGGATTGTTTCGACGATTCCTTAGCTTCGTCTGTCATGGGCGATCACTCACTCTTTTCCGACGCATATTCGGAGCAACCTGGCGAAAGTATTGAATCGACCACGTTTGATCCTACAGAATCCTTCATTCTACCCACCCTCGATATGTCCTTGAACATCTCTGCTCCGACTTCCTTCACTGGCTTGGGCTCCACTGAAGGTGTCCTTTCTAGCATTCCCCTAGAAATGGAGAGTGACCCTTGGGTGGACGATTACGCTTCCAACTTCTCTTCACCATCATCCTCTTATTCTGACCTCTCAGATTTGATTATTGATCCCCCTTCAGCCAATGGGTGGTTCGGAGGCCACGAATCCGGATCGCATTTTGGATTAAATTCTCATTTTGATCACGAACGTATTATAGATGAAGATCCTCGCGAGCAAATGTTCTATTGAGAGATTGCAGACAGTACATGACTACAAAGTGTAGATCAAGCCAGCGCTGGCACAACAATCGTTGACATTCATTTTGGTTTTTTTCTTATTCTTCTTAACCATAGTTCTGAGTAGTACTGATTGTCCTGAGTACAAGACCCCGAAAAGATAGCGATATAAAATTGTATTTTCTACTGCACTATTTTGAATGTTACCATTGGGTTATCACCACCAGGTGCATTGTAACTTGATCATGACGGATGAAGTTCAGGCTGATGATTTCATATCACGCAAAGATGTGCACACTGCAGGAGACTCTGGAACAGTCGAGTAGAAATTCTAATCATGTTAAATGTTTAATACTTTACTGCGACGAACGTTAGATAATCATCCTTCTTGTGGTTCATGACCTTTGCGAGCAATAGACAGGCACTCAGCTTCTAGTCCTTGCAACCAGATAACTTCAATTCCTGCGTCCCTGAGTTTCCGGGCACCTTCACATTTGACAAAATCATCGGGTTCGCCAACACCTATAAAGCATCGTTTGACTCTTGCTGCAACTAAGGCATCCGCACATGGTGCTAAACCTGATGTTCTGATAGAACAAGGCTCAAGAGTGGTGTAGACGTCTGTGTATACCAATAAGTCGTCCACGGTGATAGATGAGCTGTGAGGAAAGATGGTGGCCAGGTCTTCACTAGAAAGTCCTCGGGCCTTGGATAAACATTTGCCTCTGCGTGGGTGTTGCCTGGTAGCTCCCTTGAGTAACCTGTGGCAAGGACGGTAGGTGGAGTTTTTTGGTCTGGCAAGCGGACCACGAGAAGGCAGCCGACACAGAAAGCCGTAGGCATCGGAGTACATTTATCCGCCTCCGCAATTGCAAGGCGCATGTATTGTATATGATCTTCAAGGTCTTTTTCCTTTCCTTTTCGTGAATATAACCGTACGCCGTGCATCTGGAGTGGACGTACCATAATGAACAGCGCAAAGGGTGTAATTATGTAATCAACGGGAGTAAACTTTATGAAGGTGATGAACTCAGCCCGCAACATCCAACTTCCTCCAACTGACTCCCACCATGGCTTCCTCAGATGTTGACGCGCATCTCCCACAAGACCTTATGGATCGTGGCGACGACCCTATGCAAGGCTCAGGTGCAGAAGACGAGGGCGAGGGTGATGTCGTGATGCCGGACGTGACAGACGACGACAGTTCGGAGGAGGGGGAAGACGACGAAGAAGAAGCTCGTCGAATAAGAGAAGGGTTCATTGTCGATGAAGACGAGGAGGAGGATGAAGAGGATGAAGAGGAGGCTCCTCGTAAGCGCAGGAAAAGAAGAAGGAAGAATCGAGGTTAGTGGCATAGGTTACATCTTTGGCCCTTATGATCCTCACTCATTACCAACAGAAGAGGAAACCTTAGAAGAAGATGACCTCGCTCTATTAGCCGAAAACACGGGAGGTGCTTTCAAGCGAAAGAGCCGTCTTACTCGCCTTCGACGCCACCGTTCCGTCAGTCCTCCTACAGCTTCATCTTCAAGACGGGTTGCAATCATTGAATCGTCTGAAGATGATCTTGACAATGAGGAAGACATGCGCGAGGTTCCTGATATTCGAAAGATCTGGGATGATGACCGTGGTGCGAAGACGACGAAGACATGTCGGACTTCATTGATTATAGTGACGAGGACGAAGGAGGGGTTGCCATGAATGAGGAAGCCCGCGAGGCTCGCCGACAAGAGAAGAGGCAAGAGCAAATACGTCGCAAGAGGGCTCGAGTTCGTCCTGAATTGGCTGGTATTGATGCGAAGTCAGTATTTCCCTGTTAATTTTGAAGTCTCACTTAATTAACTTCTGTTTAGTGCTTGGGATGAGATTCACGACGTATTTGGAGATGGACATGAGTATGATTGGGCATTAGTCGGAGACGACGAAGCAGAATATGAGGAGGAATTGGCGAAGCCAGAGATGAAATACCAAGACGTAAGTCACTTCTTCTTGTCTTGTCGTTACTTGCTAACATCTGGGACAGGTATTGAACCGTCAGAATTCGCAAACGAATGTTGACAGACGATGACGATCTCATACGACATCAGGACATCCCCGAGAGAATGCAACTTGCGACGTCTTCATTATCTCAATCGTCAACGTTGTCTTTGCATACCCAACTCACAGAAGAGGATCTCGGAGGAGCCGCAATGTGGGTTACTCAGCGCATATCCGACGAAAAGACCGCGCAATACTTCAGCCCAATTGGTGAATATCAACACCTAAAGGGTGATCTTGTCATGGCAGTCACTTATGCTCTCAGGCAAATCTTTGTCGAAGAGTACGAAGTGCCTTATATCTGGGCCCATAAACGCGATTATATCAGCCACTTTGACGTCAACGATATTGGGTCCCGAGTTGAACTATTGAACCTCCAGGAACTCTGGCGAATCAATCGTCTGGGCGCAAAATATAGGAATCTTCTGGAGCGGAAACGACTTCTGACGGGGTCCTACGAACGGCTGCAGATCAAAGACGAATATTACGAAGACGAGATCCAGCCGAACATTGACAGCGTCGAAGTTATTGCAGATGCCACGGAATGGCTAACTATGAAGTACAAGGATAAAAAACAAGATTCGACAATGGAGTTCAGATTCCATGATGACGAGGAGCTTGAAACTAAGAAGAGGAAGATGCCTAGTCGACTATCTGCGTATGAGATTACGAAGAGAAGCATCGTATCTAAACTTGCCGAGGTACGCTGATGAACTCTATATGTTGAATTTTCACTCATCTATAATTTTTAGAAATTTGGCATTCAACCTCATCAAGTTGTTTTGAACTTCTTGGCCTCTAGCCATGTCTATTTTGTTGATGATCTAGACTTCAATCCAGTCGCATATGCAGAACAGTTTGCCGACTCCGATCCCTCAAAGGCACAGACTCCAGAAGAACTCCTACGAAAAGCTCGTATGATCTTTGCAACCGAACTCGGAAAAGATCCCCTCCTGCGCGATGAAATTCGCAAGATATTTAAAAAAGAAGCGCGTATTACTGTGGTACCTACCGAAAGGGGCATCAGTAAAATCGACGAAAATCACCCTTACTATGTGAGTTATTTCGAACTTTCCTATCTTCTTTTCTAACATTTCTCTGTAGAGCTTTAAATATCTGCTCCAGAAGCCAATTGAGGAGATGTTGAAAATTGCTCAATTCCTTCATATCCTAGCAGCGGAGTCGGAACATTTGGTTACGGTCTCTATCTTCATCCCTCCCGAAGTCAAATCAGCCTTTGAGCGCAAACTTTCTACTGCATTCTCTTCCGACAACTTCAGCGAATCTGCTAAGGCGTGGAATATCGAGCGTTCGCGAGTTGTCCAAGAAGTAATCGACCAACATTTGATTCCAGCAGGCACAAAATGGACCAGGGAATACATTCGAGAGGAAGTTGAAGATTTACTTGCTCTCAAATGTAGCGATCAACTCCGTCTTGTAAGTTACCAATCGTCATGATTTTGTCATCCTACTGATCATGAATAGCGCATCGACACCGCGCCTTATGTGACTCGCGAACTTAAATACGGAGAGTTTGCTTCCTCCGTACTCGCCATTTCGTGGGGTAAAGGCGATCCTCATAAAGATGCGATTACTTTAGTCTTTGTTGATGAGGCAGGTCGTATGCGGGAGCATACAAAAATTGACAATCTCCACGACCAAGATAACAAGGACGAATTCATCGACTTTATAACCCGCCGAAAACCTGATGTTGCAGTTGTGGGTGGTTTCAGCATCGCAACATTGAAATTGTCCCATTTGGTCAAAGAAATCTTCAAAGGTAGCAGCGGAAACACAGAGGAGTCGGGTTGGGCAGCTTCCAATGATCCCTCGTTCGATATTCCGACCATCTTTGTCCATGACGATGTTGCTCGCATCTATCAACATAGCAAGCGAGCTGCTGAAGAGTTTAGTGCCTTGTCGCCCACTGCGAAATATTGCGTTGGTTTAGCGCGCTACGTTCAGAGCCCTTTGAACGAATTTGCAGCCCTAGGGCCTGATATTTCGGCTATATCTTTCGACGAGAACAATCAACATTTGGTAAGCATAATTCATATGTTTATATTTTGGGGCTTATTCCAATATATATTGTCAGGTCCCTAAGGGAAAACTTCTTATCGCCTTCGAACAAGCTCTTGTTGACATCACCAACAAAGTTGGCGTTGATATCAATAGAGCCGTTGCGGACACATATTACCAGCACCTTCTTCCATTTGTCTGTGGTTTAGGTCCTCGAAAAGCTCAAGTTTTGATCAAGAAGATTTCGTCTCAGGTTGGTGTGAATCTTGTTCTCCGTGACAGCAAAGCTGATTTCTCTTTCAGGGCGGTACTCTCGTCAATCGGGACCAATTTATCAAAGCAGGCTTATTGACAACGAAGATATTCTTAAATGCCTCTGGATTCTTAAGAGTCATCCAGGATCGGGACCCTAAATCAGGCAAATATCGACCCGACGATGAAAATGCGCCAGATCCTCTGGATGATACCCGCATTCATCCGGAAGATTACGAACTCGCTCGCAAGATGGCAACCGATGCGCTCGAACTTGACGAAGAAGATATTCATGACGAACATCCTTCACAGGTGGTGACAACTATTATGAGCGATAAGGATAAACACAAGAAGCTCCACGAACTCAACCTCGATGAGTTCGCCATCAGCTTATACGAAGCTAATCACGATCAAAAACGCCACATTCTCAATGTCATTCGTGAGGAGCTTTTGGAACCCTTCTCTGAACAACGAGCGAAGTTCCGACTTCCAACCGATTGGGAGGTCTTGACTATGCTCACTGGAGAGACGGTCAAAACACTGGATGTTGGTTTTATCGTTTCTGCGCAAGTGTTCCGTATCCAAAAAGATGCTGTTAGCGTTCGACTCGACTCGGGAATTGAAGGGACCATCAAAAGCCAGTACTTGACAGATACGGGTGGAAAACCTTACGATGTCGTCAAGAAAGGTCAAACAATAACAGCTGTTGTGGTCGAAATGTGCTTCCAACTGAATATGGACGAGTTTGGTGTTATCATGTCCTGCCGACCTGGAGATCTAGCAGGGGGAGATCACGAATTTAGACATGTCCCGGCCGACAAATTTTGGGATGAGGCTCGTTGCAAGAAAGACCAAGATATTCTTGCAAGAAAAAAACGGGCTGAAACCGATCGGACCCGTCGCGTCATCAAGCATCCCAATTTCCACAACTTCAATACTGCTCAAGCTGAAGCATATTTGGAAAAGCAACAGCGCGGAGATGTTGTTATTCGACCTTCTTCCAAGGGTATTAACCATCTCGCTGTGACGTGGAAGGTCGACGAAAAGCTATATCAGCATATTGGTCTGTTTTCATTTCTTTGTGGAATGTTTCAACATGCTCACTGTTATAATATTATAGATGTTACGGAACTCAACGCAGATCCAAGTGGTCAAACTATCGGCGGTCAACTCGTTGTCGACAGTTCTCATACATATTCAGACTTGGATGAACTCATCGTCAACCACGTCCAAGCAATGGCGCGCCGCGTGGAAGAACTCATGGCTCATGAAAAATACAAACATGGTTCTGAAGATGAACTCCGTATGAACTTTCCTCCTATCCGGTCCAGCGGGGGCTTATTCATCCGTTTCAGATTTATTCTTGAAGAACTTTTTGAAAGCTAATCCAGCCAAAAGCATGTATGGGTTCACCCTGAACAGAAAACGCCCAGGCCACTTCAGTCTGTGTTTCCTGGCCAATAAAGATTCAAATGTTCAAACTTGGGTAAGCTATATTTTTTTCCGATTATACCACTTCAAGCATTTTGATTGCTGGTCTTTCAGCCTGTCCGAGTTGCTCCAGAGGCATACTATCTCTTTGATGCTCCAGCAGTGGGTGTACCTGAACTGTGCGATGCATTCAAAGTCAGGTAAGCAATGCGTAGCAATAATGTTCGATCCCTGTCTTATGGCCCTTATTAGGCACCTGCACGAATCCCAAAATATGGCTGTTGCCAGTGGGAAAACACCCTATGGTGCTGGATTGCGTACGCCCGCCAGACCAGGAGGTACAACTCCGGGGCATCTTTCTGTTCGTCAAATGGGCCGAACCCCAAATCCGTACATGGGCGGGCAGACGCCATTCGTGTCTCAGGTGCCTCCAAGCTTCATACCGCCTCCCCACCAGCATACCGCCTATGGTTTCCAAACTCCTTCTCATCGTCCTCCATTCCCCCCGCAACATGCACCTATGCCACCACCTATGCACCCACCTCGGCCACCTGGTGTCTGGAATGGGCATGGGCAATGGCCTTGAGCATTTTTGTTTACTTACTTGTATATCTATGGATCGGTAATAACTATTGTTGAGTATTGTCATTTGTATTATAAAGTATGGCTTCGTAATAGATACGTTATCTGAAAGAAATCGCGCTAAACTGCCTATCTGCGTACTTCGCTATATTTTACAGAATGTATCCACGCACAACGTGGCTAGGAAGTTGGAATTGCAAAAGTTAATCAATAAATATGTTTGATATCATGGACGAAAACTGTTCGAGTGGAATCACCATGCAGACCACGGTTACTGCTCGCACTAACAAGAAAACGAGCTCCTGGATCAACAACTGCAAGTTTCATGATAAGTAAAAAAAGACAATGCTAGCACAATTAACGACATACGCATTTGAGAAATGTATCCTCCATGATGTCCTGGAACAATTTTAAACTGGACGCCGCTTTTGGTTTTGGAATCTTCGACACTTTCTGCAACTTCCAAAGACGAATGTTATCTACGGATGCCTGTAACGAATTGATGTTCAGCATCTCATATCCACATGTTAAACAAAGAATTATTCACCAAGCAATATGCCGACAATCAGGGAACGGTACAACACAGGAGACAACGCCAGAACTCGGTGGGTTACGAAGTGTTTTCAGCATGCGCGGTGTATTGGCGGACCTGACTGTCCTAAAACGCGAACATCCCATACATCCACAGTGCCATTCCTCCGCCCTGCGTAGATCTGCGCCCCATCTGCGGACCAACAGGCCTTACCAAAGCCCACGCTTGATTAGCTATTGAAAAAGAGGATGGGAAGTACACATACTGAAAGGCACCAAGGGGGAGTTTTCTCATTCATCCATAATCGGCCAACCCCTCGTCCATTATTTTGCACCCGCCTATCCCATAGTATTACCTGACCATCAATGAAGGTGGTCATCAGTATATCGGAGGAGTACGACTGGTAGCCAACAGGGTCGATGAGGGGAGGGGCGCCTTTTGGGGGCGGTATTGTAGACGCTACTGGTTCACGGGGCATTGGAGGTTGTTGCACATTGGAGCTACCTGGCATTGCGAGTTTCGACTCTGTGGGGGCAGGGGTCTGCATCATGTCTTCTGGGACATCGTCAAACAGAGGATCAAAGGAGGCATCCGACCGAGCGTCCGTTCGGTGGCCATGGCCTGCGAAACGTCTTCTGACTTGATTAGGTTCATTTCAGAGTCTGCCATTCCGGGGGAGTCTACATTCATACCACTCGACTCCGTTTGAGTCTGAATGGCTGACTGTTGGGTGAGTTGGCTTGCATTGTATATAGGTCCAGCTGGTGGGGTGTAATACGATCCCATAGGCCGTAGGGATACGCCCGTGAGTTGCGCATGATGCGCGGTGAAATTGCGAACGTTTTGGCCGGTGTTGAGATCCCATTGCTGTCATAATCATGTCAGGAAAAAGATATACGAATTGTGCTGAGGACAAACAATGGCTACGCCATCCCAGCCGGCGCTAAAGAATCCCTTCTCGTCGTAATCCAAACATAGAGCGGATATTGGTGAGCGGTGGTGCGTATTCATCACATGGCACAGTCTGCCAGGTTCATGACGAAGGGTGAAGAGGTTGATATACCCAGCCTGAGCAATGCTATCAGTGTATGTCCATGACAACTAGAAAGCGCATACATCGTTCCCGCCAGAGCCCATAGAGCATCAGATTGCATCGCCAGACTATATACCGGTGCTAGACCGGGTTCCTCTTCCACAGATAGTAACCCAGGTCTGTTTGTATCATGGAATGTTGGATTCTCCCACCAGAAACGAAGTTGGCCTGATTTCATGAGGCCTTCCACGACCCCGGCATGGTGTCGCTGTGGCGCTGTGAGGAAGTTCTTGCTATTCACGGCAGCAAAGATGTCGTAGTCTCTAATATAGCCATCATCTGAGCCAGTAAGAAGATGGGTCATGCATGCTGAAGAAGCGAGTGCATGGGTTGGCACAGGGTGCGGTATAGCGCATATAGCTTCAATAGTATATGAGCGTGGGGGCGCGTCCAGTGAAAGACCCAACGCCTTCTTGCGACGTTGCGCAGGAGAGAGAGAGCGCTTGCGAGGCGATTGGGGCGCTGTGGTCTTGTTATAGCATTTTAAATGATTTAGAAATGCATGAACATACCTCGAGGAGATGAAGAAGGGATTCTGCTGTCCGCGCTGGATTCGCGTTCGCTTGGAGGTGGTGGGGGTCCTCAGTTAAGCCCAAGTCTAATGAAGGTTCATCATCCTCGTCCTCGTCTTCCTCTTCCTCTTCTTCCTCTTCATCTTCGTCAGACTCCTCTGTTGCAGACTCCTAAGTGACGTTAAAATATGAAGGCGTCAGCGGTAGCCAGTAACATTGACAGCGTTAGCCAAGGTCGAGGAGAATGTACACACACATCGTCGCCGTCTGTGGTTGCGTCATCTGGGACCTCCCCTGGCCCCATACTCAACAAGTTATCTCCGTGATCGTCATCTAGCTCGGCTTCACCGTCTACGTCGTCTTCGTCGTAAAGGTCATCCAAAGTATCGTCCTCCGAGCTAGACAGTTCCGCTTCATGCATAGTCTAAGAAGAGATATGGGAATGACAGAAAAGGAAATAGGTGGCTCGGCTAAAGGAGACGATATTTGTTCTTGACACTTTACGTCCACAATGGTTTTGGCCGATCTAGGGAGAAAGCTCAATGCTGCTCTCTCAGCACTTAACAGGGCCCCCATCGTAGACGAGAAGGTGCTTTTACCTCATTTCGCTCTTATATAACATATACCGATCTGCTAGTTCCTAGGTGCTCGATGCCACGCTCAAAGAAATCACATCTGCGCTATTGGAATCGGATGTCAACGTAAAGCTCGTCGCCTCCCTCCGCCAAAAGGTGAAGGCAAAAGTGAAGGCATCGTTGGAAGGCAATGCAGATAAAGGGAAGGATGTCAATAAGAAGAATATGATGCAAAAGGTGCGCGCTTATTAATTTCGTCACTCTCTGACGCCAAATTAATTGCTCATGTATTCTGCAGGCCGTATTCGACGAATTAGTAGCATTGGTTGATCCAGGCGTCGAGCCTTACAAACCAAAGAAGGGTCAAACGAATGTTATCATGGCTGTTGGTCTGCAGGTGCGTCTACACTTACATCTAATGAACTTGTACAGGGATTGATAACTCCAATCACCCAGGGTAACGGTAAAACGACGACATGCACGAAACTCGCAGTACATTATCAAAAACGGGGATTCAAGTCGGCTATTGTCTGTGCAGATACATTCCGAGCAGGAGCTTTCGATCAAACACGTCAATCTGCAACGAAAGCGAAAGTTGCCTACTTTGGCTCCTACACGGAGACCGATCCAGTGTCCATTGCAGCCCAGGGCGTAGCCAAATTTAAGAAAGAGAGGTTCGATGTTATCATTGTGGATACCTCTGGTCGACATAAACAGGAGTCTGAACTGTTCCAAGAGATGGTACAGATTGGGGAGGCAGTCAAGCCAAATATGACAGTCCTGATTCTGGATGCAAGTATTGGTACGCCTAGTGCACTTGTGTAAGTAGAACTTATGTCTGATTCATACATCCATAGGTCAAGCCGCAGAAGCACAAAGTCGCGCGTTCAAAGATGCCGCCGACTTCGGAGCTATCATCGTCACGAAGATGGATGGACATGCGAAAGGTGGAGGTGCAATTTCAGCGTATGTTTTCTCAAACCATACCCATCTAATTTACCGCTGAAATCATGGCAAAAGTGTTGCAGCGACGAAAACGCCTATCATCTTCCTTGGAGTTGGAGAGCACTTGCACGATCTCGACCGTTTCTCTCCCCAACCCTTCATCTCAAAACTCTTGGGACTAGGAGATATGCAAGGGCTAATGGAACATATGCAGGATCTCGCAACACAGAACCCTGACAAGCAGAAAGAGATGGCGAAGAAACTGGAAGAAGGAAAGCTGAGTATACGAGATTGGAGAGAACAAATATCAAATGTGATGAACATGTCAGAATAATTTCATTATCTCTCTATCTCTTCTAACTTCACGCATCTTTGTAGGGGCCCCATCAGTAAAATTGCATCCATGATACCCGGACTGCCTCAGGATCTTTTGCAGGGCTCAGACGAAGAAGGTTCTATGCGGATGAAGCGCATGATTTACATTACGGACAGCATGACTGCCTCTGAGCTGGACTCTGACGGATCGCCGTTCATGGAGCTAGCCAAAGATGGCAAGCCGGTTGATCTAACATGGCGAGTAACGAGAGTCGCTCGAGGAAGTGGGACAAGTGTACGGGAGGTAGAAGAGCTGCTATGTCAATATCGGATGATGGCGAATATGGCCAAGCAGGCTGGAGGCAAGAACGGCTGGTAAGTATATCTTATCATCGGATCGCACACGCCCTTTTATTCTGATACGCTGCTTCTAGGTTATCAGCGATGCAGAAAATGCAAAGCGCAGCAGGAGGCAAAGGTCGTGGCGCAGGCGGTATGCCCACACCCGCTCAAATACAGGCTATGCAGGTAAGTCACCTCACGCTATATCTGGATGTTTAATCTGACAGGCATTAGCGCGCGATGCCACCGGGTATGCTTCAGCAGATGCAGCGTCAGCTCAAGGGCGGAGGCGGTATTCAGGACATGATGAAAGCCATGATGCAAGGACAGGGTGGCGACCAAATGGACATGGAAGAAATGGAACGTACGTGGCTTCATTAAAGAGCGCCTTTCCTCATTGATTACTTACGATATTGCTTAGGAATGATGTCGCAAATGGGAGGTGGCTTGGGAGGTCTCGGTGGTCTCGGCGGACTTGGAGGCCTAGGGGGACTAGGTGGCGGAATGGGAGACATGCTCAAGATGATGGGGATGGGCGGCGGTGCCGGACGTTAAACTACTCAAAATTGGATTAATAATGTATCATGTAACTACTCTCCTTTCCCTTTCGCAATTTTTTTTTCTGGGACGATGCAGCGGCTTTGTTCCCGAAGATAAACGCTGAGGTATGCTTGTCGGCACCAGTTGTCTTTGAAATAGCAGACGAATTGGCAAAAACCATCTAGATGATTGTTAGGGGCGCTTAATAGCATATGACACGCTATTTACCTCCCACAGCCCCAAATGCCAATGGTGGAGGAGAGGATGAAGAATATAGACGAGAGCGAGCCTACATCCCTGGTATTCCATGCCAAGAACGCGGAAAGCGTCGCTGCGACGCTTAGCGGCAAGAGCAGCGGTTGAGTTGGTGTCCCATCTTCGACTGACGGAAGCGGAGCACCCGTCGAGGGTATCTGGTGAGAGATGAGAAAAGACGCTATAACGAAGACAGCTAACTTGAACTTGCAATCAGGAAGGCGGCTACTGCAAGTGCAGAGAGAAAAACGGCGAAGTGGAGCGCGAGGAAGGATTCGAGCGGAGTGAGGGTGTCACGCGGGGACTGAGCGAGGAAGAGAAGGAGGCGGGGGGCGACGGCGAGGAGGGTGGAAAGGACGGCGAGGAGAGCAGCGGAGAGAGCTGACCAGACGGCGAGCGAACTAGAGAAAAGAGACATCATTCACGGTGTCAACCCTGTTTGGCCTTAGACGTTATGCACGAATACCGAGTCGAGCCCGTTGGCGACGACCAGCACGAGTTCTTCTACACAGTCCACTCCCGCACGCTCAACACACTCAACAAATCATATCTCCTCCCCGTCGACCAAGACGAAGTCAAGGTATTTCCTGCCTGATTTTGTCACCCACAGCTCGCTGTATTTACTGAATTCAGCGCTCAGACATACACCATCGTTTAGTCCAATTTGTATTCAAAGGCAAAAACTATGTTGGGCCTGTAAAAGAGGCACTTCAGTTTGGGCAACAACGCAGAGGCTCGTCTCCTCGTCGTTGCACTACCCGTCGACGCCCTTCTCACCCTTTTTTCTTTCTAGTTCTTGATCTAGGTACTGGCTCTGGGACATGGTAAGTTATCTCGTGCTCTCCTTCGCGCTCATACGGCGCTCATCCCTGCTACAGGGCGATCGACATCGCAGACGAGTTCCCCAGAGCAGAGGTTATCGGCGTCGACCTCGCTCCCATCCAGCCCAGGTGTGTAGCGTGTGTAGCGCTCCCGAATAACGAATAACACCCGTCGCCTCACTGACCCACCATCCCCAGCCACGTTCCCCCGAATTGCACGTAAGCCACGCTTCTCTTCGCGACCTTTTCGTTGCCGTCTCACATACCGCGTAGATTTGAGGTCTGCGATCTCGACCAATGGTACATCCCCTACCCCGACTCCCACTTCGATTTTATACACGCGCGATCGCTTCATATAGGTGTTCGTCGCCGCCCGTCCCTCTCGTGTGCCGTGTACGTCGCTAACGCTTGCCCCAGATCCATGATTACCCCCGCTTCCTACGCGAAGTCGCGCGTCTTCTCCGGCCAGGCGGCCTCGTTCTCCTTGTCGAACCCACGCTCAGTCCATGTCAGCCGCCAGCGGCGCAGGCGCCCATGGCAGGCTGGACGGCACTCTGGAGAACGTACCGCGCTTGTCTAAGTCAACAACTCATCGACGTGACAGTCCCAGAACGCCTGCCCGATCTTTTAGCAGCCACTGCTGCTTTTGAGAACATCATAGTCCGAGATGGAAATATCCCCGTCGGATTCTGGCCACAAGGTGGGATTTAGATTTATTTATACAGCTCGTGCCAAAGCCCAGACCACTCATGTCCTCGTAGACCCACATCTGCTCTCCGCTGGACAGTTGCAGTGGATGGACTACGAACTCTTGCTTCCCGCTTTACGCCCTTTGCTTCTCTGCAATGGTTTGCCACCATCAACGGTTGACAGGCTCATCCAAGACGCACAACATGATTTATACCACCCTTCGTTCCCTCCATCTACTCTTCTCCATATTGCGTACGCTTCGAAGTGCTTTTGATTAAATAACGATGCCATGTATTTGTAGTCGGACAGATCATGTCCGTTGTAAACTTTATAGCAGTCTACATCCAAGCAGAGCTTTCCTCCTGCATGTACTTATTCTTCTCTCTTATACCTACTGCACATTGAATAGATGTTCTTATGTGCCAGATGTTCTGCAGTTCAAACACCTCTGTTGTTCCTTGCATAAAAGTACATAGCGTAAGGCATCCACACCCAAACCCCACCAACAATCAACACTAAGGAAATCAATGTATGTACCGACAGCGACAACGATGATGGTAAAAGCAGCGTGAGGAAAGATGAGGGATCAACAGTCACAAGCCAGCGAGAAAGCATAGTTACAAACATATGTCATAATGAATGGACGGGTCCATAAACATAAACCCTAGATACTTCTTCCCATCGCGTGCATATACGGATAGCGCAGTTAAGCGCTGCCGTCTTCTTTGCCAGAGAATTCATGCAAAACGATGAGGGCCTCATTCACCTTGGCGTTCATCGCATCCGGTGCGTCGAGAAGGTGGAGCAGCTCGTTGTTGTCCATCTCCAACAACATGCCGGTAATCTTGCCAGCGAGGTCGGGGTGGTTACTAGCGAAATGAAATCAGCACCTCATCTACGTATCGAGACGAACGGAGAAGGAAACCAACTTACCCAGCAATGCGCATGTAGATAACTTCACCAAGCATCTGCTTCTGCTCCATGGGATTGGCAGCGGCCAATTGGGCAGGGGTGATGCTGAGCTCAGTAGTTGGGGCAGGTGCTCCAGTGGCCGCAGGTGCAGCCCCGGTAGCAGGCGCAGCGGGCCTACCGGCTTGAGGCGCAGCGGCCTGCTTGTAAGTACCGGCGGCCTGAGGAGGAGCGCGACCAGCGGGAGCAGCGGCGGGAGGAGGAGCGCGTCCTGGCGCAGGTGGTCCCTGAGGACCAGGGCCACGAGCGGCACCGTTGGCAGGGGCGGGGCCGTTCGCGCGGGGGAGAGGCGCGTTGGCGTGAGTCGGCGAGGCACCAGGGCCACGGGCAACAGGGGGACGAGGAGGGCCACGGGCGGGGTATCCCCTGGGGGCATGGGGTAGCCTTGAGGGGGAGCCTGACCGTATGGGGCAGGAACAGGAATACCGGCAACTTGGCCGCTGGGTCCGTAGCGGGGACGAGGAGGCATCATACCGGGCTGACCATATCCCATCATGCCGCGACCTCCTTGAGGAGGGAAGCCAGGGCCGGGGGGATAGTACATAGGGCCGTTGATGTATCCTCCAGGGAGGCCAGCGGCGGCAGCCTGTTGCATGCGAATCTGGTTGCGTTGAGCGATTTGGCTTTCGAGTTGTTGCCTGCGAACTTCGCGGCGCTGAGCAAGGGAGACGTAGAGGGGCTTGGTGCCAATCATCTTGTTGTTCATCTCAGCGACAGCCTTGGTGGCCTCGTCAGGAGTAGAGAAGCACACGAATCCAAAGCCCTTGGAGGTGCCCTTCTCGTCGCGCATAACCTTGCAGCTGGTGACAGTTCCGAAGACCTCAAATTCGGCACGGAGCTTCTCGTCATCGACGTCGTCCTCCAAGTTTTTGATATACAAGTTGACGCCTTGATACTTGCTGAGTTTCTCCATCTTGGCCTGCTCGTACGAGCGACGGAGCTCCTCCTCGCGTTCGGCCTTCTTTTGGGCACGAGAAACAAAGAGCTTGCGGCCATTGATCTCGGTGTCGTGGAGAGTGTCGACGGCTCTCTGAGCCTCCTCGTGGTTTTCGAAGTTAACGAAACCAAAGCCTTTGCTCTTGCCTTCTTCGTCAACGGAAATCAGGGCCGAAGTGACACTACCAAATGAGATGAAGAGTTTCTCGAAATCCTCTTGCGACATCTCGGGGTCGAGGTTCTTGACGTAAAGGTTAGTGAATTGGGCCTTCATCTCATCCAACTTGGATTGACGCTCCTTGCGGGAGATATGGTGGCCGACAAACACCTTCTTGTCGTTGAGCAACATGCCGTTGACAGCCTTGATGGCATTATCGGCGGCTTCGCCAGTCTCGTAATGAACGAATCCATAGCCCTTGGAGCGGCCATGCTCGTCGGTGGCGACCTTGCAGGACAGAACGTTGCCGAAGGCGGCAAAGGTATCATGGAGAGCCTTGTTGTCGATAAGCTCGTCCAAGTTCTTGATGAAGATGTTGCCTTGGCCAGTTTTGCGCAGGGCGGGGTCACGTTGAGACCACATGATGCGGCTGTGATAAGTGAAAAATTGCATTGACTGAACATTCCATCAATCACGGAGAGATATACTTACCATGCACGGTTTTTGATCAGAGAGTAGTTAAGCTGCTCCAGAGCACGCTCACCTGTTCAAACAAAGTAGGATTAGGAAAAGTATCATATAAAAATGGAAGCGGAGAACGCACCATCGCTAGCATTGAGGTAGTTGACGTAGGCATATCCCAAAGAGCGACGAGTGACAGCGTCACGGCAGACTCGAATGCTGAAGCAAAAAAGAGTTAAGAGGCAGTTCATCAGATTGATAAGCGCCACAAACCTTGCGACGGGGCCAATCATGTTGAAAATCTCGAAGAGCATAGCCTCGGTGACAGTGGGGTCGAGCTCGCCGACATAGAGAGAAGCAGAAGGAGCCGAAGCTTGTGGGGCAGGTGGGTTGTACGGGGCAGGAGCTTGAGCAGGAGGGGAGATAGTGCCCTCGGGCGCGGCGACAGGAACAGCCTCAGGCTGAGCAACTGAAGGAGAAGACATGACTAGTTGGTTTTCTTGGGGTTTGGGTGGGTCGTTACTGCTTTGTAGACTTTTTTGGTACTGTTGAAAAAGATGAGCAAGTAGCCAGCGAAGCAAGGTAAAATCGAACGCACACAGGAGGTACAACGCAACCGCTTATGATATAAAGCTTTTTTTATAAGTTTTTTTAAACGGCTTTTTGAACTGTAGGAGAGATGATGAGCACACGACCGGGAACAGCGACGACGGGTCTCACCTTTAGTGACGGGTGGTTGAAAGAAACAGAACAACTGTATTCTCATTTTTGATCAATCCTTTTCAAACTCCGCTGCGCACTGTTCATACACAGCCACGCCGAGTCAACTCAATATCATTGTTCCCGTGAGCTTGGACCACTTGGCTGTGTAGCATGATTCCAGGCAAATATATTATAGCAGGCATTACACAACAATCCAGTCTGTACGAGTCATATATATACGATAGCTCAGCCTCGTGTAAAGTACGCCTTAGCACCGTGGCTAGCCAGTTCCGTCTTCGCCTGATGAGAATGCATTAGCAGCTGCTGGTTACCAGTACAGAAATCTAAACCCGACCTTTTCCATGGTATGTCCCGCGGCCGTGTGGTGCTGATATATCTAATCAAGGAGTGATCAACGTTACATCCACGGTGTATCAAGGGGCCGATGAACACGAACTTGACGATAGTAATAAGCATTGCCCACACCCTGTACTGTCCAGCCAATCGTAGCTATCAGCGAAAATACAGCTGCAACCCAATGATGGCTAGTGAACAGACGGATGGTCTGAACGAAGCCAACGGAGCCCGTGCTATACCAGTAAAAGCGTTAAGGGTGGCCTTCTGCCTCGGATTTTGAGCATAGATACACACCCCGGAAAACCGATGATCCTGTGTGGCGAGGGTGAGGACCATTCAGGAGGAGAACGAGTCACGATGTGCTTACATGTAGAGGCTGAAGAGAAGGTGGAATCCGCAAAAGAAGAAATAGAAGTCTGGATTCACATGCTGGTTAGATGACTGCGGGGCAAATCCGGCTATCTTACAGTAGTATAACGCTTGCTCCTGTGTTATAGCTTGTCAGCGGTTTCGAAAGTTTGCACAAAAAGATGATTTCACCTTCATGTATCCATTGTATATGGGCCTGCAGACCAGCATGAACGAGGTTCCGGAAGCACAATGGACAGAGACGTGGATCAAGCACTTACCGGTACCAGAGAAGGAATGACAAAGGGGTAATTAAGATCAGGTATCTATGTGCATGTCAAATTGAGTTGAGTGATTATTCTAGAGGATAGTTTGAGTAAACTGACCCCAGGCTGCCACCCAAATCCGCACCACCGCCTTCAAATCCGGATATGAGGATGATGAGGGCTGCAATGAAATTTACAATTAACGTTCCAAACAGGACCAGCCATAGTTGTATAAGCGTGTGATGAGGGGTCTGGAGGCTTCGGGTATTTCTTCTTGGATTGAGTGGAAAATCAAAGGGAGAACTGGCAGGACGCCGTATGTGAGCAAACTGAACGCGGCAAGTTATCTAGAAGATGCACGAACATGGGGGGAAGTTATTCCTCCCGTGTTTCCGAATGTGATCAGCCCTGTTATCAGGTCAGCTTCGCGCCTTTCGAGGTCTGCCTCTCGGCGACGGATTTCTTCGAGTCGCGCTGCTGCATTTGGGGAGACGGCGCCGGCGGAGCGCTGGGATGACGGGTCGTCGAAAGGATTCGTATCCAGCGAATGTGTTGAAGCAAATGGATTTTGTGTGTAATCGGCTGGGGAACATGAGAAGATCATCAGCAGCACATGGGGAAGACTCACTCATGATGTCGTTGTGTCGTGAAAGCGTCGTCCAAGCGTCGTCAGTGGTGGCGGCATTGTGTGGTTGGACGCTCGCACAGCCTGCGCCGGGATTTGCCGGTGTTGTGTAGTAATGGGTATGCCCAAATAAAAACTAGTGGTTGGATTAACTTGGGTTGGCAGCTCCGCACCCGCATGAAGTAGCCGGCCGGGGGTAAATATTAAATGAAGGACGCGCAAACGCCCCAGCCTCGGAGACCGAAGCATGGAGAGGGGCCTTTGGGAGGCGGCGTTGTTGACGCCGAAATGGCAGCCGGGGGAATGTGCTATTTTTGGAAATAATACTATAAATTATGCTTTGTTGGACGTTCATTGTTCCTTATTTCTTTTCTCCTCGCCGTTTCCTTGCCTTCTCTCAAGTGCGTCCTCGTTTTTTTGATTTCCTCTTTCCTATCTCAATAGAAGCGTTCTTCTCCAGCCTCCACTTTCTTTCCTTTAAAACCCCTCCCTGTCTTTCACTCCCAACACATCTCCTCCCCTCCTCTTCAACTTCAACATGCACCACTTCGCTGCCTTCGCTACCCTTGCCCTTTCTGTCGCGGCTTCTGTTTCTTCTCTGGCCATTCCACGGGCTACCCAGCCCAAAGGATGGTTGACCGCCGTCCTTGAGGTATACCAACCATCTATGTATCATTACAACCCATCTGACTCTCTTCAAGGACTATGATACCTATCACACACGGTACATGGCGCTCTCGTGCAACACCCAACACGACACAACTTTCTTCGATCAGTGTTGCCATCCTCTCCTAGTTCGTATTCCATTTTATGTTCGTTTTTCCGCAGCATTTTCAACATGTTATTCATATCTAGGCGAATGAGAGCTTGAGCGCTCTCCCTGCTCAGTGCGATCCTGCCAATGACGAAGAAGATCTCCCTTCTGTGATGAAGTCGGCGGTGAAACTACTACGTCCGCAGCGGCCGTAGCAACCCCACCACCAAGGCAGCGCCCACATCAACATCAACCCCGCATACGACCTCTACCCCTGCCACGACCAAGAAGACCACATCCACAGCTAAGCCTGCAGCACTCCTAAGCCTGTGGCCACTCCTTCGGTGAACACTGCCTCGTCCTCTCTCAACACTGGTGGATTGTGTGTCCCTTTACCCTTGTCCTTCAGCTAGCCATACTGACCTGCGACGTAAAGTGCTACCTTCTTCTTCCAGAATGGAGTTGCTGGTGCTTGTGGCACCGTCCACAGCGACACTGATATGATTGCTGCCATCGGTGGTCATTTGCATTTGAAACTCAAAAGTACACTACTAACGCTGGTCACATCTCAACTAGACGGTGATCGGTACGGAAACCTCGGCAAAAAGTCCAGCTTGTGCGGACAGAAGGTCCAGATCACTAACACCAACAACAAGAAGGTTTGATACATTTTTGATGTCACCACCTGCCAATCTCACGATTTTCTTTTTCGCCGCCCAGACTGTCACTGTCACTATTGCTGATGCTTGCCCAACATGCAAGAACTCCAACTCTATTGATTTGTCAGAGGGCGCCTTTAAGAAAATCGCCACTCTCGATGAAGGAGAGGTGCCAAGTAAGTTCAGTTTCAACATTCTTACCAAACATAGTCTGATGCATAGCACGTTTCCCCCATAGTCACTTGGTCATTCCTCTAAAGATAACGCCTCCCCATGTAAATGATAACGACCATCACCGGCAACCCCCCTCCATTTCCGCCGCAATTTTTTTTTCAGTCACCATGCATGTCTAGACATGTAGCTTTCTCATGGCGGGCTGGCATCTCCGCCGCACTTCCTTTTGCAGCGCAACAACGGCATGAAAGTTTACGACGATACGAGCTTCACGACCCCGGCTGGTGCAGAACACTCTTATGCGTTCTTAACTTTTCATCAAGACCGTTTTTATATTGTTTATCATTTGCTTTCTTATTCTTAACTTGATGTTATTTTATGTACTTCCTCTCGACTGGTTTCTGGATTTCTTTTATCGGGTCTTTATTGCATGGTTTCCGCGGTCTATCATTTGCTATCCTCATCTTATTTACCAGCCGATAGAGTCGGTTTGGCGTGGCGTTACATCTCTTTTTCCTTTTCCACTTATCATTTATCCCATACATATCGCATCGCAAGACGAGAAGCAATTGAAACGGCAAATTGTACTTACATACGCATTACTTAGATCATTGGCTAGCCCAAAGTTGTAAATATGAATATCTTATGTTGTTGTATGCTCTGGGGTTCTTAAGTTTTCATAACGAGGATTGAGGGGAAAATTGGACTTCGTGAACAACGAGGAGGTACCCTGGCACCCATTGCCAACAAATCAGCACCCTTCTTCAGAGAAGGTGTGACTACTGTAACATGTCACAAGGTGAGGTCATTTCCAGCGAGCGTTCCAATATCTTCCAATATTTCGATTTTGACTACACACTTGACATACCTCCAATTCGATAGCCCTTACTTCTCGATGCCCATATAATTACTTAATAACCATGAATTCAACCGTGCGCAAGATACTGGTCATCGGTGGGAACGGCTTCATAGGTCGGTTATTCCATGTTCAAGTAACTTACATCCCTAACTCGCATGAAATTATGTCCAGGTTCTGCCGTCTGTAAAGCTGCTTTAGCACGAGGCGTACAAGTGACAAGCGTCAGGTAAAAGTTCAAACTTCTCTAGAAGACATCGCTCATTTACTAAAACACGCGTTTTTCCGACGTACACCAGCTCCTCTGGAAGGCCATATAGAACTCCAAAAGGGCATTCGCCTGCGTGGACATCCAAAGTGTTGCTTTCCCCTAACTACGCCGCACACTCAATGATCCTCACAAATGTTGTTTCTCATTTTAACAGGTAGACTGGCAGAAGGGGGACGCTCTTAATCCTCAGAGCTTTGCGCATCTCTTCCCTCAAGTAGACGGCGTAGTGCATACACTTGGAACACTCATTGAGAACAGTTCATACAAGCGCGCAGTGGCGCAAGGAAACCTCCCGGCATTGTTTGGGAGTCTGGTCGAAGCTTTGCGTGATGGAAACAGCAATCCTCTTCAGAACAAAGCGCAGAATGGTAATTTGAAGAATTACGACGTTATGAACCGCGATTCCGGTAGGAACAACAATTTACGATTGATTACTTTTCACTTAACTGACGGAGAACTTGTGTAGCGTTACGCGTGTGCGAAGCGTTTCTCTCCGCTGGTGTTTCTCCAGACTGGGCTGTCAACAATCCACGACCGTTCATCTATATCTCTGCAGAAGACATCTTCCAACCCGTCATACCGGCCCGTTATATCGAGACCAAACGGGAGGCCGAACGAGGCATTGAGCATATGATGATTGGAAAATCAGACTATAGAGGTGTTTATATACGTCCAAGTATGTGATTGTCTCTTTTTATCTGTGTTTTTGCTTCTTGTGCTCACGCGACAATCACGTTGATTCCTCAAGGCCTAGTCTACCATGCCCATCTTCGCCCTTTGACAACACCTGCCGCTGCTCTCCTTGATCTCTCGGCTACGATACATAGGAAGTTGCCTGAGGGCATCCCCACTCCCTCGAATATTCTCCGATCGCTTGGTTCCTTACGTCGATCCACCACGCATCCTTCGACAGAATATGACATCAATGCGGCCTCCCCGCTAGAGTCCATCGCTAACGCCCTCACTATCCCCCCTATTCACGTTGATCATGTTGCGGACGCGATTTGTGTTTCCTTAGATTCCCGGAATGACGTGCGCGGTGTAGTTGGAGTTGGCCGTATGCGTGAACTTATCGGGTGGTCAACAGGCGGACGAGGTCAGTCAGGGGTTGGCCTAGAACATGATCATGTTAAATAACTGGCGCTGCGATAATAAGCGGAGATTCGCTGGTAAGAGCGTGAATGGTGAACATATGTAGTCGGTATTTCACAAGGTAGTCAAAAGAGAAGGATTCACGATATTTTCGAATGTTCCGGCCTCCGTTGCGGGATCATTCAATTCAATGATCCCTTGAATAAAAGCACCCCAACAGTGCACAAAAGCAGGACGCAGCACAGAGTCTCGACTCTCGAGCTACATTCCACACCATATTTGTAAACTTATTCATCTCTCCAGTCCATATCACGCAATACTCGGATTTTTTACAAATTGATTGGAATCGTAAGTCATTCTTTGGGGACTGATACAAATGTATTTAGGGGATGTCGCCGAATGAGACCTCCGCTAACGCCTTCCTTTCTTTTTTTTTCTCCCTCTTCTCGCCTTCTCAGCTGTCGCACATGCAGCATAGCATTCGCGGAGGCGTCCGCCACCTCCAGAAAAACGGTCTTCTCCGTTCCTCTTCCGCACAACTCACGCGGACCCAAAATGCTTGCTCATCCTGCAACGTCCAGAGCCAACGCTCGCTCGTCCAATCCGCGAGCTCTCGACGTGCCATTCCGTATTCCTTGAACACATACACCGCGCCCCTCGACGAGCGCGACGAGCGCATAGTGCGCATGCTCATGTTCGGAAAGCCCGGGGCCGGGAAGGGCACGCTCACCACGCGTCTGGCACAGAAGTACGACATCGTCACCCTCTCCACCGGCGATCTGTTGCGCCACCACATCGCGGAAGGGACGGAGGTAGGGAAGGAGGTGGAGCAGATCGTTGCGCGTGGCGGTTTGGTGCCGGACGAGTTAATGTTGAAGGTTTTGACGAGCAAGTTGGATGCCCTACAAGACAAGGTGCGCCTTTTTTCCTGCGACTTGTGTCTGCAATAACCTTAGGCTTACCCGCTATTTCAATAGCATTGGATTCTAGACGGTTTCCCTCGAACACTTCTCCAAGGAGAGATGCTTGATGCCCATCTTAAGTAGGCCTTCTCCTTTTTTCTGTCTCAAAAGCCAATCTCAACAAGCATCTAGGAAACGAAATTCTCCGCTAACACTGGTAGTTAACTTGGACGTCCCCGATGAAGTCATCCTGAGCCGCATATCTGACCGATGGGTTCACCTACCGTCCGGCCGTGTATACAATATGTCCTACAACCGTCCGAGGTTGCAGGATTTGACGATCAGACCGGGGAACCTTTAACCAAACGCCCCGATGATAATCCCGTATGTGCCCTCTTTCCGTGCATTACTCATACTTCGTTCTAACTTTGTCTCTTTTGTAGGAAATTTTTGCTCGCCGTCTAGCCGCGTTCTACGCGTCCACCTCGCCGTTGTTGTCGTATTTCTCTAACTCGGCCAAGGCTGCTGCGTCCCGTCGGCCGAATGCCAATCAGCATCCCCATCAGCTGTCTTTCCATACTCCTTCAGGGTTGAAGGTGAAGACCCTGTCAGGAACGACTTCCGATGAAATTTGGCCGCAGTTGGACCGTCTCCTCCAAAATTCATTTCCAAAACTGAGAGAACGATTGGGGACGACCACGACACGGACCAAACAGCTTGTTAGTGTGGCTAAAGCCGATGTCAGAGCAAGTTCCTGAGCCTAGTTTCTATATACCGTTTTCTTCCTTTATCTTCGTTGTTCTTTGTTATATTTGTATTGATAGTTCTTCTACTTCATGATCTTGCCTGCACTATTGTATCTTATCGTTTTACGACCATTCAACGAGATTTATGCTTTTATCGCAATGCGTACCTGTGTCCGATGATCTTTAGTTACAACATACATTAGTGTGGAGAAGTAAAACAATGCTTACATTTTCACAACAAAGAGTCCTTCAGGCAGACCATCTTGGACCTTTTCTTGTATCAGCTTCAGACCAGCACCTGCAAAGACTGATTTCCATGCGAGATCAGACCTAGGAAAATGAACTCTTTAGTCATTCATCTGTCCTCAGATATCTCGACTTCATTTCTCACCTGGTCAAGCTGGAATCTTGCTCATCAAATATTTCCTGAGCCGATCCGTCCGTACCTTCTGAGCAGACATTTTCCTTGACCACAATGACACTGTGCGGATGCTTTTTCAGCGCTTCATGGCTGCGCTTGAAGAAAGCGATAAGATCGACATCCGATAGATGCCCCAAGCACCACTGGCACCAGATCACATCGAAGCCAGCATCAATTTCCTCTGGTATGCGAGGAGCCTGATAGCCAACCCGATCGAGAAACCGAGCGGATTGTGGCCTCCGAGGGTCAAAATCTTGGAGCGTCCCTTGGAGAATGGTGACGCTCTTCGATTGATTTGAAAGACCAGGCCACGACACTCTAGCGGAATCCGATGCCTCTCCGACGCAGCTTTTCGCGCACTTGTCAACGCCTGCTGCACGAAGGGTTCCACGGGTTCAAGAAGCACGACATCTGATGCTAGATGAAGGAGAACATCTGCAGTCACTCGACCGATCCCAGCACCCACATCCAACGCGCGTGTTCTAGGTGGGTTTTGGGGGGCGTCTAATGGGCGAAAAGCAGATGGCACCGTGGACAGCTGTGGATAGAGACCTAATAAGAAGAGCCGCGAGCCTAGTGCATCGATCCTCGGAAGTGACTGATGCAGAGGGAGATGAGCATCTGGTGGGTGGAGAGCAGAGAGAACAAGTACCCCAGAGCCGTAGCCGCCGAGAACGCCGTCCAAGCTTGCGGGCTGCGTGGTCCAGTACTCGATCCCCTCCTGCACATCGGGTTGTGGCTCAGCAGACATGATGGCGGTGGATGCAATTTCTGCAGCATCACGTGTTCGTATCGTCTCATTAGATCGCGTCGCACAAATACACGTAAATAACGCGTCGACATGGATTCCTCTCTCGACAGCATCTGGGACGAACCCGCCATCGAGAACTCCCCAAGCGGCCGCATGTCCCTGAACTGTCGATGATGAGGACAATATACCCAGAGCGTCCAAGCGCCCTCGATCAGCTCTCTTCCTCTCTGACGCTGACGACTCGGATGAAGATGTTGGGCCATCCAGAAAACCAGCGAGTCACACAGCTCCGCCTCCTCAAGAGGTCGATATGGATGCTCTATTTGCCGAGTTTGACGACGATGATTTGGCATTACAACCTCTCCCCGCGCGCATTGACGAGGAAGCAGTGGCGCGTCGAGCTGAGGCGCGTTACCGAAATATGCCTGGTCTGACACCCCACCAAATTATGCCAAGCAGCTCTCCTTCACGCGACGTAGATGAAAGAACAACAAACGGCAAGACTGACAAAGGAGATAATGAGAAAAAGGCACGCCGGAAAATCCTTAAATTAGACGAAAGTCGGTTGCTGGGCTCCAATGGTTTTCCAGAACTTATCAAGATGACGAAGGACTTCAAAATAAAAGGAAAAGGTCACGAAGTAAGCCAATAACCTGATATTAGTAATTGTCTAACAATTTACAACGTATTAGGCTACGGATCTCAACCGTATTTTACAAACATACCAATATTGGGCTCATCAATTATACCCTAAAATGCAATTCCACGATACCGTTGAGCGCGTCGAAAAACTGTGTCACTCGCGCCGTATGAACGTGAGCTGATTTTCCGCCCGAATAACCTTCCCTATTCAAATGAACCCCAGGTATCCCTGTCCGTATGGCGCGATGAAGCCCACGGGATCATGAATCGGAGAAAAGACACGGATGATGAAGTGGACGAAAACGAGGATGGAGATAATGCGGATCATGTTGAGGATACCACGATGGATACCGATGATCACCTACTACGTCCTCGGTCTTCATCCTCTATTCCATCCTCGCGTGCATCTTCTCCACCAGCGACATCGGGCGCGGAAAGCGAGGTTCCATTGCAGCCACGAGTAGAAGCCCCCAAAGCCCCTTCTCAGCATGGAGAGGAGGATGACGAAGAGGCGTTTTGGAGATCTCTCGATGAATTTGGAGAGGAATCTTCTGGGGCTCATGCGCCGCCCCCCGTTCCAACCGCAGTTCCGCCTGCACCCATGGATGACGACGATGAAATGTGGGATATAATCAATGAAGTCGAGCAATCAACGGCGCAGTCTTCAAATCGTCCGCCGCCACCACCAGCACCTTCAAATCCACCGTCAGCAATCCCCGCAGCTGCCGAAGACGATTGGGATGATATGTATCTTTAACACTAATGTCCATGATTATTACAATCCCCGATCTTTATGACCATACTGTAGTGTACATAGTACGAAAATATATATGCCCTATATGAATAACAAAACAACGACAGCGACGAGATGGAAATTATACCTAGATATCTAAACGAATTTACCTATGAGGCGTCCGCGTCCATCAACGATTCTGGTGCCCATAGAACGCATCTTCCACTAGCGTTACCGCTAACCGCACGTTCAATGATACTTGGGTGTGAGCAAGTAACAGCCTGCACCGCGCTTATCCTAGAAAATTTTCGTTAGTTAACTATTACACGTATTAATTAGAAAAAGCATACATTGTTGGATCAGAAAGTGAGGTCACCAAGTCACCCTACAATTATTAAATATATCAGAATTGAAGTATTGTCTATGCAAAATTATACATACCTTGCTCGAGTAAATGTCAAGCGAATGGTTCATATTTCCCACTGTGAAGTGGGGATACGCATCGGGATTGGGACTCCATTGGGCTCGCAAAATGGTAAGCCATTTCCCCTATTTCAAAAAATTAACATTTGTAAAGGAGCAACGAGACAATACTTACCGTTTGACAGTTATGCTGTATCTGACAGAAAGGTCGGAGACTTGGGAAGGGTTCATTACCTTCGAATACCGGCGATCTAATGTCCCATACTGTCTCGAAAGTCAGATCTACAACCCGAGTTGGATATTGGTAGAAACGTACAACGCAGGGTATCATCATAACTAGTGCTGACAATTTGGCGACCCCTAGGATCCCAATAGGCTGAACTTGCAGATTTATTATGTTTCCATTCTCCTCGGTAGAGCCCCTTTCCGGCAGCAGATTGAGAATAGTCCTTGATGACAGAGCCATCGAAATCGAGAGTATGCCTGGTAGATTTGTCCTTGGCTGCCTTTTGCGCTGCAGCATCCAATAAAGAAACGGGCATGCCATTAAGCTTGCGTGCGTCCCAAATTCTGTGAACAGTGACAGATATCAGCAAGCGGAATACACTCATAGTTGTTACACTCTTACTTGAGCAGGCGGCTATTACTCGCTGTGAGCAAAAAATGTGGACGGGTGGGGTTCACGCTGATAGAGCCAATTTTCACGTCGGAGAGTTCGTATCTACGTGCGTGTGACTTGTCTTCACGAAGGTCTAGATGAGTCGCGCCACCTGAGCCATCCGACACCCACATTTCCTGTCCAGTGGCAGGTAGATCAATGCTGCAGATAATGTTATTATCCTCGGTAGAGTAGATTTCTTTCGAGGTGCCAGAAACAAACGAAAGGCTGCGAATTGTGCAATCATAAGAACTGGTGTAGATCTTGAATATTAATAGTTCAGATTTATTCACCGAATCAATTAATTGGTGCCTTACATTATGTGAGTCAATGGGATCCACTTTTATACTTGAGATGGAAGATTTAGGCGTTGCTGGCCAATGAAGTTGAAGACGCCAATACTTTCCACCTTCCCTATTTTCTGGGGCAATGTCGTCGTCTTCGTCCTCATCTAGAGGAGCCCTGGCATCCCAGATGCCCAGTTGACCATGCTTGTCTACGGGAAATTAAATTAAACGGATGCCAGCACGATTCTTATGCCACGTACCTCCGAAAAATATTAGATCCTTCGTAACTTCGGGATGATATGCAGCGCAGTACACTCTGTTTGTTGTAACCTTTGCACGGGATACGACCTTGAGATTTTGTACTTTATCTCGTAGTTCCTTCACAGCGGCTACATGTTTGGCCTCTTCTGCATACGCGAACGCTTCAGGATTTCCAACACGCCGAGATACTTGAGCGACGCTTTGCATGGTAGCGGACAGCTCGGAGACATCTTGAGGAGAATCCGTTTCAGCAAGAGTGTGGAAGTTTAGGGTATCATGACGCGGTCGTTTCGCGATTCGAGCTCGTTCTAATGCTTCCTCTTGTTCTTTCAGCTCCTGCTCACGTTCTTTCTAAGACGCAAATCAATAGGCAACACACAAGATATAGAAGCGAAAGCCCCATACTTGTCGGCGCGCGCGTTCTTCTGGTGTTCCTTCTACATCACCGCCAGCTTTCGAAAGCAATCGCCTTGATTGCCTCCTTGGAAGTTCAACCGATCTTTCGCGTTTTACTTTCTTGGGTTGAACTGGTTTTGCCGCGGCTTTCTCCTTAGCTGGTCCTCCTAGGTCACTGAGGGCTTGTTGGAGTCCCAATTGCTCGAACAAGGCCCGATTCTTGGCAATGTTAGCTTCGCGGTCGAGCTCACTAAAGTCGACATGTAAGGCGGCGTTGGTAACTGGGTTACTGTGATGGACAGATAGCCCTGCTTACTATTGAGATTTGGCGGGCATTTGAGCGCGGTTCCGATGCAGCCGTTGATCTAGTTTGTTGGCGCTATGTATATGCTTGAGGCAAAATGGAGACGGTATGTGAGCAGGCGTAATTGAGCACAAATTGGACCGCGGTTTCTCGTTTATTGTCACAGACACAAACAGTCACATATCACATGGTCTGTCAATATACCCCCGTGCCTGTGACAAGAAGGTGCCTTAATTGACAGAGCTTGCACTGAGCACAACTCTTTGCAAACTCCTTGAGTCCTTCATTCGTTTCATTTACACACTGACACTCAAAAGCAATCTATGCATTCCCCTGCAGATACTTGATCCTTTACAGTTGGATCTATTCGACTGCTCCATGTGGCCTCCTTTACCATCGATTGCTAATGACTTACTGTTGACCATGGCCTGCTACAGCGTGCTACCCTAACATCCTTGTTCTCTGAAAGGAAATCCAACATTGACTGTCTCCTCGCCATTGGAATCACGGAAAATTACGACTGATATAGACAGGTAACTAAGACACCGATGGTCAATTGAATGCCACGTTTTCGACGAATTCGTTGAGCTATCGACCGTTGCCATCCAACAAGCAGTTTCTCTCAGTGACTCTGGCACAGCCTATCATGAAACTGAATCTAATGCGACATGTGGAAAAGATCTCAATGTACACTAGAGATGATTTCTATCATCTATCTCACTTCTTGGGCTGGAAGGTGATCTGGACTATATAAACGTTGCAAGAAATCTTCTGTCATTCAGCCACCCTTCGTATTCTCTCATCTTTCTTCTCGAGCAGAGCTCATCAAAGTTTCTCTTTCTTTCGCATTCTATCCCATCTTCATTTATTTTATTTGACCTGCTCGCCATTCTACGTCATGAAGCTGTCCGTTACTTCGATTTTCATCTCGATGATGATAGTTTCTGGAGGAAGATGTGCTCCTACCTCCCAACCGAAACTCAGTGCAAATGCTGCAAGTCGGCAAATGTCTCCAAGTACCGGTCAGGCGTTCGGCGCTGCATATTGTAGGTCTACGAAATTGTCTCCAGTACTTGACGACTCATAATTTCTTACAGTTATCACTAATGAACCCAGCGGAAATGTCTTGATTGCGGCCGACATCGCTAGTAATGGAAAACTGGTGTGAAATGACCTCCTTCATTATTCAATATGCGACTCACTTTCTCTTTTTTCAGACTCTGCGACGAGCATTTGACGTAGGAGGATTAGGCGCTCATGGCCTGAGTGCTTCGGTCGGTCCAGATCCTTTGTTTGCACAAGGCTCTGTAAAAGCTTCTTCCGCTGGCAATATTGTTGCAACTGTCAACGTATGTGTTCATTTCTGTTTCTATCTCTCTGGATATTGAAAAACACAATAGCCTGGATCCAACACACTGGCCGTATTCAGCATCAACCCCAATGATGCAACCAGTCTTCAGATGATTGGGAAGCCAGTAGGCAGCGGCGGGGAATTCCCCATGTCTCTAACGATAAACAAAGCTGGAAATACGGTTTGCGCGCTTAATGGAGGAGCTGTCAATGGCGTTGGGTATGTGTCGATCAAATTCCTGTATGTCGTCGTGAATGCCAGCTTACGGTCCCCAAAGCTGTTTCAAAGTAGACCCAAAGCAAGGTTTAGTCCCAATAGCCAACACCGTCCGATCCCTTGGCCTCAACCAAACTACTCCTGCGACTGGCCCCGCTGGAAGCGCCAGCCACATCATTTTTTCCGAGGACAATTCCCAACTTATTGCCTCGGTGAAAGGCGTCCCCCACAGCCCGGATTCCTTGCCGTTTGGGATGTCGCCGCAGACGGATCGCTCTCTGCGGACTTCACATCGGTCGCACCGCAATCTGGTGGCCTCTTGCCCTTCTCAATGACCGTTATTCCTGGGACGAACGCCATTCTCGCTACCGATGCAGGGCTTGGCTTTGATATTTTCGACTTCAACGCGCGGCCGCTAATTCAACTTCAAACTCTACTGCTACCGGAGACAGATCTTCCGCAAACGCTATCGCTGGTCAATCGGCGACATGTTGGTCAAGCTTCAGCCCCAAGACAGGAAATTTCTTCCTGACCGATATCGGAACGTCGACCATTACTGAAGTCAATGTCGATGCCAATCTCAAAGGAACAATCGTCAAGGTAAATAACATCCATGGCCTCTATATAATTTACCCACTCAACCTCGCTCCATTGTAATAGCAATATCCACAAACTGCAGGTTCAGCAACGATTGACAATGATGTTGCCACAGTCAATGGAAATGAGTGAGTACATTTTCGTCCATGGCTGTATCTATCCGCTAAACCGTCGATCCAGTTTCCTTTATGTCCTCGCTCCCAACGCGACTAGCATTGATGTTCTGGCTCTTCCAGCGGCTGGTAAAGCAACAAGCATACAAAAGGTTGATATCGCCGGACCCGTAAGATCAGCTGGCATCACTATCAGTACGTCCAACGAACCAGAGCGCTGTATGTTTTCTAACCACCTTTTCTTAGGCGCGAACAACCTCCAAGGCATGACCACTTTTGTCAGAAAGTGATATGTGTACAGCGCCCACTAGACACCGCAGCATTTTTTTTATTTCAAGATAATTTTCGTTCACATACATCTGTACATTTTGCAATATTCATGGCTCTGATTATTTTGCAACCGCTCTGACAAGAGACTCATCAGGATAAAATGACCTATTAATTGGTTCCATCAAGGGTACATGGTCTACATACTACTTACTTAGTACGACAGTACGATCATGTCGAAGAAAATAAGTAAGTCAAGGACAAAAGATATGGATCAGTATTTACGGTACTGCTACAAACGCGACAGGTTTGTTTATCCTGCGATCTCATGCTCTTTGGTATAAACACCTTCTCAATCGCACATGATGTTTCTTGCTGGATATACTTTGTTACTTTGAGATTTTTGCGGCTGAGATCACCTCTGCGTTGTTGTTGTTGAAACCCTGACAATACTGTGGGTTGCTCGTGAGTCGTCGTCATGTTGTGCCAGGCATCAGATGAGGCTACTGCTCGAGTTGCTCGAGTCTTCCAGGCTCTGAGATGTGCGGACCAGTCGAATGGACAAGAATTCAAAATTTAGAAATTTGAAGGTACCAGTGGTTGTCATGGATTGGAAAAACTCATGCACTTGGCAAAGAAGGAGAAGGAGAAGTTTGGCCAAAAAAAGTGTACGAAGCACTCACCTTAGCTCATTTCCATGGGTATGCCCTTGGCGGTATCCGTCTTCCAAATTTTCCAATCTGGTAAAGGAGACAATAACCAAAAATAAAAATACCCTACAGATGTCACCCAACATCGAAAGATCTTTCCACATTTAAAAGATCCATACCGCAGAAGCGTATGCAGAAATTTTAGTAATCCCCTATGGTTAGTTGTCATGATAGTTTTAGTGTCACATTGCTCTTGTCATATGCCTAGTCGGCCTTGCTTCGCGATCACGGACTAAATACATGCATTATCTCTCTAACTATTTTCCCATAGGCTTAACAATCTCTAGACTCGAAATATAACACTATGAAAGTGAAGATGGAACTTGTCGGAAGTCGTTGAATTTCAAGTTTTCATTGTTGTAAAATTGTTATTGTGTATCTGTACGTCTCACAAATATAATTATGCGCTCTGATTATACTGCAAATACTCTGTCAAGTACAGGAAAAAATGACCGGATTGATTCCCCTGAGATGTCGCAATAATGAAGTTGAAGAAAAGAAAAATAAGTCAAGTACAAAGACACCGATACTGCTGAAAACGCGATTACAATGACCAGAGCAAACAGGATAACAATTAATAGAAAATGCAAGGTCGGAAAGCGGAAAAAGTCAGAAAGGAAACGAAACTAAAATATTCCTTAATGTATTAAGTAACCGTAGAAAGTGGGTGAATGAGATACAACGATGCATACACCGGTATACAGGAGTGTGATGAATGTCCAACTCTAATCCTCGTTGCACGTCGTGGTTGGGTCGTGGTTGGTATACTTCATGAATTATGTGACTTCTAGTATTGAGGTTTCAAGGACGCGGAATTGATCTGAGGATTTAGAGTGTTCCGACCATCCAACGACCTCGCGCCAGTTGTGTGTGTTTGCCTCCTTCTCGCCTGCACCGGCAAACATGCCAACTTCGTCATCAGTGAGACCACGGAAAATTAAAAAGAGCCGAGTGAATGCGCAGGGATCCGTGGTTACTGTGATATCGATCGCAGCGGCAATCTTGCTGGGAGATAGGAATCGGTATGCAATGTTCTTATGTGCAGAGAAGGAAGACATGTGGTTGCTATAAAAAAGGTAATAAGTATGCTATATGGGGTTATGATCTTAGCTGTGTCTTACTTGATAAATGAAGTACGGGCGTGTAAAGACATCCCAAGTTGATCTAGTACGATCATAAGATGGGGCAGGAAGTCTCGGAAGGACATGGCGAAGCCATTACGAGGGGTGATAAAATCATTAGGATCGTACATGGTCGCATCAGGACTGGATCATCATTTCAGTGATCGATGCAGTAAATAAGAAAGATAACACTTACATTGCCTCATAATACAGAGCAGTCGACACCATTTCACTTTCAAAGTGTTCAAGGCACCTCCAGGATGTACTCGTAAGAAATATTTCACCTTACTCGACCCTTTTGTATCCTCCACTTGTTCCGGTGGAGGCCAAGCAATCCCAGTTTCCAAAGAGGAGAGAACGTCAGGACAACATCGCAGTACTGGACAGCAGGAGAGAGGATCGTCAAAACACATTTAGCGGTGGCGGGTTTCGTCACGACTGCCAGTTTACTCATGACTCTTGTATCGATTAGCATGTCTGGATTATACTCTTGGCCAGGAGGAAGTCGCGTGCCACTGAATTCCATGGTGTGGGTATCGCCAGAATGGATGATGTCCAGTTTTCCCCAAAACATTCCATCGACGAGCGTTCCATCCTCCATTCTAGACATGTCGAGTTCATCTGAATTTATTGTAACGTCCAGCGCGACATTCTGACCAGGAGTCAACTCCAGGTTGAAAGTACCAGGCATTTCCAAGATAGGCGGTGGTCTGGTTGTTGGATAAGGGAAATGATGTCATCGGTCACTGGATGAGAACACTCACGGAGGCGGGCTAAATGTACGACAAGCGTTAAGGAAGTGATAGAATTGTCCAGCTGGCAAAAGCACTTACGGAGGTTCATCTGGGGGAGGTGGGGCATCAGTCACAATCTCAACGCGTATTCCTTGGACTCCCATAATCGCGATTTGATACGAGTCTTCACCCGTTAACTAGTAAGGTATGAAAACAGATATCAGTCTAGTTGGAGGGAACGTACATAGATATAGGGTCCAGCTACAATCTCTAAGTTGACATCAGCTCGTTTCCGCGAAGAGAATTGGATAGATGGACGAACTGCAGCGTGAATTGACGCGTACTCCACCGGCACTCGGAGGTTGAACATAGCATCTGGAGGGGGTTTGGTCCACTCTGTCGCTGCTGCCATCAGTTCCTACGGTACATGAGAACGCGAGTTGGAGGGAAACTGAGTTCGTGATAATAAACGCACTTGAAAGCTATTCGGTAACTGAAAATACAAGCGTTGGTTTGATTCTAGCAGTAGGATCGGGGCATGCTCACCATTCGCAGCGTTTCCATCTCGCCAAACGCGAGGGTCAGCAGTCGAGGTCTTGCAACCGCCATTGCGGTATTTTGGGGAGGTTCTGGCTCTTTCGGCTTGGGTTGAATTTGCCCCAGAAGTTTTGGGTTGGCGGCGCTGGTAGACCCGTGTGCGTAGACCTGTTAAGAATAGCAAGCATAGCGAAATATAAGACGTACGCAACAAGAGAAAGGTAAGAGCGCCTACGTCGGAGAGAGGAGCATAGAAAGAAGGAAAAAGACAACTGGGTAAGACCGAGGATGTTATCAAGACTGAAAGCCACGCAGACCGGAACGGATTTAGAGGATTGTTGACTCAGTGTTGACTCCAAACAGGACCACGATGGGAACACGAGGCAAACTGAGGCAAAGGGCTCTTTATCGATCTCCTCAATCAGAAGTGATATCCTTCAATAGACTGATTGATCGGATGCAAAAATGCTGCGAACGAGTAGACAGACCAGAGAGTCGACGGGTATGCTATGTTTTATCTAGTGGGTTGGTTTACGGTGAAAAGAAAGGAAAGTTGAAGGAAAGGGCAAAGTGGGAATAAAGCTCGGATCCAAATCGGAGTAGTAACCACTCAATCTGATAAGATTCCCAGCATCATCCAAGCATCATCTCCATTTTTCCATACTTTTCTTGAGTCTTGCTTGAGTCTGCTTGATTTCTATCGAGCGTTTCTTTACCCTCATAGAAGGGACTGTCACCGGTCTATATTTTGTTTAGTTAGATGAAAGACAGGAATAGACCTCGGATCCAAGTCGGAGTAGCTTCTATCGCGCAATTCTCCTCCAAGGCAATGGTATTTGCTATTGGATTAAAAATATGAAATGAGAATTATTAAACCGAAGTGACAGTTTTGAAAGGCAATCCGGCCATTGAAAATGGTACTTAGATCGCACATCCCCACCCTCAGACACTGCTCTATCAATGTCGACCCGAACCACGAGAAATCCTTGCATCCAGGCATCCTGAGCTGTCCACTTTCTACATACCTGCGCGCACGATTAAGACATAGAAGTCCATCGGACGGCCTTTTTCTGTTCCTTCCCCCTTGTTCGAGGCTACCAGACTTGATTCCGATTTCTTTTTTGCATACATCCTTCATCACTCGTCCCTTTTGTAGCAACAGAGCTATAGCGCTAAGCTCCAGAAGTTCCTCAACGAAGGAATCTTGAGAACATATCGAGAAGTACTTTGAAACTGATTGCCGTTTGCACTAATGTTTGAAGTCCCTTCAAGCACTCCAAGATCTTTGTCCCGTAGCTTGCAGCAGATGTCGGAATCTCCAGCGAGTAAGAGATAACCTATGTTCCCTCACGAACAGATGCCCATGCCTATGTTGGAGTCCAATAACCTATCGGGGGGAAAAGCTGAATTGATACCAGAGGCCAGACTTCCAGAGGAAAACGTGGAGTTTCCGTTTCCAGAGACCAGCGATGTACACAGTACTGGTCTTTGAATCAGATAGACACCCAGCCATACTAGCCAAGGGATAGATGTGTACGATGAAATAAATGAATTTGGAGTTTTGAGTGGCCACGGCTTGTGTATGGCCAAAAGTTGTCCAGAAACAACGAGTTTTCGAAGCAAAAGCCTTCAAGACACAAAGCAGGCTTGGGGTATCGTTCTCATCAGCAGCTCTCACGGAACAGACCGTATTCTCCTGCTCTTATACTTCATCTATATGATATATCTTGAGGATACTCTTCCAAATGTCGGCGAAGATGATAGAAGAAGGAATTTAGCACAACGAAGGTGGAGGGAGGAATCAAAACGTGCAAGCCAATGATGAGCCACACGACCAGTTCATGCAATCTGATAAGATCTTTATTACATAAGCCAATACGCGCCAACTTTCAGACTTTTTTGTGGTCAACTTCAAGTTGTTTAGAAATTAACATGTTTCGCCTTGTCCGTTCTCCCCGTAGCCTGTCTTGTTTCCCCCGCCCGGTCGCAAGGAGCCTCGTCTCTTCTGCTCTACTCTCGCGGGCGTGGCAGAATGAATCCATTGCTGAACTACGAAACGAGGCCAAACTCCGTGGACTTTCTGCGTATGTCTTCGACCCAACGTTATGTCTTGATAGCGTACTAACCCCCCAAAAGGAAGGGAAGCAAAACGGCATTGGCTTCCAGAATAGAAGAACACGAAAACTCCCTTTTCCAAAATTCTAATGTGTCTAGCAGTCGACAGTCGTCTTCAGTCAGCTCACCATCTCCTTCATCGAATTCGACAGATGCAACGAACACAACGGAAGCACCAGGGAATCCCGAACCTCCTGCGGTGCCTCCAGTAAACTTTGTACTAGACACCAAAATCCCTGACTTGTCTGCTCGGGAACCGCTACCTCAAGTTCAAGTGGTAGGTCCTTATCCCATGTCATTCATTCACTCGCCTCCATTTGCGCGTCCTTTCGCGCGTTTTTCTTATAAATATCTACGTGATCCATTGATATACTCACGACTTTCACTTACAGCCTTTTGTCCCTGATTACTGGAATTCTTCGGAACAGGCTCAGCCCGTAGCTGAGGAGGAGGTCAATCCAAAAATTGTCGTAGTGGCAGGAGCCGAAACACATCATGGAGGCGGTCCTTTTCACAACTTTTTGGAACCTAGTGCTCCGCATGATAAACCTGATGTCAAGGATAGTCCTAAATCTTCATACTCAGGCAGTTTCTTGGATGATATCGCGGAAGACTTGGGTCTCCCTCCCGTCCAGGAAATCAAGAAGGGGTTGTCATCATTCGTCAAGTCTTTGAAACCAGAGTTCTAACTAGCTCCTCTGCTGTCATTTCACATTCCTAGATTACAACTATCTTTTATCCGTAGATAATAGCTTAAACCTTAGAGTTCCGTAGAGGTTGGGTAGATTTATTTTTGAACGCCCGATGAGGAAGCGTGAGAGCATGAGCGCCATGATGCAATTGATTCGGACTCAATTTATATTTTGACCATCTAACAAATCGTCCAAAAAGGTTGGCTACATCTGAACCAGTGCGAATGAATTTTGACCATGATGATATTCACAGCAGTCCGGGCTGGCCTCTTTATCTAGACTGTTCTTTCGAACCCAAAAACCATTGATCTCATCCTGGTGCAGATCAAGAATGGCAACCAATGTCGCAGGCATCGACATTCCCGACGGAATGCGCTTGCACACTGAAAACACATCGCATATTCTGCTCGACGCTAATGAAGCCTTCCTAAATCCCGTTCAAGAGTTCAACCGCGACATGAGCATTGCCTGCATTAGAGTTTGGAGCGAGGAGTTGAACAAAGTAAAAGAAGAACGCTGGCGAAAATCGGAGGAGAGGAAGGCCAATCAAAAACGGGCGCCAAAAAGCGCGAAAAGTGAGTGGTCTAACACTGTCCTTTATAAATCTTGGGCATACTTACCTCATACGTAGCTGACAACTCTGGAACTTTAATGCTGAACCCATACTAGCTACGGCAGACGTCGATATGCCCGATGCGACCGCCGCTTCTTCTGTTACAGTGCCCAAGCTCAAAGAAGTACGTTTCGAGATTTTTATGTGTGTTAACATCCTGACAGTTTTTATAGTATAGGCCGCACAAAGTTACCCTTCTGGAAGCCCTATCTGCAACGGGACTACGGTCAATTCGTTACGCCAAAGAAATTCCTCTTCTCAAGTGCGCATATGTGTCCTGTTTATTGTCCCTTATGTTCACAACTTTACCAGACGCGTCATAGCGAATGATCTATCGCCGGGCGCTGTCGAAGCCATGAAAAGAAACATTGCGATAAACGGACTTGCGCCAGATAATTCCCTCGAATCCTCGTCATCTCCAGATCGGCCGATTCCACGAATTGAAGTCAATGAAGGCGACGCGTGGTATGTATCCTTGGTATCAGATCGTTTGCATCCAGCCAACATTAATACTGCTCCAGCTCCTTGATGTATAGTCACCGTGAAGAAAAGAAACGCGTAGATGTCGTTGATTTGGACCCATATGGGACGGCAGCGCCATTTATCGATGCTGCTGTGCAATGCGTCTCCGACGGAGGTGAGTCATTTCTTTGATATCTGTTAGAAGCGTACTGAAGGAGTTTGAAAGGGTTGTTATGCGTTACATGTACCGATCTCTCCGTCCTTGCCACGACAAATTATCCCGAAAAATGGTGAACCACGCCGCGGTCAATACATGAGATTACGATTGCTAAACTCGTGTTCTAGCTTTTCAAACTATGGTGGGATCCCGGCTAAGGCAGAATATTGCCACGAAAGTGTAAATACTCATATTTGCTTTGAATATGGGAAACCGTCATTAACTTGCATGAAGGCTCTACGTTTAGTATTGCACACCCTATCAACTTCAGCATCCAGATATGGCCGCTTCATTGAACCCCTCTTGTCCTTATCGATCGACTTCTACGTTCGAATCTTTATTCGAGTACAAACAGCGCCCATCGAAGTCAAAAAATCTCTAGTGTATGTCTTGCCTGATTTGAAGAATTTGGACTGCGCACTTATTTGAAAACAGGAAAAATTCGACTTTCTATATCTGCTCAACATGTCAATCGCACTATGAACAACCTCTTGGGAGAATGGTGACCAAGACTTCCGAGTCAGGGAATGTGAACTATATTTTCAAAATTAACTCTGGGCCTCCAGTGTCAGATAAATGCCCGAATGTCAATCCAACATCCATGTGAGTTCTCAGTTTTTATTTCAAACCAAGCCAATTTTCTCCATGTCAAGGTTGCGGCCTATGTGGTCAGGCCCTCTACACAACACGGATTTGTTGGCAAGGTTATTAAGCATGTCGAGGAGAATGAAGATCACTATGGTACCTCCCCAGAATGAAAGGAATGTTGACCGTGCGAAAGAGTGAGTAATTTGACAAATGCGTTACCTTCCATCACTGACTAGAATTTAGGAGCTCCCAGTGCCATTCTTCTTTACACCGAGCAAAGTTGCCAGCTTCTTCCACTGCGAAACGCCCTCACTAGACGATGTCGCGTACGTAGGCTGCCTTGTTTTCTTTCCACCCACTCTAATAGCCAAATTGTAGTCCGCACTCCTCAATGCTGGTCACAAAGTATCACGGTCGCACGCAAGCCCTGGGTCTTTGAAAACGACCGCATCTCATCGACAGCTCCATGACATCTTTCGCTCCTGGATCAAGCTTCATCCTGTCAAGATGGAGAACATCTCTGAAACATCTCCAGCGCGGCGATTGTTGGCGATTGAAAATCTGTGCGGTTTTTATTTTTATCTCATTTTATATATTTTTCTTAACGCTGTCACTTTAGCACCGAAGCCGACTTCAAACGCCATCCGCAAACCATTGGTTCCCTCGAGACTATTCGTCTGGTGCGATATCAGGAGAATCCCCGGGCTGGGGTCCTGCAAAGAAAGCAAGCTCGACGAAACCTGACTTAAAGAGGAAACGAACTTCGGACGACTGGAGGAACCACCATCCAAGCACTGATCATTCAACATCCATCGGTGACCGCAAATACATCTTATTATTTGTGTTGGGTGCCAGAAACATTGCATATATCGATTCACAGCCGCTGGAATGAACATAATATATTTTCCATGTGCATATCCATCAGTCAATAGTATTGCTGAGTAGGAAGTCTGAATCTAGAATACAAATGATATATATCCGTACTGGAACATGGAACAAAATAATTTAGTCCAAATAGTAAAACAAGAACAGAAGTAGCAGCACTCATGGTATGTATTGTAGTGAAGCGAAAGAGAAAAGTACTATTCAGAAAACATTTTGATAGTCGTAAGGTATCGGTGATCGGCATCGGTGGCGTTACTTGGTTTTAGGGGGAACAACCCATGCGTGTTGCAGCAGCTCTGCTGCTGAAGGTCGTGCTTCGTGATCAATCTCGAAAGTTCGACGCAAAAAGTCTTGCGCGTCGGCAGAAATATCTGAAGGAATCGTTGGTCGTGCAGAAGATCCAATCTACAAATTGATAATACATCAGTTCAATCAATGAAAGTCTGATAAAATCAAGGTTAATACCTTGAAGATCGCCTGCATCTGAGTAGTTGCGCCCAAGGATGTTCACCCGTAAGCATTTCTACGACGAGGCAGCCGACACTCCAGATGTCAGCTTTGCGCGTGTGGCCAGTCTGTTTGACGACTTCCGGGCCATCCAGAATACGGAGCCTTGCAGCGATGGCCGATTGATGCGGTTGCCCGTTAAGAGTCTACAGAATGAATATATGGTCAACAAACCGTATGTTTCAATACAGTGGAAACACTTACTATCGTCGACTTTCTTGGAGATACCGAAATCAGAAATCTTGATTCCACCCTTGTTATCGACGAGGATGTTGGCTCCTTTGATGTCGCGATGGATGATATCGCGCTCATGTAGATAATCCAGGCCCTGCAAGATCTGTCGAACGAAATTCTTGACCAGCGGCTCCTCGAAGGCGCCGTAATTGCGTAACAGCGCAGTGACAGATCCTCCCGGCACGTATTCGAGGAAAATGTTCAGATACTCGTCATCAATGGAGGAATCTATGATAGATACGATCAGTCAGCGGTATGTCGATCAGGCAGCAAGGAAGCGACGAACAAAGATATTGGACGATGTTCTCATGTTGGAGGTTTTTCAGCAATTCGATCTCGCGCTCGAGCGCACTGAGCATGCTCTTTTTGCGCTCCTGGTTGGGAGCTGAGCCAGTAGGGAGCTCGACTTGTTTGACCGCCATAAGCAGTCCATTGGATGCGTCCATACCCAGATAAACCTTTCCGAAGGATCCAGCACCGATGAGGGCACCCTTGATCCATTTGTTGGCTATACAAGTTTGTTTGAATCGATGGCTTGAAATTAAGCTCATAAAACTTACCAGTCTTGGCGTTGATGACGTTCCGGATGCACCCATCCTCGTCTACATCGAGGCTAAGTTCTTCCTCTTCATGCAGCGTCTCGTCCTCATCATCCACATCGTCATCGGAAGTATCCACATCCGAGGTTTCTGCTTCAGCATCGACGTCGCTGTCGCTATCAGCCACGGCCTTCGGGACGATATTCTCAATCTCGCTGTCGACCTTGGTCCATCCATCGAGATCCTCCTCGCGGTCCTTGCTCACCCGGTTCTCGACCTCGGCCGTGATCTCATCGACGGTCATCAGGCTCGCCGTGTCGGACCGGTCGCGCTTGCTGCGCAGCTCGGTCATATAGCTCATGCGCTTCGAGGCGGTCGACAAGGTCCTCGATGACTGGCGGCGCGTGACGCCTTCAATAGACTCGGTAAGCGACTCTGTCGGGAAGGGAATGGGCGGAAGAAGCTGCGGCGTGCGCTCTTCGTCGAGCGGCAGATCGACGGAGCGGCCGTCCTCCGTCGAAAGCGACATCCGCGGGAGGTCCTCCGCCGTCTCATACGACCGCGGCTTCTCGGGCACGGGCGGCGGGATGGTCGAGATCGACGAGCGCGGCGAGTACGACCGCCGGCCGCCCGAGCTCTGGCTGCCGCTGTACCGCGCCATCGGCTGGCTGTACGACGCGACGCTCTCGCGGCGGCGCATCATGCTGTGGCGCGCGGTGCGCTGCAGCACCTTCTTCTCCGTGTTCGGGAAGAACTCGGTGAGATGGGTCGTGATCAGCTCGCTCGGCGGGCGCTGGCCGAAGAAGCTGCGCAGCTTCGACGGGCGCTTCGCGTTCTGCTGCGAGGCGGGGCTCAGGCGGCCGTGAACTCGGGGTCCTCGAGCGCGCGCTCGGGGTCGGGCACGCCGAGGCCGCTGAGGACGCTGATGGAGCTGGCGCGTTTCGTGTTGCGGGAGGTGGTGGTGGAGGCGGGGCTGGTGCTGCGGTCGTCTGCCGTCGTGTTCTTCGGAGGATCAACCCGTTTTCGCGCGTAGGATGATCAGGGGCATGGCAATCGACAAAAGTTCTGCTTCGGTCAAAGGTTGCGCTGCGAAAGGAGCCGGTGATCAACGCATGAAACGAAAGTGAAGAAACAAAGTGTCATACCTGGGCCGTCTTCACCGCCCATATCCATGTAAACACCCCAGCCATCCACCACCAGTCCGCCCTCTTCTGTCTGCGAAACATCTATGTGCTCATCCTTTGAATTGGACTTGCCAAATTTCTTCAAACCTTTTCGAGCACCTCGACGCCTCCCGTGCACGACGCAACATCAATCGTGGACGAATGGCCATCATCCGGCAGGATAAACTTGACGAGCTTCCTGCGCAGGTCATCAAGGGATATTGAGGATTATTAGACGGGCCCGAGGTGAACGGCCCGCGGCCAACGGTATAGCCTTGAGTGGAGGCGATGGAGTGGGCGGCGAATGATGCGCTGAGAAGATTCATCAATCGGAGACAGGTTCGTTGCGAGGGTTGTGTCGGAGGATGCAGACTGCTTGCGCTTGGCGTAGGGGTGCGTGTTGCCTGCCGGCCGCTTGTTGGGCGACGCCCCGTTCGGGGCCCCGGGATTGCTGCGCGCATTCGACTGGTTGGACGGGCGGAGGCGGGCAGGAGGGACGGGGGAGATAGACCTGGCAAGCGGCGGTTTGCCTCCTCCTGGATTGCCGGGCCGAGGATCGGCAGGGAGGTGGTGATTGACCCATTGTTAGTGGAGGGCGTAAGGTGGCCTGATTGAGGCGGCGGAGGCGGCGGTTGGGAGGTGTACGGCGGCGCTTCTTGCTGCTGGGCGGCGGTCCAGTTGTGGCTGCGTTGGAGCGCGCTGGGTGGGAGTGGGGTTGTCCGCGAGGAGGCGGAGGGAGCGGAGGAAGGCCCGGGCGAAGTCCTGGAGTAATGGAGTGGCGCTGCTACTGGGGGTATTTACGGAGGGTGGTGTAGATTGGTAGGAAGAGGCAATGGCCGTATTGGAGGATTGCTCGTGGCGACACTCCTTGCAGAGTCGGGCTGTTCGCGGATAATGGCCGGAAGATCGCCTCTGTGGGCATTGGCATTGAGCTGCAGAGGTGCAGGCCGAACGTTTTCGAGGCGGCTTTTGCCTGGCCTTGTTCCTGATGCATCGGCTTTGTCAGATGAGCCTTTCGAGTCGTAATCCACACTGCTGTTGGCTTTGTGCGTTGGTGCAAGAGCAGAGGGAGCGGGCCCTTTATTGGCCACGCGTTGGCGCAGCAGTTTGACTGCATTCAGGATCCGGAGCCTATCACCAATGCTGATGATGCCCATCTCCTTGAGCGTCATCTGGTCTAGTTCGAGCAGAATATCACCTCTGATATCATTGGCCTTGAAGGCATCGCTGTGGCTATTGCACTTGATTTCTGTCAACCAGCGCAGAACATCGTCGTCTGTCCAGGTGCGCAGAAAGGCTAAATAGGACATTCCTGCTGGCGGTTCGGCCGGGGTATATTGTTGATACTTGACAGGCTGGAGAGTTGAGTCCGCGTCTCGGAGTGAGTGAGATGCATGAAGGACCGAGCTGCCGCTGGGGTTGGTGGACGTGCATGGTAGGCGAGGAGGGAGATGCTGGCTTGGCCGGTAATTGTCTGCGGTGTAATAGGAGCCATTCGCCAACATCGCCGACATGTTGGGAAGTCGAGCGCTATGCGAGGGTGGTGGACCGTGGTGATGTAGGACGGAGGAAAAGTCAAAGCAGTGAAACTGATTAGAAAGGCAGATATGGAAACCCTAGCAACGGACAAGGACGGATGGGTCGCGCAAAAATGACCCGAGTGAAGTTGAGACGCCTCTATGCCCAAGGCCTGCTGGGGACGAGCTGGCTGTTCACAAAGAGCAAAAGGTGTATTCGAGACTACAACTATTAGTACAAAGCGACTACAAAAAAAGAGAGCTATTGTCTTCTGTTCGGACGGGCCGAGGAGGCCATGCATGGGAGCCGTGCCTGGGTGGCTGTGCGTAAACTGTGCAAACAAGGATCGGGCGCTGGCCGTCGTGCAGCTGTCGTCGTACCTACTCTCATATTTTCTCTTATTCTGTCTCGTGCGGCGGTGGTCCGTCATACTTTCGACACGCCTTTACTTCCGTCTCCTTCTTTCCTTTCCCTTCCTTCTGGCTCCCAATAATGCGTTTCCTGGCTGCCTTGGGCGCCATCCTCTTCCTCCCCGCAGCTCTCGCCTCGCCCTACCGCCCCGACCTCACGGACTACAATCTTAATGTCAACCAAAATGCCACAGACCCTACGCAGTACCAGTCTGAACGCCCGAACACAACCTATACTCCTTCACCCCCAAATTGGCGAGCTCTTCCTACTTACACTATCCTACTAGACAAATTCGCAGACGGTGACCCCAGTAACAACGACTTCTTCAAGTCCGTTACGAATATGACATTAGAGAAACTCAGCTCCGGTTTGGCGGTGACCTCAAAGGCTTGGTCGCCAGGTTGGATTACTTGCACGGAATGGGTATCAGGGTTATCTTCATGTCGGGAACCCCCTTCCTCAACATGCTCTGGCAGGCCGATAGTGCGTTTCTACCTTGTGACACGTTCCTAGTGTTAATTATTCTACTCTAGGTTACTCCCCTCTTGACTTCAGCGTTTTAGACCCACACTGGGGCACCATTCAGGATTGGCGGGACACCATAGATGCTATTCATGCGCGCGGAATGTATTTCATGGCCGATTTCACCGTTGGCACCATGAGCGATCTCCTTGGTTTCGACGGGTATGTTTTGTGATTCCATCTCCTCTAACCAAATCCTGATATCAGATTTTCGCAGCTTCCTCAACGAAAGTACACCTTTCAGCCTGAACGAATACAACATCGTTTATAAAAATCCCAATTACCTTCCATGGAATTTCACCGAATATCGTGACTTCGAGGTCTGTCGACTTAATTACTTTTCTTGAATTTCATATTAACCTCCCGCGTAGATTGGCAATGTCCGTAATGACTCTTGTCAGATGCCCATTTTCTGGCAGGACGATGGTACCGTCGTCCAAGTGCAAGCAAATGGCTGCATGGCTTCCGACTTTGACCAATACGGTGACATGGAAGCTTTCGGTGTGCATCCTGATTGGCAGCGTCAGTTGTCCAAATTCGCATCTGTCCAAGATCGTCTGCGTGAATGGAAACCGAGCGTCATGGACAAAATCAAGACGTTCTCCTGTTTGGCTATCAAAGCTCTGGATATCGACGCCATTCGTATCGATAAGGCCACCCAAGTTACTGTCGACGCCCTTGCTACCTGGGCATCCAGCACCCGTGCCTGCGCAGCAGCCTTAGGCAAGACTAACTTCTTCATCCCTGGCGAAGTCACTGGTGGTGATACCTTCGGCTCGCTTTACATGTATGTGACTTCTCGGCTTTTGCTCTGCACTCTTTACTTATTTCTTCCAGCGGTCGAGGTCGTACTCCCACTCAGAAGCCTCCAGGCTTTCTTGCGGCTGCCAATGTTTCTGCGACCCAGAACGAATATTTCCTGCGTGAAGCTCCCCTCAATGGTCTCGATGGCGTGGCTTTTCATTATTCCATCTATCGTTCTCTCTCCCGTTTCCTAGGAATGGACGGTAACCTCCAAGTCGCTTTTGATATTGATGTCAACTTCGTGACCGCGTGGAATCAGATGTTTGTCAACAACGACTTTTTGAATCCTTCAAGTGGCAAAGTCGATCCTAGGCATATGTATGGAAGCAGCAATTTCGACGTGTTCCGTTGGCCAAGTCTAGAGGCTGGCACGCAAAAGAGCGTTCTAGCCACATTCATCGGCTCCTTGGTGATGCCAGGTATTCCCTTGGTAAGAATTCACTCTCTATTTGACTGTCGCTTTTGACTAATGTACCCTATGCTTTAGCTGTTCTATGGAGAGGAGCAAAACTTCTATCTCTACGATAATGGCGCATCCAATTACCTTTATGGGTGAGCCTAAATTTGAAATTATCCGATGACAACCTCTCAAGTTAGTCTACAGACGCCAAGCAATGATCAGTAATCAGGCCTGGAAGAGACATGGATGTTATGTGCTTGGCTCCGAACAGTATTTCAATATGCCGTTGGGGAAGTCGCTCATGGGCTGCCATGATGACTGGAACGCACTTGACCATTTCGACCCAACCGCGGACAGCCGTCTTATGTTCTCGCAATTTCATCACTTGCGACAAACCTATGGAGCACTCCAGGATGGCTTCAATCTTGTCCAACTTGGTAACTGGACCTATTACATCGAGCGGCCCGGTTCGAATAACACCGCGACGGAGATGGGTCTTTGGTCTGTGGCGCGCTCAGCACTTCCGGGTGTTCAGACAGTCGGAGGCAGTTTCAAGGATGTCGTTTGGATGCTGTACACCAACGAGAACACCACGCAGACATACACGTTCAACTGTAAGCAGAGCAACTGGATCTCAGCCCCTTACAACTCTGGCATCGTCCTCAAGAATCTCTTCGCTCCATACGAAACCTACACATTGCAGGATTCCTTGTCGTCTGCCGCTAACAACAGCAAAGCTCCTTGGATCGGTTGCTTGCCTTCAGTCACCATGGCTCCGTTCAGCTTTAAGGCATTTGTGCCTATTGATCAGTGGACTGCTCCGCCGCCGTACATTACCAGATTTGTCCCCGGCCATGATGCACGTATATTGGCCAATCCCAGCGATGTCAACGCCACTACCATAGATATCTCATTCGAGTTCAACACCGCTATGAATTGCCAAGGGGTTACCAGTAGCATCTCGTTCAACATGTCTCCTCTGGCAAGGGTGGTGCACCGACCATTACAAACCCCCATTGTGGTGCAGTACAATCCCAGAACACGTCAACCCTTTCTGGAGTGGCGTCTTCGACTTTCGCATGGTTTGGGACTCTTACAAATGTCCCGGATGGTGTTCTCACTATCACGGTTAACAACCCGCCCTCGGCTGACGGAACAAATAGCACGAACGTACGTATGATGGCCCCTTCGTTTCGCTTGAGCACATATCTGACTGAGTATATGCAGACTGTCGACCACTTCCTTCTCCGCAAAGGAGCCGCCAACAATGTCATGGTATTCACTGAAAATGATTACGACACGAATTCTTCGTTCACTCTTACGGGCGACAGTTATACGTTCACACATCGTGCTTATGGCGCTGACATGTTCCGTTATTCGTGGAACTTTGGCCAGAACTGGACTGATTGGGCAAATTGGGAAGACGTTACTACTATCAACAAGTCGTCTTCCAGGACACTGATCTGTTCTGGGAGGGAAATCATATCCAGGTTCAATGTAGTATATTTGCAACCCTTAGCAGAGTTGTTTTGTTAACAATTCATTAGATTGGAGTCAAGCAACTTGTCCGCCGCGCATATGATTCATGCAGATTATGGTTGGTCCGGAATGCCTCGCCGAGTTCCTCAATTCTTGACTCGTGGCCCTTTCAACAACTGGGGCTTTGATTCTGGTATTAGCAATTTGATGACCCAGAACTCGGATGGACTTTGGGAACTAGAAATCATGGCAACATGGCCGACATACGTTCAACTGAATGTTTGGGGCTTCGACGACTATTTCTACGGAGACTCGGATGGCGATGGTGTCCTCGACCGCCTCCCGCCCAACTCGTCGCGCCTAATTATCTGAACATCTCCGCACCGCCAGCGCCCCATCTTTCATGGACCCTTCTCGTCAACGATTCCACGATGACCTGGTCGCTCCACCCGCGGCCAGGCGGTTGTCGGCATCATCATGTACGCGCTTCTGCTCGCCATTCCCCTTATCACCGGTACGCTCGCTGTGGTCGTCTTCATGTGGACCTTCTACGGAATCAGGCACAATCAGTACGGTGTCAAGGTCAAGAGCCACACCAACTACTTCCCCATCTTCGGCAACAAGTCGACCTCGGATCTCAAGGACTCGACGCCCATGTCGGAGAAGCTGTTTGGTCACAAGCATACTGGCGAGATATAGGATGGCCCGAGGACAAGAACAAGCGCAGAAAGGTCTCATCGCACGCTCGAGTATGAGATTATCGATTGGAAGCTGAAGGTCAAGATTGGTGGTCTCGGTGTCATGTCGAGTCTGATGGGCAAGGCCATGACGGATGTCGACTGATTTGGGTCATTCCTAAAGTCAAGGATCTGGAATATCCAGCCGGCGATCCTGCGGAGCCTATCGAAGTCATCATTTTCGGCGAACCGTACCTCATTGAAGTCGAGACCCACGTCTTGGACAACATCACCTATGTCATCCTCGACAGTCCAGTGTTCAGAGCGCAGACGAAATCGGATCCTTACCCGGCCCGCATGGATGATTGAGCTCTGCCATTTTCTATTCGACATGGAATCAAGCCATCGCTGCTACTATTCGCCGCTTCCCCACCATTGATATCTACCACATCAACGACTACCACGGTTCCTTGGCCCCCATCTACCTGCTGCCCAAAGTCATACCCGTCTGTCTATCACTGCACAACGCTGAGTTCCAAGGCCTGTGGCCCCTGCGCACCAAGGAGGAGATGAAGGAGGTTTGCTCAGCATTCAACATCAGCAAGGAGCACTGCACGAAATACGTCCAGTTCGGAAACACTTCAACTTGTTGCATGCCGCCGCCTCCTTCATCAGCACGCATCAGAAGAGCGTCGGTGTCGCCGGTGTGTCGGACAAGTACGGAAAACGCAGTTGGGCGCGGTACCCCGCGCTGTGGACGCTGAAGCACGTCGACTCTCTGCCGAATCCCGATCCTAGTGATATCGCGGCGCTGGACGAGACGCCTATGGCGGCGCGCGACGTGCAGATCGACGAAGAGGCGAAGCGGCGCGTCCGGAACTGAAGAGGCAGGCGCAGGAGTGGGCCGGAATTAGGCAGGATCCTGATTCTGATCTGTTCGTGTTCGTCGGTCGTTGGTCAAAGCAGAAAGGTGTCGATTTGATTGCGGACGTGATGCCATCTCTGTAAGTGTCTCTTCCGGCTTTTTTCCTGTTGCGTATCTGACATCCTCGGTCGTCTTTAGATTGGAAAAGAAACCCAGCATTCAGCTCATCGCTGTCGGTCCCGTCATCGATCTGTATGGACGATTCGCCGCAGAGAAGCTTGCTCGCCTCATGGAACTGTACCCGGACCGCGTCTTCTCCAAGCCCGAGTTCACTGCTCTCCCTCCTTACCTGTTCAGCGGTGCTGATTTCGCGCTCATCCCCTCTCGTGACGAGCCTTTCGGTCTGGTGGCTGTAGAATTCGGTCGTAAGGGTGCCCTCGGTGTCGGAAGTCGTCTCGGTGGTTTGGGATTAATGCCCGGTTGGGTATGTTGTTTCCTGTTTATTTTTCTGAACTCTTACTGATTATGCGCATCCATAGTGGTATCCTGTCGAATCAAGCGCTACGAACCACATGCTTTCTCAGTTGACTAAGACGATCAAGATGGCTTTGAAATCCACGGAAGAAGAGCGTGCTATTTTGCGTGCAAGGTCTGCGGTCCAACGTTTCCCGGTGGTGGAATGGCGTCAACGCATGGAGGATTTCCATAAGCGCAGTATTGGCAACAGCCGTAATCTGGCTGGCGCGAATGCATGGAGAGAATCCGACTGCGATGGCGGAGGCCTCCGTCCAATGGCTGATACAGACGACTGGAACCCTGTGACGCAAGCACATCCGACTCAACCAGAATGGGATGCCCGCAGCATCAACGACCAAGCTCATACCCCCGGTACGCCCGCTCAATGGAGTCAGGAAAATCTCCCATCGGGTGCCAGCGACGGCCGCTTCCAAGAGGATTACTTCGCCCGTAGTCCTGGTGGTGAAACTCCTGCGCCCAACGCAGCAGGGTATAACTCATTCCTGGAGCGCGCTAACAAGACTATCGCGAAAGACCAACGGAACGTCCCTGATCCCTTCCTTGATGGTGGTCTGGCCCCAAGTAAACCATTCGGTGCTCACTCTCGCGTCTCTTCCGTTGAATCTATCTCTTCTATCGTCGATGAAAAATCAAACTCGCCGCTTAATAAGGCTATTGCTTCAGTATGTGTTCCCTTAGAGATTCGAAGATATATCACTAACTTTTATACTAGTTCACTGACGCGGATGGTGGTGTTGCCTCAGAGTTCGTACAGAAGCTGCAAATGCTCACCGCGAAGAACTCCGAACACGAGCTCTCCATTGAGAAGTATCTGACCAAGAGCGAAGAGGCCTTCTTTGGCAAGTGCGGAAAGACAAACTCGAAACTGCGGCAAGTATCCGGTCATCACAACGAGATTCTACGTGGGGAACACCAACGCCTTCTCTTATTCTCGTCCGGATTGTGAGTGTGCCGCCTCTTCTGTTCAAGGCCGACATTGACACCATCTATTTACAGCTCCCAGCATGCAAGGCTTCTCACAAGCGGATTACGACGGACCATTGCACAATGACGCGAATCAACCACCGGTCGTACCAATGACAGGTCTACAAATCGCAATGTCCCGAGAACTCGGTGGCTGGCCGCTTTACACAATTGTCATCGCTTGGGACAGGTCTGCTATTTCCCTAAAACATTTGATTTATCATTAACATGAATGACCAATATAGATGTTGAGTGCACGAGTTTCCAGATCACCCTTTTAACTGGACGCAACTGGCAAGATAATATTCAGCTCTATGTCCTTGGTGGTGTCTTTTTGCAGCGACGGCCGTCTGGTATCCTATGTTCAGGCTCAAACCCTCCTTTTACGTCCTGTCTTTCCCCTGGTTCTTCTTTGGTTTGGCATTCTTCATGATCGGTCTGCCCTCTGTCAGTTCCGTTTTTGCTCCTGCCCACCATGCACTCGCCAACGCGCAACTTGGTGCTATGCTGTTGGGTCTGCGGCCGGTTTCCTTTTCTTCGGTCTCAACTTCGGAGAGGAAGCGGTAAATATCACTTTTCCTCTTTAATTTGCGACGGTTCTGATTTTGTTATAGGGTGCTGCTACGAAGTCTGGACTTTGCGTGCCTGTGTCGTCCAAGGTTCCAGCAAATCTGGGTTGCCGCTCTATGGTATTGGGGCTATAACCTGAATGGACGATCGGACAACTATATCCACCATGGTGGATCGTACTCATCATTTGGCCATTGGCTTTCTTGAGCTTCCTCTTTGCATACCTGATGCTCTATGGACTTCCAGGTGAGAACTTGGTTCTAACAAAAATTATATTTGCAATTCCTCATCGTTATATTTATGCAGAATACTACCGTCAAACACCTCCAAAAGTACCACACTTCCTGAGGACATTGTTCAGACGAAAGCTTGTTCTCTGGTTCTTGGCATCCGAAGTCCTCCGTGATTACTGGTTGAGCGGAGTGCGTCCTTGTTCTTTTACAAAATTCATTGGAAAGTAAACTGAATCATTGTCTTCTTTCAGCCTTATGGACGCAATTGGACCTTCCTTTGGAGTGTACCTATTCCCAAATGGCAGATCTTGATTCTCATCGTCACATTCTTCATTGGCGTTTGGGCCGTGATGCTGTTCATCTTGACCCACTTCAGTAAGACCCATACTTGGCTTCTTCCTGTGTTTGCCGTCGGTCTTGGAGCTCCACGATGGTGTCAGGTATGCACAACTTTTTCTTGTATTAGCTCCAGGATTAAATCTTTCACATCGTAGATGTTATGGGGTACTTCGTCACTGGCCTTATACATTCCTTGGGCTGGACACGCAGGTCCATACCTTGGAATTTCTCTTTGGTTATGGCTCGGTGTTCTTGATGCAATTCAAGGCGTTGGATTGGGCATGATTCTGCTCCAAGTACGTGTTACGAATAGTTCTTTCCGATTTCGCTACTTACTTTTCTTCTGCACCTATTATAGACTCTGTCTCGCCTTCATGTTTGCGCCACCCTCGCATTTGCACAGATCATTGGTTCCATTTGTGTTATGGTCGCTCGTGCGACCGCACCTAACGCTGTTGGTCCTGGCTCTGTTTTCCCGGATGCTGCGAAATGGGACTTTTCTGAAGGCCTTGCTGGTGCGTTCATTGGTCTTGAAGCAATTTATTCGAATTCTAATTCTTTCACAGGGAGTCCAATGGCCCTACCACTCTTTTGGATTGCTCTTGTTTGCCAACTCATCATTGTTATTGGTTACTTCTGGTTTTACAGGAAGGAACAACTGGGTACGTCCTTATCAATATGTAGCACAGTTTATTTGCTAATGAACTTATTTGCAGCACGACCATAAATTAGCACTTTCTACAATCAATCTAATAAACGGACAGACACAAAAAATGACTACATCATATGGACTACTTTCTCCACAACGGACTTATATATGGAATCTATTAAACCTGTTACAGTATTGCTTTGCCTTCGCAATTGTCCCCTCCTTCATAGACACATATTCTTAGTAATAATACCTACAGCACATGTTTACGATTTATGCATACATGCCCTGGCAAACAATCAGGAGAGTTAGCAACATAAAAGGTATAGTCATAATGACGGTGGCGTTGGGTGCATAGCAGGAATTGCGCGTATCACATTCGTTTGGTGTTGGTTGAGAGTGCCTGACCTCCTCTTCGAAGGTTGCTAACGGTTCTCGACAGAGGACCCATGACTTCGAACGAACGGCAAGGATGCAGCGAAAATCGAGATTATCTATTAAACTTTACCGTGGCAATCATCCATTATAGAATCTTATCACTCTAGTCATATAAGCTGGACTCGAGTGCCTCGTGTTGTGGGTTGGTTGTCGTTGAGGTGAAAGGATTAGATGTGTGACCATGTGACATTGATAATTTTTGGTCTTTCTCTTGCAAGCCAATCTAAAGACCAAACTTGCTCAAATACTATGGTCGTCGCACACAACTCAACGAGCGCACTGGCTGCAGGGGCCACCCCTACGAAGTCGAAAAAGAATCGCAGAAAAATCACTCGCAAGAACCCCTCCCACTTCCCATCTGATCCCTCCTCTTCCGCGCAGCGCAATGAGCAAGACGAAGAGATGACCTTCGACGCTTCAGTCGGAGACGCTGTGCCATCTTTTGGAGAGTCTGCAGCGCAGATATTGGAGTCAAGCAAAGATGTAGACGACGACGACGACTTGATGATCGATGCAGATCCTACACTACTTGCACCCCCAGCGAGCGCTGCACCTACGTTTGCGCCTGTAGCACCGGGCGCCGATAGGACTACACTCAAGTCGGAAACGAGGCGGATACCTATACCCCCACACCGTATGACGCCGTTGAAGAAAGATTGGCTACATATTTTTGGGCCATTGACCGAGATCCTTGGACTGCAAGTGCGGATGAACGTGCAGCGAAGAAGCGTAGAGATCAGGGTGCGCATTGAGTCTTGCTCCGATTACTTTTTTGTATCTTCGACTAATTCTTATGCTCAGACGTCAAAACACACCAAAGATATTGGTGCTATCCAGAAAGGTGCCGATTTCGTAAAAGCATACGCATTGGGCTTCGATGTCAATGTCAGTCTCTTTCCTAAGATCCAATCTCTGGCACATACTCACCCATTCCTCAATTCTAGGATGCCATTGCTCTATTACGACTGGACGATCTATATCTAGATTCATTCGAGATCAAGGACGTCAAAACACTGCATGGCGACCACCTTTCACGCGCCATTGGTCGCATCGCAGGACAAGATGGAAAGACCAAATTCACCATCGAGAACACCTCTCGCACTCGCATAGTGCTCGCCGACACGTATGTTCTACTGAGCCTTTCATTATCGATGATACTCATGTCTTTCATTTCAGAAAAATCCACATTATGGGTTCCTTTCAAAATATCAAAATCGCTCGCGATGCCCTTGTCTCCCTCATTCTTGGTTCACCACCGGGTAAGGTCTACGCTGGTCTGAGGACCGTAAGCAGCAGGATGAAGCAACGCGCAATCTAGTTTTGTTATCATTCGTTCTTTGTACTCTTTACTTTTGTGACTTTTAACATTTCCCCGGCAATGTTAGACTATTTCTAGCTCTGACGATAGGCGTTATGATATTGAGACAAATCAAAAGTAGTGAGGTGACATATGTTAGATCTCGGTAAGAAAAGTATACGGATAGTAGGAGACGAAATAATAGCACGAAATGTATAATTAATAGAGCTTGGAATTGTACTTAAGTGTGAGCGATATAACACGACATTTTCGCGAGTCCGGACAAAGAGAAAGAAAGCAGGCTACGGTTCTCTTCATCTGAAAGAACGTTACTCCGAGCCATCTTCTCCTGATTTGCCTTTCGATAATTCATACTGATCAGCCGCACTCCCTTGGAGAACACTGAATGAGTAGATATGAGCATCAGATTGAGATTGAATTATCAATTGGAAGGGACGGGGACTGACTTGCTTATGGCGGCCTGATTAACCACAGGTCCTCTCCCATTGCCAATCATCACTTTCTTGCCTTGACTCGCCACACCATTAGCGACGATGTATATCCACCCAGGACCAGGAGGATAGATGTTGCCATTCGGAGGTCCGCGGACAGTCAAACTGTCGCCTTGAGACGAGATGACCTTCAAGTAGACCAAGCGAGAATTAGCATGCACGGCATGCGTTACATAGCCCAGGTCCATCAAGGAAACTTAGAATACCGGATAAAAGCAAAGCTTTAGAACGTTACGATAGAGGTAGGTAAGCTGATCAGATACCTTGGATATTATTTGTATTGGCGCCGTTGGGTATCTTCAAATCTAGCTTGAAAATCTCATCGAAATTAATCTTCTGTGGCACATTCGTTATTTCTGGCCTATCCTGGGACATATACGGAGGATTCAACCACTCTACACGATATTCCGTCCCATACTGGACCTCGCTGCGATCAAGATTGGGATTACTCCCTGCAATCATGATAGATCCTGCCGGCGTCAACGTCGCAATACTATGATAAAGACGAGGAATGGCGCTCGTTGGCATCCCAGAGGTAGAAAATCGCGCATCCGCAGTCGCCGCGGGGTCGTACAGCACAGGCGTCAGCACTGGGTTGTCCGCATTCGACGCTCCGACCTGACTGAGCACATTGCCGTAGCCCGATATTCCGGACGCGCCTCCATTGACGATGAGGATTTTCCCAGTGGGCAGAAGGACGGCGTCGGGCATGACGCGTGCTTGGGGCATGTACTCGACCTGCCACCCCGCGCTGATCCCTGCTTCGTTCAGCACCATCCGTGAGCATTGAGAGGAAGCCGGGGTCTGGGACGATATCTCATAGCCTGCCATCTTGTCGTCAATGGTAGAGCCGCCACAGATGAGAATCTCTGGTGTGTAGTCGTTGTCTGGCGATAACGGGAGCAAGAGAGCGGTTCCTGCCATGGGATATGTCACTCGCACGTTGTTTGGAAGCTGAGGCAGATAGCGCTCCGTATTTTTCTCCCAGTCATATATCATCGCATCTTGATTCGCTGCCATGAAGATTTTTCCATCCGGAAGAGAGAACGCAATTGGGAATAGATTTGAATTCAAGGTCTTAACCAAGAAAGGCAGGTTTATCGCCAACCCATTGGACCCATGAATAGCTTTGGGAGGATAATATTCAAGCGTAGGATTGTTGACAGTCGCGTTATTCATCCAGCCGCCTTTTTTAGCGCCCCCAATAATCATGGCACTGCCGTCCTTGATTCGGAGAACAGTGTTATACCAGCGCGGGCTCGCCATGCGAATCCGGTCGTGGCTCTCGTACATCTCACAGCTTTCGACATCGGCATCCTCGCAGGGCTCGAAAATCCGCACGGACTGGAGGCCATCGAGGTCGCCGAAGTCGGCTGCGGACGTGTAGCCTTCGACCACGGGATTGCCGCCGACGTTGATCAGCGTGCCGTTGCCCAGGAATGTGCCGCCGGCGCAGAACGAGTTGGACTGCATCCGGAGGGGTTTCACAGAGTGGTTTTCCAGGTTGTAGAGCGCAGCCCATGCAGGATGTCCGTCGATCGAAAGAGGGTTGTGTTCAACTTTGTCCACGATCAGGGCATGCGTCGGCGAGATGATAGTCAGTTGCATAGCGTGCACTCCAGTAGTTCCTTGTTGAGTTAGAGTCCATTCAGGGTCTCTCTTCGAGACCACACCAGAAGAAGCCAAAGACTTATTTCCCAAGTTCCTAGATGACAGCGAAGAAAGAGAAGAGCCCCGAGTCACAATAAACGCGTCCAAGTCCATCACAGTATTCCGCCTAGACCCAGGCCGCTTAGCAGTATTCACAATCTTGATAATATGCGGCCCCAGCTCCAAGTCAAACTTCCAGAACAGCCGCTGTTGCTTGAGCGACACCACGCGGTCGCTGTACGTATCCACCTCCGCGACCGGCTTGCCGTCAATGAGCACAATCGCCAGCCCGTGCAGCTTGTCCGTGTTCCCGAACCACTCGATGCCCGTGCCCGTGAAGCTGAACGAGACCTCCGCGTTGGGCGCCGACGTCGCGCTGAGGGATTTCCCGATGTACGCCGTGGAATAGTGGTCCGTCCAGGTGCCCTTGTACGAAATCAAGGGCGACGTCGAGTCGTAGCTTTTTGCCCCGGGCGGGACGTAGTAGGGCGTGAAAGGCGCCGGCTTCGTGGATCCTGGCGTTGTATGCCCATTCCAAGCAGCTTCTTTCGAAAAAACCAGAGTCAGAAAAGACAGCGAAAAGAGCAGGGCCTGATAAAGTGGATGAATCGACCGCTGCATTTTATGTTGCAGGTCCTGGGATATCCAGGTTTCAGACGAATCTAAAAAGCAATAAAAGATACAAAGAGCGAGGAGTTCTGGTCAGAGTCAAGGTCGTTGGTTTGTCCTCTTTGGTCGATGGTTAGGCACAGCCACTAGTAGCGACGACTTCATTTCCTTCTCATGCAAATGTAACCGTAGACAGGTGGTAATACCGTTGGATATTAATATTCACTGGATTACAGGATGGTATAATAGAAAAGAGCCTTGTTCATGTGTGGCACTGAATATACATATATGCATTGAACAGTGTGGATACAGAGCGGGGGATAATGCCAGGCAGGGAGATAGGGAGGAAATGAAGCAAACTGAAGGTCGGCAACTCGAATCGGCGAAACTGCACACCACCACGGTGATGTATTGAGCAAAAAGATGGTTTTGAATAGTGGAGGGGAAGAAGAGATAGTTTCTTCGGCTAGAATCTCCATCAGCATGGAGAGACAGAAGCCAAGGGTGTACCAACAATATGAACATAGACAGACACCGAAAAGACGAACGAAGCATGTGGAGAACTCAAATGGAAAACGAGAAAAAGGTATGTACTGGAGTACGTAGATCGACCGACTAGAGACAAAAAAAAAATAGAGATACGGGGAATGGGTTGAAGGGGTCAAGCGAGAACTTGTTAAGGGTAGATGGAAGGGTCAGAAAGGACAATGGATATGACACACAGGCGCAGGTGCAAGCAGACAGACAAACAGGATATAGAGACAGAAAAGACAACAAACAACAACTTTGTGTATGGCGTAGAACCTAACAAGATGGAGGGATGGTTGAGATCATGGATCAGGGGATGGGACTTGGGGATTGGGATTGGGGATCAGGCAAGTGAGATATATGATACGAATGGGGGATGGGGCAGTGAGTCGATCTAGGAAAGGGATTGGGAACAATGCTACTGGACAAACGGGGGTACGGACATGGATGGGTGGGGACGAGTGGATCATGATGGGGAAGGGCGGACGACGACAGCAAGAAACATAGGACACTTATTGGGATATGGGATAATATGGTACAGCCAGGTCCGTAAAGCGTTCGTTCATTCAGCAGTAAAGAGGCGCGCACAAGAAATCATACCATCCATTAACTCGCACCGCCCGTCGATGCGCGCAGCTGCTTTTGCTTCTCCTGCTCCAATCGCTGTACCAACACATGAATATATGGGCCATTGACAAAGACTATAAATAAACGCACATGATAGAGAAGTTGCACTGCCATTTGGATGTTCGCTGGCTGGCCAGTGATGACCACCAGCCGCTCGCCTTCTTGGCCGGCAGGCGCAGGGGCGCCATTCATACCCACCCCGACAGCGCCAGGTTCCATAATCTTTATTTGACTCGCACTCATGTGTCGAATCTCATTGATCTTGCTGCCGCCCTTGCCAATGATGCATCCCACGAGATCATTGGGGATGTAGATTTGCTGCGTCTGCAACTGCTGTGGGGGATTGTGCGCGCCGTAAGTCGAGCCTGGATTGTACGAACCCGGAGGCGCGTATGAAGGGCCTCCTGCCCCTGGAGCGCCGCTACCACCGCCAGCGCCCATCGAACGCCCGTTACCGGGTCGTGCCGCACTGTTACCTGGACGGTAAGTTGAATTCGAAGAGGAATAAGAAGGCATCTTCTCCTGTGCCTCGATGAGGATGTTGCCGATATAATAGGTTGCGATGTGGATCGCATCTGCCACGCCAGCGACGCTAAGCACTCGCTATTTGGCGCTATCAGCATCAATGAAACGAAACGGTCAAAATGATGCGAACCTCTGTCGAACCAGGAAGCATGCCCTCGCTCGCGTTGAGACGAGCTCCGCTGGCATCCTGAATCTCCTTGATTTTGGAGCCTTGCTTCCCGATCACTGAGCCCATACGAGAGTTAGGAATCATGAATTTGATAGTGACAGCACGGCTGCCTGGTACCGAAGGTACGTCGAATGGTTCGTCGTTTATCCGACGCACAATAAGGCCAAAAGCCTGAGATGAAGATGAGGACCAAATATGAAGGACTGAGTGTGGGTGCGAACCTTGGACACAGCGTCGAGCGGACCGCTGACGTTGAGGATGCGCTCTGGGTTTCCGGGAATGCTCTCAGAAACCATAACACGAGCGCCACTCTTTTCACGGATCTCGTTGACGTGGGAGCCGCCCTTCCCAATGATGATAGAAGCGTCCTGGGTGACGATAAGGCAGCGCATGTGGATGTTGGCGGAAGGCGCAGCGGTAGAGGTCGTGGAGGAGGGCTCGCCCGAAGTGGTTGCCTGGTCCTTGCTGTCGGCGGAGGGCTTGCGGTCGCCATTGTCCTCCTTCTTGGCATCTGGACGACTCGAGTTGGGCGTCGATGAGTTGGTATCGTTCGCGTGCTGGGTTGTGGGGTCAACCATGTTTACGTCCTGGTGGGAAGAGCCTGTGTTGGCGGTCGATGAGCCATCCAACGGAGCCGCGCCGGTGTTGGCACGCTTGTGGGTTTTCTGGTATTCGCTGTCGGAAGGAGAGCGCGACCTTTTGCGGGTGGATTCGACGTCTGGCATGGTCGTGATTCAGTTCAACGGGTCTTTTGGTTAGCTTTGAATTTCAAGAGTCCAGGGGAATGGCTGGGGATGGGTCGGGATTGTGTGGTCTGGGATATGGTGGGAGGGGTGTGAGGGGAGTGCGAGGAAGGGGATGGACGACGGGACGGGAGACGACATACCTCAGCAGCAGCAGCAGCCAGAAAGAGAGCCTGGGCGTAACATCACCAATGCCCTACTTATCCTCGCGAGCCACAAACATGTGTATACACAACACTCAATTCACTATTGCTACTACAGGACGACCTATCAATACACTAACAATACAGTCGTTGAGGACTAGCGCCGCGCCTGCTCACAGACGCGCGCTCAGTCGTTGAGGACCGGTCACAGCATTCCACTAATGATATGGTTAGTTGAATACCAAATACCTTCTGGTGCGTCTAATTGACGTCTATTCTGGGGTCAGTCGTTGAGGACTGCTCGCAGCATACTATGTACTGATATGAATTTGTTAGTCCAGATAGACGTCTAATAATTAATTCAACCCCCACCTTTACACTTCACATGCCAAGATATAATCGACAAAGTCGGCCCACCGTTTTCCAAATGCAACAAAGGCCTGCGCCTTCTCTTCCGTACTCATCATGGAAAACTATCGCAGCATCAACCACTGCCAAATCCGAAATAGGTACTGTGCATACCTCGATGCTGTCCCGCGCGAGCGACGCCAGCGTGGTCAGCCCGTTGATTTCACTTGCGACAAACACCTCGTTGCATGGCGACTGTCAGATGGGACAAAGTTCAGAGCATGATCATTTCTCACTCACCTGGTAAAAGTCAAATGTAAGACCCATGTTACCAAATATTGCCGGGTCATCCGAGCACAGCGCGATAGGCACTCCATTGTTCAACAATGCGGGCAATGGATGCATAAGCATCGATGATGTTAAGCGCTGTGCATAATCAATATCGAAGAAGGGGTGTTCGAAAAACGAGGGTGCACACCAAAATTTCATTGCTAATATCCCGTCGTCAGTGGGCGGAATATAAGATAGATAGACGTGAGATAGGGCACTCACGAAATAGGACAAACTTCCACGGCAATACCCTCTCGCCGACAGATATCAACAAGTTTGGGATGCTTGTAGAGCGAATACCTACATGCGCCGAATTTAGCCATCACGCACATAACACACAGCACACCAAGAAGCAAAATAGCATTGTAACCGCACTGACCCGTGCCCAATGCGTTTGGTACCCAGTAGAACGGCATCGTAAAGGTTCATGTCTGCCTCTGTTCCATCTCCGAGAGTTTCACCGGCGTGGAAAATAAAAGGAAGATCCAGTCCTTCCTCCTCCACGCGCTTTCGGAAACGCAATAGAGGTTCAATGTAGTAAATCAACGGCTTGAACGAGTTCTCAGGTCCGACGAGATCGAATCCTTCAATTGTGTCAGCTCATGTACTTATAAATTTTAGATAGGGAGACTCACCTGCAATCAGGTGGGGGAACTCTTTCTTCAGAGCTATGCAATCCTCCGTGTACCAGTCTAATTCTTCCGGCGTGATATTTCGGATGGTCGAGTATATGATCTAACAAAAATAAGCCTCCAAAAGAATAGAATAGTGTTGGTACCTCACGAACTTTGGCACCGAGGAGCTCGTGTCCGCGACCTTGTTGTGCTAATTTTTCCTTGACTTCTTTGAAAGCTTGTTCAAACATAAGGATCCATTCCCGGTGTGGAACATTCTCTTGACCGTCAGGACCAACCATATACCTGGAAGTTTATGATACCAAGATTCAGCGTCGGCTATTCATGGTTCATAGACAACACAATGCTCACTTGAACAAGAAGTTTATCCTAGCTTCCACATACGAGATGCCGTCGTCGACCATGTTACGGAAAAACTCTTTGGTGTATTCCTTCCAAATCGGTTGGACTCTAATCAGGCCCTGTATTCTGATGAGCTGTGAAAATAAATCCAGATATAATGCAACGTACCGCAGATGTGAAGAATACGCTGGAAAATTTACGCCAAATCTATACCATATCAATTAATGAAGCTTTCCAACAAAATTACTAGACACGTACTTTCTCAACGGTATTGTGCGTATCATACGCTTCGGTAGGATTAATAGTCAAGGATCCAATAACCCATTTATCGAAACCCTCCACGCCGCCCAACTCCGAGGCGAACGAGTTCCTTGCATTCTGAAATGAAACCCAAGACCCGAGCTCATAGGACGTGCTTGTCAAGCTAGGGTGCTCCGTGAACTGGTCATCAGGAAGCGCTCTAAACTGAGGAAGGGTGCTGGACAAATTAGCAGCGGTGAGGGGCTGCTCGACGCGCACATGCATGAACGGGTGTTTCAATGCAAGCTCGAGCAAGAATTCAGCGTTGACCGTCGCATCTAGATGGCAATGCAACAGAGCGCCCTTGGGCATCTATCGGGGAGATCTGTTAAATATCATGTTTGATAGCGGTCGGAAGGTATTTTGTTGACCTTGCTTAATATCTCGAAGATACGGGTCTTCATAATAAGGCTCTTGCCTATGCGATCCATGTATATCAGGTATGTTTTTATAACTTCAACCATGGAAAACGCACCAGTCAAGAACTCCATTCCCGGAAATGGATGCTTGATATCTGGATGGTCCTCCCTCCATATCGTCTCCGCTTCCAAAGCACGAATCTTGCGTATGATCCTGTCCGCCTCGATTTCCTTGGCAGAAAGCGCATTGGCGTGAGCAAATTCACGTCTCATAGATAGGTCGTCGGCGATGAGAGATCCCCTGCGACCCTCATAGTCGGCGAGGCCTGCAACAGAAGCCATGGGATATGCGAAAAAGAGAGGTAAGCTTGAGAGAATTGTGATAGAAAGTTGCGAATGATGATTGCTCAATTCCAAGTGTTATCAAATTCAACCTCGTTTCCAGAGGGCGGCCAACAGATGCTTAACGCGAGCCCCGGGTTGTTGTTGACTGTCAGAACAGAGAAATGAACTGCATTCCAGGGAATACATATATACTCGCATGGTAGTGATCACTGATTATGACTCGGATTGCAATCTATTGCCCGCGATAATAGGCGATAATCCATTCCGCAAGGAGAAAAAAAGAAGAGAGGGCCAAGAGAAGGCTTCATAAAGCTGCTTTGTAAATTGTGTATTTTAAGCACCTTCGGCTCCCGGATGTGCGATAAGTATTTATTTTATCTGGTGGATTTTGCCAAACAAAATGACGAGCGTTACCTTCGGTAACATACTGCACGCGCGACGCGTCTTTTGATCACTACCTTCACCATGCAGTCGAAGGTCGAACAACGGCGATATCTTTGGCAGTTTCTTGCTAAAATCCGCGAATATTACAGGTACTCTGGGTTTATTCTCGGATAAAGCTATCATCCGGTATAATTATACAACGTTCTTAATGTCCGTCGCCTCCTTTGAATTGTGCTTGCCATCGTGCAATCAGAATCCATGTGGTATGACACGGAAGCCTACAATATGTTGCGTATTCTCCGATCCTGCTCGCCCGACTGGGTAGCGCGAGACTTTCCCTATGCCTTCCTATGTGCATCGCGCTAACACATGACTTGTCGTCGCAACCTCCAGCTTGCGAGGCCTGTGTTACTCGAGTTCGTGCTAATCTCCCGTAGATTATCCAACCCAGCCGTTTTTTCCGAATTCCGCCCGCCAGGACGCCAACAAATTGACCATAGGTACAAAAGGTGGACCGAGAAACTAAGATTTTAAGCACCTAAACAGGCTCGCGCCACCTTGCGTTCGTTCAGCACTCAGCGCGGATGGTCCCAAAGCTTAATCTGTTGCGCTTCGCAGCATGCGTGGCGTTTGCCGCCCTCCATGCTGTGAAGGCGGACATAGCCATCTACACGGACGCCGCCCTCGCTTCAGGATGGGAGAACTGGAGTTGGAGCAGCGACATCAACTTCGCTGCCACGGATGAATTTGCTGGCACGAGTGGTTCCTCTATCTCTGTAAACTCTTCGGCATATGCTGCCCTCTCGGTCAAGCTTGAAGGCACTTTCCCTAGCGAAGCTGGACTGCGTTTTGACATTGCTGTATGCGTCCCATATAGTTCATTATTATTATGATTGTGTTGACGATTTAATATTCATTCAGGGTACTCAACCAGATGTTACTATACTTGTTCAATCTACTGGCGACGGCGACCAATCTGCGTCTATCCCGCTTTCTGCTATCAGTACAACCGTGGTTGATGGAACTTTTTCATCCCTCTTGATTAACTTCAGCGATCTTCCTGGAACGGGTGGTTTGCTAGTGAGGAACATCATCGCGTGAACTGAATCCAAAAGCTTACTCAAGACTTTTTCTTCCTCTCAAGGGAAATGATACATGGGATCGCATAACTTTCCAAGCTGGTGGAAATGGTGCTATTGTAAGTGGTATGATCCAATATTCGCATATGTCTTGTTTATCCCTTTTCGTAGTATCACCTTGATAACGTCGTTTTGGTCGATGTAAGCTCCTTGATTTGTTTCATTTTTGAGTTGATAATTAATGACCACCTTCAGCAAATTGTAATCCCGCCAGAAGTGTTGAGTGCGGAACCTCTTGCCGACAGCATTATCGCAGTTACCACTCAAGGAGCCGTCGATCTCAGCGACATTAGCGTTACACTGAACGGAACTGTACGCTTCCAAGCATTACTCAATGTTCCTTTGCTCACTTTTTTTTATAAGGTCATCAAAATTGTGAACCAAACGACCTACAATCCAGTCGACACTCCCGCACAAACAATCACTTACTTACATTTGGCGTCACATTTGACCAAGGTAACTTGACTGTTACCTCTGGAAATACCACTTTCATTACCGCCTTGCCTGCCGTGCAATATGGAAGGTGAGCTAGCTATATCATCTTGATCAAAACAAGATTCTGATAATTGAATGTCTAGCATAGTCCAACAAGTCAGCACCCCGATCAACCCACACATCTATGGTGTCAACTTCCCAACATCAGCAAGCTACATTCAACACTTGGGCGTAACAATCTCCCGCTGGGGTGGAAATGCAGTAACCGCGTACAACCCCTTCGGAGGTTTCACCAACGCTGGAAACGATTGGTATTTCGAAAACCGCGTCATCGACAACGGTGATGCCGATGACTGGATGGCTTGGGTTGGCGCTGCCGGATCTGACAGTTTGTTAACCATTCCTGCGTAAGTCCCCACCGTTGAGTATCTGCTTATCTAACATACACTTTCTTATAGCCTTGATTGGGTGTCAAAGGATTCTACTTCATACTCTTATCCAAAGGGACTTACCCAGGTTGGTTATGCTCCGATCTCTGTGCTTCGCGTCTAACTTCATCATTATTAGACCAGGAATCGTTCGACCCTTAAACAACGTCTCTGGCGATGGGTTGCTCCCCAACGGATCTTATGTTACTCCAGTGCCCGACCCCACCAATGTCTATACACCCTGGAACACCTCTTTGGCCAAACATGGCTCATGGGCCTGAAGAACAAGCCTTTGATGGTAGCCATTGATAACGAAATAGAAATCGCCAGTAACACCCATCAGGACATGCACCCTCAGTGAGTGTTTATTTCTTAACGTACACTATTTATGCTCAATGAGAATTTAGGCTCATGGGATATGACGAGGAGCTTGCAAGAGTGATTGAGTTCGCGACAGCCGCCAAGGAAGCTCTTCCCGATGTTTTAGTCGTCGCTCCTTCAACGTGCTCATGGTGGTACTGTGCGTTACTCCTTTTTTACATATGTTTTGCATGATATCTAACAGTCATTAATAATCTAGACTGGACCAGCTCGATCGGCTACACCGATAACGCAGCACACAACAACATGATTTCCTTCCTTGGTTCCTCGCACAAATGAAAGCACACGACCAAAGCACTGGCAAGAGATTGCTTGACTACCTCGACCTTCATTATTACTTCCAACCCGATACCAGTGCCAACGACGCCGCCGCTAAGGCTCTGCGGTTGAGGATGACTCGCAGTCTCTGGGTACGATCATCTCTCCCTGCATAAATTCCTTACATACTCAAATGTCGCTGTGACTCTAGGACACTAGCTACGTAGACGAATCTTGGGCGGATCCAACCCTCAAAACCATCAATGGAACCCAACCGCGATCAGTCTCATTCCGCGCTTCAAGACACTCATTCAGATCAACTATCCCGGAACTAAACTTTCTATCAGCGAATGGAGTTCGACCGCCGACACTGATCTCACTGGCGGTCTCCTCACCGTTGATGTGCTGGATTATACGGTCAATACGGTGTTGATCTGCTACTTACTGGGCGACTCCCGATGAACTTGGGCCTGTTGGTCTTGCTTACTGGCTGTACCGAGGGTAAGTCATGTCGCCAGACCAATGCTTCACTAGGCAATCATACTAAATTAGCGGCCTTGTAGATATGGAACGTTATTCGCCAATGCTACAGCTCAAGTCAACCTTGCCACGCCGAACCCGGACACCCAAGGTGTCTACGCCGGAACCCAGAATGGCAAGCTATCGCTCGTCATCGTCAACAAGAACCCAGATACCCCTATCTCGTTCTATCTTGCGAATGTCCCGACTGGTACTTACTTCATTCGTCATTTCGGTGGTCAGCAGGCGTCGCCAAGTGGCAGGTACGAACTAATCCATTTTGCTTATATGAAGCACAGGCTGTATACTGACTCATCGGGCTTTTAGACGACCATATCTCTTAAGATTAACACTTATCTCGTCGTTCCTGCTTACACGGCTCTATTCCTTCAGCAACAGTAAAATGATTTCGGATTTAGTTTTCTGGGTTAGAGAAGGGTTTATATTAAAATTATCTTGTACACAAAGGATTAAAATACAAAGAATTCATATGGGTGACTAAACACCCACATGAGTGTATTTAATTACCTGGGTCTTGTGGATTATCTCGTACACATCTTGCATGCGCGGTGAAGGCAACTGCCCAGTTGGAATATAAAGGCGGGGTCAGGCGCTCATGCGGGCCGCGGCGTTGCGGAATCAACAAATTGTCTTGATTTGGAAGATTATGTAATTTCAAAAATTTGGCCGACTGAGGTTCTTCAACGCATTGCTATCCACGACGACACTGAACGAACGAGCCACGGCGCTTGCCAATTGCTTTAACCCAGGATCTTCTTCCTACTTCCTTTGACTGATATACGAACGACAAACGAAAAAGCAAACACGCACATACGCACATCATGGCGTCTATCCTCAAAGCACAGAAGGCGAACGCGAAGGACGTGAAGGGAAAGGGCAAGCGGCGCGCGGATGAGATGGACGTCGACGAAGCAGAGGCGGATGTGGAGGCTGGTCTATCGGAGAAGAAGAAAAAGAACAAGCAGCGGGTGCTGTTGCTCTCGTCGCGGGGCATCACGCAGCGCATGCGCCATCTCATGGGCGATTTGGAGGCGCTCCTGCCGCACGTTAAGAAAGGTAAGTTTGACTATGCATTTAACTATGTGACTATCTCTTTTTATATGAAGAAAAGATGCTGACCGTGGCGCCTAGACTCGAAACTCGACTCGAAATCGCAGCTGCACCTCCTCCCCGAGCTCGCGGACCTCAACAACTGCAACAACGCACTCTACTTCGAGGCGCGGCGACACGAGGATCTCTACCTCTGGGCAGCGAAGACACCGAATGGGCCCAGCATCAAGATGCACGTGCAGAATGTGCATACGATGGACGAGCTCAAACTGACGGGTAATTGTCTGAAGGGAAGCCGTGGGCTGCTGAGCTTTGATAAGAGCTTTGAAGATACGGAATGGGGCAGGCTGACGAAGGAGGTGTTCACACAGGTAAGTTTTCCGCTTTTCTCTGCTCGGCTTTCGGTTTTCGGTTTTTGCATTTTACGGCGGTGCTTTGGGTTTACGACGAGTCACCCATGGACGAGCCCAACGCTTTGAATGATATGCACATGGTTGACTTTCATATGAGCATGAGAACCAACAGGGCTGATACATTTTTCGCGTTTAAATTAGATCTTCGGAGTACCTTCCACGTCGAGACGCGCAAAGCCATTCATCGATCACATCCTCACCTTCTCCATTGTTGACTCGAAAATCTGGTTCCGTAATTTCCAGGTGCGTGCTAGTTTTGATGATCAGTGCGAATATACTGTCTCATGGAATTTATCGCTTGCGCTTTGCATTGTGCGCTTTCCCTGTACACAGATATTGGAAAAAGATCCATTGCAGCCTAACGGTTCTCCACAAACGACCCTGGTGGAAATCGGCCCGCGCTTCGTGCTTACACCAATTCGGATCTTTGAGGGAGCATTTGGCGGTGCTACGGTGTTCTCCAACCCTGGTGAGTACTGTCCATCTCCGACGTGAGATTTCCTGTTTATTAACCGAATGTGTGCAGAATTCGTGACGCCTGCTGCGACGCGCCAGATGGTGAAGCGGGCGAAGGGCACCAAGTATAACAGTCGGAAGGACGCCGAGGCGGAGGCTGCTGAGCGTCGGGAGAAACGGCGGTTGGGCGAGGACGCGCTTGGTGTGCGCAAGGTATTTAGTTGATTAAAAATAGAACAATGGGCGGAGAGGGGGCGTTGTTCTGTGATGACGTAAACAAGTGATTTACCGGAAATAGCAAGTATTAGGCTTTTTTCAGACAAACGATATGTCTCGCTTTTATTACAAGGACATGCACTTTAAATACCCACACAAATATTACCTTCCTTCTGTCCCCCCATCATGGCCCTCGCCCTCCACATACATCCCTCCAGCGATGTCCTCCCCATGTACGGCGAGCTCGACCCACAGTATGTTTTTTCATGCATGTTCAACGATCAGTGCTCATTACCCATCGTCTAGTTCTGCGTACTCGTTGTCAGGCCATGTATCCATCTCCGTGTCCTCGCCATATTCACTCTTCGAAGCTCGCAAGACGGCGAGGCTGCTACTCCAATCCGTCACGCTCACGTTTGAGGGCCAGAGCGAGATATACACCCCCACCACCGGCTACTCGTCCCTCCGCCTATGCACCATAACTCGCGAGCTCGCGCCTACGACGCCGATTGTGCTCTCGAACGAAGGCCACGAAGAGAGCAATGAACCATGTACGTGTTCGACTTTCGTTGAGTTCATTCCATCAGCCCTGTCGGGACGACCCGCTCGCTGCGGCTTTTAGTCTGCGTTCATTAAGTACGCGCTTGGTACGCGCTGTAGTACCAATTATCCTTTCATTTAAGGAGAAGAAGCTGCGAGGATATTCTTTATAATATACCCGAAAATGCGTTTCACACTTCGCGTCGCGACACCCGACGCGCCGAAGTCGTATCTCCTTATTTCCACTCAGCGCACATTGGGTGGTTTTGAAAAAATTTCCTTACTCACACACACCATTTTCTAGGCGTCTGGAATATCGTTTTTAATTTGCCTATACCAGGTTGGCTTCCTTCGACAAACTCTATCGGCATTGAATCTATTGGGAATAGCTACGCGTTGTATGCCACAGCCAAATTCTCTTCCGTTGAGGAGGAAATACCCTCTTCGTATTGGACACTAGCCTCCCTGTGTGCACCATTTCGAACCCGCGTTCGTACCGCTCTAGCGCACCGCCCTATTACCGTGACGCGTTTTATTGCAGCACCAAAAGTCGACGCTGTCCAGCCTAACACCCACAATTACCTCGTCAATTCTACGGCGACAACTCCAGTTAGTGAGGCCCGGGATAAGCCCCGCATTCCATCGGATGTGCTATCCAAAATCCAAGTATTGGCATCGGTTCCCGAATACATCGATATCCGCGAACGCACCATGCCGCTCACCCTCCGCCTGCGCACCAAGGACTTGTGCGAAGATGAGTGCAAGAAATTGCAGGTTACGGAAGTTGTTATAGACATCACCCAACAGGAAAAATGCCGGTACGTACTTAGCCTCCCAAACGCCATTGGTTGACAGACTTTAATTATTGCGCCAATACAGATCTCGCCCTTCTTCCTCCTATCTCGCACGCTATCCACTCCCACCCAAGAGAATGCAACCCCCTCACGCGCCGCTGCTAAACCCACACCCGCTCAGCGCAATCTACGAAGTCGGTCTCTTTGTCTCTCCAATCCGCTCCGAATCCGTCTGCCGCACTTTTTCTCTCCTCCCACCCGAAGAATCAGGAACATATACGCTCCCAGGGGAGAACTACGCCTTCGCCAACGATGTCCCCACATATTCGAACGCGCCACAGACATGGTACACCATGGACACGAGCGTGCCGTTCGCACATAGTGCGGGCGGTGCGGAGCGCTGGGGCAAGTATGACGATGCGGAGACGGAATTCCAGGGCCTGCAGTGGGCCGGCGAGAAGGAACTGCGGCCCAGCACGAGCAGTCCACTTTACAGCGCGCTGCATGAGCTCGTTGTGTCGTTGACGTGCACGTATGACTTGGAGGGCAAGGGTGGGAAGGTGGCGAGGGAGAAGCTGAGCTTCAAGGTGCCGGTGACTTTTGCGCGCGTGGCGCCGAGCTTGGGTGAGGCGGCGGAGAGCTTGCCCAGCACTGCGCTGCCTGTGTATTCGCAGCTTTATGATGCGAATGGGGAGAGGCGGATCGACTATTCGACGCCGTTGCCATTGTATACACCGCGTATGGAGAAGGAGGGAGATGAGTCGGATGCGCTCCTCGACGATGAGGATGAGCTTATCCCCGCCATCTCCTCTCCGGGTAACGCGAACACTAGTGTGAGCGTGTACCACGGCATAAATTCCCTTGATGGTGAGATGGACAAGAGACACACAGCGGTGCTGGTGCAGGACGGGCACTGCGGATCGGCGGGTTCAAATTCTTGACCACGTTTCTCGTCTTGTATTCCCTGGTTATTGTTTCTCAACGTCCCATCATCTTTCCTACGCCTCTGTTATCACGGCAACTTGATTCACCCTCAACACCACTCCTCACCACTCCCACTTTTTGTTCTAGGCCAGGTCGCCGCAGCACAGCCTTCACTTTTGCTCGTCGTCCTGCTACCTTGTCACCTTGTTTCTTCGGAAGATTCGTCAATTCAAATGGAGTGATAGCTCCCTATGATATCCTCCTTCTTTTGTTTCTCATCTTGATCTCTTAGCCAACTCATCACGATCTTTCGCCATCTTGTTTCGTCTCTGTTCTTATCAATCAACCAATTGCATGTACTACCACAACACACCCACATACAGACTACATTATTAATTTTATTGGCACGTAGAATGATACTTTACATTTAATTCTTTCGTTGTGACTTTTGTTGCATGTATTTGGCATGTACTGAGATCATTTTTTGCCATTTAAATCAAGGGGTACGCAAAAAAAAACTCAGGTATACGAGGTCGATTTTTTTGGATAAGGAAAATTTTGGTCCCCCTCCCCCCCCTACCCATCCTAAAAAGGAAAATAATCACGTGTTTGATGGCAACAACTGATGATTTATTGCTAAAAATAGTAACTAAATACCCCTAAATCTTCTTTTGACACCATTTTTGAGCACCTATACCTATAGCATAAGATTATAATGGAAGAATAAAGGTCTGAAGTAAAGGTCTGACTGTCTGAATGTGAACAAAAGACATGGTTCTGAGAAGTTTCCAAAGCTATCTTTGAAAATTTCAAATATCAGCAACAGAAACTTCAAAATGGGTAAGTATGTTCTCAAGTGTGTAGACTGAAGTATTCTCTGTATTAATTTACTCAATTAGATCATGTATATATTTGGCCTGAAATTAAGAAAAATTGAGTGTGAGGAGTCTTAAGCACTTCTTGGGTGCTCAATGATTGGCAGGCTGAGCAACTGGTATTTCCATTAGTGAAATGCACGGGTAACCCCCGGGTCTGGGAGGTCAGACCCCAACCCTTACCCACGCAACCCGCCACCCGTGCAAACGGGTATGGGTTTTGGCGGGTTTGGGTAGCGGGTCCAGCGGGTTTCGGGGGTCTAGAAACCCGCACGGGTTGGTGGCAGGGTGGGCTCACTCAAGCGTCTGCATACCGCAGAGACTGCAATTGCAGCCTCGTTGTGTATGTAGACGGCTGAATGGCCGCCCTGCATTGCCAGACACGCTCCTTGAACTTGCCGCAGCAAGTCATATCGTCTGCATGGGCATCGGTGTCTCCAGGGGTCCGAGGGTAGTGGTGAGGGATGGGCAGTCGTGGTTGCACCGACGACGGGAAACGGGGCTTGGGATGGTGAATGTTGATGACGACGTGGCCAACCATAGCCTGTACGTTGGAGGGGTCAGCTAGGGAACTCAGAGGCGGGGATCTGGGGCGTACCTATTGGATCTCCCGCTCCCGGGTCTTCCCTTTGTTCTCCAACCCACCATTTCCTTCGTCTTGCATTGTCATTGCGTCGCCCACTCGTCATCTGGCGTTGTCGCGTTGTTATTCGTTGTCAAGGTGTCGTCCATTCCTCGATGTGTCGTCCCTACCCGTCGCGCGTCGTCGCCTGGTGCGTGCAGAGTTGAAAGAATAGCCGGCCCACATCCCTCGTTGGAGGGAGGGGCACGCGGCTGGGAAAAAGAATGAGTAGAAATCGAAATCAACGAATCAACTTCGTTGATTTCAATTTCAAGCTCCGCTCGAATCTCTCGGCATTGGGCGGCCGCCCACCCGCCGACCCGCGGTACGGGTACGGGTTGAGGCCGGGTGAGGAATGCCAGACCCCAACCCGCACCCGCCAAACCCGTGGCCAAAACCCGCACGGGTCTTCAAACCCGTGCCAATCACTAATTTCCATAGGGGGGTAGGCTAAGTGATTCCACCAGATTTTGGCTGGCTCTATGACCAGATACCTAATTCCAAGGTTTTTATACCTCTGGGCATGGTCTAAATGTGTTACATGCAGTGGAAAATATTGTAGAGACATTTATTTAAGTGTTCCAACACATTCTACACCGAAATTTTATCTGTTAAATATTTTTTGGTTAAGGGCTTCAGACCCCGGTCCCCCCCCTACCCCATATGCCGGAAATTGCCGCTGCGTACCCCTTGATTTAAATCCGGGCTTTGAGGCGCATAGCCAAAATATACATTCTCGTTTGACTTATCGCCGGTATTGTGTATGTTTGTTTCCAATCAGTATGAAACGTGCACATTGTTCTCTTTCGTCTCACTCGTTTACATTTTCTCTCCGTATTACGATAATCATCCACATTACTCACTACTCAAGAACCGAAGCGGCTATATTTGGGCTATATATAGATTGGCGCCGGCCAAGAATAAACAGCATTGCTTTGATATTTATCTTGAAAACACACATGGTCCATTTGAGGCTTTCCCGAGCGTTGATTTCGGATATCACACAGGCGCGCCTGAGGGTCGAGGGTTGATTTACAGGGAGGATGTGTCTGGATGTGTCGGTATGACTGTATATGACCAGTCTGTAGGCGTGCTGCGGCTGAGGCATGCTAAATTGTTGTGGCGTCGCACAGCGTTGCTGAATAGACCTTTATATCACAGCATGCTTGGTATCCGTCGGAATTCCTACGGTACTGTCTGGCAACGAGGACATATGAGATAAAAATTTCTGGGAGGCGGAAGGAGGCAGAGCATGCGGCGACCACTCAGCGAGCCTGGGCGTGATGCGGTTGGTCATAGTTCAGACAGGCGCCCGAGCTAACCCGTTTAACAAGTCTGACGGAGCTTGTAGCAGTGTCACCCGAGCCTTGTGGTCAATGTCCGGATGTGCGCAGTTTTCTCGGAAAGAGCACATAGTCGGACATCAGTATTCAGTCTTGAACACGTTGCGAGCATCGGGACCGACGCAGCTTGCTTAGCTTCTTGGCCATTGCAGGAATTATTCATGAGCTTGGAAGTCAGAAGGACACCGTTTCCAGGGACGCCGATAAATTTCTAGTGTTCCGTTGACTATGCTGCCATTACAGAGACAGGTATTCCTGGTGTGCATCTCCAGCCTATATAATACGAGAGCCATTCGCGCTTGACATCGCACATCAAAAGACTTGCCTCGTAGACGTTGACCGGCGCTTAACTATTATTATCCAGACCGCATTGTCGGCGATACAGAGATGGTCTCAGAACAACTACGGATCCAAAGGCCTGAAGGTAAATCAATCCCCTTTTCTCGTCTTGATTACTGAGTCATTTGCTGACAATCCGAGTGGCAGGTGGTGCCTCTGGCCCTAACGCAGTGAAGGGCCTACAAACATACCTAACAAAATTCGAGAGCTCCTTGAAAGAGCACATAGATAGCGTCACACAACTCCAACGAGCCCTTGCTCGCGACGACACTTTAAACTTCAATAACGAAGAGCAACATCATCGAAAAAATCAAAATATCTACGAGCCAGTCCCTACCCCTTTCGGCGTTGTATCCATGCCCGTGCCAACCCGTCATGGGGCATCATCGACTGGCGCCACCCAGTCTGCAGCCTCCCCTACGTCGTTTGAGCTCCTCCCTCTGCTTCGGCCATCGCAAGGACAGATGCAGGTCGACATAGAGCTGGAAATCCACGTGCGAAAATTGAAACGGTTCTTGGATGAGCATGTAGCGAGCATAGAGGCGCTGAAAAAAGGTCTAGATTTAAGCCTTGCTCCGGAATTTCTTAGCGGGCAGCAGGTGGAATCGGGGGTGTCCTTGACACCACATGAACACACAGCGAAGGCTGATCACTCGTCACGATATTCGACTATTGTCCTTATGGTATGTACTTTCCCGGCCTAAGTTTATGCAAATTATCTGACCTCATACCTAAACAGTCAACGTTTACAGCAGGCCTCATCGTTGCCTTCCTCCAGCTCATGCAATCCTTCCTACCTCCCCTCACAGAAACCAGCACCGCTACATATACCTTCCATTACCATCTCGGTTTTGGTTTCGGTTTTGTGGGCCTCGTTTGGAACATCTGCGTTGCCATCGTTGCGGGCGCTAATACTGTTGTTGAATCCTCCGCCTCTGCACGCGCTGGCCAAAGCTACACTGGGACGGAAGAGGAATCCGAATCAACATGGGCCGCGACCAACGACCAACGCAGATCCAATGACACAGAGACATCAGCACCCGCCGACCAGTCAGATAGCACCCTCTCTGCATTCGCACAAGCGCGAAAGAGGCTTGCACGTCGATCGCTCGCCTTCGCGGTAGCTCAATTTCTGGGCTCTGCGATCTTTGGTGTCTGCATCGGGGTTCTGTATTATCCTGTGCATTCGGGGCATATTCTATGGCTTGTGCCAGCGGTACTGTTGCCGATTGCATTTGGCTTAGCGGCCCATGATTTGACGAAATCTGTCAATCGCGCAACTTGAAAAAAGATAGAATACTATTAATAGGTTAAAATAGGCGCCGAGTCGTTTTGAGCCGAGCAATTCCTCGGAGGATCACGATAGATTCATTGCCATGTACGAGGATTTGTTCACCATCAAACATTTCTTATGATTCGTATGTAGAGAAGATGTAATAAATGGTCTGATGACTGCCCCTGTGGCGCGGAAGTTGAAGACACTGACATGAACGAAGTAGAATTTTTCAAAAGTAATTTTTGTAATAATTTTTGGTGCGGCGATGTCCACCTCCAGAGTAAAGTAATAATCAAATAATATTCACGGATGTTTGTATATGTAACTTGAGCGCTTGAGCACTTGAGGTAACTCGAAGGAAATTTCGCCCTGTGCAAGGCTTTCTCCGGTTCCAAATGCGGCATGCATGCCGATCTGATTTAATTGCCGTCCGCGTCGAATTTTATATCGCCGTCGAGCACAACCATGACTTCAACATCCATATCGAAGGCTGAACGTTCCTACATCCAGGTAGGCATACTCGCAAACCCTCCTTCGCGAGCCGATGGTCGCTCGTTAAACGACTTCCGCAATATCGCCCTCGAAACGGGCGTTACGCCGCTTGCAAACGGCAGCGCGAGACTCAGCATCGGACGTAATCCGCATGATGGATCTGGAGGAACTGAAGTCCTCGCGGCGACCAAGCTCGAGGTCGAGAGCATCGGTAATGGTGGAGATGGCGTCGAAGGCGGACGAATATCGTGTACCGTGAGCTGGTAAGCCAAACGCTATCTTGTCATTTCTTTTTCATTCATTATAAGCTCATCCTTCCTTTGCAAGGTAGCTCTCCTGCAGCATATCCGCATCTTTCTTCCAATGCACTCGAAGATCTCCAATACGATATGACGACGATACTACACGAGACCCTCACACATCGCCTGCTTCACCCGCCTAATCTAGGTATCCTGCGCGGCAAAAAATCCTGGGTCCTCCACCTTGATGCAGTGGTTCTGTACGATGAAGGGAACGCATATGATGCGCTGTTTATGGCTGCACGAGCGGCGCTTTGGGATACCAAGGTGCCGCGGACACGCAGTGTGGAGTACCAGGCCCGCAAAAGCGGTACCACAAAGGGGAACGGGAACGAGAGCGGTGGAAAAGGAGGAGGAGATATGGACGTGGACGAGGAAGTGGTGAGCGGGTTCGACACACGGCAGATCCAGACGGCAACGGACTTCGAGCTGCCCGACTACTGGGACGAGGGTGAACCACTTGGGGGACGCGAAAATTGGCCCGTTTGCGTCACACTCAATATCGTAAGTCCTTTCTTTTTCTTACTGTCTTCGCCCCTCTTTTCATTCTGATTGCACAGGTTCAACCAACACACTTCCTTGACGCGACACAAGTAGAAGAAGCGGCGACTCCCCTCCGGCTGTTACTGATGTTCGCCTTCGATGGCCCACAGCCAACAAGCATACTGGGGATGCGAACGCTCGGGAACGGCGAACTAACCACGGCCCAAATTGCAGATCTTCTCAAGGCGAGTACTCGTATTTAATTCTTCCACAATCGATGAAGGAGATAACTAACCCGCCTTTCTTCCATTTCTCTTTTTTTTTCTTGGGAAAAAAATTCAGGCTGGCGAAAAATACGCGAAAGAGATATGGAACTCGCTAAATACCAAACTCAAAGAGGAGAACCTAACCAGGTTAAAAGAAATAAGTAAATTTTGAATGATATTGCACCTGATGCCCGCAGTTTATCTTTTGACGCTTGAGCTCGAGCTGAATTAGTTTTCACTTTCCTCGACTCTCCTCGTCCTCAATCCGCGCGAAACGTCTTGTGTAGAGGTAGAATATTACGCGTTGCACAATGCCCTATAAAGCTGCTCGGATATCTCGACTTTGCCTTGAAGGTAATGTAAGTTGTAGTCGATTTTAAATACCGAGGTTGGGACTGCAGGACTCTTCAGCTCAACCACGAAGATTTAATATGGTATACATGTTCAAAGGTTTCAATAGAGAGAGCACAAATGAATATTTGCAAAGATAATATACACTTTATTTTATGCAACATAAATGAGAAGATAATGTACCTCTATCCTAAATCCCACATCCCAACCTATCAAATCAAAGCATTTCGGTAAATCAAGAATGGGAGTTCCATGTATTGTGCAGTCCAACCGTGTCGTCTGATCCATTTATTGGCGTGCTCGACTCTGTCGCGAAGCTCGCGTCCTTCATCGCGCCGCTGTTGCCGTTCACCCCCACCCGCTCTGGTCCCGCCTTGTCCAGCGCGCTCATGTTCAGATTCAGCTTCGTCCGGATGTTGTCTGCGCGCAGGCCCTCGAGGTGCGCGAGGTACTCCTCGTCGACGCCGCCGGTGACGTACTCCCCCGTGAACACCGAGCAGTCGAAGGTGCTGATGTTGGTGTTGAGCTGCCTCACCGAGTTTACGAGGTCGGGGAGCGTTTGGAAGATGACGAGGTCCGCGCCGATGGCGGAGGCGATTTCAGCGTCGTCTTTGTCGTGTGCTACTAGCTCTTTCCGTGAGGGCATGTCAATGCCGTAGACGTTTGGGTACCTATGGTAAAAAATGAGTTAGTTGATGCATTCATATCATGGTATATGAATGTACCCACCGGATAGGTGGTGCGCAACTAGCAACGATTACCTTCTTCGCGCCAACATCCTTTGCCATTTGGATGATTTCTTTAGACGTTGTTCCACGAACAATGGAATCTATCGATTTTCGTCAGATTAGAATCGTTTGCGATGGATGAATAAACCACACACCATCAACAATGAGTACATTTTTGTCCACAAATTCTAGTGCCATCGCATTAAGCTTTCTTCGCACATTCTTTTTTCTACCATCCAACATGTTCGTTATGGGCATCTTTATCACACGAACAGAAAAAAATAGACGCCCTTACCTCATCTGTTGCCCAGGCATGATAAAAGTGCGGCCCACATATCTATTCTTGATAAAGCCCTCGCGGTACGGCAGCTGCAGCTTCTGCGCCAGATTCAGCGCAGCGACGCGCGACGTGTCGGGCACGGGGATCACAACATCGACCTTGATGTCCGCCGCCTTCAGCACGGCCTGCACCTTGTCCGCGAGCGCGTCGCCCATGGCCATGCGGCTGCGGTACACGCTGATGCCGTCCATGACCGAGTCCGGGCGCGCGAAGTAGACGTACTCGAAGATGTCCGGCGCGAAGGTCGCGGGCGGCGCGGTCTGCCTGCGCGAGATGCCGTTGCGCGTGATGATGACGGCCTCGCCTGGGTTCCTCGAGGTGAGTGCCAGAGATCAGATATAAACAATGCTGGTGATGGACGTACCTGGCTTGACGTCTTCCCAATCGGTGAAGCCTCCGGCATCGGCAACGACGCTCTCGCTCGAGATGATATAGTCGAGTCCGGAACCGTGTCCAGACGGGCGCTTCGCGAGCCCCACCGGTCGAATACCGTTTGGATCGCGGAAGGCGATAATGCCAAAGCCAGCGAGCATCGCGACGCACGCATACGCGCCCTTGATTTGCTTCATCATGCCACCGATAGCAGTGAAAATATCCTCTTCATTGATACGGAATTTCCCCGTCTGCTGCAGGTTGTACGCGAAAATGTTGAGGAGCAGCTCAGAGTCTGAGGCGGTGTTGATGTGTCGATGCGCGGTGTGGTCCATGAATTGCATTAGTGATTCCGTGTTGATAAGATTTCCATTCTACAAAGCGGAATTTGTATGAGACCCGGAAAGTCAATTCGAGGAAGACCAGACCATACATGCGCGAAGACAATTCCATACGGCGAGTTGACGTAGAATGGCTGGGCTTCAGCATTATTAAAGCTACCAGCAGTAGGATAACGGACTAGAAAACAGAAGCATCAGTAAAAGCCGCATTTCAGACAATGTTGAGATCCACTGCACACCATGTCCAACGCCCATGCCACCCGCCAATCTGGAGATCGAGTTGGCGTCAAAGATGTCTCGGACCATTCCATTGGCTTTGCATTGATAGAAGCGCCCCTTGTATCCACAGGTAATCACACCGCACGCGTCCTGTCCTCTGTGCTGGAGAAGCGACAGGCCTTCGACGATCTCCGGTGCTGCATCTACTGATGGGTTGTTTAACAGCAAGCCAAGAATTCCACACACTTGGCAAAGTCAGCGTGATATGCGGAGATATGACAGCGACGACATACTGGTGAAAGGAAAAGGAGAAGAAAAGGGATGGGGTAGGGATTGGACAGATCCGCTCGGAGCCACCCCCGCAGAAATTTTTGGTATCGATTAAAAGAGGAAAATTAATCCGAACACATCGCCATCCGCACGTGCGGCCCGCCCTGACACTACAATGTTCAGTCCACTCGCAGTTCCACACAATGGTTTAATGGTTTAGGACAACTGTTTCATTCAACAGGTCAAGGGATGGAGAGACGGTTGAGCGTTCTCGATCCCTGGGTAACTACATATTACATTTTTTTTTACTACGGGTTTAAACGGCACGAATAAGGGCCGGTAACTACATTCCACGAGAGAATAGGGTGAAGTATCATTGTGGGTCGTCAGTATATGTGTGGTGAGATGGTCGTGACAATGGTATCTATAGAGCAATGCGAGGTGTGGATTAAATGTGCGGAAGGATGAACTTCCGATGCAAGCAGGCAAAAACGATGATGAAATGCGAGACAAAATAAAAAAGATCTAAACGAGATTCGTCTAGGAGCTTACAGCTTAAGCTGCTTGGGCTTCTCCCAAGTGTAGTCGGGGTTACCGAAGTGGCCGTAGGAAGCAGTCTTGAGGTATTGGGGCTTTTGGAGGTCGAGCTCACGGACTGATGATAATCGTGAGTTACAAAGTCAAACAGAGTGAAAATGAATAAACATACCGATGACACCAGGGCGCAGATCCCAGTTCTTGCGGATGATGGCAACGATCTCCTCATCGGTCTTCTTACCGGTACCGTAGGTATCAACATAGATCGACAAAGGCTCAGCAACACCAATGGCGTAGGACAATTGGACGAGAGCACGGCGGGCGAGTCCAGCAGCAACGAGGGACTTGGCTATTGGGAAGAAATTAAAATCGATTGTGTAAGTGCCAAAATTACAAGACTTACCGATCCAGCGAGCGGTGTAGGCAGCAGAGCGATCGACCTTGGAGAAATCCTTTCCAGAGAAGGCTCCTCCTCCGTGGGCTCCCCATCCTCCGTAGGTGTCGACGATGATCTTGCGACCAGTCAAACCAGCGTCACCTTGAGGTCCACCAATGACGAAGCGGCCAGAGGGTTGGATCTATCGCATTTCAATAAGTACATACATCACAAAAATGAATGAGAGCTAAAAACTCACGTGGTAGATGGTGTTGGAGTCGAGGAGGTTGGCAGGGATGACCTTCTTGACAATCTTCTCGAGAATTTCCTTGCGGAGGTTTTCGGTCGAGATCTCCTCAGCGTGCTGGGTGGAGATGACGACGGTGTCGACACGGAGGGGGATCGTAGCACCACCTTCCTTCTTGTACTCGACGGTGACCTGGGTCTTCGAGTCGGGGCGGAGCCAGCCGAGTTCGCCAGAGCGGCGGGCAGCAGCCATGGCAGCGTTGAGCTTGTGGGCGAGCATGATGGTGAGGGGCATGTACTCCTCAGTCTCGTCGGTAGCGTAGCCGAACATGATACCCTGATCACCAGCGCCGTGGTCCTCGAGGGAACCGTGGTCGAGACCTTGGGCAATATCGGGGGACTGTTGCTCGATGGCGACAAGGATGTTGCAGGTCTTGTAGTCGAAGCCCTTGGAAGAGTCATCGTAGCCGATCTGCTTGATGGTGTTACGGATGACCTTCTGGTAGTCGAGCTTCGCCTTGGTGGTGATTTCACCGAAAACCATGATCATACCCGTCTTGGCGGCAGTCTCGCAAGCGACCTTGGAGAAGGGGTCCTCGGCAAGGCAAGTATCGAGCTGAACGCGTCGCAAAAGCGCCGGATAAGCTGGAATACATGTTAAAGCAATATGCGGCACATACGATAGCATCGGAAACCTGGTCACAGATTTTATCTGATCTCGCGTCAGTTGGAAACATCAAAAGCAACGTGGAATGGCAACTCACCGGGGTGACCCTCACCAACGGACTCGGAGGTGAACAGGAAGTGGCCGGGAGCAAGGGCGGCACGAACAGCGTTGGGGGCCATTATAGGGGAGATATAGGGCGGATGTGGGGGAAGAAGGAAAGATGGGAAATGGGGTCGGCTGCTTTCACTTTCTTCAAATTTATCGTAAGTTTGCCAGCTTACATAATCACTATCGTTCTATATCACGCCATCTGAAGTCCTCTCCGCAATTGATTTTATTTTCTGCCATCATCTGTACTTAGCCCTTCAACGTATTATCTGATCCTTCTGCTTCTCATATCAGCCTTTTGCCGGCATCGAGGCGCCCTCGTTCACCCTCGCGATTGGGTAGACAGCGTGGCGAGCCCGAATGGGCGTGTATTGAACTCCCCTGTCTGCATATCTCAGCGCATGCTCGAGATTGTACATCAAAATCGCTGCCAGCTGTAAGCTGGCTAAGTGAAATTGGAAAATTGACAAGGTCTATGATTAGCTACAGTAGTGAGAGGGGCCTGGCCAGGCGCGCTCACATGGATTTATGTACTTAATTTCAACGCCCAGAGTGACGGTCCTTCTAAACATCCCACAGCTCTATAGCGTAAACTGTGCGAAAACAATGTCATACATTGAGGGGACGATGGATAAATGGGAGATACAATGCTTTCTATCTATGTATACAATTCATTACAGCTTACAGCAAGCCGACTCCAAGAGGGTCGGTATTATCATTATCGTTTTTGGGCGCGCGGGGAGGCGATTGAGGCGGAGGACGTTTCGCTCCAGGCTGTGGTGAATTGCGCCCCACCGAAGCACTGGATGCGGCTCTGGACCCCCGGGACGAACCTATGGGAATAGGGGTCACCGTAGGATCCAGAGGAAGCGGGCTCGTGGGCTCGATGATTGTCGGCCGCGTAGTCGCAGTGGGAAGTGCTGATTCGCTCTCCGAGGATGCACCCCAAGGATTTTCGTCGAAGATTGTGAGATGGTGTGCGGAGGAAGATGGGGCTGTCGACCACGGGTTCGACGTGGCTAAGGGAGCCCGTGGCGTCTGATATGATGAAGGTCGAGGAGAGGGAGAGCGCCGGTCCTGACCCCATGCGCTGAGTGTGTCGCGTCCTCTGAGTTCGGATGTCTTTTCCGATGTTTCTTCGATGCCTTGACCCGTATTCATCAGGTCCTTCGCCACGCCCGCATAAGCGTCTTGAACGACTGAAAATGCAGCAGATGCATTCGAAGAAAGCTTTCCCCAGACTGATTTGACACCACCTCCTGATAGAATGTCAGGGGGCTTAGCGCGTGACCAGATCGGCGTATTCAACAGGCCCTGCGACAATGGTGAACTTTGTGCCCTATCCGTGGCTGAGCCCAGCGGTGTAGGTGTCGAGTTGGCACTTCTACTTGGAACTGCTCTGGAAGGAAGATCTGGGAGTGACGCTGATACATCTCGCAAACTAGTGCCCAAGCCTGGCGACGTCGGTCTCCCAATGGATGTCAATACATTGAGTGAGCTCGTGAGACTCCTATCCACCGCCTTTCCTCCTGAACCTGAACTTGAAAGAGCGTCCGTGGTGTTGGATTCTTGAACGATGGGATCATCATCAGCACTATCCACCGGACCAACAAGCTCGGCATCGCGTGCTTGAGCAACGACAAACCTTCCGTTCATCTCTTCGTCAGTCCGCCCATATAGCTCATGCCAGAACCGGACATCCTTTGGGTTGGGAAAGAGCACACCCATGTCAGCATCTGGAGTGCGTCTACTGGGATCATCGAGTGTCGCGTCATACAAAGGATTTGTATTCAGGGCCATCTCGGCTGGGGTGTTGAAGAAATCCCATACACTGATGGTGCGTTCGATGGCGGTAGTCCTCCGTCTCCGACTTTGCGGTCCCTCTCGCAATTAAACAGGAAAGTGCCAAATTGACACGAATAGAGGTGATAGTACAATTGCTGCAAGAACCGTCGTTGAACTCGAAACGTGCAGGTATTGCCGTTGATCTGTCGGACTGATTCCAAGAACTGATGGAATACTGGGCTGTCTCCTTGATATGGTGCTGTGAAGCAAATCGGTTTTGCATCGAGGCCAAGAAAGCCTGTGCAGCTTCGGCCCCGCTCCCTGTCCCGCATCGCCTGTAGGGATAGGAAGAACTTTTCAGAGGAGAGATGCCCACATCGATCCAAGAATTTATGGCCGAATGCCAACCATCTTTCTCGATCAAGACTTCGAACCCACGTATTGTGCGATAGAAAGGGTCTAGACAGAGTTGAGTTAGAGCGGATAGTTGAGATGTACGATCCCATCCATCGGAACAGTGGATTAAAACATGAGACGAATTAACGTGCACATTCTTGGTGATGATTAAGTCCCTTCAAGGATAGCAGAGATGTGACGCAGCCAACCAGACCGTCGAAGGGCGCCTTTATCAACACAGCGAGGCTTGGTACCTGATCAGAAAGATCATTGTTGATGCTCGCCAGCAGTTGGTCGGCCTCTCTGAGGGTTTCTACGACTTTGGCCAGGGATTCCCGCATGGTGTGAATATGATCGATTCCGAGATAGACTTTCTTTCCTTCCTTGTAATAGTCCATGTTCTCGGTTCCAGCGCCTTTGGCAGTATTCGCCACCGCTTGACCGTTGGTCGGGCATCAATGATGAGGTTTGTGGGCGTTGCCCCATAGACATTTGCATTCGAAACTCGAGAATCGGGTGACCAATGAGATTGGAAGATAGCTTCAATGAGCTTCTCGTCTTGAATGGATCTGTTCTGAGTGATGCCAACCATTGGCTGACTTGACCGAGTGATACTGCCCTGCAGATGAAGATCAGTTGTAAGATAAAATGGGGATCAATGATTGTGCTTACATAGTTAGCCCAATGAAGTAGCTCAGCACCGGTATTCGGCATTTGCTGCGGTATTTGGAAGCATACTGTAGGGTGGTATCGCTGATTCTGGTGGGTACAACAAGGCGTGCGGGATATGTGGGCAGAACTAGATGAATATCGACTTCAGGATAGAATATGATGTTGTGTTGACACTGCAATACGTACGGAATAATCTTTGTTCAGATCGGTGAATCGCCAGGCCTTTGAGCGTGTACCCACACCCATTCGAATGTATTCATCTCGAGGAGAATACAAGGACCATCCTTCATTTGCAGGCAAGGGCGGTGTGGGCACATAGAAGAAGGCATAAAGCTGGGAAACCGAAGCTGAACACGCATTAACAAAGTCTTAATTGCATACGATAACAGGACCACTTACTGGCGACAGTTAGCTCTTTCACGCTCTCAAACACATCGCTCGCGTCGGCGTCACGCTTAAACGTGAGTGAGAAGGATTCGAATGTCCGTGTATGAAAGTTGAGTATGGATTGGCCTTGCAGCGTCTGGGGAAGACGATTGACCAAGGATATCAAGGGGTATGGCATCTACATGATCCACCCTTCAGCAAGCAGTGAGGCGGTGACAACAAGACCACTCACCCACATTTCCTTCTCTTCAGCATCATCATATCGGAATATGATATGGTGGGCGGTAAGGTGAACCGTACCCTTGGAAATCGATCCTGATTTTGCAAACAATACTTGCTCCACCTAGGTCGGGTGTGAGGACGATGAATCTTGTGTGAGCCTTGTGATAATTGTTCACCTTGGAAACCCGGATCGCATCCATGTTGGCAAGGTGGAAAGTAGTCCGAAGGAGAGTCTGGAATGACAAGGAAAGGAAAAGGCGCAGGAGTCAACCCTCTGCGGCTGCGTAGTAGTGGTGCGAAAGGTCTTTGTGCTTGTTTATCTAATCATATGCTTGACCGCAGACTCTACATCTCTGTCATCTCATAAATACCTGTTTTTACTTCATTTTATAAGTGGTGGAAGCCCTACTTTCCTACGAGCCACTGATACAGGGAAAGAAACTAACAACCCTATCACATTGTCAGATTTGTAGAATCATGATACATGCGGTATCATCGTCGGTAAGCCAAGATCACTGTCAGGATTGCAAGCTGAGCGGCTGAGCGCTGATGGATCATTCAGCCCGTGTCAAATCAAGATCAACAGCTCAACATCATCTCTAATCATTCTTGGATAGATCAATGGCCCAAAGAAAGCTTGAAATAATGGGGGATAATGTGTCCTACTACACTCGATTTTTAAAGAGCCTAAATACGCCAGCTGTTCAATGTCAATCCCGCAGACACTCATAGAGCCACACCGAGGAACAAAGCAGCAACGGTCATAACAGCGGCGGCACTGCCGCCGAGCTTGAGCGCGCCGCTCTTTGCCGTCGTGGTCGCAGCAGCAGGGGAAGTACCGGTACCTGAACCCGCTGCGCCAGACGAGGTGGTGGAGTTGGTGGTGGTGGAGTTGGAGGCGGTAGCCTTCGCAGCGTCCTATTAAAATGGTGCGGTGAGTATCATAAGAAGATACATCCGCCAACAATGATCGGTGATCTTACCTGGAACTGAGCGAATGTCTTGGCTGGAGGAGCATTGACGGCGAACACCATTCCGTTTGCGCAGTGGCTGAAGAAAAAAAAATTCGATCAGGATCGACTAATGAAGGAGTTGCATGGAACGTAATCTCACCTAACGGGAGTCGTCTGAGCGCAGAAGAACCACAAAGGGGTGGTAGCATTGGTGATGTTCAACGTCCACTGGGGAAGAGTGAGACTGCCGTTTGCAACAGCCATGAAACCAGAGTCAACACCGCCGGCCATTTTGGTGCATGGGGCGGGGAATGTTGATTGAGTTACGGACTATTGAGGTAGGAAAGCGTCAGTTTCTCAGACGAGGAACAAACAAGACAGTGATACTTACGTGGTTCTTGCCCTGGCTAGATATTGAAAGCGGTTTAGCAAAATCCAAGACACAGTCAGAAAGTATTTACAATTGGAAGGAGACGGTGTCTCCATTGACGGCAGTGATGTTTGTGGGATCGAAGACAAGCTAACAAAAAGAATGAGCGATCCGGGCATATAATAGGCTAGATGACCTGAACCTACCCCGCCGTTAGCGCCAACCTTGACAAGATGGTCAACAGCCTGGACTGAGGCAGCGGAAAGGAGAGTGGCAGCAGCGGCAGCGGCGACGGAGAAACGCATTTTGGCTAGAGGTTTTGTTTGAAGAAAATCGAGGTAGTGGGAATATAGATCTTGTCCAAAGCAAGAACGAAAAGTCAAGAGCCTGCAATGAGAAAAAATAACTGAGCGTCTAGCAGAAATAGAGTGCGAGATTTTATGGACTCACGCTGGGCTCGTAAGATGGTAGTTAGAAAAGAGAGAAAAAGGATGAATTACAACAAAACAACGTCGCGCCTTATGTACCCTGACAGGACTGAACGGATACTGTGTGCATTTCCATAACAACGGAGCGGGGTATCTTTAGACCTGTTCTGTATTGAAGAGACGATGAGAAAATTTTTCATGCTATTCATTGCGTCTGATGGATTATTTTTGTCCCAGGATAGCTTACAGCAAGGCTCCTAATGCCCTTCCGAGAGTATGTCGTCTCCTTGGTACCCGCAAATTGCCCGCAAACGAGCGAAATGAGTGAAAAAGATGGAAGTGAAGCTGAGCTCTTCATTTTACATCACAAAAAGGGGGCTCATGGACGTCGTAGATGCAGCACATGTTCGATGTAGTATGTAGCTGTCCAGCTGTCCACAATGTGCTGATGTGTTGGGAGAACCCAACAAGGGGGAAAGGAGTCTGCATTCCATCGGTAAGTATCAGTCAACATCAGTTATTGAGGTGTTTAACGAGCCAATCACCAATGGATTCCGATAATAGACAGCTCAGCAACGTTGATCAGCATAGATCGAAGTGATTCCAACAATCTGCGAATGTTGGAATCTTGGAATGGTTGGATCATGTTGGTCGATGTATGCATTGAACGCAGAGCCTCGAGAGACAGATTATATGACATATCAATGCTTTCGCAGATATGTACATCATATAGGAAAGATTTGGGTCCATCCATGAATACCACATACAAGACTTAAAAGGATGATAAATCTCGGTTGGTGGATGGGCAAGTATTCGAGAAGCCATCCTGAGCCTGAGGTGAGCGGCCCGGCAATTCCCGCACACTCAGCGAATCCGGATGACGCATGTGAACGACGGAGCGCACTGTGTTCAGTTCTGCCCTGAACCGCCATTCCCCTGACATCGCTAGCAGCAACATCCACCTTCCTACCGCCCAAAATGTCACTCAGCGCCGGAATTCGCAGCCTCAAGTCGTCCGTTGCATCAAATGCACTCCTGAAGCAGACGCGAGGCGGTGCCCGCGCCTTCCACGTCTCTCCGGCGCGTGCGGTCGTCTATCAAAAGGCGGACCAAAAGGTGAGTTGTCTGCGGGCCCTCTATCCATATGACGCGCCGCGAGTTGATCATATTGAAAAGAAATTTATGTAGACGTTCAACCAAGTGACCAGCGCGAAAGATCGCATCACCTCGTCGATTTCTACGCTGAGTATGTTGCCGGGCTTCGTCGGAGACTCCGAAAAACGCATAGCTTATCAAAAAAATTCTAGTTGGTGCGGGCCATGCCATCAGCTCGCGCCCGTAATCCAGAATTGACAGAGGACCCCATAAGTCGGGCAAATCTGGTCTTCCATTTGATTTGGTCAAAGTTGACACCGACAGCGATGAAGGACAACTTTTAGGCGCCACATACAAGGTCAGCTGAGCTATTTTACGGAATTCATTAGAACCAAGTATCTGATAATTATGAACTTTAGGTCCGCGCATTGCCCACCGTCGTAGCGTTCCGCGATGGTGCACCAATAACACAATTTGTCGGAGCTCTTAACGAGGCTGGTGTACAAAGGTTCCTGAGCGAGCTGTAATTCAATAACGTTAATATATGCGTTCTACATCCACCAATTTATGGTAGGAAAACTTAAGTAGCTGCGTAGCATAAGCTTATCTTGAGGCAGAAAATTGATGCAGGGAGGAAGGTCCCCGTCAGCCAAAAACACATGCAAAAAAAGGAATTTTTTTGGGTCATAAATATAAAAAACACGAGCTACAGCTACAGAACCGAAACATTGAGGGAAAAAGTGCCGTCCAGTTTCCAAGAGTGTTGAGTCGCACGAACAAATGGAAGATAGGGCTGAAAGCAGGCAAATAAAAGAATAAAGAGGGAATGAGAAAAACCTTCTGAGAACATAAAAGAAACGCGGAGGATCCAACAAGAAAACGACAAAGGTGAGAAGGCGCGACTGGTAATGTACAGGTGCTGCATGAGTGTATAGTAATAGCATATCGAGGAGCGCCGGCCGTAGACTTTCTACATGTCCATTCCGAGGTATAGGGGCGCTCCGTAGCAGGAGGCAGTCCTGGCGGCAAAAAGAGGTGAAGTTATATAGTCATTGCCGATGGGGCGGTCACTGAACGATGCAGCATTTCCCTGTAGTCTGTTGGCCATAAGGATCCTCTGCTCGGCCGACGGGGCCCCAAACAGAAGGCACCTAGAAGGTTCGCGGAAGCGCACGTCAGCGAAGACAGACGGAGACGTATGCAGAAGCAGGCACGTACCAGGTGGTCCTTGGTGGTTTTGCAGTATCGGATGAGACTGGGGGCGTTGAGGCGCCGTATCAGCTGCTGCTGGGGACAAAATGACACGGGTTAGGACGCACCTGGCGCTGGCCTCGCTCACTCTCACTCGTGGCCGTGCGAGATCCTCCCGCAGACGCTGGTTGTGCTCTATCAGACGCCTGAGCTTCAGCTCCGACATGGACTGGCGGCCGCCTGTTCGAGAACTCATAATGGGTTTTTTGGGTGGTCTTGCTGTCCATGGGAAAAATGAGAATCATGCGGGGAAATGGCTGCGTGTCGGTGAGATAGACTTACAAACAAGAAACGGGAGTGAAGGGACGTTATGCTAAACACTGTGAGCGAAAGAAACTGTGTATGTGCTCGGTGTCGGGTTTGGCTGCGAGAAAGAGGCGTGGATGGTGGTGGTTGTGGGTTATAATCGGATTCTGATTATTCTGCGGCTGTACTTGGGTTGCTCTTGATGTGAATTGCCTGCCGAAAGAGGAATCATCCATCAGACAGCCCATAAGTATCTCATCAGACAGCTCCAGCACTTAAAGCTGTAGAAGTAAATAAATAAATACAGCAGTACGCAAGCAGTACGTATAAAACTTTACCATTAGGAGGGCACGATGGATAGTATAGTGGTTCCAGGTGGTCAGGTATAATAATAAAAATAAATGGTTTGGATTGAAAAAGCTGCATGCGTTTGTCCGTGAACGGAATAGCATATGTAGCAAATAAAAAATTGGTAAGCTGAAATGATGCCTCCGGGGTGTGTAGCGAATTCATCCAAATAGTTGAGGTCAGAAGGACAGTTAGTTGTAAGGAATGTGGGTGGTCAACTTTGGTATCAAACAGAAATCGGTATATGCATCTAACTCGGACAAGACGTCCTTTAAATATAGCCAGGAGCGCATCAACAACACGCCATGTTGCAGAGACCGTCACGGTTTCCAGGTCGGGTATGTATGTCAGAGCATTCTTGAGGCGGCACCAAAAACGGACTGTGGTTCGGGGCTCCGAGCGCGGGGAGGGAGGCTAGAGCGCACACATATTACATGATCACACAGTTGCATCCTTGGGCTGGAGGCGCGTATGGGTCTTCACCCTTTGTCACAGGGCCCCACACGGAAGGAATCTGGAAAGTAGACTCGGGTTAATAAACACGTCTTCGGTATCGAGGCAAGGCGACAGGGGATCGCGGTAACATCCAAAATTGACATACGAGATGGTCCTTGGTGGTTTTGCAATAGCGAATGATACTAGTGTGCTTTATTATGATCATATAACCTTGAATGGCGCGGGGGCGCGTACCTCGAACTAGCCTCGCTGACACGAAGCCTGGGTCTCGTCAAATCCTCTCGCAATCGCTGATTGTGCTCCGTCAGTCTCCGGAGCTTGAGCTCAGACATAGATTGCTGTCATAGACGTTATAGTCAGTATGACACGAATAGGGACGCATTTGAGTGAATGAGCTGACTTTGTGCGGACGGGAGTTGTTCATGATGGGCGGTAGGTTTTCTGTTGGAGACAAATGTGGATGAAGGAAAGAACCAGCCACAAACACGAATAACAACAAAAGAGGGGGAAGGGACGGGCGCGAAGAGGGAAGGAAGAGGAGGATTAAGGTCAACGACAACGTCGGATAGAGTCGTGCAATACGGTTGCTCAACTTCCAGCGCCCAATCAGCGGAGTTTTAACCCCACTTGTCCACGACCAACATGGACCGGTATTCGTCCCCCCACCGCAGGCACCGTCAAAACAGGCCCCACATTTCATGTTATGCCCTTCTTGACCTTCTTGACCCTCTCGGACACGTCCTGACAATGATCATCTAGCTCCTTATTCCAAGAGGCCGCCTTCGTCGCGTCCTGCAGTCAAATTCGCACACTCCCCCAGAGCACATGTTGCCGCGGCGCGCCCGCACATCAAAATAGCCTCCGTCAATCACAAGATTGATGATAACAATTCAAGGCGTATCTCCCATGACTATGCAGACACATTGAACGACGCGACTTTTGTGGAACACGGGTCTGACAAGAACGCGAGCGACCCGGACATGGACGACTCTGCGTTTTATTGGGAAGAAGAAGCGACGCTTTTCACAGAGTTGATGGACGATGGGTAAATTTCACGCATATAATCAAGCTTTTTGACGTCATGCTCAGATTGTGCAAGACCACATCAAACGGAAGAGGATCGACTTGATGAATTAGTGCACTCCCTCCAAGCACCTCTTGCTGAGCTAGGGACCCAGGCGAAGAAACAAATCGCTAGCACGCTGGTTGACACTCATAAACACGCCAAAAAGATGGTCATGCTCGTCGACGAAAATGTCGATCCGTATTACGGCAAGGGCATTCACCTCTTCAAGAAGGGCAGCACGGCTATCGAAGCCACCTACTATGCACGAGAGCAAGAGATCAAGGAGACTTATCAAACAACCCAAGTATGGCAAATATATGCGCTCCAAAATAGGCACTGAATACCAGAATAGCAAAAGATGGCAGTTCTCTTCGATGAACTGAAAGCGGAACACGAATTCCGTGACAAGCTGTGGACAAAGCTAGAGGCATCCATCAACGAAATAGGTATGCAGCGTTTAAATTTATCCCTGGTCTATCAAGATGATGTCGATGTATTATATTCTAGTAAATCCGGTTCTAGAGACGATTAAGGATACTCCAGCTCAGATAGAACGTACTATTGCAAAGTTGGACAAGCAGCTCGAGAATGAATCTACCAAGGCGCAAAATTCGAAGCAAAAATTCTTGCAGGAACTCTTGGCGAAGGCTTTCTAGTGCCGAGTCTCGACTCACCTTGCGCTTTGGTCTTGTTCCTTCCGCTATCTCTGGATTGATACTTGTGGACCCTCATTTGCTCTCTGCATTCTCGGTCTGCTATCCCATATGCTCTTCCCTGCTGCATCTACTGCGTTGTGTTTTTCATTTTAGTGTCTGCTCCCGTTCCTTGCGGATCGGGTCTGCGCTCGTTACACCCTACCGATTGTGGCTGTTTAAAATCAATGATCTAGGCACGGTTGTTCGTATATTTTCCGCTTCCGCTCAGCGCTCGGCATTTATCTGTCTACTAGTCAGACCTATGTGGAATGCAAAAATCTGCGACTCTGTGATGCTGTGACGGATAAGTGTACCATGTCTGGACAGGGCTATTTGAGATGCGAAACCTTAACGTTGGACCCCTGGCGAAATACCATTAGCCCTCCTTCGTCAAGGAAATGAAGTGATGGGCAGTGGCACACGTGCTTGACTCTTTTCTATCGCCAACTTCCCCCGTGTACCGTATTCTAGTTCCAGCGCATGAAACAGTAGACGGATCTTGACTGTCCTACTTACTTGACTGTTTACTTAAACCCTGACGTCGATTTCCAATGCGTTAAATGAACCAATTCGCTGAGTTTATCCTGTCGGCTTCGTTCTCAATATTGGCTAGCCGTAGTAACACGTACTGGTATTGATTATTTCTGAGCACAACACTATCATTCAATGCAATTGTCATTGCCACTTATTCACCTCGTGGGTGGCTCCGTCCAAGCGCAGCCTTGGGCTTCAAGACCTCTCAGTGGATCGGTTTTGTTGTGACCCATATTATGCACATTCCTTGTAAGTGTCGACAGACCATATCATTACTTAGTCAAGTGGTACTCTGATTTCAACCCTCTGAACTCTTAGTAACAGTATTTTGAATTTGTAGCTGTGCATGTTACCGCTTATCCTCACGTCCCGCTGACGCAGTCACCTGAGTGCACTTTCAGAATTTGCAAGCCGCCACGCGGGAAGAACACTGCCTTTCTGCAATTTTCTATGGATGAAGACCTGGAAGCACTGCCTCGAACCGCTGTTATCCATAATAGGAAAATATCCCTGTCAAATTTTCTATTTTTAGGACTAAAAATGATTCCTCCAAGCAACTGACATCACACCCACCTGGCTCCTGAGAGGTCCTATTGCTCAGCCCACTACCGCGCTCCTTATATATGCCGCGGTTTGTCAGAACGCTCCCAACCTTTTTTAGTCCTCAACCCCCACATCCTCGATGTTTGTCCCTTTTTTCACGAAGCGCTCGGCGACAATAAGTTGTTCAGAAGAAAAGGAGGTGGGGCAAGGGCGGTGGGTCAAGTGGAGGGGGAAGTCCTCTGAAGGTGGTGGTGGTAGTAGTAGTGGTGGCAGTAGTGGCACAGCTCGGTCCAGTTCCATCAGCAGTGCGGGTACCTCGAAGGCGGCCACATCCTATGGAGGCGGAGGAGGCAGAGCGATCACTATACCTTCTGGTCAATTATTTGCTGGACGGAGTGCTGGTGGTGGAACGAGATCTGAAGTGACTGGAACACAGTATGTTATTCAGCGTCGAAACTTGAAGTTGACAAGCGAATATTGGCTCTCATTAAATTCATTGGTTTGCAGGCAATACGGAAGTGGTTATCCTGGCATAACTGGTCGCGGTGTCGCCAACCGAGGCTTTCCTTTCTTCTTTTGGCCTCTTGCTTGGGGAGGGGTTGCTGGTGTCGGTACAGCTGCGTACCTGCATAATACAGAGGTATGTGAATTTCGTCCAATTCACAAACTAAGCCTCATGTTTTGCAGTATGGCCGATTCGACAATTCCAGCAGACCCGGTGGAATCATGATGACTGCCGAATTCAATTCGTCCTCTTCACAATCCACTACCTTCCGCATAGTCGCAGATAACACTACAGTGAACTCGCTCATCACAGATATTGTCTCCAATTGCACTTCCTCCAATCTAGCGTCTCCCAGCACTATCGTGGCGACTACATACAACGACTCGTTGGTATCTCCTAAACCCGAACAGGCGGTCCAGTATTACCGTTCCAGCACTGTGGCTTGACTTTGGATGGATACAATGACACCGGCGCCTTGGGTGCAGAGGGCACGCCTGATACACCACTCCCCACGAATATCGACACGACTCTTTTGAACTGTCTGAACTTTACAATAGCAGCCGCTGTTCCCTTGGTGGATAGTGCGCTGCCATGGGCCGTCCCTCCGACTACAGGTCTCCTAGGCATCCTATATCTAGTCTGGTCGCTCTCTTCGTTGATATAGGATATGAATCTGCGTGTTCACATTATTGCCAACTATTCTTTCGCATCTTTTGATTGTGAGTTTTTATTCAACACACTCTTGCGACCCTTTACCTAAGTTCTAGTCCCCACGTCTACTGCATGCGTGTATTTCTATCACAATTATGTACGCCCTTGCTCTCTTTGTGATCTTGTGATGTTGAGGCAGTGCCTGCTATACGTTCCCCATTCATGATGTTTCTTCCTTACACGACTTCTCAGGCGGTCGTTCTTATCATATTTCTACCTTCACATAATAATATTCCCCACAGCTTCGACCGTAATGACATATACGATCCGACATGTTCTTCCCATATACATTAGCTATGGTACTTTGATTCCCATCTATCGGCATAGAATTTGGGATAAGTACAGAAAATATATACCTTGATACGGCACCTCCTTCCTAGCTACGCTGTATACATATGCCGTGAATCTCCAGTTCAGTCGTCCACTATAGGTTTTACGGCATTAAATAAAACACTACGGGTGTGGTGGATAGAAGAGCTGGACATGAGATAGTCTGTTTTGTACACTCGAGGGCCATCGCGCTATTTTTAAAATTCTGATCGCTTCGATCGCTTCGCACTGCGCAGCTGATACGTATAAAGCCGCCCATCTCTTTCCATGCTTTCCCACCTTCCTAAACTTCAACCACCACCTCGATCCTCAGCATTACTCCGACTTGACAACTATGCCTCCAGGAATCGCTCCACGTCGCGGCCCCGGTCACCTCCTCGAGGAGGTGGACCGGCTCGCGGGGTGGCGCGGGTCATGGCGGCAAAGGTGCCATTCCGGGTGAGTAGAGTTGTTGCGTTTAGATCATCGGCATAAAATCTAAATAGATGATAAAATTATCTCTTTTAATAAGTACATGTGAAGACCGTTGGCGTCAGACGACCTGGTATGGAACAAGTGGCAGGGTTGTCCCCACCATCGTCAATGCCTTCAAGACAACTATTCCAGATGGTATCATATATCACTACGATGGTAGGTTGTATATTATGACACACTCACTCGATTAATCATTATTCAACAATACTTACTCTCTATCTTAACATCTATGTAGTCGGTGAGTATCCAAGCTATGTTTAACCTTTCCTAGCATTGTTATTGATATGTGGCAATTGCAGCAGCATTGCAGCAATTACCCCAGACAGGTTCCCAGCCAGGTTCAATATGGAACTCTTCGACAGATTGCAGAAAGTTGTCGCTCCACAGGTATTCGCGATACCTGCTGTCTATGATGGCCGCAAGAATGCCTTCACTATGAAGCCATTACCCTTAGGCCCGACGGACTCCGCGACTGTAAGTTAAAGCACGCAACCTCCGTTTGGTATGGCTTCTCACTTTTTTTGAACGTTTAGTTCAACATAACCTTGGAGCGCACCGGGCCAGCCATCTCTGATCGCCCTCCTAAGGTCTACCCGATCAAATTGACCAAAGTGGCCATGATAAACACTGAGTAAGTGAACCTCGTAATTTAGCCATATCATAGCTCATGTTTTGCCAGAGTCCTAAACCGTTTCATTCAAGCGAAACAGTCTGCGGACAACGATGTCCTTACAGCCATCACAGTAAGTCAAATGTTAATTTTTGGTCATGTTTTTATATAATTTTAGCCGATCTTAGGCACTGAACATCGTGATTCGGATGGATCCCAACATGCAATATCCATTCAATGTGAGGTCCTTCTTCACTCCAGCAGGCAAAAAGCCATCGGAGGTGGCCTTGAGTTATGGAGGGGCTATTTCCAGTCTGTCCGCCCGTCTCAAGGCAGCATGTATATCAATCTTGACATTGCAACGGGTGTGATGTACAAGCCCGGGCCTTTGCTTGAGCTCTGCATGGAGCATCTTGGTGTAAGGAATGGAAATCCCAACTCCTTGTCGCCAAATGCCAGGCCTCCTTTACCCGACCGCGAAAGGATACGCCTACAGCGATTCATATCCGGGATGCGGATTACCACTGGCTACACTGGAAGCACAAAGACTTTTGTTATCAAGAGGGTCACCACTGAAGGCGCTAGTGGCATTGTGTTTCCCTTGAGAGATGGTGGCTCCATCTCTGTTGCGATTACTTCAAGAACCATTTGAACCATCCTCTCAAGTTTCCGAATGTAATTTGTGTCGAGGTACGTACCTGCTTCGACATTTACAGAAACTTGGCCAATACTTATATGTATCCTACTGCAGGTCGGCAATGCCGGTGCCAAGATTCCGCTGGAACTTTGCACCGTGCCGCCTGGCCAGATCATGCGGAAGCAAATACCTGCAGATAAAACAAATGATATGCTGGAGTTCTCAAAGCTTCATCCCAAAGAGCGCCTAACGAGCATTCACACCGGCCAAAATGTGAGAACCATTATTCATTCGAGAACTGTCCTTGCTTAATGATCATGTTTAGGTGCTGCAATACGGGCAAAGCGAGTATATACGCCAATTTGGCATGAATGTTGAACAGACGCCTATAACCGTCAATGCTCGTGTTCTGCCTCCTCCTGTCCTTCGATACGGCCCAACGAGCAAAGAGCCTACTATCGTGAGTCATTTCATGCCAATGTGGTAACACATCTAAGAGTTTTCTATTCGCAGAAACCTGCTAATGGATCATGGAACATGTGCGGTTATTTTGTCATGTTGTTTAGTTTTGTGCTAATTGCAAGGATTTCAGGCGTGATAAAGTTTTCTTAGCCATCCACAATCCGTTTGGGCGATAGTGATCTACGAAAGTCCCAATCGCTTTAACCAACAAGTCGCCCAAGAAATGGCCAGGGTTTCATCGATGGCGCAAAGAGTGTCGGTAAGTTGCCTGTGCGTGGACCATTGCAGCCCATTCAGTTCGGTCACTACAGGCATGAGGTAATGATCAAAGGCCACTTATGTTCTGGGAGAACGGCCATGGAAACATTGGAGAGGTGAGTCAATTTCTTTTTGCAACAAAATGATTAATAACTTGCCACATTAGCACCTGATGAAAGCTGGGAAGGCATGCATTGACGCCAAGAAAGGACCTCCGAATCTCTTGGTCGTCATCTTGCCCGAGGGTGGCAATCAAATCTATACCGCCGTTAAGCAGTGCGCCTTGTCTTTCCAGTATTTCTTTTGATGTCAGCTAACTAATTCTCAATCTTTCCCGCATAGCTTCGGTGATGTTACAGTAAGTTCAGACAGTATAAACTGTATACCCATGTGTCACATTTCTCCATGATTCATGTAGAAGGGCATCCAGACTCAATGCCTGAAGTCGCAGAAGTGCTCCGCGCCAAGATGCAATATTGGGCGAATGTCATGCTCAAGTACGTCGTTAGCTGTTCGATCGAACGAAAAGATCATAAACTAATCTTTGCATAGGGTTAATGTCAAGCTGGAGGAATTAATAACATCCTCAATGATCATAATTGAATGACCCAAATAATCCTTCGATCGTGATGGGTAAGTACTTAACATCTAACTTGGATGCAGAAGACATATGTCATTGATATGTCATAGGTGCTGATGTTATGCATCCCGCACCCGGTGCGGAGGGCCGCCCATCATTCGCTAGTCTTGTCTCCAGCGTCGATAACACTACTGCAAAATACATCTCCCAAAGCAGCGTCCAAGTTGGCCGAGAAGAGATTATTGCTGATCTGGAGCAGATGGTCACCGTATGCACATTACTTATATTTACTACATAATATTGACATTTTATTTCAGGATGCCTTAGAGAAATGGGTAGGCTATGGAAGCGCTGTCGAGAAAGGCAGACCCCCCCTCAGCCGTCTTATCTTCTTCGAGGTGGAAATTCACACTTGGTTTCAATTATTGATTTCTCATCTCTGGCATTAGATGGTGTCAGCGAAGGCCGGTTTGCGCATGTGCTAGGACAAGGTATGTCACCACCACACTCCTCAGTATTCTTCAGAAATATATTTTGCCATTTCTCCGTAGAGTTGCCAATGATACAGAGTATGTTTTTCATGCATTATCTACCATATACATGCTGATAATGGATTCATTTCAGAGGCCTGCGTTGCAATGAAATGCGGCCTAAAATCACGCTAATCATTGTTGGAAAACGGCATCATATTCGGTGAGCACCTGTCGCGATGTGTACTCTCTTATTCCTTATCGAGTTGGTGCAGCATGTTCCCGCAGAATGACCGCGATGGCGACAGAAGTGGCAACTGTCAGGCGGGAACCACCATCGACGCCGGCCTTGGGCATCCCACGGAGTTCGATTATTATCAGTTAACTCACGGAGGATTACTTGGAACTAGCAGGCCCGCCCATTACTCGGTATGCATATTTCATTCTTGGATCCGTGTATAATAAATAACTTGTCTTATAACTTGTCTTATAGGTGATCTATGATGTAAGGAAACAAAATGCTCAAATATATCATCCTCATTCTGACCCTTCCTTCCTAAATTTTAGGATAGCGGCTTTTCGTATGTTTTTTTCTTTCTTTGTCGGTTGTGATCTTACCGAACATACTTATCTTTCAAAGTGCTGATACAATGCAAAACCTGTCGTTCGCACTGTGCCACGTTTACGCTCGCGCCACCCGTTCAGTTTCTATCCCTGCTCCTGTGTATTGTGAGCACGTATCGCATTGAACAGATCCGGACTTTCATGCTAACTTTCAACACAAAAGATGCAGATATTGTCTGTGCTCGAGCAAAGAACCATTATGCACCAGATAGCAATTTTGACCTCTCGGACACGGCCACTGTCGCGAGCTCGCATGCCGACAGTCAGCTTGAGGCTTTCAGGGCTGGTTATAAGCCTCTTAATGCTGCCATGGCAAACTCAATGTACTTCATGGTATGCAACCTACTCTGTCTTGTTGTATTATCGCTGAAGGCTAAGGGATATCAGTGAACAAGTGAACATTCTCGTCAACATCAATGCGTTCTTTTGAACTTTTTATTGTGAAAAATCAAAAATCAAAAATTGTCTAATGAATGTTTCATAGCTTCATGTTTTCTGCCTGTTTTGCTTTTGCTATCTTGCTTTCTCGTCCGCTTATTGCACTGCTATCGTCGAAACAACTTGCTCCTAAGACTTGTATATACGTAGATAACCTTGATCTGTGATGATAAAACCCTTTTGTTGTATAATGCTTGCAAGGAACAAAAGACATGCTATTATGAGTTGCACAATGATTTGCTTTGATACGTGAAGTCGCAATCCCAACGGGTTTTTTGATGAATAAAAAGAATGCACATGGTATACTACTTGAGCAGGATGGTTTCAATATAAGTCTATCAACCGATAATCAAATACAAGAACGCAATCCTGACCTAAGTATGAACAACCTATGTATGCAGGTATAAAGTAGGTTACATTCTCCAGCCAATTATGCGCTCTTTCTGAGCGCCCAATCTACACCAACATCCGCTAGATTTTGGTAAGCACTTCGTGGAGTTTCGGAGGTTTCTGGCTGCTGCAGACCCCAGGCTTGCGTCATGTCTGGCTTTGAGTACAGCTCGAAAGAAAGCTCGCCATATATATAGCCCCGAAAGCATTTCTTTCCAAGGGCGTATTATGTCGGAGGGCGTACTTGAAGCATAAAAGGCTGGTTATAGGTACTATTATATCTCTGGCCGCTGATGTTGTGTGTAGTAGGTCGAGAATATCGCATTATGAACTGCCGTCATTCCCTACATATTTGATTAGACACCTATTCAGATACAAAAACATTCTTGAGCTTACGAATTTCAGGATTTCCTCTTCCAGAGCCCGTACTTCAGCCTCTAGTTTCTCTCTTTGCCTGGTCAATGTTTGTAGCCGACGGGCTTCGAGTTTCTGGACGGCACTGATTCCAGTGGCCGGTGCTCTAGATTTAGAATTTTCGACCTCATCGAGCAATATTGTTAGCAAGTACAACTTCCAAAGAACGGTTTGTAGTCAGTCACCTTTGTCTGCAACAGCGCTTCCTTCCTTTCCAAGCTAACGAGACCCTGCTCCGCGCGTTCGATCAGCTCCGATATAGCAGGCTCAATTTCATCGGCCAAGCCAGATTTATATTTCTTGATAGTTCTTTCGTTCACGAGCAAGAAGACCTATCAAATTAATATAGAATATTGAGGCAATGTCGCCGTTGGATCATAGTGCAATGAATCGCACCCTCTCGTTCTGCAAGATCTGCGTCATCCGCGGCAAGTCTAAAGTTACGAGCGCAGGTAAGTAACTCAGACGGACACGATGGAGTGTAACGGCTCTATTTCACCTAAAGTTACGAGCGCAGGTAAGTAACTACGGTGAATATTAGTCTATATTATTTAAGGGTAGAAAACATGAATACTGACCTCAGACGGACACGATGGAGTGTAACGGCTGAGGTGCAGGGAAAATTGCACAGTGGGATATGTGCGCGCGCGGGAAGTGCCGTGCGCGGTGGCGTGATACTGGCTAGTAGGTAGAAAGGCGCGCGGGTGAGCGGCCCGGAATGTTGGGTCTAAGTAAGTAAATAAGGAATGAAGGGCGCGAAGATAAAGAAAGAAAGAAAAGAAATATGAATAACAAGGGACATGCCAGTTTACACCAACACTCCCCTAAGCTGGATGACTCCCTCTTAGTCAACTAGGCGAAGCGCGTGTATTTGATTTTCTGTTGCAACTCGTGGCAGAGGTTTCGTGAGGATGTCGGCGAGGTTGTCAGCCGATGGGACGTGAATGACGCGTACGTCGCCTTCGCTCACGCGCTCGCGGATATAATGGTATCGAATATGGATGTGTTTTGCTTTCTTGTGGCCCTTCTTGCTTTCCGTGAGTGCGATGGAGCCCGTGTTGTCGTTGTAGAGGACAGCCGGTGCTCCTGTTCCAACCGGCTTCTCGCATGAATGAGTACATCCACACCGCTGTTGGCACGCGCGGCTCATCGCCATGTACTCCGCTTCCGTAGTCGACAGAGCGACGGTTTCCTGTCGTTTCGAGCTCCAAGATACAGGACCTCCGGCCATCATAAAATATAGGCGCCCGTGGATCGTCCTGTGTCGAGTAGATCTCCGGCGTAATCCGCGTCGACGTATCCGATTGGCTTGAGACCGTCTTGAGTTCCTCGGTGGTATGTGAGTTGTAGTGAAGTGTCCTTTGATGTACGCGAGTACGTGCATCAGCGCCTTCCAATGTGCCGGTCCTGGATTGATTTGGAAACGAGCAAGTAAGTTGACGGCGAAGGATAGATCTGGGCGTGTTGCGACTTGAGCCCACATCACGCTCCCCAAAACTTCGCGGTAAGGTTTGTCGGCCATGAATGCCTTTTGCTCGTCGGTAATGGCGCAGTCGTCTAGAGTAAGTTCGATGCCGGATGGGAGCGGTGTGTATTTTGGGTTGCAATCCACCATACCGAAACGTTTGAGGATCCTCTCGAAGTACGGCCGTTGCGATAGAGTGATAGCGCCCGTCTTCGCGTCTCTCTGCATACTCATCCCGAGTATGAATCTTCCCTTGCTTCCTCCTCCACTCTCTTAATCTCGTACGCCCTTCAGCTCCCCTATCGCCTTCATCTCTTCCTCTTTCGTCGTTGAACCTCCGATCACGTCGTCCGTATATGTGACGTTCAGCGTGTATTGTCCGTTGATAACGCGGTGTCGCACGCATGGGTCCGCTAGTGACTGGTAGTATCCTAGTGCGTCGTAGGTGCCGGATAGCTCGTTCTCCCAATCGTGCGCGCCTGCCATCATGCCGTATACGGTTTTGTGAGCCCGGTAAACCAAACCCTCCTCCCCTGGCGTGACGAAACCGGGAGCTTGAGTGGTGTAGACTTCGAACTTGTTGACGCTGTTGAGGTAGGCGGCGACGAAATCGATCTGCCAGAGGTGTAGGCCGAGGTGAGCAATTATTGCGACACACATCCGCATTGATTCCAGGCGCGCGACTGACGCGTAGTTTGATCGAAGTCCACGCCGGGATCTGGTTGAAACCTGGGCGACTAGACGGGCCTTCCGACGAGCAATCTCACCCTCTACGTCATATTTGAATCCAAAGATCCACTTTAATCCTATCACCTTCCGCCCGTCGGTCGTTCGACCTTGCTAAAAACCCCTCGTTTGCGCATCACCTCCATTTCGGCCTCCATTGGGGGTAACCACAGGTCTGCATGGTGCATGGCGTCCTCGTAAGAGCGCGGCAGGTACGTCTCCTTGTCCGCGTTAACCAGGAGCGCTAGGTACTCATCTAGATCGGCCTGGAATGTAGCCATGTGCGCCTGCTGAACTCGACCGCGTCCAATCCAGATCGTACCCAGGTTGAGCTGTGGCCCCTGGATATGCGAGTTTTGCGGTTGGTTGTGGATCGTTTGCCCAGTCGTCTCCACGATCTCTCGCTTCTGCCTCTCTCGTCGATGATTCGCCGAATCGAGCGCCGCGTTGTAGGTCGACTTAATCTCGTGGATCGGCGCGGTAGAGGGGTAAGACGGGTGCCGGATTAGACACGTTGAAGAGTTGTACGTTTGGCGGCCTCAGATGCGCGGTGCTGCGGGTGTGGAGTGGAGGACGTCGGTTGGACGGTGGCGAGGTGCGACTGGTTGTGGTTCATGTACGGCGCGTCCTGCGGTGCCTGTTCAGGTACGCGATCGTTGGCGCTTGCACATTCTCGACGCCTGTCTGGTTGTCGAGATGTTGGGCGCCAGGCACATGATCCTCCTCAAACCGAATACTGGTTCATCTTGGAGCTGCTCTTGGTCGAACAGCGTGTGATGCCCTGTTCCTTCCTCGAAAACCACGTTACGTGCCTTGACGACGATACCAGTGTTGCGGTCGAGTAGCTTGTACGCGTCGCGGCCGTAGTATCCGATTAGGGTGTATTTGATAGATGCTGAATCGAGTTTTGACGGGTTGATCTCTTTTGGTACCTTGGCGTATGCGACGGATCCAATGGGTCGTAAGTGAGAGACGTCCTGTCTTTTTCCAAACCATTTCTCTGCCGGGATCTGGCCTGGGTGGCGACGCGACGGCATCAGGTTGAGAGTGTAGATTACCGCTGCTAAGATATCCGCCCAGTAAGAAGGCGCAAGTCCGGAGTCACATCGGACACTCCTGACTCCTTCGATTACTGTGCGGTTCGTGCGTTCGGGTACTCCGTTGGCTGAGTGTGCATATGGTGCTGGCGTTTCGACGATAATACCATGGTCCTTGCAGTACTTGGTTAGAGCGTGGGTAAGGAATTCTTTCGCCATATCGAGGCGTAGGCGTTTGAGCTTCTTGCCTGTGTGCAGTTCCGCCTCGACTTTGTAGTGTGTGAGTGCCTGGAGTACCGCGTCCCCGATTTCTCGCCCAAGAAGTATTCCTTCCGGAATGACGACCCTCCATCGGTGAAAATCATTGCATATCGGGCTCCTCCACTCGATTGGACACGAGCGGGTCCCCACAAGTCGACATGAACTCTCTCGAGGACTTCCTTTTCAGGTACGACACGTTCGTCATATGGCCTCGATGTTTGCTTGCCGTAGATACAGTCCTCGCACATCCCTAAATTCTCCTTCCCATCAACAATTTGGAGACCGTCCACCAGGTTTTTGCTTGCCATCTCCTTGATCGTTCGCTTCCCAAAATGGCAGAAGCGTCGGTGCCACTGGTCGATGGATGTGGGTTTTTCGTGTGATTTTGCAGGCATAGCGGTGTGGAGAGCATTATTGGTGGGTATTTCATCAAAAACGTACATCCTTTCTCCTTCTTGACTGATAGGAAGTGTTCTCCACCAGGGTTCATTAGCTTGCACGCTCCCTTTCCAAACACGACTTCGAAACCGGCATCGTCAAAGCGGCTGATGGAGATGAGATTTGCGGCAAAATCGGGTGTATGCAAGCAGTTTGTCAAGGTTAAGCTTGTCTGTAGGTTTCCTGACTTGTATCGCTTGATTACTGTGCCCTTTCCATGGATTTTGAACCGTGCCCCCCGGCTGGCTGCTTGGCCCTCTTGGTGCTCACTGAACGGTTCATACGAGGAGAAATCGGATTTATTGACGAAGCAATGGTTGCTAGCGCCGGAGTCTGCGTACGTCAAAGTATCTATGTTCGTATTGGCAGTGCTCATCGCTAATGTATCCCCATCCCGATCTGGTTTCACTGGTATAGCAGTAACGATATATTCAGACTTTTGAGTCTCTTCAACCATAGGTTCGACGATTCCGTGTTGGATTGGACCCATGGGCACGATCGAGCGCATGATCGAGCGGATGATTAGGGTGCGTTCATCGATCAGCTCTGGCATTTCATCGTCCGTGTCGATGATTTCAGCCTTGACAGTTTCCCCGGGTTCCTCCGGAGCATCGACGATTGCTGCGAGTGCGTATGCGGTCTCGACGATGGCTGCGTTTGCGACGGGTAGTGTGGAGGAATTCGCGGCTGTTTTTGCTGCTGATCCCGTAGCGCCGCCTCTCTGTCCGAAACCAGGGGGGAATTGTCCTTCCTTGCCACCACCTTTCCAGTAACACTCTTCGATGGTATGTCCTTTGCGTCCGCAAATGGGGTTGGCGCAGACTTTTTTCTGGTAATTCGCCGGCTTTGATGAAGCTTTGAGTGCGATCGCTGATGTTCCTGGGGCAGATACGCGACCAGTCCGATTGACTCGGCTCCAATGCTGTTCAAGGCGGATGATGGTGTCGATTGACGATGGGGATGTGTGAAGGGTGGAGATGATGTTGTCCCAAGACGGCGGTAACGACGCGAGGATGATCTCTCGAAAATCGGCGTCGTCTATCTTAGCGCCCACGGCATTTGCTCGCTTGTGTTTGGTGTGAAGATCGGCTAGGTGCGTGGGGAAATCGTCTCCATCATTGAGTCGAGCACTTCTAAGTTCGCGTTGCGCGTAGACTCTCGCGAGGTCGGTGGATGTCTTGTACCTGTCTTCCAACGATTTCCACGCCTCTGCTGCTGATCCGTCGGTTTTCAGACCTAGTCCAGTTGGGTTCTTGACGTTCTGGCGGATGGCAATGTGACACCAGGCGTCTCTTGTGTCCCATTCTTCCCAGGTCGGGCTTGCGGAAGTCCAGGGTGTCTCCGTAGTTGTGGTTGTCGTCGCGGCGGCCGCAGCGGTGGCGCCGGCGCCGGCGGCGGTAGCAGCTGATGTGGTAGGCGTGGGAGATGTGGTAGTTTGGGATGACCCGGGTGTGGTAGGTTGAGAGATGGTACCATCGAGGTAACCTCGAGCGCCGCGGAGTCGACACGCCATGAGGATAGTGTCCCTCCACTCGAGGTAGTTGGTTCCATCAAATTTCTCGTCGTCTGGAAGTAGTGGCGGGGATAACCCGCTACCTTTTGTAGTCATTTTTGTATAGTGTCGCTGAGCCTAGCGATTGTCTGTGTCCGGGTTTTCTGATTACAAATTTTGCGCGGGGCCCATAACCTAAAGTTACGAGCGCAGGTAAGTAACTCAGACGGACACGATGGAGTGTAACGGCTCTATTTCACCTAAAGTTACGAGCGCAGGTAAGTAACTACGGTGAATATTAGTCTATATTATTTAAGGGTAGAAAACATGAATACTGACCTCAGACGGACACGATGGAGTGTAACGGCTGAGGTGCAGGGAAAATTGCACAGTGGGATATGTGCGCGCGCGGGAAGTGCCGTGCGCGGTGGCGTGATACTGGCTAGTAGGTAGAAAGGCGCGCGGGTGAGCGGCCCGGAATGTTGGGTCTAAGTAAGTAAATAAGGAATGAAGGGCGCGAAGATAAAGAAAGAAAGAAAAGAAATATGAATAACAAGGGACATGCCAGTTTACACCAACAAAGTCTTTAGTGCCGTTTCGGAGAAGCACTTGTGCTTCGCAGGCCTAGTAATTATTTGTTGAGATTGCGGATGGTTTCGATGGCTAGTGGGGGTCGTGCTCACCTCTTCGCAGCAGTCCTCCATTGCCATGACACATTCCTCCAAGTCCGGAGGGCATCTAGCTTGAATGTCGCCGAGATATTGTTCTGGTCCACCTGCGAATATGGACTCTCTGGAATTCAAGTTGGCACGCGAGAGACGCGACATGAGAGGTTACACTGAAGTTACAGATCCTGACAGGATCCTGACCATGCACCAGCGTAGTAAAGACAAAGAAAGCTCCAAGCTTCAACGTTGCTTCAACGTTCAAATGGATAGGGAATATGTAACCCTTGATTTAAGGTTAGGGCTTATTCGGAATAGGAACACCTCTCAAATGTTTCTTGAGGGACCTTGACCTAGTCTTCTCCGCCGTTTCTCATTGTTGTCTGGCTTCGAAGCTTTCTGAACTCTATATGTCTCTTTCTTCCATGTTATCTCGCAGGGCGACCTCCTCCTTGGCAACAGCCCGCTTGAGCATCCAAATGCGTCATCCAATCACAAAAGCTGCTCTTTCACTATCCAGACCAACTCCAATTGAAGCATCAGGCTGCCGCCGGAACTTACACACAACGCCCACCCTTCGCGACCGCTCCTTCACAAACCTCTTAGCAGACGATAACCCGCCCCCAGTGCAAGTGTCTTCGATATCTGACGCTGGAATACAGCTCGTCGACGGACTCGTGCTACCTGGCCCGTGTATCTTCCTCGAAGGCAAAGTGTTCTTGTGGGACGTGCCCGAGACGAAGGCGTGGTCAAAAGTGAAGGAAGAGAGATGGCGGGTTTGGGAAAAGGGGCTTTTTGAGATTTTTGAAGTGGTGGTACCTAGACCTGGTAGGCGGAATTACTACAATGCGTGATATGTGAGGAATACACTGACGCTATTGTTATAGAAATTTTGCTGCTGGGCACAGGCAAAACCCTCGTTCAGCCGCCTCCATTCCTACGAGAATATCTCACTACTTTGGGCATTCAGCTAGAAGTACTTGACACGGTAACATCAATAACGAATCCTCTATTGAATGGCATTGACATATATTTGAAGAGAAACGCGTGCTCAACTTACAACTTGCTGTCGGAAGAAGGACGACGTGTGGCTGCTGCACTATTACCATTTACTCCTTATGTATGGCCCAAAACAACGATGACTGCACATGCCACAGAGTTGTCATGAATCATCACGTTTACCAATATTCAAACAGCCCAAAGTGCATACTGCTATAGAGATGAATGGAGCCTCGCTACAGTGACGACTCTTCCAGCTGATACATCCCGATATCCGCGGCGATGCCAGCAGCCGCCTTCCGCCGCTGCCTCCGGTCGCCCTTCTGCCTCTCGGTCTCGCGTTCTTGCGGCGAAATGGGCGAATCCTTCACTGCCTTCTGCCGGGCGAGTGCAACGGCGTCGGCAATCGCATTCCGGGGCTGAGTTGGGCGTGGATGGTATGGAGGGCAGGCACTGTGCGCGGGCGGGTATGTGAAATCATTGGATGAAAAGTAGATACTGGGATCAAAGTTAGCATGTATGTTGCATACATCTTCTTTCACTCATGACAAGAGCGCCTTTCGCTTGGATAACCAAAGTAATCATAATCCTCCGAATTGCTTGGCTGTTTGTAGGATGCCACAAAGACTCCAGAGCCGTGTCTTTTTGAAGATTTTCCGACGACGTGTGCCACTGAGAACAAAGTGGCCGCCTCTTGCAATTGCAGTTTTCTTCATCGCATTGTACCGTTTTTTTTCGATATATATATGTGATACAGTAACTTCTATTCTCACTCTGTCCGCAAGCTGAGAGTCGGACTTGTCAAGAATTAGCTGACTTTGTTGTAAGGCAAACATGGAGGCTGGAGCGCGTGTATATAGCGCGACGCGCTCTTGCCTAATTTGTCATCTTCCTTCTTGTCTTCCAACTTGACCTCAAGCTATCCCAAACTCCTCATAATTCAAAAGTTGTTCAGATAACCCCGAGTCTTATCTTCTTCCAGTTATCAATTACTCGCTGGGCGCTCTGGGGCGTAGCGCTACGTTCTGAATACTATGGCTGGAGCACTCTTGGATTTGGACAGCGACAGAACGATAAAGCTGATATCATCCATAGGAGGACCTTCAGTGGACCGACGTGACATCGAATGGGCCAACGATCTGGACGCGGGGAAACTCCTTCTGGGCTGGCTCAACAATCAGATATCTAGGGATGATGAAAGTAACTCGTCGGCTGGAGTTATATCGCAACATAACGATGGCAGTGACACACGCGATGCGGGCTTGTTAGCGATAGCTGCTGCAATGCAGGATTCTACTCTTGAGCCGGAGGAAGTCACCATGTCCGTTCAGAGCTTCTGGACGGAGAATACAATAGCTGATTCGGGTTAACTCTCCAGCTCGAATGATGAAAGAGTATCTCAATATCTTAAACAATCTCAAGATACACTTGAATACCATTCGGACTATGTGCCACCCTCGCAGTTGAGGTAAGCCCAAGGCTCATTGGCTTCATGATGCATAGCTTCATGACGAAGCAATCAGGAAACACGCCAAATTCATTGCCAGCGAGACAAGCAATGTTCAACAAGAGGCAGACATGTACCGCGCCAGAATCTCACAAACAAAGTCAATACAGCCCGCATGCGCAGCTCGTTTCTGGCGTGATTCTGATTCCTGAACATTTCTGTTTTACAGAGAAGCGTCGAATAAAATCAACAATTCCATTAAAATGCTTCAACGGGCGATATACGACCTGAATACGAAACTGCGCGGCTTAGAGGAGACCCTATCGGAGCATTCTATCATAGTGAGCGGACAGATATTTGATCTATGAATCGCGCTGGGAAGCTCAACGACATGAATCCTTGGCTCAGGCCGATACAACTATTGCGGCAACCATAGCTGGGTCTCAAGAGCTCCTCCTTGAATTGGGTATGTCGCCTCAAAAGGATAGAAAGAGTATACTATCGCTTGAACAGACAGGTAATCATAAGGTGGCTTCTCCACTAGCCACCACGTTCAAGTTAGCGTTTGCTCATATCATTCGTCCACGCTCGCAGATGCAAACCTCGCTACCCACGAATATCCAGATCTCGAAGCAACCCGCAATATTCTCTTGAAATCGAAAGCCAATATAGCGACGCTCATTGAAAATTTTCAAGAAAGCACGACTAATTTCGATCAATTGAGCCAGCAGGACGCGAGCAAAGCGGCGGATCTGCAGATGGAAGCAGGGCGTCTGCAATCCGCGTTCAATGACATCGAATCTAGGACTAGAACGAAGGCTGGCAGTAGCAGCGGTTTTGGAGCAACACTCAACCGGGACGATATTGCAGAGCTGCAGGCGATATGCGATACATTAGAGAAGGAGGTATCGCTGCGAGATAAAGGCCAGGCTGAGGCATCGGGTGGCGCGCTCGATTGCTTATTGTCTGAGTTGCATGAAGGGTATGTCGCTGATAAGCAAGGCGCAAAAGGCCAACGGGAATCTCAATTTATACACGATCAGCTGCGCCGCGCCTGGGCGTTGGATCAACTTGCCATCCTACAACTGCACGAAGAAGCGCTTGATGAGGTACTAGTCTTCTCTTTTTCTATCATTGAGCCTACCATCGACTCACGTACGAGACAGACCCTGCTTGGTCTGAATTCTGCTCTAGCACCGCTTGATAAGGTGTATTCGTCCCTTTCAAGTTTGGCACGATGTGTACAAGAAGCAGACGCGATTCTGGAAGCGTATGCGGAAGAATTAGGTGACATCTATCTGACCGGGCCCCAGAGTAAGGAAAAGGAAGACCAAAGGCAAAGGAACCCTATAGCAGAGGAAGCTCAGGACAAGGCTAATGATGTAGAAATGGAACAGCGGTTAAGGGATGTGCTGAACGATTGCAAAGGTATATATCCCTCGCCTTCTGCTGACGAGTGTGGATCGAGCGTAATCAACCTTTGTTCAGGTCTTCGACCAGTTGATGCTGGTCCGCTGGTGCTGCTCACTCGGGAAGATATTCTAGCGGAACTGTATTCATTGAAAGCACGTTCGGCGCGTGTCGAAGGCTCAGAAAGAGCATGGGCGGACACAATCACTCAAAGGTATTCTATTAGGTGTGTGCCGAGATTAGTCGTTCCCATAAGACTTACATGCAGAAGATGCTGATGCACGGCGACTTGCGTGGTAGGCCCATCCACCCACTGCTGCCGCAGATTTACGCGCATGCTCCCACCAATACCTCACCGCCGTTTGCGTTCCCTGCGCATGTGCGCGCGCTTGAGGCACGCGCGAGGAGCAGGGCCACTGAATTGCAGGGGCTGGCTCAGGCGGTGGATGAAGAGGTGCGCGGGGCATTTGCGAAGGAGGGGAATTTGAAGAAGCTCGACGCGTTCATCGAGAAGTGGGCTGTTATCGGTCAAAAAGGAGAGGACTAGACCGGTCCTGCTCGCCGAAGTGATTCTTGTTGTATCATCATGACTTGGGTGGGGCATGTGCATGAGAACTCATTGACGCGCGAGGCCTGACCGTCAATAGGAAGGCTCAAGGCTGCTCGAGTGACCTACTCAAGGTCGCGTCAAGGTCGCGTGCCGCTTTCTTCAGATTACCATTTTGGGCAACCCATTTGTCTTGAAAGTTGACTGTTTGTTTTCCTCTTGTTCAAAGTTATTGGGACATGTGCTACAAGAAGAGATAGAATTTGTCAAGATAAAATAGGACTAGTGAATTGGAACAAGAAGATAACCTGGACTTTAGTCAGAGCTTCTTTGAGGGCGTCATGGTAATTGCAAAACGATGCCGCGCTTCCGCCGGCGGATGAGATTTTGCAGCGCTGGCTCTGTTCCTTCCCACTATTATACCTGGTGCCACCACCATCTAATCGCGCGACCCAGCCTCGAGGTCACGTACTCCCCCCAAAAATATCCGTATACAACGTACGAGGCCGTTTATTTCCACGGGCCTAGACACCACACCCTCTGTGTCCTGAGACAAGACAGCGCAACAAGAGCGAGCACACATCCGGGACCTCCGACGACTGCTGCGACTGTGCACATCACCTCTGCAATCCGCAATCCGACACCCACCCCAAGCATAACATCGGGGCCGATACCGATTCCTCATGGTCTTCCTAGAAAAATTCGTGGCGGAGACGCTGGGCCTGGCCAAGTTCCCGCCGTTCCTTGCCACATTCTACGCTGCTTTCCTCGGGTTTACTCTCCTCCATCTCGTCATTGCGCCCTATGTCAGCGCGCGGTGGTTCCCCGTGGCGTACGGGGCAAGGGGCGAGCGGCAAAAAATAACTGGTGCGTGCGCCGTCTCAGCTGATGCGGGCGGATGCATCCTTGACGGTGGTTTCAATTGGCGTTGACCAACCTCTGGCGGTCGTGGTGGTACAGGTCAATACACGTCGTCTCGCAGGCGCATGTGCTCGTCGTGGTGCCGTATGCGCTGTACTGCATCGTGACGCAGGCGCCCGTCTACGGAGAGGACCGCGCGTTCGGGTGGGACGATTCCGTGGGGCATGTGCACGCCATCGCTGCCGGGTGTGTCTTTGATTTTGAACTTTTTCCCTTTCGTTGTGGCGCTGACGTCACGGTATTTGCCAGGTACTTCCTGTGGGATACGCTCGACGCCATCTTCAACTTCATCGATCCCGGCTTTGTCGCGCATGGCGTTGCTTGCTTTGCTATCTACACGATGTCCTACGTGTGTCTCTGTTCCTTCATACGTTCTTTCCTTCACCGATCGTCCATCTATCCTATCATCATTCATACCTATCCATGATTTGTCCCTGCTGCCTATCATGCACCATCCGATGCTGATTACTTCTCCTCCGACAACCATAGAAACCTTTCCTGGCGTACTACGGCACGCGCTGCCTGCTGTGGGAGACGAGCACATTCTTCCTCAACATCCACTGGTGCGTTCGCACTTGCGGCGCCCGTATTATTCTCAGCCGTTGACGCTGGCTGAGCTATTTTTAACTCGTCCAGGTTTATGGACAAGACAGGGCGCACGGGCACGCGTGCGCAGCTGGTCAACGGGGCGCTCCTCGTGAGCTCGTTCTTCTTGGTTAGGATCGTGTATGGAGGTTGGGTTGTACGTATTCCTTCGTTCTCGGGCTTCTGTTGGTAGTGCTAATTCCTGTGTTTTTTTCGGGTTGTAGTCGGTGCAGTTTTTCATAACACTGGTACGGTACCGCAGCCGGATTCCGCTCCTGTACGCGCTGGTGTATGGGATGGGAAACTTTGTACTACAAGGTCTTAATATCTTCTGGTACGTTTTCGTCGATTCTTTCGTTATGTCTTGCTTACTTATGTGCATACTCTTCGGGGAATAGGTTCTACAAAATGATAATGTCGCTGCGGAAACGCTTCGACAAGAAGGACGCCACCGCCAATGAAGAGGAGGGCACGCGGCTGGTGGGGGATGCCGAGGCGCAGGGCCAAGGAGCGGAGGCAGAGACGCGGCCGTTGCTGGCTAACGACTGCTGAGATACTGGGCGCGCAGCACGCCCGCCCGCCCACGCATCTGCTCACCGGACACTTCTATCAATAACTGTTTACGCTCAGGTCGGATCGCGTAGGTGTGGAGGGACTTGAATACGGTGGTTCTCGTCCGTTCTACACTGCATTTCCCTCCGACACGGACATCTTACGCTTGCTGCTATGTTCTGCGCATCTAGTCACGCTATTTACTTACTGGATATGTGTCTTCACATATGACATACTACTATTGACTGCATTGCTGGAGTTGTTCGTCTGTTATTTATCTATCTATAGACGTACTTAAGGAGATCTAGACGATGGGATAATGGAAATAAAATAAGTACCTAATGCCAAATACCCTGTGCGTTTTTTCTGAGGGGTTTCGGCATTAATATTAGGGTTGGGAGACTTGCTGGAAGCACAGATATTTGGTTGACTACGTAAAAAAATTAGAGGTGCTCCTGTAAGAGTGCACATAGTATGCACAATGCGCATTGTAGTTCCATTGAGAGAAAAGAAAGCCAAGGACGAAATATCAGCCTGAGCTACCGCACGAAAGCGTCACGGACAAGGCAGCGGACGCGCCACTCCCACGCGACGAGGTTGACGCGCCGGGTAACGTCGATGCGGATGGCATCGGAGGCGTGGAGGATGCAGTGCAGGTACGCGAAGGCGAGCGCGTCGAGAGGTGTTGGATTGCTATGAATGCAAAGGTGTTAGACCATGTTGCCGAGAAAAGAGTGAAATAGACGACGCACCTCGAGCCCAAAAACCACTTGTCTGTACCCAGCCGCTCGGAGAGCGCGGCGATGGCGTCACGGTATGCGGAGAGCACGGCGGGGGTGTTGACGCGGATGGCGTCCGCCGACGGGGGGATGAGGGACAGGAAACCGGTGAGCGGCGCGGGCGGGGGCAGGAGGAGCTTCTGCAGGCTCTCGTTCACTGGAGCTGCCGGCGTGGGGAAGAGCAGGCTATGTAGATACGAGGGCCTGGGCTGGGAGATCAACTGTAACGGGGGTGGAGCGGGGTGGTTAGCGGGCGGGGCGTGACGAGACGGAGGAAGAGGCGGGGGGACGTACGAGGGCGGCGTGCACGACGCCCTCGAGCAGGGCGACCCAGGCGCGGCTCTCGATGCGGGCGGCGGCGTCGACGTAGCCCTCGAGCGGGTCCGCGGGGCCCAGGCGGGCGTCGACCCAGGCGGGGATGGCGTGCGCCGCGAGCAGCTCGCCGCCGTCCGCGCCGTCGGTCTTGGCGAGCCCCGCGTCGCGGAGGGGCGACTCGCTGAGCGGGACGTGGAGGTTGGGGAGGGCGCCGGCGAGGGCGCCGTCGGGGGCGATGTCGGTGCGCAGGCGGATGCGGGTGAGGCCGCGGAGGGCGAGGAAGGCCTGCCACTTGAGGCACTCGACGTCGGCGCTGAGGAGGGTGTCTGCGCGCGGGGGCGCGATCCAGAGGGTGGGGGCGTCGAGGGGCTGGTGGCCGCGGGGTGCGATGGCGGGGTGCGTGCGCAGGGGGAAGCGGGCGTTGAAGCGGACGAGGGGCGCGGGGACGGCGAAGATGGAGGCCATGAGGAACAAACAAACAAGGTGCGACTTGCGTTCCGCCACGATGTCGGACGTGTCCTCCGTGCCCTCGCGCGCCACGTCGCCCGTCCCCGCCACAGACCTCCACACAGCCCGCCCATACCGCTTCACATGGGACCCCGCATCCCGCATACAGGGCCCCGCCAGCGTCGCAGGCACCACAGACGGCGGCCGCGGCGACGACTTCGCATCCACCCCGCACCCCATGGCCTTTCTCTCCACCACCGCCCTCGCCCTGCCCACAGAGTGGAGCAGCTCCCGCACGGGCTTCCACGGTACGTATGCACCCTGTATCTCGTCTTCTCGTCGCTGACGGCGAGTAGCGATCTCGACCGTGCTCAACAACCCCCACAAGCGCCAGGCACCGCCCAAGGCGCACTCGCTGCTGCCCCCTGTACCGCCTGCCACCCTCCCCCGCGTCCGCCGCAAGGACTTTGAGCCCTACCTCGCCGCCGTTGCGCCCGAGTGGGATCGCTACCAGCACAGTATCCGCGCCGGCCTCGAAGAACAGGATGACGATCAATGGACGCCGCGCAACTCCATAGCTGCGGAGGCCGAGGTAGCTACTCCCACACGGCGCAGCTCCGTCATCAGCCAGAGCACAGGCCAGAGTACAGGCGGCGCCGGCGCCGGACGCAACATGCCCCCCTCGACTCCGTCCCCCCCGTCTTCTTCCAGAAAACCTTCGACCTCGCCGACCCCCGCACCTTCGCCACCGTCACCGAGCAGCCGCCCGACGCCGACCCGACCGCCGTCGACCCCCTGGCCCTCTCGCACGCCCTGCCCCTCCTCGAGCGCCTCGACCGCCACGCCGACACCGTCGAGCAGCACCTCGTGCGCGAGCTCGGCGTGCGCGCGCCGTCCTTCTTCGCCGCGCTGACGAACCTGCACGACCTGCAGGCCGAGTCCGCGCGCTGCCTCGCGCGCGTCGGCACCCTGCGCGCGGAGCTCGCCGCCGTCGACGAGGGCAGTGCGCGCCAGGGGCTGCGGCTCGTGCGCGCGGCGGCCGGGCATGCGAATCTGCGCAAGGTGCAGGATGGGGTGCGGATGGTCGGCGGTGTGGTGGAGATGACGGGGGTGGCGAAGGGGTTGGTGCATGCGGGGCAATGGGGCGAAGCGCTGGGCGTCATCGAAGAGCTGGAGAGGATGTGGGAGGCTGGTACAGGCGGCGTCGAGGGGGTGGAGCCGAAGCAGACAAATGGAGTGAATGGTAACGGCAACAGCAATGGCTACGCGCGCAGTGCGTCGCCCCTTCCTCCGATGGCAGAAGAACACGAAGACGATGAACATCCCTACCTCACCATCAATTCGAAATCCACGACTCCGGTATCTTCATCTCCCCGCCCATATAGCACCACCCCCACAACTGCAGTGTCGAAAACAGCCCCCTCTTCCGCATCACCGGTCCCTCTCTCTTCTCTACACGCCTTCTCCGCGCTCCCAACGCACCTCCGCACGCTGACGCTCGAGATCGCGGCCGCGCTGGCCGCAGAGCTCGTCGCGGTGCTCCGGGGAGATCTCGAGGCGCGCATCGCAGGGAAGCCTGATGGGAAGCACGGGGACCACGTTGGTTTGGTTGTGAATGTGGAGGACGCAAATATGAACGGGGAGCTGCATATGGCGGAGAAGGATGAAGACGAGGGCCTAAGAGACAGACTGAAGCCGCTGCTGATGAACCTGGTGCGCACGAAGGGGCTGAAGGAGGGCGTGTTATCGTGGCGCGAGGCGGTCCTTATCATAGTGCGCGGAATTTTGAAAGAGGTGCGTTTGGGCTGCTTGTTCAATTTTGTGCGGCGCTAGCCCGTTATTCCGTTTATTTTCATAGCTTACTAGCTATGATATGTGCTCATCAGACAGCACAAGCTAACTATCATGTTTATCCCTTCAGATACTCCCCGCATTCGACACCGAAGACGACGAGACCAATAGCAGCAGGGAGGCATCTCGGTACGTGCACCATCATATATATCTGTTATTGATGTCATAATTAACCCACTGTACGCTCTGTTCTGTACGTATAGGACGGGGCCAGGAGACCAGCTGCGAGCAATGGAGCCCGCCGATTTCCTCGGGCTTATCCAGGGCGTGTATCGCCGGCTCTTGAATGGTATCGAGGGCTTGCAGAGGCAGAGCACGATTGTGGTAGAAGTACTAGCAGCGGTAGGGTACGCGTTCTTTGCTTTTTTGCGCGATGTATCTGGATGCTGATGACCTTGTTTCGAACCAATCCGCTCTTTCTATCACTTACGCCCTTGAATTCTGGCCTTACTTATTTTCTCAACTCTCCTCGTCTCACACACGCACATACACATCCGAGCAGCCCACAACCTCACCAACCTGCGCCCGACCTCCCCGCACTTGAAACGGACCTTGCGGACATCGTTTCCTCGGCTGCGGAGCTGGCAAATACGCAGGCCGCGCGCGTTATCGCCTTCCGGGCGGAGCGCCACGCGGCGCTTTCGCTCGACGACTTCCTGGTGTTCTTCAACGACTCGTGGGCGTTTGTCATCAGATGCGAGACGGTGTGCCGACGAATGATTGTTGGATTGAGAGGGACAGTGGTTGGGCAGGTGGGTATTTTTGCCTATCTCATGTCGTCTCCTATTCTGATTATAATTTTGGTCAACTCGCAGGCAAAGCTCTTCCTGCAGAACTTCCATCAGACCCGCATATCGGCGTCAGCAAAACTCGTCGAGGACGAGCAGTGGAACCCCACGGAGGTGACACCGGAGCTGCAGCACATAGCAAACGTTATCGTGGACTCGGCCATGCGCGACCCTCCAGACCTACTTCTCGATAAGCATGCTACACTCTTCACCCCGCTGCCAGCCGCGGCCTCGTCATTCTCGGTGGCCACACCGACCCCGACGCCCACCACGGCCACCGCGATGGACGGCGCGCTGTCGCCCACCACCCCGGCCGGCCCGCCGTCCGCCGCGCACGCGCACACGCAGCCGCCCGCGGACGCGCTGCGCGCCGCGCACGGGCACAGCACGAAGCACCTGCGCATCGAGGAGCGCTCGTACTTCGCGGTGTCGGCGACGGCGGCGATGCTCGGCCTGCTGCTGGACTACCTGCGCGTGGTCGTGAACCTGCCGCTGCTGACGCCGGACACGATGGGGCGCGTGATCGAGTTTCTGAAGGCGTTCAATTCGCGCACGTGTCAGGTTGTGCTTGGGGCGGGCGCGATGCGGAGTGCGGGGCTGAAGAATATCACGGCGAAGCATTTGGGTGCGTGATGTTTTCCTGTTGCGCTGGTCCAGGAACGTGTTTGCTGAAGTTTTTTTGTTCGTTTTCATTTCGATTCCTCCAGCGCTGGCGTCGCAATCGTTGTCCATCGTGTATGAGCTCATACCATATGTGCGCGAAACATTCCGGCGGCATCTGAGCCGGAAGCAGGCGGTGATGCTCGTCGAATTCGACAAGTTGAAACGGGTGCGTGAATTTCGCGTTCCATCTTTCCTCCATCCATTCGCCTCGTGCGCGAGTTTAGCTGACATCGCTCTCCATTTGGCAATATTTCTATTTGCATCTGCTATAGGACTACCAAGAGCATCAGAATGAGATCCATTCGAAACTGGTCGCTATCATGGGCGACAGGCTGAATGCACATATCAAGGCGCTGAAGGTTCGTAATGCCTTGCTCTAATCGCATGGTTGGGCGCGCTCAGTTAATTGTTTGTTCGATGGTTACAGACTGTGGATTGGAGCGTGCCGAAGCCTGGTGGAGGCGTTAATGACTATATGGAGATCCTTGTGAAGGAGACCGTTACGCTGCATAAAGTGCTCTCGCGCTATCTTTCGCCGCCCGTTGTCGAGGTGAGTGTTTCGGTTCCGTTTATGTCTTTCGGCGCTGCGTGTAGCATGCGCTGGCGCCATTGTGCATGTCGTATTGATTGCTAATGTTTTTCTCGCTTCTCCGCCGCCTCCGCCGCCTCCTTGGATGTTCTTTGAACGCACCTTTTGATTTATTGTCTTGATTGTGATTGTGGGGTACGCGATCTTAGTATGTAATGACGCAAGTCTTTGCTGCTATCAATCACCGCTTGTCAGAGGAGTATGGCCTCATTGAGCTGCCTCACCAGGAGGCCAAGACAAGGTGCGTCTGGTCATTCTGCTCACTCTACTCATGTCAGAAAATATATTAATGAATCATTCATTTCATTTCTACCCTATAATATGTACTATGTGTTTCATTCTCCCATTCCATTTTTAGATTACTCGCCGATGCAAAGTACCTCCACCAGAAGCTCTCAGTGCTGCGCAACGTCGGTGCCCCCACGGGCATGCTGGAAACAGTCGTCGCTGAGAAACCCATACCGCGCGCCCCAGGGTCAAGTCCCAGTCGCCCCGCAACGCCGGGAGCCGGAAACGCGAACGCCTCGCCGGCGCCGGTGCCGGGCGCGCCCCCGCTCATCAGAAGCAACACATTAAACGCCAATCAGCGCCTGAAGGGGCTCCTGTCAGGAAGATCTGCGTCCTTCGCCCAGGCGCAGGCTAGCACCAACGTGGACAAGGCGCTGCCGCCGCCGCAGCGCACCACCGAGTCGCCGCCACCGGTGCCGCCGTCGATGGACAAGCCGCGCGCGGCGGCGGCGGCGGTGGCGCGCTCGCAGTCGTCGCTGAACGTCGCTAGCGCGGCTAGCAGTATCTTTGGCGCGAGCAACGCCAGTGTCGATCGGCTGACGAACGACAGCAGCCTGGTGTCGCTGACCTCGCCGCCTATTCCTGAGGCGGCGGGCTCCGGCGGGTTCAAGCAGGTCGAGGCGCCACCGTCCCCGAATCCTGACGCGAAACCTGCGGCTTCAGGTGGCCAATGATCACCCAAATGGGCATGGTAGGACTTGGGGAGGGAGTGGTCTCGTTGGCTTTTCCCTGGATACTGCTTCTTCACAGCGGCCGTGGGGTTGGCTCGAATGCTCTGGGAGTAGGTGGACTCTGGGCGTCCGGCGTGGACCCGTATCTGGACTTCTGCTGGAAATTGTTGATATATATGGATTCTTGGAGATGGAAGCAAGCAAGGAGTATGAGTGTTATCGTTTTTCGAAGCTGCTGGAAGAAGCCAGTTGGTGCGCAGCCTGGACGAGAGCAGGCAGTGCAGATAGGATGCGGTCCGAATCCTTACCTCCCTGTCATGGCCTGCGCAGGCGAAGGAAATCCTTAATAGGGGCGTTTCCCTGATTCGAGCCAAGATGCTGATCGCACCGCAGGCTATCGAGCTCGTGAAATTATTATGTGGGATGGGAGTCCTGTTCTGGAAGCTCGCAGAACCTTTATAGGCCTCCTCAATTCCTGCAGCTTAGGCTGCGATGCGCTTCCCTTGCTTCTACTTCTCCCTTTTCTAGACGATCCCTGTATATAGACACCTCTGAGCTTGTTATTTCGATTCATGGCAGGTTATCTGTTGCCAGCTTGTGCTGTTCTGTTAATTTTGCTGTTTTACATATATATCCTGACTCTCATATGTGGGTCCTAAAATAATGGTAGTCTCTCGGCATTCTCATATTAGTCCGTATCCCATTCTATACATGGAGGCTACATCTTGGCTACATCTAATATCTACTCTGCTCTGTTGCTATACCCTCGTTCTGTTTATTACAAAATCTGCTCACAGGTTCGTCCTCGAATAGAGTACGGATCAGGTCCTACCGTATTTGAACTTGACACAGTCGTGAAGGTGGGCATAGTAGGCGAGATTCTATACCCTTTCTGGGCGTCATCATTTGGTGAGTTTGGAGTTTGATGCTGTTGAAGCATCGGCGGGTGAGTGCTAGCGCTGCTTCTCGTGATTATTAAAGGACAGGTCTAGGCTCCATATCACAAGTGACTGATACCTGTCGACTCCCTGCGTGGGTTGAGTGCAGATCATACTATCGCTGTAAGTATGTTTGATGGACCCGCGGGTACGTCATTTATGTATGTAAGTAATAGCACGCACTTTATGTTTGGTCCATGCTAACAATCACAGATGCTCGTTATGTTCACCAAGGAACATCTTGTGATCCTAGCAATACATATTGGAGAATACATGAAAGTATCTGAATGAAAGGTATCTCGAAAGCTTGTCTTGGGTCCAGGAGCTCTCTGCGACATATTCGAAAGGAATGATCCCTTTCTCATTTGGAAGAAGTTTCGAATAGAGAATGTTCTGTTCCTCCAGCAACCTTCTTCTGTTCTGTGTGAATCCAAAAGTATGTTTTTCTCAAGGTGAAAGGACGCACGAGCATAAGTATCCGCCTTCGTGCTCGCCTCTGCTCGACCGTTGCAGAAACAAGTGCATGTTTCTATTTTTAGGAGGTTGTCGCCAAGAGAGAACGTGCGCCGCGCGGCGCGCACACACAAACTCACACAAACTGGTCGGCTTTTTATGGAGCATTGATGAGGCGCAAAGGAGCACGACTGCTGCCCAAAAAGTCAATTACATTTCAGCTAGAATAGAACCAAAAACTATAAGTGCGCACCCTCCCAGTTGATACAATACATATAGCGACTGGTGCGTTCCTCAAGAGGCAAGTCATCCATGTACATGCCTACCAGCTAGGAAATTTTGCGCTTAAAGATGGCTCGAAGCCGCATTGCCTCGCATTGCGGTGATTGAACAATGAAGACAGATTTGCCGGAAACTAAAGGACAATAATCTATCGGAGCATTAGGTCAAGCTTTACGCAAGTTCTAAGTTGATGAAATCCTCTGACGGCGACGCGCTGCGATTGTGGTTTAACCCATTTAATTGCAATATCCGAGTCTGCGCGCAGCCCGGGTTCGATGCTTGTTCGATGCCAAAGCAACACACCAAAAAGTTTTTTATGCCAAGTTACGAGGTTTACGGCGACGCATAGAGAGAGCCCGCCTGGATCTTTTAACTTTTGGGGTGGTGCTTGAAGGTCAGCTCACGGCTCAGAAATATCAATAAATAATACGGAGCCATATGGGGTCGTGAGCTGTCTTCAGTTACGCGCCCTATGACTACCGCGCCTGGCTTATGTACTTTGAAGATTGACCTTTTGGACAACGTTGCTCGAGCCCCTGCGCTGCACACACACTGCTCTTGGCGCACCCGGCTGTATAACCAGAACGGGCTTGATATACTATTTTTGGGCGTTCGGGCGGTCGGTCCTCAAGTACAGACCGTCGGACACGGCGCCTATCAGCGCCTATCGTGTCGCAGATAAAAAATTGTGACTCGGCCAACACGAAAATTCAAGAAACATTGGAGACATATGACCAGTGTTTAATAAACGTACAAGGCGTCAAAATAGCATTGTAAATTTTTCACCTCCGTGTAGGTGAGCTAATTCGTCTGCAATGCCCGAGTTAGCTGGGTTTTGAAACATGCATTAGCCTTTATATCAAAAGTAATTGGAATTAACTAGACTAGGAACCTCAGGGAGGACGATCGCCCCCGACGCCCCGGCCGATAAATCAACCCCGCACTCCTATGAGGGCGTCAATAGTTCACGCATGCCTCGTTCCGGGTGTGGACTGTTGGACTTTGCACATACTTAGATTCCCAGGCTGGCCCAGGTGAATTCAGTTTCGGCGCAGGTGTCCTCGGTTGCTCGGGCTGGTAAAGCCATGGGCTATTCAGAATAGGCGCGTGTGTACTTTGTGACTCGTGCGACGTGCAATATGATGTGCTACAGTTCGTTCATTCGTGATCTGTCGTGTTTTTGGGGGACTAAGTGCAGATGATGACATCTTACGGTCGTCGAGCAGTATTCAGTAGTATCCATGCACGCGACTTATATTATTCGAGTCATATTATTTCTTTGTCGCGAAGACACTCGAAAAAAGTGTGAGTATATTTAGACGTGCACATGCGTGACATCACTTCGAGACCCGGCGGCGTTTGTTCTTCTAGGGTGCGCTAAAAATACGACACGCTCAGCACCGCAGCGGTCGCCTGAGGCGTATGGTGTCGATATTCTGCAGAGCCTGTCACGGACACTTCGAATGCAACTAGAAGATATGCAAACATCATGGATGGGCTGGTAATCTCCCTGAGCCGCGCCACAGCCGTGTGTCTACGCACAGGGCTTGGAACAACACAGAAGCCCATGGAAGGCCAGAGTATGTTCCAGCCCATGGGTACAACCCCATCTATCTGATCCCGGGAATAGCCTGCTCTGCAATTCTTCACTTCTATATGTATTCCGTTCGCACACACCTCTAGACGCCGCCGCCATTGTCCTCAAGGCCTGCTGTGCACGTTTAAAATGAATGAAAGTGAAAATGTCATGTCACACCCTGACCCTAAATGAATGATCAAACTCTTTCGAATTGCTCTGATGTCGGATAGATACCTTACCTTATTGATTAATATGTCGAACAATGGAGATTGAATGGACGCGTTCGAAGATGGCAGAAATTCCCTAGATAGGAGGACCGATCTCAATTTGTTTGCCTATTATGGGAGAACAAAGGAGAACGGGTCTTGATTCCGTAACGTTGTGAGGCTAGTGTTCGAAGACAGTCTGAGGAGCACACTTAATTTAATATTTTTTGATAGATTTAAAGCTGTGTGCAAAGGAGCTAAAAGAACAAAGGTGGCTCTGAGTGATGCATGTATCAGATATCCTTGGACAGACAGATGGGGAGAACGAGGGAAGACCGCAGCGGTTATGATGGCCTGTTGAGAGCAGAAAGAAAAGATGGAACTTGGGACGAAGCTTAGATGGAAGATGTTCCCCGATTCGCTGGCAATTAGAGGTGTGGTTGAGCTGAGGCAAAGATTCGGAGAGCAGCGGATATATCTGGTGCGGTTTTGAATACGATCAAGAATTATGTGTGTGCACGCGCCCAGAAGCCTGCGAACAGGAAGCACGATAGATCGACGGCTCTGGTGCAGTCAAATTTTGAAATAATGGGTGCATATGGTGTGTAGGATATCGAGCTGTCAAGAGAATTTCGCCATCATGCAGTGTCGACTCTTCATGGCAGCAGATTGTGCGAGGAGATACGGCCCAGGTTGCAACCTCGCGACATTAACGTGGAGTACCGCGTCAATCGCCGCCTTAGGCCTCGAGTCCCGAGAATGTTGATTCAGCAAGGTTTCATGGTGACAGAGCATTGAATACTGAATATTGATGTGGACGCACCAGACAAGACAGACAGGCGCGACTGCAACAGTCGCGGTCATCGCACCATCCATGACGACATATGGCCTCATCTTGGTACGCCGCGCTCAGGTCACGTCGTCGAAGCGTGCGCGCATTGCGCAGCGAGCGCATCCCGGCGAGCGCGAGCTGATGCGCAGCCAATGGCCAGCAATGGAGACGCAGGAGAGGCGGGCGCAGGTGCATTCTGCCACACGTTTGCAGGGAGTCATCTGATTCCGAACGTGTGAGGTGAGATGGATCTGAGCCACCCGGCATCTTGCGGCAGGACCAGGGCGCGGAGTGCAAATCGGGGGGATGCGCCTGTCACGTGCATGGACAAGCATTGAGTCAGTTTGGGAATGTGACACGCGTTACTTGAATTAAATTTGTCCAAATGTCGCGACCTCCCTGCTCGACTTATATAAACCCCGTCCCATTTCTCGTCGCCTCCATTTCCCCACCGCCACTCGCCATCGTCCACAACGTCCAGCTCTCCCCAAATCTCCATCCTTGACCATGTTCGAGGAAATATGTCTCGTCTGCGGCAAGCACCTCAAGGACGACGGGTACTGCACTTCCACCCCTTGTCCCTACCCCAGTGCTAACAAACTTGCCCCTACTCAGACGTGCATACTGCAGCGACGACTGCCAAAACTCTGATCTTTCGTCGCCCTCTATCTCGTCTTCGAGTAGTGCCCTTTCATCACCCAACATGGGCTTTGCCGCAGGAGGCGACGTGCCTGCCCTCATGCCCTCGGCTCTGGGCTCAGCCCTCAAGGTATACGCTGGTCGCAACGGAACCTATGGCTCCTCATCTTCTGCTTCCTCTGCTTCCTGGTCTGTCCTCGACGACGATGACGACGAGACTGCCATCCGCTACGCCCGCAGTGAACATGTCTACCACGATGCCTTCGACCCACTCTGCGACACGAGCTCAAAATCCGCCAACTACATCTATACCATCAACTCGGCTGCATTGTCCTACGCCCGCCGGCCTTCTGGGACCAACAACCATTCCACCGTTCCTCATCTACAACACCGGCGCTTGTCCTCCGGCTCCTCATCCAGCCACGTGCGGGGCATCCCTCGGAGTGCTCCTTTGATGTCGGCCACTTCACATGATGACGAGCTCTTCGACTTCGGATTCTCCTCCACTGAGGCTTTAGACATTGACGACAACGACAACCATTCGGAGCAAGACTGGGGCGATTCCAAACCAAAATATCCCGGGTCCATTAAATCAAAGCGTAGCCGTAACCGTGCGAGCCTCCCCGCCTGCTTTTCATTGCTTCAGATGTCTTCCCCAAAGAAGGCGTCGCCCGTGTCCTCCTCGTCCGGCAATACGATCGCACGAGTATCACCTCCCACGCCTAAATTGCCTATCAGTACCGGCCTTTCGCATGTCCACCCAGTGTCCTCTATTCCTGTGCAATCCATCCATTCCACGCCTCGAGGCCGCCGACGTGAAGCAGACCATTCCAGGTCCAGTAGGCGTTCGGGTCAGTCTGACAGCTCTCGCTCTCGATCAAGGCCCCGCCGCGTGCTTGTGTCGGAGAGTCCGAGGCTGGTTGAGCGCAATTTCTGGGATATGGAAGATTGCGGCGAGGGATTGTTCGAACTTCCCCGAAGGGGCCGCGAGGCCATTCGCAGGAACAGTTCGCCTCCACCTTTTGAGCCCTCTCACTCAAGAAACGATTCCCAACATAGGACGCGTGGGCGCGCAAGGGTCGAGGATCTAAGCAATGCAATTTCTAGCGACGCACCCGGGTACGGAAATGGGCGCAGTGGGCTTATGCACAGGGAACGCGCCGTAGCAAGGATTCCTCTGTAACCGTGACGACTCGGCGCTTTGGGTCTTTCGCCACCAAAACTCCATTTTTCTTTATTCGATCTTCTCCGGTTTCTTCAATCAGGATCCATTTTTACGACTGCATTCAATTCCAAAAACGACACAGTCCACCCGGCTTTTTTTCTCGGGGCACGTCTTTCCACTCCACCTTAGAGAATCTATTTTCTTGCATTCAACTCGGAATATCATCGCATAGTGTCCTCGTCAACGTCTTCTCCCTGTTCCACGTCATCCGGCCTCATCTTCGTTCGCTTTCGCTTCACCGCAAAATCCTCATGGAAATGCTCTCATCGCCACTCACCCGTATCGTCTCGTTATTTGTCGTCATGTCATCGCAACTTTTACTCGCATCCGTCCAAAAAATGCTTTATTGCTCTCCTCATCTCATCTGTTCCGTTGTCGTTATCGTTCACACCCCCCACCTCATTGTTATCGTTATCCTTGGACGGGCAATAAATCACGCGAAGCCTTGCACGACCTTATCTTCCGCCCGCTATCACTCCGTTATCGCAGCCGATCCCTTCCCTCCTCTCTTCTTCCTTATCGAATACGACGCGATACGGTATTTCCTATTCCATCTTCTATGAGGCTCTGATCTTTTTCTTTCTCTCATCATTTAACATTGGGTTACCTTCTCATATTTGTTCAAACGTCGAGTACCCATACCAAAAATCGCTTCCGCTTCTCACCATCGTACCTTATCCTCATCCTTTTCCCACATCAAAAAAAAATGTACCTCACATAGCATCTTACTTATATCACCATCACTTCTCAACAAGGAATACACACATAACAGGCATATATTTCATATATTCATCATTTTGGTCACCATGATTCGTTTCTTCAATCCATCCGCAACACAACATCGCATCACTTTTTCACCACATCACATCTATTCCTCCCCTCTCCTTGGTTTGCCGTTACTTTTGCATATCGTATGGATATGGTCATATGTGTATGAATAAATCAACAAAATTGCATCTTAGCGTCGTTGTGCGAAAGCTTGGAACTCGCTGCCAGTCGAGCCACATCGTCCCACACATTTTAGGTCTGCGGATTTCACCTTGCTCCGATCATTATTGCCCTTCCCATGCACGCAGGTTGTTCGTACCCAAATGGTTCATTCGAATGCACTCTCACCCCACGCAGACAACCCACCTGATCAGGCGTACGCCTTCTCAAATTCGAATTCTCCACTCCTCAGAGTCTGATCATCCGTGCCGTTTTGGATATTGTTTACCCTCTATCATTCTGCGAACCGGGAGTAGGCAGAGCGTAGTTAGCGGTGTTTAATTAGCCTATGCCTGTGCATCGTGTATTCCATGCATACATGCCTGCTACACCGGCACGAATTTTTTTTCCACCTCTCGGGCGCAGTTCTAGTGTGTTCTTTGACTTTCCTTGATTCGTGTTTCGTATTGAATTCTGGCGCGTTTCGCGTCTTCAGTAGATCGCCGATACAATCACTGGTTCCGGATTATTATCATTTCTGAAGTCTGTTCAAACTTTAAAGCTCTACAATCTCCTGGGGTTCTTACTAATAGTTTATAAAGCCCATAGTCCAAGTCGCAAACGGTTGCTTCTTGATCATGTTACCATGCATCATAAGCAAATTATGAGGCCTTATAGGGCCATCTTTTGCGCCATGGCAGTGATTGTCCACCCGCAACTTCTCTGCGCTTCTGCTCCAGAAGCGAATAATTGCACAATATGGCGGGATTTTCTTCTTTGGAAGCGCCCAAACTAGCAATTAGGCAGCGGTGACTAACGCTCCGAGACGCCCAGTTGCCATTTTGAATTATTCTTGCGTGTCATGGCATCAATTCGACTCCTACTAGCAAGTCACATTGCGCGACCTGCATAGGAGGTCCATCTCGTCTTGGTTCAAACTGAGTCGACAAACGATGCTGCCTGATGCTGCGCGTGCATTGGGCTGCATTGGGAATTTGGGATAATTAAATTTGGGAGATTTCAAATAGGTTTCCAGCGCTTTTAGTCTAAGTGATTGGTCTCGGGACTCTATTTTAGCGACGAATTGCCTTTTCTATTGGTGGCATTTGATAAGCGGCCGCGGGATGCTCTTGGGGTGCACGGGTGGGTACCTCCTGACCTTGCCCTCTTGTACTCTCAGGGCCTGAGCAGGCGTATGATCAGAATGTCCTTGAATCTTTCAAGCTTTGGCGAACCCTGGCTGTCACAATTGTAATAGATGCAGTGCTCTTGCCTGGGCTTAGGAGTCGAGGGTCCTATGTCATGCATGTACCTTGACGCTGAGGTGATGGCTGATCGTATGTACAGGCACTTCATATGTCAGTATAAAACACACAGCACCGTCCAAGTCGCAAAGTTCGTCACGTAGATTATGTAGCATCGGCTTATTTGAGGGAAATTTCCATAGCAAGTAACTAGAATAAGAATACATTCTTACATTGGAAGTACTAGGAAGTACTAGACTCGCAGCAGCGCTAATAATATACCTTTATCAAACCTTTATTCTTTACAATTTACTTGGCTATAGAGGATAAGAATCGTCACAGACCTGTCCCTCGTGAATGATCCCATGCATTTAGAATTTGAAAATGATAATCTCTCTTGTCTTTGTTAGTTTTATAACTTTGAGGAGGAATGCGCTTGAGTAACATCAGATGATGCCTTTGAATTTTTTTGAGAGTTAAAGTGGGATTGATACGACAACTTAAGAGACATGATCATTCCATGAGGCTATTCTTGTGGCTCTGCATTTCTACCTGTCAATTGAAAGGTAGATAAGTCCCCGAGCCCAGACATTTATGTCAGCTCGCAAGCCGCAGTATGTACCAAATGGGTGGGGCTATGATGTCTGGTCTTTGTCTTCGTGCATTATGCTTTGATGTTTTGCGGCGTACTTGGCCCAGGCTGAGGAATAGAAGCAACGACGATGTCGCGAACGTGTCAAAAGAAGAGGCAGCTGCTTCTGTGCTGAGTGTGCTCATCGAAAAAAATGCTCTGATCCTTGGATGATGACTACATGTAAATGCATGTACATGGCATCAGACAATTAGAAGACAACCGTGCGCTCCTGCTGAACGATACCTGTTACCTTTTGTTCCTTGGTAGAATGCACACATTTATAATTACCGTTATCAATTCAGTATAAGCTGTTCTTAGCACTGACACTAACAAGACCGTGACCGCAATAGCGTTCAAGGCGGTGAAGTCCTCCTTGGGTCCTCCATAGACCGAGTCCTTTAAGTTCCGCCGCTCTGGCTCAGGTGGCCGCCGGATTTAGGTCTTCGTTAAGTCCTCACTTTCAGCTTTTGCAGATTGTGACTTGGAAGTCGTTTATTAAATGCGCACTGTACACACAGGCGCTCATATGCCACTTAAGGAAATAACAGGGAGATGATACGGCCGGATGGCCGGGGCCCGGCTGCGCTCCGTATATTTCATCCGACGCGCCGCTGCGGGCGTGGCGCGCCATCGATTCAGCACCCTCGTTGTCACCAACATGATGATGTCGCTTCACCACCTTCCACCGTCATCCCGCTTTTTCTTCCGACCCTCGCCGCTTTTTTCTACTCTGACTCAGACACTGTTCGGGGCTCTACAGAAGGAGATGCGCGGCACGACGCGTGCATGTTTGTTTTCCCTGGCGTGCGTGATTCTGCTCGCGACGCCCTTGAAGAGTGCGCGTTTCGTGGAGCGCGTGCATGCACTCATCCTCGAGGCGTGCATCCCATAGGACGACGCGACAGAGGAACATTGCGCACCTTCTGGTCTCGCGATGGCCTGCTTTCTTTCGAACATTCTATCTGCTCGGAGCCCTGCCAAACTCTGCTAAAGTGCTCCCTTTCCCGTTTTGCGTTTCGGTTGAAACTCGAGATCGAGGGGAGATGGATGCAGGGTATTCTGCGGGCTATTGCATATTCGAGCTTAGGAACGGCCTCCGGGCCAGGGAGCGGGTTGGGAGCGGTTATGACTTTTCTCTTCATATCGCGAAAAACACGATGCTACGCCGATCTTTCGAGAGCTTCTTGTGATTAATCTCGGTGCTAGAGGCCCAGCGCAGCTAGGAACGCGTCGATTATCAGAGTTTACGGCGAGCAAAAGAAATGAGATTGGAAATGGTCAGTGCCTTTTTCGCGTGTAATACAACTAATGGCGCGATGCCAAATCTCAAGAGGACCTTACCTCGGATCTCATTCATTGCTGGAAATCAAAATGGATCAACGATACGTTGGATTTCGGATGGTGTTTCTCGTGTTCAGCATCCGCCGCGTCTACTAGACTACGATAGACTGGGAAATGGAGCTACCTTTCCACATGATCGTTGTTTCTGACGCGACCAATGAACTTCATCTCCATTACCTCTCGGATCTTGCGCTGTTTACAAGAGCACAAGGATCGATTGCTCATTTAAATCGATGTTCTTGGACCTTCGCGGCTGGAACTATTTCTGGTTTACTTTTTTGCATCCGCCATCGTCTCCATCCTCGACGTCATTGGTCAGTAACTATTAACCAGTGAACAACCTTGATGACTTCATCCCTGTGGATTGTATGAAATAATTCCAGTGACCTGGGTGCTGCGCACTTACTTTCCTAATCATCGGGAACGTGGTCATACTGCGTTATTCCATTGCATCACTCAGCACTGATGCGAGGAACTAGGACGTGACAAAATTTCCGAACTCTGCCACTAGTTTTTGGGTCATGGTTTTTAGTACGTATGCGCCTTGCCTTAAAACATGATTAATGCACGATTGATCATGATGCCTTGGTCGTTTCGCCTCTCATCTGCCGAGGAACTAGGACGATGGCTACTTTGGTAGGCCCGAATGTCCATTGGGCGATCGTCTGACCCCTCTTTGTATCACCGTCTCAGGGTTTCCTGAGAGTTGTGTGTCCTGTGGCTTCATAGATTTCCGATGGTACCCAGTAATATCGAATCTTTCTAGTATTCTGGCTCTGGCATGGCTGCCTGACAATCGACTGGACCAGTTTCTTCCGAGGCATACGTGGTTCTACTTTCATTGTGCATCCCATCTTTCCATCTTTCATTAGGGAAGCTCAACAGGTCGACTCATGCTCTGATCTACCAAATACTTACTGCACATTTCTTGTCAATAAACTACATTTGTCTGATGGAGGCCTTGGTATCCTGATGACATTGTGTGCCTTTTCTCCATGTGCAATGACGGCAAATACAACGTTCTACCTGGCGTTATACTCGTGCAGGCGCCTCCTGTGCGACCCAGAACGCCTCGTCTATCATACATGTTGTTCCCTCGCTACCCGATGGATAATACGAACACGTTTTGTTGTCGGTATTTCTAGATTCATTTATTCTTCCTGTGTCCTTGCACGGGGTCGTGTCCTCGTATCAAAACTTCCCCAAAACATGGACGTGCAAAATTTTTGTGCAACGTGTGGTGCTCAAGTTATTTTCTGAGTTCATCGATACCATGATGGACGCAAATCTGCGCATGATTATTGGACCGTGATCTGAATTCGACCTATTTGGCTGCGGAACGCAAGCCAATTTTATACTTGTACATGGGAATATATGTTGTGGAAGCGTATCATCGCTAGATGGCCTGAGCAACGGGCAGGCAGCGGTATTGTAGTCTACAGTGTCGATAGGAAATAGATTGGAAATATCTGTAACAAAAGGAAAGAGCCCGAGGGATGATGGAATACCCAAAGCGGGGGAAATCGTGGGCCTGGCGCGCACTGATCTCCTCAAGTCTTCTGCACATCTACCACAACCATCTCGACGCCGTCCCATTCGTCCCCGACGCCCTTGTTCAACGTCCCTCATCGCTCCCACGTCTACAGTTAGGTCCCATCATTGATTCCCTCACGCATCCAAGCCCTGCACGGGACATCTCGTCCACCCCACCCCCGCTCGCTCTGCTCTGGAACTAGCTCGCATCTCCGGCCGTTCTTCGACACCCTCCCCCGCCGTATTTGCCTTCGCGGCTTCCAGCGACTCGCCGGTCACAAGCCTCGTCCCAGCTACTCGGTCTAGGTCAGAGCTCGAGCACGAAAGTAGTGTCCACCCCGCATTCTCGTCTACTGGTGAGCCGTTCTTTTTCATTCGTTCTCCGTATCACCTGCTCACTCCCCGATTCTGTATCTGTGCGTGCCGCACGTCGTTTGTCCATCCTTTCATTCGCCCCTTCGCCTTTCGCTTCCCTTGCCTTGCCTGCTGGACGCGGCAGACGCCGAACAGACTCGAGCTCGGAAGCGACAGCGAATCGAAAGCGCGAGTGCACTCCCTTCTTATACCCACACAATCCCCGACCTCGCTCCAACCAGCCCCTCGCCAGCCCGTAGAATGATGACGCTCTCACAATCTGACCAGGGCTCGTCTTTGTCCGTCACGCCCGACTTGTCGATACACGCAGGCCCCTCATCATTAGGCAGCTCGTTCGAAGCCCTAGTGTCCACCAATGGGCACACAAATGGGAATGGCTTTTCGTCGATGACAAATGGCACTTCGGGTGTGGGGCTGGTGATGGGCAACGGTGTCCCAAAGCATGGAAAGGCTGTTGCCAAAGTCACGCTGCCTGGGACGACTCTTTACGACGATTCGTTCGTAGATCGCGAAGAGTTCATCCGTTTGGTCATTCAAAGTCTACGCGATGTGGGATATGTGTATGTGCACTCGTTGCTCTTTCTACTGTGCTCTGCGTTGACCTCAAGCCCCTGATCAGTGAATCTGCCGCGACCCTGGAGGCCGAGTCAGGATATACCATGGAGTCTGCAGAAGTATCACAGTTCAGGCAATATATTCTCGATGGAATGTGGTCAAAGGCCGAGGCTGCGTTAGTCCGGTTGGGTGTTCAGGAAGATGAGGGATTATGGGTGCGTCGTGCAGTCATGGAACTCCGTACCATTATTCGTTGATTGACCGTATGCTTTCCACAGGATGCCAAATTCTTGATAAGTCAGCAGAAATATCTGGAGCTGGTAGAGGCGAAGAAACCTACAGAAGCTCTCCAGGTCCTACGAAACGAACTCGCGCCTTTGAATGTTGATTCAGATCATTTGCACACCCTGTCAAGGTGTGTATCCAAATTTAACTTTCTAACCGTTGCCGCCCGTATACTAGGGTTTGCTTATTATAATCTGCACAGTTTGATAATGTGTTCGGAGCCAGAAGATCTCCGACAGCGCGCAGGTTGGGACGGCGCTTCTGGTTCATCAAGAAGGCAATTGCTTGATACACTACATGGTATATATTCTGCTATTTCCTGCGCCGCTCTTTCTCACCTTGCCTTGGCAGAGTATATTCCCTCCGCGGTTATGATACCACAGCGGCGGTTCTCTACACTACTTAACCAAGCAAGATCGTATCAACGACAGCGCTGCCTGTATCACAACGCACCCTTATCGACGTTTTCTCTATATTCCGATCATCGCTGCAGTATGGCGGATTTCCCAACAATTACTACAACAATTTTGGAAGTACATAGCGATGAAGTGTGGAATATTGAGTGGAGTCACGATGGTGCTTATCTAGCAAGTGCGAGCAAAGATAAGACCGCAATCATCTGGCGGAGAGGGGTAAGTATCTACATGTTCAGAAACCCCTTCTGGTCAAATCCACTCATGCATTCAATAGTCTGCGATTGGTTCTAGCTCGTCACCTCAAGATTGGTCGCCCCATTTCACATTGTCCGATCATCCATATCCCGTAGGATGTTTGGCTTGGTCCTGGACGATTCGGTGCTTCTAACAAGTTCGGAGAACTTCATAAAGATGTGGAATACCAAAGTAAGTGGCATGTCTCGCGAACCTTTCCCTTAGCCGACACTCACACCAAATCCTATAGTCTGGTGTTTGTATCCGAACGCTGGACGACCATACAGAGACCGTGACGGCGATCTCATGGCTGCCCGATGGGACTGGGTTTATCACTGGAGCGTTGGATCGGAGGATCATAGTTTGGGTGCGTATACACTTGTGTTTGGCGGCGGTCGCGTGCTCTGTGCTCATCAGGCATTCAACACGCTTTTTATACTTGCCATGAACCATATTCGTCTAATTCCTATGTTTGACAGGACGCGGAAGGCACGATACGGAATGCTTGGGATCCTACTGCCATTCGGTTAACGGACTTGGCGGTGACACCCGACCAGACGCGTCTAGTGGCAATCGGCATGGAGTCCCCCTCTCCTGTCCCGGGCCCTCTGATACACCCCACTCGAGGAGTGCGCAAGCCGGGGACCTGCCGTCGAACGCTGGTGGGAACGGGTCCTCAAGTGGTGTTAGAATACCTCATAGGATGATGATATTTGATCTGGCGACGAAGCAAGTGCAATCGTGCGTACCGGTTATCTGATAACTATTCGTATTTTGGTTTCTGGTGCCTGCGACGGTGGGCTATGAAAAAGCTCGGCCGCTTTGGGCACCTAATTCCGAGGACGAAAGGTTAATTTGGTTGTTGTTCTTGTCCTGACTCTTGTTGTTTTGACAGATCCATTCGACTGGGGGGCGAACTTACGAGCGTGCAGACATCGCAAGATTCTCAGTATGCCCTCGTCAATCATGCGCCTAACGTGAGATAACCTTCCCGTTTGATTCGAGCTCTCCATTCTCACTTGATGTGCTCTTTTCTTCTGCAGGAGATCCACCTTTATGATTTGGACACAGCGAAGACAGTGATGAAATATGAGGGCCAAATGCAAGGTCGCCATGTCATCCGAAGTTGTTTTGGGGGCATTGACGGCAACTTTGTTATAAGTGGCAGCGAAGGTAAGTTATTTTATTTGCATATGAAAAACGCCGAAACTTGATGTTCATCAACCGAACTTTGTAGATGCAAATGTGTATACATGGCACCGCGAGAGCGGGAGACTCCTCGAGACCCTATCAGGACACGGGGAGGGCAGTGTGAACTCGGTGGCGTGGAATCCAGTGAACGAGCGCATGTTCGCGTCGTGCTCGGACGACCACACGATACGGATATGGGAAGCGCCTCCCCCTGGGGTATACATTGCAGAGCACCCACCCGTGGGGGAAATACCAGTGGCGGCCTCGTCGAATCAGGCAGCATCGCCGTTGTCGAGAAAGGAAAGGGAAAGACACGCCAACGACTGGACGATAATAGCGTGCACGGCCATTCTCAGGTGTTTGGCGCCAGCCGGCTATAATCTGCGGGCTGCGCGGACTCAGTCGTCTTGAAATTCTGTCTTGTTGCAGTTTTCCAGCTTTGTGGATCGACGCGGCTTATCGCGTCGGTCTTCTATGCACCTCACCTCTGCCTCCCTCCCTCGATCTATCGTCCATTCTACTTCTATTCGGCAGACCTTTCCACGCTAAAGGTTTCGCCTTACACCCGACACGCTGATTCCAGTCTATGTTCTCGCATACATCACATCATCCAGTTCAATCACACTGCCACTCATGACCTCATCACGCACGACCCAGTACCTTGTTATTTCACATCCGTATTTTTCTTTTGCATAGTTACATTTCCCCGTTCATCAATGTGGACACCAGCATTCCATCTTACCCGCCCATCCTATAGTGTATAGAAAGCAACGCCTTTTTATTTTTGTTTGCCTTGGTGTCATTGGCCAGGGATGCATGGCCTATTCGGTGCATTTATCGACATTTATCGTTGCCTTGCGGTGAATCCAGTCTTCATCCAGCCTATATATGTGCATATCGCCAACCAGCCAACCGACCCTTGCACAACCAATCGATATTCAGTTGCCCGCCTTCCCAAACCCTCGTCGCTAAATTTGGATCGCCTTATTCTATCATGTAAACCTAGTATTATTGGCACGAATTTACTCCTAGCCTTTTACTCGCTGATATGTATATGTACCCCATTAACACAGTAGATAAATATATAAACCCGTCGTCTGGATATTCCGGCGATCCACTTATACGCCTATCTAACCAGGACGAGAACATACACACCTGCACTCATGCGAATTCACAAATGACGGGCGAGGCATAAATAAGTACGTGGTTTGCGCCAGGTTTGGGCAGTTCTAAGCTAATAATAACGATGACTTGCCTGTTGGGAAAACGGACACGTTCAGATGGGTAATCCCAGATTAAGAAAATTCTGTGTTGTTAAAGATAGAAACTACATGGCCCGGTCCTTCCAGAATCCAGGCTCCAGCTCGTATCAGCACGTTTGACACCTTGCAGAAATGGGCGGCGGTAAACCAATAATACGGTAATTCTATGGGGAGGGTGGGGGTCGAAACGGCTTGCGATGCCGAGAGAAAAAGAGCACTTCTTTTCCATTAAATAGGGCGCGGGTGGTGTAGAAAAGCACAACATAACTAGACAATACATGGGATGAAGTGGGAGATAATAATATGGTGGTGATGCGTTGACGAGTGGTTATCTGATAAGTAAGGTAGGTACATGTATCGGTGGCATTCGGGTTTGTGAATCCGTGTAGCGGTGTTAGTACATAACGTGGAGACAAATACAAAAGTGGAAGTGTTATACCGGACGCCGTACCTGACCCTTGGGCATGCGTTTGGGGACGAATAAAGATGCCATCGGATCCTTCCTAGCGATTGTTGGCGTAGATTTTGCAGGACGCGCAGATTCTGATGTGGGAGGCGTCGACCGAAAAGCAGGAGTAGAAGTCACAGGGGACGGAGATTTCGGTGTGTTTATTGATAACGACCTTTTCGTCGGTGTGTCCGTTAGAGGCGGGAGCGGTGGTTTTGAGGTGGGGACCCTAGCACTGGGTCCTGCGCTGGCGCTACTCAAGGCAACGGCCGCTGAGGAAGAAGTAGAAGGCCGCCGATGTATTACTGTGTTGACAGTTACTCTACTCGAGGAAGATGGTGCCGAAGGGAGCGCTGCCCCAGTGTTCTGGGGCAGTACCCGGTAATTCTTGGAGGAGGGTGCGGGGGGAAGTACTCTTGTATTATAAGCCCGCTGAATTTTCGAAGCTTCGTGGCGGGTTCTCTGAAAAAGGGTCTTGGATGGGGTATTGCCTAAGTGGAATAAGCATCGTGAGTTGCCCGAAATTGAATAAGGTTCGTCGGCAACTATTGTGTACTTACATGATGATCCCGTTTTCTGCCGTTTTGGATCGGGCAGGCGGCTGCGGTCGGTGTACTTTACTTCTTTCTCCTTCTTACGCTCGTCCGCCTCCATTCGCTGGATGCGGAGTCTTGAGCCCAGTTCGTCGATGCGCTTTGCTTCCGCGTCTTGGAAGTGCCTTTGGGAAGATATATAACAATTATTTAGTTGTCAGGTTTGTGATAGCAGAGCAGATTCATGACTGACAAAATAACGAGATTTCCACGAGTCTGGTTCCTGTGGGTCATCGTCAACAGAATATCGCTCTACCGCCGTCAAACGATATTTTCGGAAACACAAATCTTTCCATATCTCTGTAGTGAGAAAGATACATCAACATCTGTGTCACAAAAGTGACTCGATGCACGACCGGGGTACCACTTTGGAGGTGCTATGGACGAACCTTAGTTTCTGGTATTACGAAGATGTGATAGGCTTACAGGTGAATCTTCCTCCAAGCGACAGAGCTGCTCAGTCGAACAACGTTCCAGAATCGGTTTGACGAGATTGTATGTCAGGCCTTCACCTAAGCTATAGATTGCTAAGAGGCCAAGATTAGCATGCATGTCCCTAGACGATATCGATGACAGTGGCGGAGACTCACCGTCAACGTGTGCAGCGGCGGCTGGATGGATGATGAGGGTCTTAGATCAGGCTTGAGAAAGGCTGAGAAGTCGCTCACCGCGTTGGCAGAGCTGTACGAGTGTTGGTATGCGGCGCTGGTGTGTGTCGTAGTCGTTGTCCATCGTGGCGGAGGGTGAGGAGGAGAGGCTGGACGACGTAGAGCGGCGTGATGGGCATACTTCCGGATATGGCAGGGCTATTAGCGGGCCGGGATTGGCCGAGGACAAGGGTGATGCGCAAGTTGGCCACATTTCCATTTAGCGCAAAGTCTATTTCCTGCAAGTGTCCCGAAAGCTTGGAATGCCTCGTCCTCACTATACTTGGCCTTCTTTCTGCTCTAGCAGCCCACTTGGCAGCCATCTCCACGCTGCACCCCAGTCACCCGATGTTCTTGCATCTTCAGACGGTGTATTGACGGCGCAACTCACCGATGTTCGGGCTCGGGGTCAAATAACCTCTGTTCTGCGCTCTTGCGGCTCCGTCGCCACGTTCCGTCGCGTGGGTGTTTCTGCAGGTAGACGCCTCGCCAAACTTGTGTCCGAAACAGCGGAGCGCTCCATCTCTTCATTTATTCAGGTTTTGTACGATGACACGGTCTAGCTGTGTCACCCCTTCTTGACTGCTCTCGGCTATAGTTGGGGTTAAACTCTCTCTCGCAGACTCGGAAAACCCATAGTTAATGAATCTCCCTCTTGCTATTCCCATCCGCCACGTCCACGTGTCTGTCGACTTTCCTCCGAGTCCTTCACAGGAACCACCGAACCAGATCCATGTCCTTGTCTCTATCCTGTGTCCATGGCTATCGCGGATAACATCATTTCCGCCCTCTGCCTAGTATACATTAACATTCAGTCTTTTCGGCTTGCTTAAATCCCTTATTCTGTTCCTCTCACGAACGAAACTATGGATGCTCAAATCGCGCAATATAAAAGCTGGCTTTTCGAGAGGCCCTGCATCCGCAACACTATGCAGCAGGTAACTCATCCTCGCCTTCATATTAGAGACGCCCATGACGCCCATGTCGTCTTCGAGGCCGTCCGACAAGGCTTCCTGGCACCTGTTGTTCGTCGTCTCAATGAGATGGAGCGCGGTATGCTCGTTCGACCCGGTGCCATTTTCGTCTGGGTCGAAAGCGAAGATGACAGCGGCCTAAAGCGTTGGACTGGTACGTCTCAACGCTGTCTACCATGTTAATTTTTTTTGATCTGAAAGTCGCGCGGCTTTTTCATAGATGGCCGCGTTTGGGGCCAAAGTCGTATGAGAGAGGCAAGCGTATTTTTTGCTAGACATGATATTTTCGTGTTCTAACGACCAATCTCCACAGCCTTATCTATTTTATGACGAGAAAATGCCGTACGATGCCGCTCAAGCTATGAATGAAGCCAATAGGTGCGAATAGAAAGCCCCTCTCATTATATCTCACTCTAATTTTATGTACAGACCGCCCGCATTTCGTTTCGTTGACGGCGTTTCTCGCCCTGGTCCTTCGTCATCTGCTCTATCACACCAGGACCGCGCGACAACGCACCACCCGGGACTGGTGAAACAAGCATATTCCGCATGGGTCATGCCCAACCCACAGATGAGACCGCAAAAGTGGCATATCACTGCTTATTTCACCTATGCCGACTTGCCGCATCTCCCAACTATCGAACACGATCCTATCTTGCAAAAAATCATTGTGCCTTCTGGATCTATCGCACTGGAAAGACGCGTTCGAGAAGCGCTGATGACGAGCATGCGGGGGGTAGCCGGGGAACAGCGGATCAGTATGTCACCAATTCCAACTCCTTGCCGTCTCTGTCGACGATACAAAGTGGCATGGACATGTACCCCCCAAATCCTTCGATGCCTCGGCCGCCTCACGGGGCCCGCCTTCCTGAAGATCAGCGCGTTATTCAAATGCTGAATTCGCGGCATATACGATGAATAATCTTGGTAGTTTCTAATTTTGTATTGATTTCACAAATGGACACTTCGGACGGTATTAGTGACTTGCGGCATTTTCGAATTCGTAATAATATATGCACGTTTACTCGCCAATACGAGTCTATATCCCACGTCTAGGTATCAATGTAAATAAAGTTGCAGGATCAATGCCCTCGATATAGATAGGAAAATAAGCCTTGCACTGGGACGCAACAGTGGTTCGAAGGCCAAGAGTCTCACGTATGTTGTCGACAAGAATGCACGAGGAAACTCGACACCGAAGCACCCTTCGGCTTGGTGCTGCCGGATTGGCAAAGCTGTTGTCGGTGAATTGGACAGCGTGTAGTTTGTATTATTGATAAGTATAACAGTCGTTATTTTCCCAATGCTAAAGACGACTATTTTAGAGTCTGTATATATTCTTTCGCATACCGAGCGTCTCGCTGGGCCATTCCATAAAATAAGAATACAACAACCTTGCTGCACAGATGATATTCGATTGATATTGCGACATGTACCCGTGAACAGAATAATTGTCCAACGGATTAGAATGGGGAAGAGCACGAGCCCATCCTTGGGTTGCAGACTGATGTCGTAACAGCTCGGGGTGTTCAAAGCAGCTCGAGGGTGTCGCGTCTGACAAGTGTACCACTGCTTAACGCGCACGACATTTGCGATGCCATAAAAGTTACAAGGGTAACGTATAGGCGAAGACACGTAAGAGTCCACGTAAATCGCATGGGAGGACGGTTTCGCTTTGTAACAAACTGTATTGAATTAGGTGTACATGGATGGGTATAAACACAAGTGAGCGGCGCACGAATACTATAATATTATGGCATCAGTCATCTTCGTCCGATAACGTGTCCGAGGCATTTTGTCGCTCCTGAGCGTTCATCGCGCCTACCAGGTCATCTGATTCGCCTTTCTGTGCAGCAAGCCGTTGTCCTGGGTGGGTGATAGGTATCAGTTGATCTCGCATAAAGAAGAACAGAATATGGTTCACGTACGGATAAGGGTGTGGATGGCTTCTTGCGTCCGCCTTTCTAGCTTAGCTACTTTTTTCTCCATCTCACGCTTCAGATCCCAGTTTGGCCGCTTGGGAGCAATATTGTATACATCCTATGTATGTGTTATGCGTCATAAGTACTCATGTTATGCCCGAACAGGAAATGTGAAGCAGGTGTGAGCGTACCAGTTCTTGCGCCCTGCGTTTCTCATCGTCAGCAATTATCTGTTCTGCAAGACCCTTCACTCGGTTTTCGACAGTGTCCTGCATCACAGCGTCTTCTTGTGTACGCTTCTTCAACGTACGAGACTCGGGGTCAAAATTTCGACTCTTGATAAGCGGTTCGGCGACACTATAGACGAACACCACAGGTATACGGTAAGTTCTCGCTAATTCCAGCATTTTGCATATACCAAGAGCACGCACCCGTTATCATCAACCATTCGCCAGCCTTGCGCTTTCTGAGCGCTGTTAGACGCGTTTTCCTGCTCCGATGCTTCGGCGAGAGACATGATGGTTATGGAAGGTGATTAAGGAGAGAGAGCTTGGCAGCAGCACGGTTCAGATGGTATTTGCTGACTAAGCCATGATCGAATTTTTGTTCTTCCGTCACTGTTCTCTCCGCGTCAGGGCGCCTTTTGCTCGACGCGTCCATATTCCTACATCGCGCTCTTCTGTCCCAGTAGTCCGTGTATATGCAATCTATATGGCATAGTGCCTGCTTGCGTGCTCTCGAACGCTCTCTGCGCCCTCGGATAGTCTCATGCTCTCTCCCAGATCATTAGCACATCATCATCATGGTCGTCTGGTTCGAAGACAGACCTCGCTATGGAGAACTTTCCGTGTGATGTTATACGGTAAGAGATATCTTAAGACCGTATTACTTCCTCATGCTGGCATAGAAACTTCTCCATCATCGCACATATTGGTACGAACATAAGGAATGCTAAGTTTGGCCGCACTAAACCTATATGTTGTTCAGACCATGGTAAATCAACCTTGGCAGATCGGTATGCCCTGCTCATGCCCAACTTTTCAATGTGCTAACTGACGCATGAACAGGCTACTTGAGGTATCGAACCGTTTACTAGCTGTGAAATAATCAGTTTATCACGACACAGTTGACAGGGACCATTCAGAAGAAGTCTTCGGGTGGAAAAAACGAGCAGGTTCTCGACAAGCTGAAAGTCGAACGAGAACGAGGAATTACAGGTTTGTCTCACGAATGACCACCATTCACAGGCTTACACCGAACCATCTTAGTCAAGGCCCAAACTGCCAGGTACGACTATAATTATGCTACCTGGGAGGAATCACGAACCAGAGATCTGTTCCAGCATGTTACACAATTCGAGGGCAAAGAACACCTGCTGAATTTGATTGACACTCCTGTAAATCTGTCTTTCGGTCCTTTCTGCCGTCGATGGATTCACTAATGCCGAGCCTTGATGATAGGGTCACGTTGATTTTGCTTGGGAAGTCTCGAGGTCGCTCGCGGCATGCCAGGGCGCTTATTACTTGTATGCTTCAATTATGTGTCCCAAATAACATGCTAACACGTCTTAGGTCGATGCCAGTCAAGGAGTTCAAGCGCAATCCATCTCCGTATTTCATAATGCAAAAGAACGAGGATTAAAGATCATTCCAGTCTTGAATAAAGTAAGAAAATGCACCTAATATGTGCACCGTTGTTCAATAAGTGCTTTGAAAATAGATCGATCTTCCCGCCGCCCAACCAGACGAATAGCGGCTCAAATGCAGGCCACATTCGGCATTGATCCCTCGGAAATTTTGTGTATCTCCGCAAAAACAGGCAAAGGAGTGGAGGCGGTCCTTGAAGCTATAATACAACGAATACCTCCACCGTAGCTCGAATAGAAGCTCCGATGAAGGCCTTCCTTTTCGATTCATTGTGAGCGTATGTTTACGAGAAAAGAGGGTCCACATGCTTACTATTTTTATAAAAAATAAGATACGACAAATACCGTGGAGTTATCTCACTGATCAGTATACAAGATGGTATACTACGGAAAGGTAACGCCATTTTTTTTTGTCAAGCACAGCGGATTATCGAACATCCATATAGGCGACAAAATTGCTTCATACCATACTGGTAAAAAGTACGAAATTACAGACTCGGAGTCATGCATCCTGAAGAATTTCAAACGAAGAGCCTGTATCCTGGACAAGTTGGCTACATTGCCTGCAACATGAAGCAGTCTTCTGAAGGTCGATTTTTCATCGGTTTTCCCATACTAAGTGCTCACATACATTCTTCTACTCACAGCACACATCGGCGACACCATACACCGTGTAGGCGAGTCGTAGAGCCAATGGCCGGTTTCCAGCCAACCAAAGCAATGGTAAGGATATTACGACATGGAACACGACTATCTTTTCATTGGATTTCTGGTTTATCGATTAGGTCTTCGCTGGCGTATACCCAATTGAGAGCGCTGATTCCCAAAGCTTGAAGAGTCGATCAATAGGGTACTTATTCTTTTTTGGTCCTTGCTATCGATTGGAACAAAGTTGACAAGTGACTTTTTTCCAGCTCACCCTTACGGACAGAAGTGTCACCATACAACGGGAGTCATCATCGGCATTAGGACAAGGCTGTCGATTGGGATTTCTTGGCACACTCCACATGGATGTCTTCCGTCAGCGCTTAGAAGACGAATATGATGCCAATGTTATCATAACAGCCCCAACAGTGCCTTACAAACGTAAGCACCATTTTTCCAAGCACTGGTCAGTCCAAGTCAACTGAGCCTCTTCAGTGGTCTACAAAGACAAAGAAGTGCTCATCAGCAACCCAACGGACTTTCCGGAGGTCGGTGATATGGGTATACGCGTCAAAGAAATACAGGAACCTGTTGTGAAAGCCTCAATCATTGTTCCAGAAGGTCTGCTGTTCCCGCACGCATGTCTCTGTCATGATGTTCTCATCTTTTCTCACCTTTTGCGCAGAATATTTCGGTGATATGATGGACTTGTGCTATTCACACCGGGCAGAAGACCTCGAGCATCGTTACCTAGACTCTGGAACGACTTCGGCTAGGATCATACTTAATTGCATTCTGCCATTGAGTGAGATAGTAACGGACTTCTTCGACCAGTTGAAAAGCAGAAGTTCTGGCTTTGCAAGCTTCGAGTAAGCTTCGATTTCTTTGTCACTGACTTTGAAGAGCCTCTGCCAACCACCTATTTTTAAGTTATGAAGATGGAGGATATAGGAAGAGCGATCTTGCCAAAGTCAGTGATGGATGTGTAACGTCGATTCGAATTTCTGTTGATCATTCTCTTCTAGATGACGTTTTTGCTCAACGGGAAACCTGTGGATGCGTTGGCTTTGATCGTACATCGTTCGGCCCAGGAGGCCGTAGGTCGTCAGTGGGTGAAGAAACTGCGTATGTCTTATTTATTAAAAAATTATTGCCCTACTACTTCGTTCAACCGGCTAACTCGGGTTTCCAGACAAAGTCATCCCTCGACAAATGTTCGAAGTGCCCATTCAGGCTGCAGTGGGCAAAAAGGTCATCGCCGGAGACCCTCAAGCCATGCGAGCGGATGTCACGGCCGGATTATACGGGGTCACTACGAGCGCAAAATGAAACATCTTGAGAACCAAAAAGAAGGCAAGCGCAGGATGAAGAAGATGGGCTCTGTCGATCTACCTCAAGAGGCATTCTTCGAGATTCTCAGCAACAAGAAGTGAAGATAGATCACTTCCCTGCTATAGCCCAAACTCTCTTTTGCGTGTTTTGGGTTGACTAGAGTTGCAGGTCAAGATACATTATATGATATTATAATACCCCCGGAGTAAAGATCTAATGACGGAATCCTGCATCATATATATTTATTTTTACACTTTTTTCATTCTTTCAGAGTTCGTTATCTTCATCGTCATATGTCTCCTTCAGGAGCCTAGATGGTAACATTTATGAGCAGGAATTCAAAGCGCATGATCATCGACAAAAACATACCGGTATATTGATGATGGTGGATGGTCACCGCTAGTAATGGAGTCAGCAAATGAACAAAGCTAAGGATGCCGCTTCATACTCACTCATTGGTAATGTATGCGACAATCAGTTCAGGCTGGACATAGTCATAATAAGGATTCACGACTTCAACTTTGTCCACAAGATCTCCATTCTCGAATCCAAGGACATCGCTCGGATTACCAAAATCGTGAGCCCCATGTTCGTGATACAGATTCCATAGAGGTGTTAGTTTGAATTGGCCGGCACATACGACCACGGGTGTGCTATGCGCCTTGGCTGCAGTGGCGACCATTAATGATCCACTGACGGCAAACATGCCGCCGTTCGCGAGAATGACATGGGCGCCGAGGATTACTTTGTTCACTCGGGACATCAGGGCAAATATTGAGGAATCAGGGACGAGGAACGTAGATATGCCTGCTTCAGATAGCGATTTAGCCATTTTGCGACCGTCATATCTGTAGCAGAATAGAATTTAGAATATTACATCATACATCAAGCATGGAAAGGGAGACGAACGATGGTGCTGTCTCAGCAATAATGACGGAATAATTGTGTGAATGAGCAGCCGACTTCAGGAATTGTTCGACCGTTTTTGACATTCCGAGTGTCAGAATAATTTCACTGTGAGAAATCGAAGGGTCAGATAAAAAGACGCTGAGACGCTGGTGCCGCGCCCTTACTCAGAGTGAATGTGATCCTTGGCATTCTTTGAGATATTATCGTACACCGTTTCGAGCTCGTCCAATACATCTTGGATGCCTCCATAAGGACAGGCTTCAGCCCTCGCGCAAATGAATCGGGGTCATCGGATCGTTCTCTCGCAATGTGCCCTTGCTCTCGGATTTAGGGAGCAGCGCATGAGTTTTTCTTGGCTGGCCTTGCAGCACGAATTGATATTGAAAACGATGCAGGCTTCGCGGCGACCGTTCCGCGCGTCGCGGTGTGGAATTCCTCGCGGATGTGGTGTAGAACTTTGCGCACCGTGTTCCCCACGGAGTGTCTATTAAAATAGATATCACGTTAGTATTCGCTCCTCTATTTCCGATCTTGGGAGAAAACGCAGGCCCGGTCTGACGAGAGCTTGGACATACCCTTCGGTTGTGCGTCGACCAATCTGCGCCCTGCGTCCCGGATGATCGCCACGAGCTGCTCGAGATTTGAGAATCGGGCCTTGAGATGACCTGGCGGAGGACGAGGAGCGTCTCTATGCAGCGGCGCGCGAGCCGACGATCTGTCTGCGGAGTAGGGATGCGTTTAGGATGAACAAACACGCTCGGCGGTGTGGCTTTATAGCAGCCAGGACGAAGGGATGTTACTGACCGCCGCCTAGCTTCTGCGCAAGGACTTCGACAGAACGGCTTGTCGCTGCGCTGCGGGGTTCTGAGACCATGGTTGGGATGTTAGGAGGAGATGGGCCGGCGATGGGAGATGGTGAGCGTGTGGATGCCAAGTCCGAGTCATAAATTGTTTGATCGCATCCCGATTTGGCAACTCTCAGGGTTGTGTTCTCGGCAAACGAATCGTCATCCAAAGATAAGATTCGTCGTGTGCGCCCTCTAAACTCGTATTTTACATTCCGTGGCAACTGGTTACTGGTCTACGTGGTATCTTTACACTTATAATAGGTAGATATTTTCAGAGACCAGCATGGGGCACATGCCAGTCGAGTCTCTCTGCCCATTTGGGCAATACCTGAGAATCTGTTCAACATCTTTGTCACCACGTCCCGACAAGCACTACAGTTCAAACGATTATTACATGTTGAGAGAAAAAAAGATATAAGACGTACCACCACGATATCCTGGTCCTTTGGCAGGGTTTTGGCGATCTTCATAGCTTCCCAGATGGCATGCGATGACTCCAAGCTATAACACAAACATGTTGTACAATTCTTCCACAGGCATAATATGAATATATTACCAGGAATAATTCCTCGCGCTGAGTCAATATCCTGAAGCCTCTAAGCGCTTCCTCGTCAGTAGCCACGACGTACTCGGCGCGGCCACTGTCCTTCAACCAAGCGTGCTCAGGACCGACACCAGGTAATCCAACCCGCGCTGATCGAGTGCGTCTCGATGATCTGGCCAGTCTTGGATTGGAGGACATAGGTTCTGACTCCATGGAGAACACCCGGTTGCCCCATTGAGAGTGTGGCGCTGTGGCGGTCTCCATCAATACCTACAACCCACAACATGATAAGCATCTATACGAGCGCTAAAGAAAAAAGAATTCGTTTACCTTCTCCACCAGCCTCTACACCGACCAAGCGTACGTTCTTATCGCCAATGAAGTCGTAGAATGTACCGATAGCATTACTTCCGCCTCCAACGCAGGCCACGACTACATCGGGCAGCTTGCCGCGCGCAGCCTGGATCTGCTGCTTGATCTCCTCGCCGATGACTTTCTGGAAGTCGCGCACGAGGGTGGGAAAGGATGGGGTCCGATGGCAGATCCACGAGATAGTGCGTGGTCGATAAGTTGGTACCCAATCACGGAAAGCCTCGTTGACCGCATCTTCAGTGTACATGAGCCAGAGGTACAGGGACACCTATATTTATTCTGTTAACGCATGGCTTCCGGAGAATAAAAATAGGTTACCTTGGCGCCCAACATCTCTATCCTGAAAACGTTGAGGGCTTGGCGACGAACGTCCTCGGAGCCCATATAGATGACGCATTCCATGCCGAACTTTGCGCAGACAGTCGCGGTGGCCACACCGTGTTGTCCGCACCAGTTTCAGCGATGATCCTGGTCTTTCCTAACCGGCGGGCAAGGAGAATCTATCATATTATGTGAATAAGATTCATTGTCTATACAGATCTGATGACTACCTGTCCGATGGCATTGTTGATTTTGTGAGAACCGGTGTGGTTGAGGTCCTCCCGCTTCAACCAGATTTAGCTCCCCAGCATCCTCGGTCAAGTTCTTCGCAAGATAAATTTGCGAAGGACGATTATGTAACCGAAATGGCTGCGGAGTTCCTCGTGGAACTTGGGATCAGCCATGGCAGACTTGTGCGCCGCTTCGAGCTCAGCAAGACAGTCAACGAGAGCTTCGGGGACGTATTGGCCCCGAACTGCCCGAAGCGCTGGGGCAGAACTTGTTTTCGGCGGAGAGTACTGTAAGTGGCGCTGGGCTTTTGGGTGTGGGCGAGTGATGCGAGGCGCTGAAGGCGAACCACGCGAGAGGGATCGCCCTTCATACTGATTTCGCGGCAATAAGCCTCGACGTGTGAGCGACTTCACTTGGAGGTGCTGTTTTGATGATGTGCACAAGTCGGCTGCCGATGACCACACCATCAGCTCCGGCGTCGCGACTGTCTCGAAGTGTGCGCGAGTAGCGACTCCGAAGCCAACGGCGAGAGGTATCTCGGTGAATTGGCGAATACGAGCGATGATATTCGGCAGAGCGGTGTTCATCTGTCCTTGCACTGATGAACCAGTGGTACCCATCTAATTAAATGCTAAGTCGCAGAGATAACTTGATCGGAGTTCGGATGCTTACTTTTGAAACGACATAATAAAAGTATCGGCAATGGATGCGAGGAATGGATTCGAGCAAGAGTGGTGGAAGGAGCGATCAATGGAACATAAGATAATCTTGGGGACTGTCAGAATGATGATCGAGATGCAAAGTAGCCATGCGCGTACTTTGCTTTAGTGCACTTTTCTCTGAAAGTGATAGCTTCCTCAGGAGGAAGTCGACCATGATGAACCCATTTGCACCAGCCTCGCCGCATCTTGAATGGCCTTGTCTTCTCCATAGGATAGTAGTGGGTTGTAGTAGCCTAAAAATTAAATCAGCATGATAATACATCTGACAACATAGATGTACCCATGAGAGAACGGGGGCCTGCATCCTATTTCGAGCTTCCTTAGCTGGCCAGGACCTTTGTGTAATCCATGTCACTTTGGAGGGCGATCTAACAATATTTCCAGATGAATATGATATCTTGCGGAGTGTCTTGTCTGCAGACATACAGTGTTCGTCTCCTGGATGACGGGTCCATCCGCATGGGATCAGAGAATGGCATCCCAAGCTCATAATATCCGCTCCTCCAGCCTCCATTGCCAGCAGTATGGGGACAGTATCTGTTCCCGAGGATATCCAGCAGTCACGAAAGTCACGAAAGCGGGCACCCCTACAGGTCGCAGTAGGGTCAGATTTTGCGCAGATGTCAGAAAACAAGAAACATGCCTCTGCATGCTTTTTCTGGAATACTTGCTTGAGGCCTTCCATAGCGTAGTTTGTGCAGTATGAGGAAGGATAAATGGCTGGAGTTTTAGTTTATGACTCCGTATCGTGAATATCTTACCGAGGCACGTGATCGTCGGGTCGAGATCGGATCGGAGCTAAAAAAAGAAACGCATCATCATATATGGCTTGCTCGACGCGTCCTGCATTCTTCCAACGCTCCAGCTCACCGTCTTTCTCCCATCTGCTGTCGCTGCATCTCCGGAGAATCTTATGGAACCGTCCCGCACGACTGATGAGTCCCGTGTGCTGGTCATCTACACAGGTGCGCTCCGCGGATCTAATACTTTGTCGCGTGAGGTGCGGCCATGCTGAATCACGATAACTATGGGCAGGGGGGACTATTGGCATGCTTGTGGGCCACCAGGGATACGTACCTGAGCCGTATTTCTTAACCCAAAGCTTGCGGAGTCAAAATCGCTTCCACGATCCTCTTGAAGATTCCCTGTTCTCTCATGCGGGATCCGTACAAGGATACCGGGATTGGAGCGCTGGGAGCGGTAGGTCGAGCCCCGTCGGGAGTACCGTGAGCGCTCCTTCCCCGAGGACCCGCAGGTACCCACACTGCTTGTGCGGTCATCTAGACCTATTGGCGTTACAGCAGCGCTCGATCCTGGTCCAGCGCCCTCGTGGCGAAACCAACCTCAATGTGTCAAGGTCGCCGACAACGTATACGAAGCAAATTTGCCTAGCCTCATTACCCCTAGAACTAAAGTCCCGGGAAAGAATGGTTCAAAGGCGATCAGATATGCCATATTGGAAGTGAGTTATTGCCTTTTTGACGATGTTCCAAAGATCTTATCTACCAAGGCTTAGTGGAATCCATTGCTTGATAGCAGTAACATGGACATTCAGGGTATGCCCATGCACTTCTATGTGAAACTTTTTATATATGCTAATTCTTTTAAAAGATTGGATCCGGATAGCCACAGAAATTGAACTCAACTATACATTCGACGCATTTGTCATTCTCCACGGTACAGATACCATGGCATATACTTCCAGTGCCCTCAGTTTTCTTTTAGAAGATCTAGGAAAAACAGTGGTAAGAAAAGACTTAAACACCCTATATACCCAAGTAATGACTGCTTTAGATATTGACCGGAGCCCAAATCCCTCTATCGCAATTGCGAAATGACGCTGTTGACAATCTTATGGGCGCGTTGACTATTGCTGGCCATTATATTATACCAGGCAAGCTTTCCTTACAAAAATATCAAAATCTTCCTAATCAGCGGATCCTCCTTTGGCCTACAGAGTGTTGCTTGTATTTCAATCATACCTTATACAGAGGAAACCGCGTCACGAAAATGTCGGCATACGATTTAGGCGCCTTTGACAGCCCTAACTTTCCTCCACTTGTAAATGGTGAGTGATGCGATGAAAATAGGCTTGTGCATTTCTCTAACTCTTGAAACAGTGGGAATAGACATTGTGGTCAACTGGAATGATGTTATTCGCCAAACAAGTCTCCGAAGATTCAAGGCGCATAAAAGTGCGCCTCCATATCTGCCGCATCGTTTTCTTGACTAATTTTTATTTTATTACAGAGATGAGCCCTCATGTTGGTATGTAAATGTCTATCAGAAAAATTTCCGCCACGTCTAATGACCCTATGTCATAGCCACTCTCCGTCTCTTTCCGGGTATTTCGGGCGCTACAATAAAGGCATTTTGTATGCCGCCTATCCTCGGCGTTGTTTAGAAACATTCGGCGCCGGAAATGCTCCTCAACGACCCGACGTAGTAGAAGCCTTGAAAGAGGCCTGCGATCGTGGTGTCGTGGTGGTAGCCATAACACAATGCTCCAAAGGTTCGGTATCTGACGCCTATGAGACTGGACGCACGCTCTTGAAGGCTGGCGTAATTCCCGGGGGCGATATGACTCCAGAAGTAAGCGTTCCGTATAGATGATTTCGAATTTAAAACTAACTCAAAAACCTTGATCCAAGTGCGCTCTCACTAAACTCGGATACTTGCTGTCCAAACCAGAATTATCCCACCGGCAAGTCCGCGAGCTCATTGGAACTCCCCTCCGTGGCGAGCTCACGCGTCCCTCACGGCTGGTCACGCAGGACCCCACAGTCGACAAAAATCTGGAGAACATCCAGGAGCTCCTGTCCCAGTTCGTCCGTCTCAGCCACGCACCCTCCAAAGCCGTCGTCCCGAGGATAGAGACACCGCCCGACCCTGCGACCGGCCACTCGACCGCACCCGACGCTGCCGCGCCGTGGTCGTGGACGGCGGCAGAGGCGGCGACGACCGAGGCGGTCCTCTTCCCGTTCCTCGTGCATCTCGCGGCGGCGAGGGACGATATTGAGAGTCTCAAGTACTGCCTGCGGCCTGTGGACGGCGACGACGCAGCGGAGGTCCTCAAGTTCGGCATGATTCCCGGTGGCATCGTCAACTGTCTCGAGGCGGGCTCTGGCAGGTCGCCATTGCATGTCGCGGCCTTGAATGGACACGCGAGAGCCGTCGAGCTCTTGCTGCGGGCTGGTGCCCTTGTCCATTTGCGAGATATGCTGGGACATACGGCGCTTTACTTGGTGCGTTGGGATCCGTGTGGTTTTTTTTGTTCTTTTTGCGCGGCTAATGTCTATGGGGTGCATGGCAGGCTGCGAGACAAGGTCATGAAAATGTTGTTGATTTGCTAGTCCAAGCCGGTGCGACACTGGGAGGATCTGACTTGCACTTCGTCAATTCTATAGTGGCAGAGGGTATGAAGACGCCCAACCATGATCCATTGCGAGTATGGATTAAAGCCGGATGGCGGCCTCAAAGCAAGTCTTCAAACGTGACTATCCCAAACGAAGTGGTATGAGTAACTGAAGTTATTCCCAAATTCAAGAAAGTACACCATACTAAAGAAAACAGATTAAAGAAATTCCAGGAAATAGAAAGGCGAAACCAAATACTACATACATAAAGTAAGTAACACCGCAGTAAAAGTTATGTAAAATACCTGCAAGATCATTGTACGAGCTCAACGGACTCATTATCTGAAGCATCCTCTTGTCCTCCCTTGGAATTGCTATCGTTTCCTTCGCCGCTTATAAATTCGTATAATGTCCTCAGGAATAATGAAAGTTGGTCGCGTTCGAATGTGAATGTGTCGCTTAAGAATCCGAGTGAGGCAACGAATTCTGGTGATTCTTTGTCCAGCTCGCGGGGTATATAGTGCACGGATTCTACCAGTTGATCCGCGCTGACGACGGGTTCTGAAGCGTCTGATCTCAGGTCGTGGCAAAGGCGCAAGGAGAAATATATGCCTAAACACAATCGGTATCAATGACTGAAATGAAAGTATAAGTTGGGTATGGTTTGCTCACTCTTAGGTATGGCGTCTTTATCGGTGACATCTTTGTAGGTATAACAACACGTCAGCAAACACTCGTCTGTTTTGAGGAATCGCCCGGCTGCACTTTGATGGAAGGCACGATGAGGTTGGTGAGATCCTCGTAGAATCTGATGACTTCGCCCATCTTGGGATCTTCATGAGGGGGTACCAGGCCTCCATTGGGACGCGCGACGGAGCCCACGGGCTGGCGTTGAGCTTTGGACATCAGAGTCTTGCTTCTCTCGATTTCTGCTTTCAATTCGTATTGCAGATCCTTTTCTGTTAAATAATTGAAAGATAAGCGTCTGCCACTTGTATCGGAACGAACTAACAGGGCCATGGACTCACTCTCTGTGTTTAAACCTGAATCTGTTCATCCTTATGCTTGAGGCTTTGGTCTCGTTCACGAATGGCTTCTTTGTACGATTCCAGCTGGTTTTGTAATTTCTCCATCTCTTTGTTTGCTTCATCGCGAGTGAGCAATTCAAACACTGCCTTCTTTCCAGATCGCAAGAGAGGATCGCTCTGCGCCAGTTTGGCTTTGAGGTCTTCAATTAGATTATCCTGGGCTAATGAGAGAAATGTGTTTTAATTGTTAAACCGACAGAATAATCCATTTTGATGTCTACCTCGTATTTGGGCTTGATGTTGAGTTTCCATGCGTTCCAATAATTGTTCCGGCTCCGTATGTCGAACTTGTAATAGTTCTTTCAATTGCTCTGTTAGATCGGTTATGTGGGCATCGGCCTATAGGTCATGTCGTACACAAGTCAGCATGAAAACTGGTCAAGAGTCCATATACACGCACCTGAGATAGCTGTTCTTTCAGCCGCGCAATCTCTGCGTCCTGCTTTGCGGATAGCCGTGAGGGTGCCTTTGCGTTCTTTGATCCACGGGCGGCTGTTCGTTCAGGTTTGACATCGCCTCCTCTCCCTCCTCTACATCCATGAGTTCCTCCGGCGCTTCAAGGACCTCGATGTCCATTTCCTCTACGCTTGGCTGACGTGCTTCGGTGCCGGCTTCTCTTTCGCCTTGCCTTTGCCTTTAGCGGCAGCTGATGCGAGCGCCTTGTTTCCCCCGTTCCCATTCACAGCGCTGGCCGGCTGCGCCACAGGTTTCTTTGATGCTGGTCGACCCTTTGGTTTGGGTGGAGGTGGTTCAATTTCCTCTATGTCCCCTTCTTCCACTTCTCCGTCGTCGACGTTATACACGCCCTCATCCTCCTCGACCTCCTGTTCTTGTTCCTGTTCCTGCTCCTGCTGTTTCCGACCGCGCGCTGCCGCCTTGGTCTTCTTCGCAGGGGGCTGGTCTTCGACATCGGAGTCTTCAACTGCAGTGGCCTTTCTGCGCGCTGCTGCTCCACCAGCTCCGGCAGCGGTTCTGGATGGCCCTGCCTGTGTGCGGCTACTGCTTGGTTTAGCGCTCGCCGCTGGTTTCGGCCTCTTGGGTGTCGTTGCTCCGAAGCCGCCTGTAGAACACGCGTCAAAGAAATGTGATACGATGATAGTTGTTTTAAATTGGCTTGCGATCAAAATATAGGAAGTATACGACGTACCGAAATCTTCTCCAGACTCGGACATGGTGGATTACGGGAAGTGACAAAAACGAGCGTGTGACAGATTAGCGACGCGCCGTAGCGCGAATGCACGTGCCCATCAGACGCGTCGCGGCTCAGCGCCAGAGGAGAGGGGCATAAATTGGGCACAAAAAAGGCGCGACTACGAAATGATAGGGAAGGGCACGCAGATATATATAACAGGCGAGGTAAGATAGTTCCAAGCTGTAGTAGTATTCTAGGTACAACGAGATTTGGAAATATATCAAAAGTTAGGTAGTATTGCTTATATCGTCGTCCCAGAGTCGAAATATGTAGATCCCGCTTTCTACAAGAGTTACGCAAATGATGCACTCATAACAATGCATCCTAGTTTTAGCTTGGTACTCCCCAAAAGTTACACCAATATTCTAGAAGACAAGAATACGATGTTCTTTGTTGACGAACTGAAGGAATCATTCGTAATAATCAGTAGAGGTATCTACGATCATGAGAGAAACATACATCAGTTATGACTATATTGTCTTCGCAGCATCCTACTGCACACTGGATCCACTTGTCGTCCTCGTTATCTCCGATTTCATTCAATCGCACGTATGCAACATTTTTCCAATAAGGGAGACTTGTATCAAACTCCTCGGTGAACGGACTGGACCAATGTGGGAGGCAGCTGGACGAGAGATCGGCCCAACCCGATGCCGATTCATCTTGATTCGACATTTGCGCGTCCCTTCGAAGCGCCAATGCGTTGAAGTCATAAAGACGCACCACAAGCTCACGTTGTCCATCCGACTCTAATAATTCGCCAGATACGAACCTCGTTCCAAAAGTACTGCGCCTCCAGTCACCAACGGCGGGCGGTGGACCACCGACGGCGTGGTACGGCGGTGCGAAAAACATCCGGGTACCGTCTGAAATCCACGTCGAGTCCATCGCATTTTGGCAACTGGACTCCACAAGAGATATCAGGTACTGAGATGGTATGAAGTGGTTTAAGACATTGGGCTGGCCCGGCTCCGAGTCTTGGCAGAACGTTATTTGACCACTAAAAGAGAGTAATTGGGCCCTTGGAAGAAGGGAACTTGCTCGGCTTTCTGATACAAAGGTCCTGGCTCGAAATAAATTTGCATGGTGTCAGGACTTCCATTGAAATCGTCGACAAGACAGGGGTATATGAAAGTTTTTCTGTCTCGGATTTTGGAAAATTCTTGGCAGTCGGGTGATCCCTCCTTGAAGTTTACCACAGAAAGATAACAGTCACTTTCTATGATGGCAAATGCCACATACTGATAAGACAGTATGCAGTGCGAGTCCAGATTCACGCTCTTATACGTATTCTAAGAGGCATAGAATTAGAGCTAAAATGGCAAGGTACGTTGGATTCGATGACGCACCAGCATCACCTTCCCAGTCTTCCACTCCCATACCAAGGCTTGGTCTTCCCCGGTACCGTTAATCAACAGGCTCACAATGTTCCCAAAAATTTGGCAAACACTGCCCACGTTGTCGCTAATATCAATTCTTTTGTGATGAGGAAATTTCAATACAGGAATATCTGCGAATGGATGTGGTTTTCCCGCGGCCAAAGACCGCAAATGTACATGGTACTCGAATGTTGAGGTTAAGTTACTAAAGCCAAAGGGTTGCAGATACGACATGTCACAAGAGGGGTGGCTTACCCGTCTGAACTTCAACTAGAACGAGCAAATCTTGATATGGATCCATAGTAAAACTTTCTGTGGAAAATCCCCAATCGGGGTATAAAGTCCATGTCTTCTCTTTTATCCCTCGCAACTCAGAAGGGAGCTGATGGAAAGTAAATTGGTCTTTACGGTTTTTTTGACCCAGAACGCCTCCTGAAAGTTCAGTTTGTGGTATCCCGAGAGAATCGTTGGACATCATCATCGGGATGGTCAGCTCTTTGGTCCATTTCAATTGTTTCCACGCGGACTGGTGTTTTTTGAGAATGCTCAATCGATCCCCTGAAGAGGATACAGGGTCGGGACAACCATCCAGCTGGCCACTGATAGCGAGCTCAATTGTATATTGTAATGAGGCGGTTTTATCTATCAAATGCTTGAAATTGAAGCAAACCTATAAGTTATCAACATTTTTAGACGCGCATATTAAGATGTAACTGTGGCATACCTGCATGCACGTCAAGAGAGTTCGATAGTCTGAAATATCCAAGATGCGGACAATAAGTTCATTGGGAAGGATCATGGACTGTATAGTGTGTGTCATCGGCCCTTTCTTCTTGGAAGTTCAAACCAAGCTGATTTCGAGTGGCTTTTCGCCAACTTGAACTCGAAACTCGAAACTCAAAAAGAGTGAGGTTTCCTGTGCTGGGGGTAGTCGTATAGTGATGATGGATAGATAGAAAAGAACCAAACTATGTCAGAAACGGAGAGCAACGGAGATTCCGGAAATCGGGTTTAAATAAAATATTTACTCTAGTCCAATTATACCGACCCAGACTCGTAGTCACATGCGAAACACCTCACACTGGTTCTGAACTGTGTGAAAGAATTTTCTTTGTGCTGGTCAGCCGCACTTAGACACTGATGGCCACGCAGAGCTGGTCCGCCGCTCAACGCGAGTCTGCCTCAAAGCCACACTTGAACACTGACGGCCACGCAGAGCTGGTCCGCCGCTCAATGCGAGTCTGCCTCAGCAAGTGGATTAACTTTCGCCCGATATGTGACTCATGCAACACCAAAGAAAATTTAAGGAGACCTTCGCCCAGGCAAGGTTTGTCTCTTACTTTCATCATCCAAACCTTCCTTCGCTCTTTGCAGAGGCTCGCTCGACACTTGTCATTTCTTCAACTACCCTCAAATCGTTGCACTCTCATCGCTACACTCAAGCTTATTTTTAGACATGAGCCATGCGGAAGCCTTTGCGAGAAGCACCCCCATCAATCAGCAAGCCATTGATCCAGCGTCTGACGGATCATCCGTCGGGCATCATACCGGACCAATCGCGGGAAGCGCCCAGCCTGGGATCCCCTCCGAGCCTGCTACTTCGACTGTCAGCACCAGACTCGTTGACGAAAGGCGAGGTACAGGGTCCAGGCCAGGCCCTACCTCCACAAATTTCCCCGCTGGTCTGGTCTCCGAACTCGAAGGATACATCGCAGCTTTCCGAGACGGAAGGCTCTCGAAACCGAGAACCATCGCCATTATCACGTCAAAGCTGGACTTCCAAGATGGAGGGACTGTGGACGAACCTCAGAAAGAAGCCGCGCTTGCAGACTTCCTCGCGACCATTGAGTCTGTTGAACGCCAACAAATCGAAGCCGCACGTCGAGGCGCACATGCAGCCGCAGGACTCAGCCGGGCCGAAAACACACAGCCAACAAGCGCCCAAGTCCCCGCAGCGCCCACGGGTGATGTCGACCAGGAAGTCGAGTCACTTTTGGAAAGCCTTACCTCATCCAAGCGTGCACGCAAGGACGAAGAAGATGACTCTGATGGAGAGAATGGAAGGTTTGGATCAGCTGATGGAGGAGAATCAAACAAGAAACGACGATTATACGAACGCGACATGCCCTGGTTCGGACAGGAACTCGCCGCAAGACAACGCGCAGATCCCAGTTGCTTGGAAACCCGACGCATCTTGGGATTACTCGGAAACGACGTCAGCGCCGTCAAGCGTTGGATCCAGCAATCATCCGCAGCTCCCACAGGTTTCCCGAGCTCCGAGTGGGAAAACATCATCCGCGGAAACGCAGTCGACCTCGACAAGGTGTTCTCGTCACTGCAGCTCGTCGCGCCTACTAAAGAGAAGCTTGGACGCGTGGGATCGACTACGATCAGCCTCGGCGACACGGAACCTGCTCGACGAATTCAAACTAGCGGTGACTGGTTCGCCGCATGGCGAGAGGCCGCCAAAGCGACCGCGTTTGTTTTCCCACACCGAAGAGACGAGCTCTGGGACTACGCAGACCACATCAACCGGGAATTCTCCGCCAAGGTGCCCTCTTCCCATCGAAAAATCATTCTCTACGACGCCGCCGTGCGCAACGCCGTGGGAGGGGGGCAAAGCTTACTCCTCACCGACTACACCAAGTTCAATCACATATATTCCGCCATCATCCCCGCCGACGGAGTTGGGGCCGAAGGCCCAGGGCGATCAAGCGGATCAAACGCTCGAGCCGGATCACGCAACCGCCAATCTGACATCTGCCGACGCTTCAATTCCGAGTCTTCGAACTGCCCAGACGGAAACACTTGCAAGTACAAGCATATCTGCAAGCGATGCAAGAAAGCCGGGCATGGACAGCACGACTGCGAAGGCAGAAAGGAAGGTGAAGGAAAGACTGGCTCGAGGGCTTAAGCCCAAGTTCCTTCGACACAACCTATGGACCGCGGACGACCTCCCTTCAGCCAGGACTGTGGCTGACTGGACGGAGACCGCGGCTCCCCTCCCCTCCCCTCCACAATCTGAACTAGATGACCCTACCGTACGGAAAACCATAGCAGAGAACCCCCATCTATTTAAAATTGTTACTCCAATAAATGTCGACCGTTTTGAACAGCTTTTACAAGATCACCCCAACCCCGCCTTCGTGTCTTCTGTATGCCGTGGCCTCCGTGAGGGATTCTGGCCTTGGGCCGATACTCACAAAGAAGGTTATCCGGTTACACATGACGCATCTTTACCGCCTCCTAAAGACCCGCGCGAAGCTGCCTTCTTGGAGGATCAGCGCCAAGAAGAAATTCGCAAGGGACGTTTTTCGCCGTCTTTTGGACCAGACCTCCTCCCCGGTATGTACAGTATGCCAATTCATGCTGTACCCAAGCCAAATTCGTCGGAATTGCGCATGGTAACAGACCAGAGTGCGGGTGAATTTTCCTTGAACTCGATGATTCCTCGACAGGACATTTCAGGATATCCGCTCGATAACATGACGCAATTGGGCGCCACGCTTCTCCATATTCGGAAAACGGAAGGCGATGGGCGCTTAATTCTTTTCAAATCCGACGTCGCCGAAGCGTATCGTCTGATGCCAATGCATCCACATTGGCAGATCAAGCAGGTCAATACTGTCAACGGTTCTCGTAATGTCGACAGGAATAACGCATTCGGTGGTCGCGCTTCTGGGTGTATTTGGATAGCCTTTAATGGTCTTGTTACGTGGATCGCTATTCACGTCAAAGGCATTATATGGCTTTGCGTATATTCTGACGACTCTTTTGCTCCTGAGTGGAGTGATCGAATTACTTGGGATCCTGTCCTACAGAAGGAAATGCCGACCAGTCAAGTCCAGTTGCTCGAGCTCTGGCGCGAGCTAGGCATCCCCTACAAGGAAAAGAAGCAAGTCTCCGGAACCCCTTTGACCATTATCGGCATCGAAGTCGACCCCAACGCCATGTCTTTGACACTTCCCCAGAAAGCCCGCGATGATCTTCTTGCAGAAATTTCCGATTTTTGCCTTCTTCCTCCCGGATCCCGCGGTGTCAAGCACTCGCTCCGCCGTTGGCAACGCTTGGCTGGATGGCTAAATTGGTCTTTCAACGTATTCCCACTCCTTCGCCCTTGCCTCAATAACCTGTATCCCAAAATTGCTGGCAAGGACGCACCTAACCAAACTATTTGGACTAATATCGCTGTCCGTCAAGACTTACAATGGGCTGCGAACCACATTCGCACATCCGACGGTGTCCTCCTACTGTCATCTTTAGAATGGGGGCTTGAGGAGGCAGACGTCCTCCTTCTTTGCGATGCTTGTCTCGATGGGATGGGTTTCTGGAACCCCGCTCTCAACCAGGGTTTCTACGCGCCCGTTCCCGCGGACGTCAACGATGAGTCTATCTCTTTTTACGAAGCTCTCTGTGTTTTATCCGCCTTAGCACATGCAGTTGCATCGTACCCCAACCCATGTCGCGTTGCTATCCTTACCGACAACACCAACACCGTCGACATGTTCGCCTCCCTTAGAGCGAAGCCAGCCTACAACGAAATCCTCAAGCATTCCGTCGACCTTCGTCTTTCCTCTCGTCACCAACTACGTGTCCTTCACATTCCCGGCACCGAGAACGCGGTGGCAGACGCCATCTCCCGTCGACATTTCGCACAAGCGCTCGCTGTTCAACCCACTTTAACCTTCAATTTCTTTGAACCCCCTCGAGTGACGCTGGGGGCAACGAAGAAATGATCTCCTCAGGCGTCAAGTCCAGGCAGCCAAAACGTAAGCCCTGGACGCGCGAGCGCTTGCTCCGCGAACGCGCAATCGCTCTAGGACAAGCCATCGACACCTCAACCTGGAAAAACTATGGGTCGGCGCTTAACTCTTACCTTGAGTTCGTCCGCCTCCACGATTTTCCAGTTGAACCAACTGCAGACACGCTATCCTTCTATGCAGTTTGGCAGTCTGCACATACGAAACCCAAATCCGCGAATTCCTATCTTTCTGGCATCTGCCAGCAGCTCGAACCATATTTCCCCGATGTCCGCAAAAACCGCAATTCCCCACTAGTCCATCGCACCATGCAAGGATGTAAACGCCTTCGAGGAACCCCAACCATACGAAAACGCGCCCTCACGCTGACGGATCTGGAAAAAGTTGTCGAACGATATGCATCCTCCACAAACTACGACGACAAGTTATTCGTAGCTATGATCCTAACGGGCTTCTTCGCGCTTTGTAGACTGGGCGAATTAACATACCCAGATGATGTTTCCATCAGGGACCCCAGAAAAATCGTTAAGCGCGCGTCTGTACAGATGACGGAGGACAACTTCCAGTTCTTTCTGCCAGGGCACAAGGCGGACAGATTCTTCGAAGGCAACATCGTCATCGTCCCCGCGAATACATCCCGTGCTGACCCTTTCAGTGCCTTCAGCACCTATCTCGCCGAGCGAGATCGCGCCTTCCCCTACAGCTCACCCTTATGGTTAACATCAACTGGAAGAGTCCCTACCCGGTCTTTCTTCATAAGAAGGCTCAGGGCACTGTTCGAGAACGACGTCGGCGGGCACTCCATGCGCGCAGGTGGCGCGACCCTCATGGCCTTAAATGGATGCGCGCCCTCGCTCATCCAGGCCGCGGGGCGATGGGACTCTGAAGCTTTTCAAGTATACATTCGCAAGAACCCTGTTCTCTTGCAAGCTTTTCTATTCGCACGCGAGCGTCGACAGGAAACGTATGTTCATACTCCTTGATGCTCTTCCTCACATCAACCCTTTCCGGGTCTCATCTTTCGTTATCGCCCTTTCAACGCTTTATATTTTTCTCTTCATCATCACTTCATTCAAATTTCTAAGTTTAAAAAAAAAAAAAAAAAACCTTTCATTTTATACACTTTTTTCTTCGTTTTTCTTAGTAGGGCTTTTATAGCCTTCCCGCGCATCAAGAATATATACGCGAGGTGTCTGGCTTGGAGCCGACACCTTGCCTTTCACGCCTAAACATACGTTTACCCTGCGTTTCACCTGTCACGTATCCCGTGCTCATCTCACTCTCGAGCACCCCGTCACTTCGCCTCTGCAAACCGAAGAGTCAAGGAATAATTGGTCGGGTTTAAATAAAATATTTACTCTAGTCCAATTATACCGACCCAGACTCGTAGTCACATGCGAAACACCTCACACTGGTTCTGAACTGTGTGAAAGAATTTTCTTTGTGCTGGTCAGCCGCACTTAGACACTGATGGCCACGCAGAGCTGGTCCGCCGCTCAACGCGAGTCTGCCTCAAAGCCACACTTGAACACTGACGGCCACGCAGAGCTGGTCCGCCGCTCAATGCGAGTCTGCCTCAGCAAGTGGATTAACTTTCGCCCGATATGTGACTCATGCAACACCAAAGAAAATTTAAGGAGACCTTCGCCCAGGCAAGGTTTGTCTCTTACTTTCATCATCCAAACCTTCCTTCGCTCTTTGCAGAGGCTCGCTCGACACTTGTCATTTCTTCAACTACCCTCCCACCACAACCCAATTTTTCCTCAGGGATTTCATTTATTTCAACACCCTTTCTCTTTTATTTCATGCCGTAGTACACAACTATCTGTATTTACTGTAGCCTTCCCGCGCATCAAGAATATATACGCGAGGTGTCTGGCTTGGAGCCGACACCTTGCCTTTCACGCCTAAACATACGTTTACCCTGCGTTTCACCTGTCACGTATCCCGTGCTCATCTCACTCTCGAGCACCCCGTCACTTCGCCTCTGCAAACCGAAGAGTCAAGGAATAATTGGACGACGAACCAAGGTTATGGCATCACGTGCGTCTCGACCATCGCGCGCGTCGCGCCATGGCGCATGGCGCACCACAAGCGCACGGCCGCTTCCAAGGTTGTTCCTCCTGGTGCGCCTGCAACTCCAATACATATGACGATCCAGATGACGACGGTCCGCCTTGATGGGTCTTGCTGGATAGACACTGCGCAGGGTGTCATGATAGAGGCGTGGTGAGGAGCGGTGGGGCTCAAGTATGCCTGCCCTAAATGAGGAGAACAAAATTGCAAATGATTTTTGAAACGGGCATCCCCTCTTGGTTTTTTCCTCGTCAATACGTTCGCGCTATGACTGACGATCCGTCCAGGAGGCCCTCGCAGGAGATGAATTAATGGTGCAAGGCATAGACTACACCTCCGTATCCCCCATTGGCAGCTATCCACTGTCGTTTGGGTTCGTTTGAGTGGTGCACATTCTCGTCAGAAGTTGATGGGTAGTTGTTAGGACTGTCTGTTTTTACACATCCAATACATTTTTTGTGCTCTGGACGGTTTCTGTTACGAACATGAGAAAGAATAGTTACGTATGTGCGAGGTTGTGGTGAAATGTCGTGACTTCAGTCTCGACCACTTTCCAACTCGGGATTCCACCTGCGCTTGCGTGTATCTTTCTTTTCAACTTCCAGCATCCTCTTTCCTCGTCGTTAGCAGGCATGCCGTACAAGCTCTCCGCGACCCTGAAAGCCCACACCTCAGATGTCCGCCATCCTTGTCGATCAAGTCCAATCTTATCACTAACAGTTTCCAGGTTCGGGCGCTGAGCACACCTACTGACCAGCTTATCCTTTCTGCATCTCGTGATTCTACTGCGATCTCATGGCAAAGATCGTCTGAAGACGCCCAATTCAAAGCAGAGGTTGTCCTCCGAGCTGGATCTCGCTATGTCAATGCAGTTGCGTACATCTCTCCGAATCCAGATGCCCCTAAAGGTATGCGATTCGTTTACGTCTTCCGTACCAGGCGAGTTGCTGAGACACGTCAAAGGTTACGTCGTTACCGGAGGTCAGGATTCAGTGATCAACATATTCAATCTTGCTACACCGAAAGATGATCCCGATTTCTGTCTCCTCGGGCATCTCGACAACGTTTGCACTTTGGATGTGACTCCGGGTGGCACGATCATATCTGGTTCATGGGACAAGTGAGTGCCCATTTGGACTATGAAGCAGTTCTTTCAACACATTATCCGACAACGTATTCTTTTTAGAACCGCCAGAGTATGGAAGAACTTTACTCAAGCATACGAGTTGAAAGGACATCAGCAATCAGTATGGGCTGTATTAGGAATTGACGAGGATCAGTATCTAACCGGTGAGCAAATCTCTTTCTTATCTGTCTATCTTCTATCTATTGACGGAATGCAATCCTACGACAGCTTCTGCCGACAAGACGATCAAACTATGGCAACAACACAAACTTATGCAGACTTTCACAGGTCATCAAGATGCAGTTCGTGGACTGGCTCTACTCCCAGATATTGGTTTTGCATCATGCTCCAACGACAGGTACGTTGACCGGTCATTCTTCTGCTCATTAATATAACGATAATATAGCGAAATTCGTGTATGGACCTTTGGTGGCGACACCATTTACACGTTATCGGGGCATACTTCCTTCGTCTACAGCCTGTCAGTCTTACCAAGCGGCGACATTGTTTCAGCAGGGGAGGATCGAACAGTACGGGTATGGAAGGGTGCGTGTTTCATTCAAATGTTTTGGAATTAACGACAATAGACCGACGAGATAAAGTTTAGATGGAGAATGTTCCCAAACCATCGTTCATCCTGCCATTTCGGTGTGGGCTGTATCCACGATGCCCAATGGCGACATCGTTAGTGGATGCAGTGATGGTGTCGTGAGGGTATTTAGCGAGGCGGAGGGACGATGGGCCACCGCAGAAGAATTGAAGAACTACGATGCGCAGGTTGCGAGCCAAGCTCTGCCATCTCAGCAGGTGGGAGATGTGAAGAAGAGCGACCTTCCTGGTCCAGAAGCTTTGAATGTCCCAGGTATGACTTTCGCAAACTACATTGTATTGATTATCTGAAATTCGCTCATTCAAAGGCAAAAAATCGGGTGAAGTGAAGATGATCAAAAATGGAGAGCTTGTAGAGGCACACCAAGTATGTGATAAGTAAATATCCTGACATTCTTGGCTAAGCTTCTTCTTAGTGGGACAGTGCCAACTCCACATGGCAAAAGATCGGCGACGTGGTGGATGCAGTTGGCTCAGGTCGCAAACAACTCTACGAAGGAAAAGAATACGACTACGTATTCGACGTCGATATCCAGGACGGTGTCCCACCTCTCAAGCTGCCATACAATGTTGCAGGTCTCTCTCATTGTGCCTTCTTCCTTCTGCGTTGATATCTAAGATGTTTCTTCGGTTTAGAAAATCCATACAACGCGGCGCAAACATTCCTGCACAGGAACGAACTTCCGTTGACGTATCTCGACCAAGTGGTCAATTTCATCGAGAAAAGCACAGCTGGTGTCAATATCGGAACAGGCGGAGAAGAATATGTGGATCCTTTCACAGGCGCCTCAAGGTATCGGGCAGCCCCTTCAACTGCACCCGCAGCTGGGGGTTCGCAATATGTTGATCCCTTCACGGGAAGTTCTCGATATGTCGCGTCGCCACAGAGTGGTACGCCTGGGACTCAGTCGCAGTCGTACGCAGATCCTTTCACAGGTGCTTCGCGATACTCTGGTACTCCTTCCGCTACTCCCTCGGCGCCGTCGGCTGCTAAGATACTTCCTGTGGTATGTACTCCCTCTCCAGCGACAACGTATACATTGTAATGTAACTCTTATCATTTTCTAGTCAAAACTTGTCACATTCAAGCAAGCGAATGTCATGCGATGCAGGGAAAGCTATTCCAGTTCGATGATGCTCTGCGTCATGAAATTGTGCGTGTCATTGTATTTGCAGTTGTTGAGGGTATTAACTTACATCCATCAGTCTACATCCTCACTTGCTATGTATCCCGACGAAATCAAATACCTGGAGGAGGCATTCCGTATCTCAATCTGATCACATCGACACCTCCATCTAATCCTCCCGAGACCTGAAGCATGCACATGTGGACGCAATTATTTCAGTACTCGAACGCTGGCCGCCGTCGCAGAGGTTTCCAGGTACTGTATTGGATGATTGGTCCCTTCGTCGCGCAACTAAACTTAACTATGACCAGTTATCGATCTCAGTCGTTTGCTGATCGGCTTTGCTCCCGAGGCGTTCAGCGATGCAGGTGCGCTTGACCGATTCTCCGACGCTTTGTTCAACGCATCGGAGTGGAGCGCTTCTTGGGCTGCCCCGATCCCAAAAACGCGAGAGACGAACATCCTGCTTTTGTTGAGAACGCTGGCGAATGCGTTCCAGGATGAGAATCAAACAGATGCAGCATGGTTGAGCAGGGTAAGTTGTCTGTCCTATGTATTTCCATTTAAAGCTCATCGAATTATAACTATTTTGTGCAGATTCTGGAGACACTCGCGCAGGCGCCATATGGTGTTCTGAGCAAGACGCAGCGCGTCGCAGTAGCTACCATTTTGTTCAAGTACGCTCCTTCCTTGGTCTAGTTCTCAGATCGGGTATTGATGATGAACTTATGAATAGCGTGTCCTGTCAAGGCCTGCGATTCCCACTGGAACGCTCGCTACGTGACCAAACGGTGTCCTTGATCACCAAGGTGCGGCTTCCTGATTGAATCTCTATGTATCAAACATCTGATATAATACGATCGATGTAGATCCTTGAGTCAGAGACTGAGGATGCGGAAGCCGTTTACCGGGCACTCGTCGCCTTGGGCAATATTGTACGTTGCCTCGTATTTTAGCTTCTCTGCGAAGTCGCATTCATCATATGTACAGGCACACGCATCCAAAAACACGCAATCGCTCTCGGCCCCGCAGAAGGGCGAAATCAACCAGTGTCTGCGATCATTGCCCACAACATTCCCAGACCCGCGGGTGAAAAACGTCTGCGCTGAGATTAGTGCACTGATCTAGAGTAGTAAGTAGCATGGGATGCGGGTTGTGATGGCAATGGACATTGTAGGATCTGGAGCGATATCGGACTGGTATGTACTACCATTAAGCCCGAAAAAGACATAGAAAACACGACAGCGAGGCTTTCGGGGTAGATATTAGTTAAGGGTATATGGTACTTTTGTTATTCTGATTTTCCGGCAGGGTTGGGACATGAAAATTGGTACGAGATGTATTGTTAGTGATACAAATGGACATTATGATTTTATTCCTTGGTTGATGGCTCGGACGGCTTAGCTGGCCTTCTATGTATATCACTCATTCAGGAATTCGATCCTTGAGAATGAGTGAAATTGACATTTATACGATATACATATTTAACATGTCCCTCACTGTACCTAGTATATTTCTTCCCCCATTGCGAGGACAGTAAGATCGAAATGGATACTGGGCTCGTTCGCCAGTGCGTCGAAGGCGACCTTTGCCATGCGCGAAAGTTGACTGGCGAGGGCTTCGGCGTGCCCCGGACGGTACGCAATAACCTGAAATTGGAGAATGACTTCACGGAGAACAGGAAATTTTGCAATGGTAAGCAGCTTGGCAAGTGTGTTGAAAACTTCTGCTTCCAAGTCATGTGAATCATCGAGTATTAACAAAGTCAAGGCAAGGTCGAAGCTTTGCAACGGGGAATTTGCAGATGACAGCGTTGTTAGTTCGTTGCAAGCTGCCAGTGCAAAGCTTGGATTTCCGGAAACAGTGAAGTCCAGTTTGAGGCATTCTAAGGTCTCGAGCGAGGATGGATGAATATGGTCGAAAATATTGACCGGGACCGCGTCGTATGACTGGGATACTGTAAAGGGACAGTGATAAAACGAGTTGGTCAAAATCCAACCCCAAAAATGTTTTAACCTACCTTGCAAGGTGAGCTTCCGTAGCCCTGTTAAGATACCTACAAACATCTTCATAATTGCAACTTGCGCGGGTTCGCCATATTCGAGAACAAGTGACAAGCTTTCGAGAGCCGCAAAGTCCATGACTGGTAGACCATCCTGAGGCCATTTCGCTGTGAGCAAGAATCTCGCAGCACGTAAAGAGCGTTCAAGATCAACGTAGAAGGAGCGCAATTGTAGTGGTGGGACGTTTGGTCGAACAGTGATCGTTGATTCCGGTTGACCTTCAAATTGATAATAAAGTTGATGTGACTGTGCAGATGACAACTGTAAATTCTTGAGCGAGGTGGAGCCAGTCAGAATCCATGGAATAGGAAAATCCGTGATACCATCCAGTCGAAGGTCGGTTAGAGATGGTGAAGAGATAAGCCGTTCAAGTGATATCTTCAGAGGTTCTGCAATTGTGTACCAGTCAATAGGGATGCCGGCACTGCCAGTGTTGAGAGAAAGAGTGTCCACGTTTTGAAGTTGGTTTAAAATGATGGGGAGGTTGGGATTATTCCACTCGACCGCTGGCTCATATGCGATGACCAGTTCCTTGATATATGTGGCAAGTCTTGGATTCATTGCCATTAGATCCTTGATCTGATCTACGGGTAGGGAAGGACGGGGACGACTGTTCTTGTCCGTGATTTTGATCTTTGCGAACATATATTTTGCGCATATCAGCCGGAAGGCTCTGCAAACCATTGAGCATGACTTCAGTGCATCGAAGTTATATACTGGATGATCAAGCATTTCCACTATGCAGGGAAATATATCCAGAGGGAGATGGGGAGAAGGGCCCATTTCGAAGTTCGCAATGAGAGGCGAAGAGTGGGAGTGTAATACATTATAATTATCTGATGTTGTAAGTATGTACATGGCCTGAATACCACGTGTATAGAGCGGTGTCAATCATTGCGATTAAATATTGTCAAGGGACTCAACAAGGTTTTCAACAGTTTTGAATCTCTGCTAAACAACTTGGCCTGAAGTATGGTTGGATTAAAAACAACATATTACTGTTTCTTTGTATCGTCTTGCCTATGTAACATGTGTGCCTACAATACTACTACAGGGTCCGTATATAAAGACCCATGGACCGCTAAGGTTAATTCAATACGGGGCTCGTTGGCAAACATACTAAAGTGTCTCGCAATATCTCTGAAAGTCGCTTGGCCAAATATCAGCTTCTGTGGGAAAAACTTCACAGATAAAAATTTTAAGAGAAATGTTACGCAGGGTAAGAAAGTTTGAAAAAAAGTAATTTTGTTCCAAACCTGTGGATTCATGAAATACTCATGCTCGTCCAAGAGATCAATATTTAAGTCCAGGGTTTTCAAAAGCAACCGGCTGACACCAACTTCACCACTTCATCATGAGCTCCAAAATACGGATTACGAGCACCATAGCCCTAAAGTTCAGCTTGAGATGTTCCAAAGTCTGACGGAATGTGGATGTATATAGTTGGCAAATTCAAACCTGATGCGGCGATCTCATCCACTGATATATAAGAACATTAATAGATTAGTCACAAACCACCCTATGCTCTAAGTTACTGACCTTCCAAGTGGAGGTTCCGTAGTGTGGTAGAAGCATACAGACACATCTGCATCGTCTCGCTTTCTGTGATGTTTGATTCAATGGCCGTGATTTTCAGATTTTCGAGCGCCGTGAAGTCAACAACTGGCAGACCATCAGGCCGTTTCGAAGTGAGAAGCGATCTCCCAATGTTATCAGAAGCTTTGAAAGCAGCCGTAAAAGAGCGCAAAACTGGTGGGTTTGGTCCAAAAGCAATATTTTGCGTTGAGTCTGTAGGGTTCTCGATATATGACACACTCAAATTTTTGAGCGAGGTAGAGGATGCCAAAAACCAGGGAATAGGAAAATCGTCGAGATAGAAAAGTTCCAGATTGATGAGAGATGGCGTACGGATCAACTGCTCAAAGGCCATCCACAGGGATTCCGGAATTGGGGGTCTGCTGTGCGTCGTGCCGATGTATCGACGGCGGGCACTGCCACTTATCACCAGAGTGTGGAAGTTTCGAATTTGATTCAAAATAATCGGGAAATTTGGGTTGTGAGTTCGGTCGGCTCAATGTAGACTTCCAGTGCTTTATGTACCGGGAAAGGGTTGGATTTTTGTCCATCAAGTCTTTGACCTGATCAACGGGCTGAGAAGGGCGCTCACGATAGCTTCCTTGTCTGCAATTCTGATCTTCGCCAACATAAATCTTAAACACAATGGTCGGAGTGCTTTGCAAACCATTGAGCAATCTTCAACGTGTCGAAGAAGTCGCCGAGACAGGCAAGCATATCCATTACGCAGTACAAGACATCAAGGGGTAGATCGCATAAATTTGGCATTGGAGCGGCTGAGTGAGTGCGTGGAAAGCTACAAGGATTGTTTTGCTGGTGGATAGTCAATGCGACAGTAACTTTAAGTAAGTCTGAGCCAACTCCGTCGTCTGTGGGCGTCACGGCCACGTGACATAAGTAACTCACCGGCCACACGCGTCCAGCGAGGCGTTGCCAACTTGAACTTGAATAATTATAATATGAAAGGTCGACCCACGGCCTCGACACCTTGCTACGCTTCCCCTTGATATAATCAAATTAGTACCTGGAGAAGGCATTTGCATATGTCAATCTGATCACATCGACACCTCCCCGAAACCCTGAAGCATGCACATGTGGACGCAATTATTTCAGTACTCGAAGTCTCGAACCCTGGCCGCTGTCGCAGAGGTTTCCATAAGTATCGGATGATTGGTCGCGTAACTAATTTAAGTTGTATGTATGTATTTCCATCCAAAGCTCATCGAATTATATCAGTCACTATCGTCCTCGAAAAAATGTAGTTGACAATCATACAACATATATCTGTTATCGACATGTCCCTCACTGTGTCTATATTTCTTTTCCCATTGCGAGGACAATAAGACGGAATTGGATATCGGGGTCGTTCGCAAGTGCATGAAAAGTGACCTTTGCCATGCTGGAAAGTTGGCTGGCTAGGGGCTCAGCAAGCTCTGGGTTATGCGCAAAAACCTGGAGTCGGAGAACGACTGACGGAGAGCAGGAAATTTTCGATGGTAAGCAGCTTGGTAAGTCCGTTCAAAACCTCTGCCTCCAAGACATGTGGAGAATCGAATATGAAGAGGTTCAAGGCGAGTTCGAAGCTCTGCAACGGGGACTTCGCAGCTGCTAGTGTTGTGAGTTCGTCGCAAGCTGCAAAACTTGGATTTCCGTTCACAGCGAAGGCAAGTGTGAGGTGTTGTAAGGTCTCGAGCGATGATGGATAAGATAGTCGAAAAAATTGACCGGGATCACGTTTTGTACCCTTAAAACTTGTAGACGGACAGTCAATAAAACGAAGTGAGTTAAAATCCAACCCTAAGTATATATTTACGTACCTCGTATGAAGAGCGTCGTAACCCCGTTGAAATATCCAGATACATCTTCAGCACTTCAACTTGCGCTGGGTCGTCATATTCCAGAAAAAATGACAAGCTTTCGAGAGCCACAAAGCTAATGACTGTAGACCGTCCTGGGCCATTTCGACGTGAGCAATAATCTCCCAGCTGTAAAGAGGTTGCAAGATTAAAGGCGAAGGAGCGCAATTGTGGTGGTGGGGCGTTTGGTCGAATGATCGTTGATTCCGATTGACTTTGATAAGGTTTTACAGATGACAGCTGTAAATTCTTGAGCGAGGTGGAGCCAGCCAGAATCCAGGGAATAGGAAAATCCGTGATACCATCCAGTCGAAGGTCAGTCAGAGGTGATGAAGAGATAAGCCGTTCCAGTGATATCTTCAGAGGTTCTGCAATTGTCTGCCAGTCAATAGGAATGCCGGCACTGCTAGTGTTGAGAGAAAGAGTGTCCACGTTTTGAAGTTGGTTTAAAATGACGGGGAGGTTGGGATTTTCCCACTCGACCGCCGGCTCATATACGATGACCAGTTCCTTTATATATGTGGCAAGTCTTGGATTCATTGCCATTAGATCCTTGATCTGATCTATGGGTAGGGAAGGACGGGGATGACTATTCTGGTCCGTGATTATGATCTTTGCGAACATATATTTTGCGCATATCGGCCGGAGGGCTTTGCAAACCATTGAGCATGACTTCAGTGCATCGAAGTTATACACTGGACGATCAAGCGTTTCCACTATGCAGTGAAATATATCCAGAGGGAGATGGAGAGAAGGGTCCATTTCGAAGGTCGCAAGAGATGAAGGGTGACGGTGAGAGTCCGAGTCGATGTGACAAGTTCAAGAACGTTGGGCAATAATTAAACATGGTGTGAATAACACGTGTACAGAGCGTGCCAACGCCGCGATTGACATTGGCATTCACCACATTCACGATGGTTTGGAATTCTTTCTCCTGTAAAGGGAGTCTCTTTATTTGTCTTGCCTATGTAACATGTATGCGTACAATGCTACTACGGGCCCCATGTTATAGTGGGATCCCTTTGGACAGAGAAGCGAAATTCAAAACGGGGATTGTTGGCAAGCGTACTGTAGGTAGGTCGCAATATCTCGGAAAGTCGCTTGGCTAAGATATCAGCTTCTGTGGGCATAGCCTCACAAATATAAATTACAAGAGAAATGTTACGAAGGGTAGTAAAGCTTGGAAGGATATCAAGATTGTTCCAAACCTGTGGATTCATAAAATATTCATGGCAATCGAAGAGCCCAATCTCTAGGTCGAGGCTTTGCAATGGGCAGCCGGTTGACATCAACTTAGCCAGTTCATCGGGAGCTCCATAATATGGATCACACTGATCCGCGGTGCCGAAGTCCAGCTTGATATGTTCCAAAGTCTTGAGGGAAAGTGGATGTATGTAGTTGGCAAATTCAACCCTGAACGTCGCGGATGTGTCATCTACTAATATGAGGAAAGCAGAAAGTCAGTTACGAGCCACCCTATATTCTGAGTCACTGACCTTGTAAGTGGAGGCTCCGTAGTTTGGTAGAAACATACAAGTACATTTTGTACATCTTTTCCTCGTTCTCTCCTGAAGTTATGGCATTGATTGCAAATTCTCAAGCGCCGTGAAGTCAACAACTGGAAGACCGTCAGGCCGTTTCGAAGAGAGAAATGATGTGACAATGCAAAAAGACTCGTCTAAAGCAATGGTAAAAGAGCGCAATACTGGTGGGTTTGGTCCGAAAACAATAGTTCGTGTGCAGTCTGCAGGGAACTTGGTATATAACAGGCTCAAGTCCTTGAGCGAGGTAGAGGCTGCCGAAAACCAGAGAATGGGAAAATCGTTCATATATTTAAGTTGCAGATCGATGAGGGATGGCATACGGATTAAATGTTCAAAGGAGATCCACATGGGCTCGGGGATTGGGGGTCGCTCCAAGGCATTGTGTGGACGGTGGGGACCACCATTTATCCGCAGAGTATTCAGATTTTGAAGTTGGTTTAAAATAAACGGAAAATTTGCGTTGTTGAATTCGGTTGGCTCAAGATAGACTTTCAGATTCTTTATGTACCGTGAAAGCGTTGGATTTCTTTCCATTAAGTCCTTGACCTGATCAATGGGAAGGGAAGGGCGCCGCATTTTCTTGTTTGCAATTCTGATCTTCGCGAACATGAACCTTAAACACAGTGGTCGGAGTTCTTTGCAAGCCATTGAGCACATCTTCAGCGTGTCGAAGTCGTCGAGACAGGCAAGCACATCCGTTATGCAGTAAAAGATATCGAGAGGTAGACCAGGAGTTGAAGGGTTCATTTTCAATGGTTTTGGTAATTGAGCAGCAGAGTGAGTCTGTTTGGAATCTGGTGGGAATCGTGGGTGGGATAGGTTTGGAATGCGAATTGAGTGCGAAGGTGGATTATGGACACCGTGACGCGTGACGACGTGACCCGAGTTGTGGGTAACAGTGGCGCTCATCCAACTTTGAACTTGCCTCTAACCCAACGTTGAACGCTGAAACCCACTGGCATCAATCTTCTTTCTCTTATGCCTTCTCTTCAACTTATATAACACTTTCCATTTCGCCCAAGCTTTCTTCTCTCATGCCATGCTGCCAACAGGACTCCCAGCAAACTCCCAGTCGTGATTTCTATCAAGGTACCAGTCCAAGTGGCGCTTTACCAAGGTCACTGGCGCCGCCCACTCCTTTCTCAGCACGACATTTCCGCTATTTTTTTTTTTGTTCAACTCTGCGATGCTGATGCACCTGGACGACACAAACTTCGGTGTCACAGCCCCCATTTGTCAGTGTCCACCTTCAAGTTGTGTCTTTTTTATTCTCTACACTCTATGGCTATCCTTGGGTACTCAGAAAATCAGCCTGATACTGTGCTCTTCGCTCTCTTGCGCATGTTTCGACGCGCTTTTGGTCTCAAACGCTCAGATGCTTACTATGTTTTGCATTTCACCTTTCGAAAGTACCAAAAAAAAATCTGCTGCATGAACCGTTTGTGTCTCACCCTAAATTTACAAAGTATAATCTGCGTCCCTACCGCTCGATAACTTGTCTACTCTCTGCTATTCCACCGTCATATCCTGTACGCTCTGGGGAAATCCGCTGGACCTATCCTCTGTGGGTCTCCCGTTAATGAAACTCGGCGCGATGTCCGTAGCGTCATGCTCGAACGGATACCCGTCGAACGCCGAGATGGTTCTTGAAGGTGGCACTTCCGGAAACTGGATTTCAGATGAGCTACTCGATATCCTTGAGAATGCGAATCCCGCGACTTGTAGAATTCCTTTCATAAGGTGTGTTCAGCGCTATCAGGCGCTTTCCTCTCGACGGAGAAAATGCAGCTCTTGAAGTTTCGGCTTGATTCGATGCCGCCAAATAAAACTCGGGAGCACGACAAAGGAGCGTGCGGAGCGTCTAAATTGGTGTTTCGGGAGAAGTCCCTGAACTCTTTAGGCTCGAGGAACCGATTGTCGATGCTGCTGGAGTATGTTTTCTCCGAAAGAGGTTTGCGAAACGACTTGAAAATTTGATCTCCGGATATAGAGCACATAGATTACGAAGCAGAGGTTATGAAGAAGAGGCATCCCAAGATGATGGATGCCAATGGAAGTGATGGCTTCATTTCAAAGGTGTGGGACTCGGACTAGGTGAGCCATCCTGCGCACTTGAATTTGATGGAGAATCAGAACCAGTTGACGAAGATAAAGGTGTTGGCGTAGAGAACGATGATGTTGCAGATCTGGCGGAGGTTGACGATTGAGTAGTGGTGGTAGATATACCAGTGCTGGAACTGGAGCCTGAGGACGACAAAACGATGGTAGCCGTTTGAACTGCTGTGGATATCTGTGTAACAGTGACTTGTCGAGTGATCACTTTCAATGGGAGACTTGGAGGAATTGAATCCTTCGGGGATTCGAACCGGAACCAGAACCGCTGCTGTCCTTTCCGTTTCCGAGGGCGTCATTATTGTTGTTGTTGTTGCTGTTGTCACTGTTGTGGCTATCATCACCCCCACCACTTTGAGTTGTTGGCAATCCAGCACAGGGGCCATATGTTATACGATCAACGAGTAAAACCCAAAAAGCGAGCCGATTTTCGAAACCGGAATAGGATTCTGGTGGCATAGGTCAATAGCTATTTTCCCAGTATCGAGGAAATGAGCTCACGAAAAATAAAATACCGATAAAAAGGCGGTAGGGAAATATCGAATAAGAGGGGAAGAAGTTGCTAGTCCTGTAGCACCGATTCAAGATTGGTATCGATCCTGCTCAATATATATGCTTGCTTGAGATAATCCAGTAGCTTTTAGTCTCCTCAGAAACCGCTGGCAGGATGGACCATGTTCGCAGCATAACGATTCCGATCCTCCATGGTATGTGTAACGATAGCTGAGCGGCATGTTATTGCCATATCAACGCCGTGTCAGGATGGGTGGGTCTACAGCCTCGATGATAAGCATCATAGAGGTTCCGGTTCCCTCAACCCACAACCTAAACTGATTGAGCAACGTCAAGTATTAAAGTCAGAAGAAATCAATCAGAAACATAAAATAAAGCTTAATCGACAAGGCAGATGAGTCGAGACTCAGAGTAGGTAAGCATGAATCGTTTTTTGAGTCTTCAAGAGCCATGGGCAGTTGTGTGAATTGGTATCCATTCAGAAGATCTTGGAAGTTCGCAGAAGATGTCAAAGGCTTGAGAAACTTCGACCTCGTCGCGCTTTGTTACTTTCGCTGCTACGGGCAAGCTACAGGGCTGACGGGGTTTAGAAAACTCTTCACACTCCAACGTCCCATTTCCAATGAAGCTTGCTTCCTTTGCCAAATGAAGAGTTTGAAGCTCATCGACGCATTCTGCATACGATTACTAGTATATGTATAACTCCGAGTGATCCGAATTCGAAGTACAATAACAAAAAGTAATATGATTCACAACATGCCTACTGGGACTTGACTGGGATTTACAATCGAAAGTCCGAGATACAGTATAGTGCTAATAATATCATCTGTTTGTGCGTCGGGACCATTGAATACTTCGGACTCATGCAAGTAGAATTGGATGGTGTAGCGTATTGCTTCTTACTGCACCGAGGATCCCATGACATGATTCCTTGCCAACAAACCTACGAAAAAGATTAATTAAAGTTTTCAAGAAATAGACCCCGCAAATCATTGTCCCATGATAGGTGGAGGAAGTATTACGGGAGTATTAGAAACATATTGAAAGCGATATAGATTAATGAAAGGCATACGTCAGGGCTAAATGGGCGCTTAAGCTAGCGTGGCGCCGAGGTCTATTTGATATTCTATGTGCCAGGCAGCCTTTAATTTACCTACTTAAGTGGTTGGTAAAGATCAGTTGATTGGGTATCAGGCCATATATCAGGGATGATATTTCGAATGATGAGGTTGGTCTGAGGGTTAATTACTCTGCGCGTAGTTTACGCGGTGCAGTCTCACATCGCGAGTAATGTTGCGGACCTCTTGCCAAAGTTACGCATACGATTGAGGGGAGATTCCTAGGTAAGTAAATATATATTTGAACCTGGTAAATTGGACTAGAGTAGTATGCGACAATTCAGAATCGCCGTCATTCGTGAGATTATGAATACGATGGTAGAGACCGGCATGAAGTGAATAAAAAGATGCTGATGGATACAAAGTTGAGTGATGATGCAGGAGTAGATTTGAAAGCCGAAAGAATGATGTCTAAGATAACGGGAATCGAAAGAATGAATTAGCAACGCTGGTCCTAATATGATAGAAGGTCGAATATTTTGTGGGAGGGCATGTCCAAGGAAGAGAAGGGTATCGTTGATGCGTCTTCAATGCTCCAATTCCTTTGCTTTTGGCCCTTTTTTCCGTCGGAAGCTCTTTGGTACGGAAAACACATGACCGAGTGTTCCTCTGCGTGTGCGCAATGTTGTTGGTTCCGTCTGAGTGGCAAGGTTGCGACTGCTCTGTCGTCGTTCAGAAAGATTACTTTGCATTCTTCGCATAGCAACACCGTTCTCCTCTGTTGAGAAATCAAATCCGCGGTGTATCGAGCGCACTCCAGTTGACATATCCGTCCTACTTGCTGATCGGAAATCCATCGAAGGCCTTGACAGAGATGCAGCGCTTGCCATTCTGCTTTGGCTACGAGAACCTATCGAGACGGTTCGATGTCGCTTGAATGAGGTGAGATGTCCCCGCAGATTAGGGTCATGTGCCAGGTCTCTATGTGGGTCTGTTTTATAGAGATATCGCAGGATATCGATATCATCTGGGCTGAAATTAGCCTTGTAGGCCTTGTAAATGTATCGGGGCAAGAGTGCGAGTAAGATAGTGAGTGGAAGGCACAACCAAAAATAGGCCGATTCAAACAAGTAATGGTTGTTGCCCCAAATTGGGGTGACGAACCATGAGGGAGAGATAGCATCATAAACGGCCTGAAAACATAGGTCAGAAAATGTCGATCAAATTTGGTCTTGCTCAAAACTTACAGTGTATGCCCAAACAAGGATAGTGCCGATGAACACAGCAAAAAATACCCAACCTGTCCAAGCGCTAGTGTTGAGGCCATTGTAGAGATTTGCAGCAAATACAGCGGCGAAGACCATAGTCTAATCAATGGATAGTAGGTGAATGCGCAACTTATGACAGAAGAATGGCACATACGGTTGAGAATTCATATAATGCAACTTGCCATCCATCAGTGCGGGATGACGTAGTCACATAGGTGTATAAAATTAGGAAATAGATAATTGCAGACTATCATATTTCTTTAGTATTGAGGTAATGTTCAAAAAGACCAACATGACTCACTTGTGTGACGCCATCCACCATGTGAACAATAAATTGCCCCATTCCAAACCATTTTCCTTTTCTTCCGTACCAGTAGAGCTCCGGTACAGACATTAAAACATGGTCATCTTTGAACAGAGTGAGTGAAAATCAAAGAACAATAGATTCTGTAACTTACCCGCAAATCGATCGAATAAACCGATACCAATAACAGGGGCAATCGTCCAGAAAGAGTTCCAGAACAGAAGATAAGTATACTCGAATACGCTGTTGGGAAATATGGTCAGAAACAAGGTCATAGAACAAGATTCGTAACACACTAGTTTGAACTCCAAGCGCAATAAATTTGGAACCACCAAAGAACGCCAATGCACACAATATTCTTGTAGAAGAAGTTTAGAATCCTGGGGAAATGGGCGATATTCAGTAATGCTGACAGGGAATATGCACCGAGCACGAAATAAAAAATGATACTGACATAGTTCCATTACGCGCATAGGACCAATGTCCATGTACCAATAACAGTCGCTTGAGGAAGCGGAACTATATCGTGACACACAAAATACATCAGGTTTGGAGTATTGACGATTATGATACATATAATTCTCACCTGCGCAATGGCATAATCAGATGAATTGACGGCTTGCAGACCCTCCTCGCCAGAGATACCAACGCCAACATCCGCTGCCTACATGTCAACGGGAAAGCGTCAGAATGGACCTTTTGAATTTACAGGAATTCACGCACCTGAATCATACTAACATCGTTCGCACCATCTCCAATTGCCAGCGTCATTGCCCCAAGGCCATCCTTGACCAACTTGACAATCAAAGCCTTCTGTAATGGCGATACACGACAACATATCACGCCCTCGCAGACCATCGCAAGCTTCAGTAACAGGTCCTTGTGCTTTTCATCTTCCAGCGCATCTTCCAGCGCACTTCCATCGATGACGAGTACGAAGCCACCCGGACGGTCGCCGTTGTTCTCACCGACAATAGAAGAAAGACCGGTATCCATTCGGCGTAACGGCCCACCACCGCCGGCATTCGCTTCAGCGTCGGGGTTGGAGATGTTCTCCAGCGGTGAACGCGAGCGCTGGGCGTTGTGCATATCTATAGCTGAGTTATTCCCGCCGTCCAGAATGCCACTATCTGGGAAGAACTGCTGCGCGGCGTGCACGATTTGGTCATAGACTGCGCGCCCTGACCGATTTCCTCGAATAACGATGATATTAGAATCCGTGCCAATCAAATTCGTGCTATGGCCAATCGCTGATGTCGCAATGTCAGACATGTTCTGTGCGGAAGAGAAAGGCACCACGTACCAATAGCTGTCTCCAGTTTATCTCCAGTCGCAACCCAGATCTTGATGCCGGCCAGCTTGAGGTCGGCAATGGTTTCTGGGACGCCTTCCTGCAACTTATCCTCGATAGCCGTGGCACCGAGTAGCCTCAAATCGTGTTCAAGCTCGTCCGATATAGCTTCAATCTTCGCCTCTCGGTCGTCCATGGCGATAGTGGCTTCGTGATATCGCTCACTCCACGAGAGATAATCGTCCTCTAAAGGAATTATTTGATTTGCCTTCATCAGAAATAGTAAGGACGCACCAGAAATAACCTTATATGCCAGAGTCAGTGTCCTCAACCCTTCACTCGCAAATTCATCTAAATGCTTCTCCGTAATTTGTTTAGCTCCTCCTGAGACCCTTCCTTGAGTCTCTCGAAGATCACATTATCCGCGCCCTTGCTCAGCAGGAACAACCGCCCGTCGTCGGAGTCGAGCTTTCTCAGCACCACACTCATCCTCTTTCTCGCACTCGTGAACTCGAGAATATTCAGCAGCTCGTAGCGTTCGAGTGTTCTATCGTCGGCCGCGGCCAAGGACCTTGATGGCCTTGTGCAGAACCCGTCGCGCTATGTATACCGCTTCTTTGCGAACCAGATGCTGAGCCTAATCCAGACGGCCGTCCTTCCACTTCGTCCTCCGCGGCCGCTTCCACGACACCAGCGCCCTCGAAGGGTGTCTGCAGATACAACACCTCCCTCTCCCGTCCTCGGAACACGAAGCCCATATCCGCAGCAGCCTGCACCAGCGCCGCCTCGTCTGGGCTTTGTGCCTTGTATTCCACCTCGCCGGTGATAGGGTTGATATTGGTCAGCACGGTATGGCAGAGGCGAGCACGGTAAAGAATCCATTGAGATGGCGTGCATGCGCCGCGTCTGGCGAATCAGGGTCTGCGTGCACGGCGGCGACGAGATCGCGCGTGAGTTCGGCGTCGCGGAAACGGTGCAAGATCTTTGGTGGCTTGGTCACAGTACTGATGGGCTGGCGCAATGATGTCCGAGTTGGTGCTGGGTTGGGTCATGTCTGCGTTGGTTGTTTGCCTGCGACATCGCCACAGTCGACGAGCCCGAGGAGCGGAACTCTTTGAGAGGGTTCGGCATCCAAATGCTTGCTTTGACCATTATCAATGGCTGCGCTTGAAACATAGGCCGGCGGTGGGGTAGCTTTTAGCTCTTCCGAGGGCTTTTCGTCGAGTTCATCCAAAATATCTCCGTGATATATCTTTCCGCCAATAGAACATTTCTAAATATCATTTGGTTCTAGAGCGATATTAATGGACAGCATTCGAGAAAGAAAACTTAAGCTTACTTGTGTCAAAGTACCAGTCTTGTCAGAGAAAATATATTCTATCTGGCCCAGATCATCCGACAAATTCCAACTGCGTGCGAGGGTCACAGTACCGTTGTGTACCATCTCGTAATCGAAGTAAATGAACGCAGCCTGGCATGTTCGCACAAACTCGATAGAGATATATAGGAGATGGGCACGATATTTTGGAACTAGAGAGAGAACGGTCACAACAGATACACAAGACGGAGTCAAATAACGTACGTGATGAGCGCAAAGGCAAAGGTAACCAGTCCGTTGATCGAAGGATTGTCGCCGGAACGATTAGCCCAGAATAACCATGGGGCACCTCTTGGATAATCTCGATGTTCCAACACAGAATCAACCACGCCGCACGCGATAGCCATCAGTGCCAGGAGGATGAGGTTGACGAATCTTCAAATTCACCATGAACATCAGTCGTCGAAAGGCGTATTCAAACCACTCACACTTGGGGATTCATCTGCCGTTCGACTTTGCTCCTCTTACTCGGCGTCACACCTGAATTCATCACGATGCGCGTGTCGGCTCCGCTATACAGCACGACACCGATGACCCATCCTGTATTCCTCAGAACCGTGCCTCGAAGTAACATATTGGACATATCCACTGGAAACGTCTCCTTGCCAACTTTTACCGCCGCGTTGAGCTTATACATATTCACGTCGGGGCGATCACATTCCACTCTGAACGAGTTGTGCGGGGATGCACAGTCCGCCGCCGAGCGCAGATGTGTAAGCGCCGGCACCGCGTTACGCGATTTGAGATTCGTCTCGCCGTCCAGATTCTTCGTCTCAACAAACGCAACGTTCTCGTCCTCGAAGTGGAGCATATTAAATGTCTGCCGGCAACGCCTCATTGTCCATAATCTTGACGAAGTCGCCCACTGCTACGTCCTCCCATGCTTTTTCACCCAGTGTGGGCGGTCGAAATCGTGCGAGTGGCGGAAGCCAGGGAGACGGTGGTGCCGTTCTTCGAGATCATCGTACTCTGCATGCAGAGGGGGGCCCTGCGGACCCGTCACACCTGAAAGCTCCTCTCCTGGTGGGTTCGAGTGCTTCACCTTCTTCACGCGTCCATAAGTGCGCATCACGCCTCGCACGAATGTCCTGCTCTTCCGCTGCATGGCATTCGGGTTGACCCAGTCTCCTCCCCGAGAACCCGTACCAACGAATTGTTGACATGTCGGTCTGACTGATGGCGTTTAATGTCCTCGTATCCGTCCTTCAAAGCCGTGATCCCGAGGACAATAAGGAGAGGTAGGATGACAAGGCCCGGCGAGATCGTCGAGAACTTGGGAAAGAACTGGAGGATAGCGATCCCGAGAAAGAATCTAAAGTATAACATTATTAGTATTGGGCTATTTTAGGAACCGACGCAGTCTAGATCAAATAGAGAACATTTTCGGCGTAATGCAAACGTATGAAGTGACGCAAGAACAAAGGATGCAACATGGCCGAATAAAGTAAATATTGGCGAGCAGCAAACAACGAAGTAGCCCGAATGATCGAAGGAAGTATAAAATTGAAATGAAGTACATGTCATCGCCCAAAAGTTATAAGCGCCCAGGAATTGGCAGGAATTGCCTAAATATAAAGATGTAAAAGAGATAGCAAACCTCAAACGTTCGTTCAAGGCAGGATAGAATGGAATGAAGAAATAAGAGACGAGACGGCAAGATTGAACGAATGTAGAGGCCCGAAATAGACGGAGCTAATCGGACAGCTCGCAGTAGCCGCTAATCATGACTGCAAGAAGGAAAGAAAGCTTCTCTGCGACAGCGAATAGCAGGGTATAGAAAGATGCTGCCTCGACGTTCAAAGGAATGTATGACGCCAACACAAAAAAGTCATTTCAACCCTGGCGAAAAGCTCGAAATGGCAACGCCACCGCCATCGAATTTACCCTGCATTTCCATGCATGATGCAATGCGAGTGGCACGAAGAACACACGAGGAAAAAACCATGCACGCACATATTAGCTATACGTCTGAACTGCTCCAGTAGGTTACGAGGCAAGAAGGTGACGAGGGTGTACTTGGAGGTGATGACCTGGTTCGTCGGATAGACATGCTCAGGCGCTACTTTTCCGTGCGCATCGTGATAGTCTTCGGGCAGGTTCTCGTTGACGAAGACGGTGCGCTGGGTGCCCGGTGGCTTCTTCCGCGCGAAGAGATCCTCACCTTGAAGGCTGCAAATTTGTCATACCAGATCCCAATGCGAGACCGCTCGTGTGCCGGGGCCATGGGTGGATACTCGGCGCCGCCGAGTGAATCAGGCGCCTAGGACGATGGCGATAGTTTTGTGGTGTATGATACAGGAGCAAGAAGATCGTAAGGGTCGTGGTGAGTCGTGGACGGTCGCTCACGCGTTCATAACCGAGAGATGGAAGAAAGTGGTAAAGGAGGACTAGCAGGATTTCAGTATCGTCCGCTGACAAAACGAGCAGTACGTATTGCACATGACTCAGGTAATCTGACATCACGAAACGTTTCCACTTTGCCAAGTAACCTGTACTCGTCCTTCCTCGGCGCTAAAACAGGACACTCGAGTCCATGTTCGCCTGCTTTCTGTTCTAATAATGAGACTTTGATTATGAGAAACACCACACCCGAACAGATGATGTCAGTACTCATGTGTCCATATGCACATGTCAGCGCTCGGCGCGGCAGAACGGCTCGCACCTGTCATAGCTGCAGTCTAAGAAGTATAAGGTATCATCAATAGTAGTAGTCAACAAAATATAGAGCGAGCGATCCATCAACGGACTAATTCCACAGGCAAGAAATATGGGAGGCGGTGAGAGGAAAACAAGAAAGAGAAGTGACTAAACGAGCGGAGTGTTTCTTAACAAGAAGAGGGGTATAGGTATCATATTTTGCGTCTTCCACCACACAAGTCCCGCAGTTGTCCATGCGTCTACTGCTGAGAGCAGCAGGTCGCTGATTGGCACCCTCCTTGAGAGCCAGCAGTTGCTTTGACCGGAACGCCTCGTAATGGATTTGCGCAGTCGTCTCAATAAGATCTTGCAGGTGTGTCCTACGGAAGAATGTATGTTGTCAGTCGCATGTTCTCTAGGGTCGCAAACGCGACAAGATGGATGCCGGAAAATACAGGAAAGTGACAGACCTTGTGAGGAAGTTGCGCAAATGCACAAACTCGCAGTGGTTGGCGTCCTCCACGTTTACAACCCCCCAGCGGTTCTTGCGTCCACGGACAGATTTACCATCAATGATCACGTTGTTCTCTGAGCCGACAACGGCGAAAGGAATGATTTGCTGTTACAGATGAGTTGAGAAAGCTCCGAACTGCGGAGAAGGGTAAACTCACCCTGATAGACTCATTAAGTTGCACCTCCTCTTCGTCATCCTCATCGGTATCGAAGGGGTACAGACGAATGCTGTTGTAGACCAATTCATCCCTGATCTAAACAGCGCACGGAAGATCAGCATGTTGAAACCCGGTAAAACTATGTGCTCACCTTGATCTTGAACCTGTCCCTCTCCTCCAATGTCAAGCTGTCGCTCTTCGCGATAACTGGCACGACGTTGACAACCTCGCTAAGTTTTTTCATCACGATCACGTCAATGGGCCTGAGTGAGTGGCCAGTGGGATTGATGAAGTACAGGCAGCAGTGGATACGTGTATCTTGAATGTAGCGGTCACGCATGGCGGTCAACTCTTTGCGCAGGTACGCGCTGTGTTGGTCTTTAATATACCTGACGATAGGATCCCAGCTGGAAAGAGTTACATTAAGGCCCAGACATATCCAAAAATGAAAACAGACATACCATCCTTCGTTGTTGATCTGGTCGCCGTATCCAGGAGTATCACAATGTTCAGCCTCAGCTTGACACCGTTCTCGACAATAACTGAACAGGGATGTTACAATCCTTTCGAGCACACGAAAGTAAATGAAATGCTAAGTTAACGCCCGAAACAGGTAGCTTCGCACGTAAACGAAGCGCGTAATAACCACAAGCTCGCCCCAGCGCAATAGGATCATAATCCATTATATAACCAGAGCACTCATCGTCGATGACAACCAGAGAACCAAAAGATGTTCCGAAAAGGGGCACTCACCATGAGAAACTGCCTGGATCTCCGTGGTCTGCCTCACAGGCATGTCCGACGCGAATCGACCCTTCGAGTCGATCAGGTGGGAAGCGAAGATGGTGTTAATGAGGGTCGACTTTCCCAATCCAGTTTGGCCTATCGTCAGAGAAAAAAAAGTCAGAAATGCTGCTTTCAAATATTCCCTGCGGCAACTGTGGAAGGAATGATACGCAAAGCATGTCGCTAAGGCGCGCCCAAGCGATTTCTCGCGCTGAATTGCCTCCTCCACCTTCAAACACGTCATGCATTATCGGTGTCACCCTGTCCTTCCACCACACCAGCTGAGGTAAAATACCGCCAAACCCACAGGCCACAACTAGCAAAAATTGAAGGGTACGCTCGAGACTTACCGACAACAATGACATTGAACTGGAATCCACGCTTGAGCAGCTTGTGCTCGATTTGTTGGGTGATGCTGTCGAAACCAACGTAGGTCTGGGCACGGATTTCTTCTGACATTTTGGGCGTCGGGAGTGGGTGGGACTAAAAGTAAATATGGAGCTACGTTAGCACCAAGTAGCTGAGGAATTGGTCTGGAAAGAGCACGAAAGAATGCAGAGCCCAATAGTATCCAGAAAATACCACAGGGGGCGCGTTCGAAGCAATGCCCAGAGCTACCACTCCTGTATGAGAGTCGCATCCCGACCACATCACGACCCTCATCTCCGCCTTGAAAAAGTAACTAAAAGCGAGACTCACCAGAAAAACAGGGAGGAGGACGACGTGGACGACGGTGGCGGGACGGTGACTTGTCAATTCTCGAACGACGGGGAAATTGATGTGGCCAATTTGGCTTGGGACGTCTGTTGCAAACAGTTGTAAATAGGGGCTGTGGCGGCTCAGATGTTGGAGGACCAACTTCTTTTCCACGTAACGCCTTGCATCTTAAAAAATTGGAATAGCCCGTAGAAGGGGTATTGAAAGTTCGCAGGAACGTAAGAAAAAGATATCTCTGTATATGCACCAGAATCTATTTAGACAAGTATCGGACCCTATATTCATGTTGTCTACGCTGCGTTTTCAAGCTTCTTCGTCTTACATTGCAACCAATTTGCGTCTTTCTTTCCTTGTGTCTTCGCCTTCAAACCTTGGTGAGGAACGATAACATCACGACAGTGATTCGGTCGCATACGCACTCCCACGTCCCATACCCACTCGATAAGTGCTTGCAGCGGTTTAAAGTTCAGTTCCCAACCTAGAATAAGCGTAAAAAGCAAAAACAAAAAAACGACTCAGTATAATTTATTCCAATAACAAGATTACTTGGGAGAAGAGACAGGTGGAGCAAGCCCCGAAGCGGAAAGATAGGGTATCACGAATGCGGCACCAAGCACGAGAACGGCGATGGCCACCGCTGGATATACGATGAAAAGAAGAATTTTGTGCACCGACGCCGCGGGTTTGGGTGGTGCCAGTGTCGATTGGTTTTGAACATACGAGGAGGAGTAGACGGGGGCTGAAGGGATAAGGTGAACGTACCCAATGGACTTGAAACCGTGAATGCTATAAACAAGTATCAGTAAATAGTATAGAAAACAGAACACAGATCAACTGACTAATATCCTTCAATGTTGCGTTTGATTTCGTCTTCTCTGCCGGTGGGTACGCCGGTCAGAGAAAAGGTAACCTTGGTGGAGTCGGTTGATTGGTCAAGCGTGGTTGTTAAAGTAGCTTCGTGGCCTGTGTTTGCGACGTCGATGAGAAAGCGTTGGTCATTACAAAATGAGGACCAGAGTTGAGGATAGCAGTTACCTGCGGGCCACGTAGGGCTCTGGAGCGCCCATGTCTGAACGATCTCTTTCTCTGGTTTCAGGGAAATATATTTTCCCTTACGCCACCGCCGAAAAGTGAATATTCACTTCCAGGCTGTGGCTGCGACTGTAATTTAATAAAAGGCATATCAGAAACGGCTATCGTTTCAAAAGCAATGTCTCTACCTTAGCAGGTGCACGCGTCCATGCCGGAATGCGTTTCTCGTCAGTCAGGAGGGAGAATAGATCCGCCGCAGACGCCTGGAAGTCGGCCTGCACCTCCACGGTGGTTGTATTGACGTTCTTCACTTCAGGGGCCTTGAGTTTCGGCGGTGCAGACGAAGATGAAGCGACGGGAATAACAGGTGTAGGCGCCGTGGTGGTTGAGGGTGTGGCAGCACGGCTGGGTTCGGCGCTGACAGTTAGGTCTTTGCCGTGTGTCTCAATGATTGCGCTAGGGAATGTTGCTAATTTAGCCTCCAATGCTGCTGGCAGGCGGGTGCGCGCGAGTGTGAACACAGCATCAACTTCGGGCGAGGAATCCGTAAGCAGTGTCCAATTGAACTAATCAATCAAAATAGAATGTCAGACAAAATTATTCAACGACGCTGCAGCGTGTATATGACAGGCAAAATGTGGAAGTGGATACTTACCAAAAAATCAGATAGACGGTCGCAGATAATTTCATGCGACACCTCTGGGATGGTGAGCGTGCCTTTCACTTCCGTGCCGTCACTGGCTGTACCCTGCCACTTCATCGTGACTTTGGTGTCGAAGATAGTAATCAGCCTGTAGATGCCAGCCAGAAGCAATTAGCATGAGGTTTAGCGGCCGAGCCGAGATAACACTGCAATTATGACGAGAACACGAAGGTCTCAAGCCGAATGAAATACCGATACCAAGGCATTGTCAAGCAGAATGGAAGGGAGTGCAATGATGTCAAGCTTACTCACTTGGATTTCCTCTGTCCGAGTTCGATATCACCATCCACGTCCGTTACCTGCGAAATTGAGGCCACCTCACCCTTGTCACCAGAAACGGTGACGGTGGTAAGCTCGCGCTCGAACCACTCGGTGCCCCATCGCGTAATATTCTTGTTCTTCCAGTGCCAGTTTGCGGTGGAGGGTGGTAGGGCCATGTCTAGAGATTTGCAGGAGATGTGCGATGCTAGATTAGATGGAACGAAAGGTGAAGGAAGACAGAGCGCCTGTGGTGGAGCCGAGACCGGCGCGGAATTGAATTATTTATTTGCTCGCGTTACTTGCTTGTCCTCTTCCATGATGTTCCAGGCCTTTCTCATAGTTTCATTCCCGCCAAACCCACAGCACCTCATCGTCCACAAACATCGTTTAGTAGGAAAGCAGGGCTATAAACGCCAGTTGGGGGGAAACCTTTGCGAGTCCTCAGATGTGAATCAGAATCTTATCGTTGGCGAAGCCCTATTTCAGACCAACGCCATTCAAAAGATCTTGAAGGAATTGGTTCCACTTTTGTCTACATATTATATGATGAACATAATTGCATATCGCCACATGCCGCTGGTAATTGCAAACGCCTCGTCTTCTGCGGTTTGGAAGGAGAACAAACTCCAACGTATCGCCCAACACTCTTATGCATCGTCTGGTCCTTTCCTCGATATTGCGACTTGGGTTCGCAGCTACAGCTTTTCTGGCTCCCAATTCCGTGCTTCCGCTCTTGTCTACTCGATCTCGGCCTTTTCCTACCCTGCTTGCTCCTAAAGTCGACTAGCATGCCCGCTGGTTGCCTCCGTCGGACCGTAGTGGATATTGTCGCTATTGTTTTTGACGGAAAGTCATTAGATTTCTCTAGGCTGCTCGACCTTTCTTTTCCTTTTGGAGACGTCGTCGTCGAGCTACCATTTGAACTTAACCTGCAATCCGGGTGAGGCCGCTCAACAATAACTTCTTACAAGGTCAGATAATCCCTTGACCGACAATTGCGGGCTACAATTGCCAGGCCGGGCAGAGTCTGTTATTCAATTTTTAAAATGTATCCTGACATTGCCCGGGTGGGATGAAAGCTATAGTGATATTGAAAGCTAACTAGAGTTGTGGGGCCGAACCTTATCTCCACAACTCCGGAGGACTATCAAGGGTTTTTTCTCAACCTTGGATGTTCGGTACATCTTCGCCACAATCTCTTCAGAGCCCATAGAGCCTTTCGGCATGCTATTTTCGAACATATACACCATATATGACACTGAAAACTGCTTCAGATTGATGGGAACATCTTCAAACCCTGCTATGTTTTTTTCATCTTGAAGTTGACAGCCCGGATCTACTTCTGCTTATCGTACCCATACGACCCCACACCCAGCCATGACGATATCATCAAATTCCTTATATCCTCCCGGAGACTCGGACTCAGAGTACGGCTGTACTGCCAATTTAGGTCGGTTTTTCGTTTGATAATTCTCATCCACTACACTTCTATCACCCATGTTTTTTGTGAAAGGAAAGAAAATCACCTTTTTACAAAGTATCTCCTTTCAGGCGAGGAGAACAATGGGCGATCTGAAATCCTCACGCGCACGAGGAGCTTGTAAAATTTATTTTTGATAGGTTTCAATAAGTTATTGGTACCATGGTTTCTATACTCGGTGTGATCCGACATAATCTCGCTGGTCGTTCGTGTTTATCGATTATCAGTTCAACTCACATCGATTTCCTTCGTTATAATTCCTCCGATAGACACGCTAAGTTCTAGACCTCCTAGGCCGTAGTTTTTTGAACTCTTTTAAAACCGGGCCTACTTACCGACCGTAGAAGGAGGATGTCCGTGGTCGTTGGAATTGTGAAGTCAGCCACTGCCAGCGCTCGGCCAGCGCCTAAATAAGACTCGGTCATCCAATAGTTCGCCAGCGGCTATTGGTGGAGACACTGGAGAGTCCGGTCAGGGAAAAGTGCGGCGGTCAGGGTAAATAGTGTGTGACGTCACATAAGTACAACTTTAGCCAGCGGGTCATGTACAAAAATGGGAAGTAAGGAAAAGCCGCTTCCCTGAGTTTGAGCGCGACTCGTAGCGACTGGCCAAAATTCACCGTTTCCACGACCCTTCATAAACTTAGCGGCCAGGCGAGTCAGTATCGGAAGTATTATTAGCACACAGACAACGTTCAAACACATGGCATGGCTGGGCAATATCTGGGTGATACAGAAGCATGCCGTGGAAGCGGTGGAACTTGGGTGGAACCGTCTGTAATATCCATGGGAATCCAGTGGGAATCCCGTGTCTTTTGTTTCTTCACGAGCGAATAAATCAAGAGTAATATCCACCAATTCCATAGATCATCATTCTAATCTTTTCATTGAATTAAGGTCATATTTTTGCTCCGTATTATACATACTTATTGTGATGCGCCAGTGCACTAAGACGTGTGTACATAGCCCTTGGAAAGGCGGGAGCAGAGTCGGCCTGTCAAGAGTCTTGATATCAACTGTGCATGGACTTTCATACTTAGCTTGCATCAGATTAATCACCTTTGACGCTTATAAATATTCTGCGTTCTTTCCTTCGTCAAAAACGTTGAAAAGGCCCTGGTCATATAAGGCCAGAGATGCTGTAAACGGCTCCAGAATTAGAGGATAGATCATACGCCCGATTAAATGGAACATGATCTATTCATATTAGCCTAAGAGAAAGGGGAAAGTTTGGAAACACAGAAGACGGGTGCGTGCACGGTTGCCGGAGCCAATCATCGTATGTATTCCGTCAACTTTACTAACTCGAAGCCCTGGCTGGTCAATATTACATACAGATATTACTGCAGGCGTTTTCGTATAAATACCGACATCCTGGCGACACTCATTCCCGGGTTCTGCGGGTTGTCCTCACCATAACTTTCTTCCTCTTTCTTATATTCTCTTCTTTCATTCTCCACTAATTATCATGGGTGCCTTAGTACTCGATTCATCAAAACCCCCAACATCTTTCATCCTCCCTGACCTCGTGTCGCACTGCAAATTCCCTTTGACCTATCACTCCAATGGGGACGAAATTGCAAAGCAGTCGGTCGAATGGCTCGACACGAACTGTCCAGATCTCAATGCCAAACAACGACGAGCACTTCGCGGACTACAAGCTGGCGAGCTCACAGCTTTCTGCTATAACAGCACCTCTCCAGAACGCTTGCGTGTGGTTTCCGACTTTATGAACTATCTATTTCACCTGTGCGTTGCCAGTGCTTATTTTTATTAATGGACCATGCACCTGACGCGTGTGGTACTTTGACCTTACAGTGATAATATTAGCGATGGCATGATGACACGCGACACCGATACTCTCTCAGACGTCGTGATGAACGCGCTCTGGTTCAGCGCCACGTACACGCCGACAAATGCGCCGGGGAAAAAACAGCCAGAGGATGAGCTTAATCCCGGAAAACTTGCAAGAGAGTAAGTGGCGCCCTTTTACTCTTTGGTCGATCCACGGTTTGATCGGGATACGCTCGCTAACAAAACGCTGCCGTCATCCTTAGTTTCTGGGCACGTTGTATTCCCGGCTGTGGCCCTGGCGCCCAAGCTCGTTTCAAAGAGACCCTGGAGTTGTTTTTTGAAGCCGTGTATATTCAAGCTCGGGCACGCGACGAAGGCATTATTCCGGATCTCGAGTCTTACATCGACGTTCGCAGAGATACTTCAGGTAGTTTTTATTTTATTTCCTTGGGCCCTTTTCTTTGGCAACTGATTCTTTCTGGAATTGATCAGGGTGCAAGCCATGCTGGGCGCTCATCGAGTTCGTGCCACATCTCCTATTGCTCGCCTTATATTGACTTGTATAATTCAATCACAGATATGCTCTAGGTATTGATCTGCCCGACTTCGTGGTCGATCATCCTGTCATACAAGCTCTTAATCAAGGAACGAACGACCTCGTCACTTGGTCTAATGTAATTCGCTTTGCTTTTGACTTGTAAAATGAATTTTAATCGATCTGTTTACTAGGATATATTCTCTTATAATGTCGAACAGTCTCGAGGCGACACACACAATATGATCGTTATTCTTATGGAATATCATGGCCTTGACCTGCAGGGTGCCGTCGATTACGTCGGCGATCTCTGCGCTCAAACCATCGATACTTTTAATGAAAATAAAGCGAACGTGCCTTCATGGGGACCCGAAGTTGACGATATGGTCTCTCGTTACATCCAAGGTCTCCAAGACTGGATCGTCGGGTTAGTGAATATTTTTGACATCCGTCCTCATAGGACTGACTTGGTAGCACCTCTAGATCCTTACATTGGAGCTTCCAAACGCACAGATACTTTGGAAAGGAAGGCTTGGAAGTAAAGCGAAGCAGGCTTGTCAAGCTTTTACCCTTAGAGGTGGAGACAACTTCTCTTTAAATTTCATCCGCTCATGTACATAAAATTGGTCTCGACCAGAAACCGCTGATTCTTCCTACTATCAACATCAATGACTCCTACTATACAGCCTTCGACTTTCTGCTCACGCTAGTACCCTTTTTTATCTCTATTTTCTTCTATTTTTTCTTTTAGTCTATGTAATTACCTTATTTGTGGGTTGACACCACTACCATGTTTCTAAAAATAGACCATATGCTAATGACGTCATGAATGAACTACATGCACTCCAATTTCTGCGGCGCTACTTACAAGAGCGGGCGTGCCATGACCTCTTGGTCCAGAACCATGAATTCGCTTTTCCGCCCCATTTTGCGCTCTTGCGCTGTCCGACATGTCCCACTCGCCTCGCGATCTCGCCCAATGCCCATTGCTCGCCCTGCCTTTATGGGTCTTACATCTACCTTGTTACATGCCCGCCATGTAGCAAGCCAGGTATCAAACCGCCCTGCTAGCCAAACTTTTGAGCATGCAGCCACCAATGTCAAAGAAGAACTTGGAAACTCTGCCGTCGATCTCGCCAAAATCATCGCCGGTGCTAATGTAACGACCGACAATATCATCGACGAGGGTGGAAATTCATTTGTAAGTGCTGGAGGTCTGCAAGCCACGCACTAAGTTGACAAGTCTGTGTCATAAGATTGGAATCACATCCAAAATTGCTCAAGAAGTTCCACAACCCATCTTCGTCTTGGGATTGATTGGTGCGCTAGCTCATTTGTTTCTTCGTATGCATACATGCGGCTTACATGAGATATTTCAGGTGGTCTGCCCTATCTCGGCGCATCAGCGACCACAGTCTACTTAGCGCGCCAAGCGGAACTCGCAGCAGAAGGAGTATCGACAGGAATAGATCCCGGTGTTGCCATAACTGTTCTGGATCAGGCCCTCAACCTGCAAGTCACATACGGCGCAGTTATGTTGTCCTTCCTAGGTTAGTTTCAACACATAATGCCTTGGTGTACTAAACAACTCAATGGATCTTACAGGCGCCTTGCACTGGGGAATGGAAATTGCGGGTTATGGCGGCCAGAAAGGCTACGCCCGTTTGGCGCTCGGAGTAGCGCCTATGCTGGTTGCTTGGCCTACTTTAGGCATGCAACCTACGATGGCGCTTGTCGCCCACTGGCTTGGATTCGGTGCATTGTGGTACGCCGATTCAACGGTAACCATGTTGGGCTGGGGTAAGCTCGTATCTCTGTCCCGAATTTTTTATGTTTGACCTAACCCAATGGAATTCAGCGCCAAAATGGTATTCTCAGTACAGGTTCTACCTCACTGTTCTAGTAGGAACCTGGTACGTGATATATTGTATCGACGACGTCTAGTAATATACTAAATTCTTTCCTATGTATGTTAGCATCATTGGCTCCCTCGCCGGAATATCTTACTGGGGACCAGTCGGCGGTCATGGTCTGTTTACTCATGACCTCAATGAACTTCGTGAGGCGAGAATGAAGTCGATGCCATTAACTAGAGGGACAGTCAACGCCCCGGTTGAGGCCGTTCCTGCTCCCCCTGAATCCGATCACTTCATACTTGTCCACAAGAAATCGGAGGATAAATAAGCGCCCACAACTTCGGACTGTTTCCTAAAATAGTAGTATCCCAAGCATCTTGTATCTTTCGGACTTTACCTTGTACAGTAATGCAGCATATTCTCTGAGCACGAATTGTAATAAATGTAATTCATGTATACGTATCTCTATAAACTCGCATAGACAGCGCGCATAACTCCAGGCATCAACGCAGCAGGCCAGGTGCTCGATGAGGCTACTTGCCACTTACGCCACAGGCACTGTTATAGTGGTTTGGGGGTACATATCACGAAGCCTATGCTTGTCGCAGTATGCTTTGGGATATCATTCAATTTTCACGCAGATAAGACTGTAACGACTAGGCCATCTCGTCGAAAGCCGCTGCGCCACAAGCGCGAAGGGTAATTCCAAGTTCGTTAAATGGAATTATCAACGCTCGCGGATAAAATGTTATATATATCTGAGTTATTATTATACGACATTTATTAGCGGAGACGTATTATTTGCCCTACAATACAATTGAAGTGGCGGCCCCGAGACCGTCGGGATGAGTGGAAGGCTGACTTCGGAACAGGGGATAGGTAGTGAGAATTGTAGTGACCGGTATACGTAGTTTAAAACGTTCACGTAATTGTGGGGGCTGCTTAAAGGGCCGTTAAGATTAAATCTATAGGGGGCGGAGAGATTTTTTTCCAAATGGTGAATTGAATAGGGCGAGTTTGCTCCATGGCCGGCTGAATTGAAACGGGCTCATGAATTTGATTATCAGTTATGCTTCAACAAGCCAATAAGTAGCGGATGACTGAACCACATTATGACTGAGGTAAAGCATTCCACATAGTGCAGGCTGCGACTACTTTAGCAGAGATATTAAGCGCCCAGAGGTTGGATGCAGGACAAATTTGATTCAGGCCTTTAGCGCTTTAGCTCCAGAGATTTTCGACTAAATCGGTCACCTGAGCCCAAATATCAGAGCCCGGTATACGACTTTTCCCGTCTCCGTCTCAATTCACATTCAATCACTTATTTTAAGCGCTCAGTGGTGTTGCAACGCACAATCCCGAACAGAGCTCCTCGCTGGGTGCCTGCCCGGTTACTGAGATCTCACTGTTACATATGAAAATGGCGCAAGGTCAGTTTTGTAAATTTCCATGGAGAAGTGCTGGTGATTAACCTTGATTTGCCTGCTTAGTATAGACCGGTCCTATCTTCCGAGCTTTGTTTAACTAGAGCATCGCTATAAACACTATCGCATAAAACATAAGTGCATAAGTGGTAACGTTCGACCCTCACCCCGAGCCCACCGAACCGGATTCTAAAATTTGTTTGAAACCATTATTTGTGTATACCAACGCCACATTCAGCATTAGGAAAATTCTGGTCCTGTACCATAGGGCACTCCAATGTTTTCAAAAGAAAAGGAATAAATTCGTCGGGTCGGAAGCTTGGTAATGTCAAGTATTTCTTGCCTTAATCAAATAATGGACTGTTGGTCAATTGTAAGATCCTATCAACCCAATTCGCGAATATTTGGGTATGTAGGATTCATTAGGATTCTTGTGCTTGAATTTTGAGATGTCAATGCGTGATATGCCACAGGATTATTGCTATTTATATCCACATTTGATCCACATCATACCCCACAGCTACTGACATATCAACTCAGTATTTTCAGTAACCACTGGAATCTGCTAGAAAACCGACTTGTATTATTGCTATACTGTTTGACAGATACGGGCCAACGGGGGACAGGAGGCAGAGCTGAGGTAGAGCGGACTGCCTGATATGGAAGGCGGGCCATGATTGGCCCGAGGGTAGAATTGATGACGACGTTGGTTAACGTTGGCCTTGGTTAGCAACAGGCCCTTTCTTCAGGACTTCCTCTTCTTTCTCGTATTATTATCCACTCTGCATGCATCTCTAGTGTTTGGGCCACATTCTTTTCATTTTCTCTTGGGATTCTGGGACTCCACTCGTTTCTTATCCAGAACTCGACGTTCTTCTCTCCAGCTAACGCTATTTTTCCTTCACGACGACCCCTCCTTATCTTCAAATAAACATGCACAGCAAGTATCGACGACGCCGTCTTCGCGCAGAGCATGATTTTGTCCACAGGCGCCAAACCACATCGCCAGTTAACCCAGACGATGTAGTGACACCGGACACTGGCAATGGGGATTCAAATATTTTCTCAACTCCAATTACCCTCACTGTCATCGAGACGATAGCTGTAACAACTTCAGCATCGTCTACCCAGATGACCACATTGACATCTTTATCGACGATGTCTCCGCTTATTGATACTACTACTACCCAAACAACCACTGTATCGACTGCGACGACTGCGACTTCACTTCGACCCTAGCCACATCGAGTTCGTCTATTTCGACTTTCACGCCAATCCCATCTGTGCTACCTCCCTCCGCCACTCCTTCTACCACTTCTTCGCCAGGACACAAAGGAAACAATGCCGACGCACAGGACGACCTTTCTACTTCTTCGGCCTCTCTGTCAGGTGGTGCCATTGCCGGCATTGTTATTGCCTGCCTTATCTTCGTTGCAGTGGTGCTCATCTTCTTTCTGCGTAAACGCTTCATTCAAAGGCGGCGCAAAAGAGCCACGGGAACGTGGACTAGGCGGTCAGGAACCTTTAATCCGGCTTCATTAGGCTTTAGAACATCCAATGAACCTAAAATAGAGCCTTTCCAAAGTTTCCGGCAGGGCGAAAACGAAAATCATCCCATACCAAACGTCACACCGCCACCGATGGCCATGAATAGCCCTACTACTCCATATACGAACTCACCAACTTCTTCATTCACCCGATACCCATCAACCGCAGGCGGTGCGCCTTCCACCACCCAATCCCCTCTGAATATGTCGCCCTTCCTGGCAACCGTGGTATGCACGTTCGTCATCACTCTGCCTGATGAACTTTCCATCACGATAGGAGAGAAGATGAGGGTGTTGGCGGAGTATGATGATGGTTGGGCGCTGTGCATGAAGACGAACGGCGAGCAGGGAATGGTTCCTTTGGAATGTTTGGATCAAAGCAGGACTTCTACCAACAACACTCTCGGATTGCCGGTCGATAGCAGAGGGAGTCGGAGATTCAGTAGCCTTGATGGGGTGGGACTGAAGGTTGCTCGCAGCTGAGTGGACCGTTTCTGAATGAACTGTGAGCACCCCTTTAAATCTTGTCTGCCATAGCATGTGATGTTGACCATGCGATATAGAGAGGTTCTTTTCATTTTCTTTCTTCAAATTTCAAGTATGTAACTACTTCATTTTTTGTCATTTTTCCCTTCCTTTTGGGTGGCCTTTCATCTTTAGATGATGAGTCTGGTAGACTGATGTACATATATTTAGCAGCGAGACTGACTAGTCGATATTACCTAGCATATTTCGCGCTTGTACGCTCAGAGAGCTTCAGGGGTAGTTATCTACCCCGCAGAAATGATATTAGTGCAGGAAAGGCGAATTCTCGATTCAAGCGTTTGAGCAGTGTGTGTGCACTGCTGTGCACCGTCCCATGAATTTTGGGCGCTTATTTCAATCCGTAACGTGATCAGAAATGCGGTCCGTGCTCCAGCGGCCATGCCAAGGCATGTTCTGTCATTGTTCATGCTTTCAATGGTGATGCAATGATGGCGACTTGAGGCCACTTCTCGCGACCATCATCTCCTTCAAAAAACTTTGTTGCGTGTATCTGATGCGCAACTAGATGACTGGCCAATCAACTTGATGGCACTCGGAGTATTTGCTACGATCAGTGTAGCGTGGACTAGGTCTGTTGATCCTTTGCTGATTGAATGGCTACTGATCCTACTCTAGCGCATTAAGTAGTACGGTCAGCTTGTGGACACAAACAACGGTTTCACTCCGCTCTACTGTTCCATCCTTCGAAATCTCGTTTCCCATAACGATGGATGCTAGACGTTATATGCGGGCATAATCTATATATGTGTTTCATTGATATATATACAAAGCATATTGCTGTGAGTCCTAATTATTATATCATCGATGCTAATTCAATGATCCCCCGTATTGACAGTCCCTCCCTCCACTAGAAGTATTGCTGCCAGTTCAGTCAGCGAATAGAATCAGACCATCTCGCCTCCCTTCAACATGACCTCGACGGTAATTGTTGACGACATGGATCCCTCCATATCCTATGTCGGCTGGACGGAAGCCCCAATGTTCATCCAACGACTAAGCCCCAGTGCCTCCAACCCAAATACGAGTACGCTCTTCAACGGTCTTTACACGGTGTATTGGGATCGAGCTTGGAAGCAAGTTTTTCATACGATTTTACCGGTGGCTTATTGCATATTCGCTCAGTCGCTCTTTAGCTCTGACGATTAACCTAGGCTCTACCATTTTCATCAGCGGAGGGATTTTGACTGGTTCTGAGCTCCCGAATATTAACTGCTCCGTTGACGGTCACAACTATCCTCCCGTTCAATCAACCTCCAATGCTCACTGGGTTATATTTTGCCATGTGCCTAATCTTGAAAGCGGAACCCACACAGTGGATTTCGTAACAAACATCACCGACCCTTACTCTGGAGTATGGATCGATTACATTCGTTTTAATTCTCCGGATGCCCATCTGTTCCTGCACCTGTAGAGGGCCTAGATTCACTCGACTTTAAACTAATTCGTTGGAATTCGGCGAGTATAACCGATGTGGCACCTGTCCAGCAAATGACACAGCTGAATTTCTCCTTCATCGGTGCGTTACCAATTGTATCTCGATGTTACGAATAGTATAAAATAACTGGTTCCATGTCTAGGTGACTCGTTACATGCCTTAAATGTCCCCTTGATCCTTCGCCTGGCATACCGGCATTCGACGTGACGATTGACGGAACAAGATCACCTTGCAATATTCCTTTGCCGCCTTGTCAAGAACATCAAGTCCAGATCACCTATACAGGTGCTTCCGGGAGTACACAGCCGAAACATTGCAAACCAGCCATTGTGGTTGGCAGTAACTGTGGCCCGTCGAACCCCTCTTCCTGCGCAACAGGCTGTGGGAATCAACTGCGCCATATTCTGCCGTTTCGCCTAGTGAGCTGTCATCTTCTACGCTCAGTCCGTCGCCGACACCTTTGGGAGCGTCGCCTTCTACTTTACAACCGTCGGATCTGCTCTCTGCTGCCAGCGGCCGAGGTCATCGCATCGGCGCCATCGTAGGTGGGGTGATTGGGGGTCTTATATTCGTGCTCTTGATTATTTTCATTCTGTTCATAATATGGCGCCGAAGATCTCTGAAGGATAATACACATGTCGAAGGTAGTGCTGTAATCCAACCCGAGATACCTCAATACTTTAGAAACGTCGCCTCTCGAAGATCGGCCAGGTCGTCGATGCATAAATCCCTTCTCCAGTGGTTCCGAACCAGCGTTCATCGATCGCGAAGTCGTTCTTCTCTTGGAGGCATATGACGATATGGGGCCGCAGCAACCGCCCAAGTCGGAAGTGATTACGGCGCTAGCCCAATTACCCCACGCCGTGAATCTTGGTTCACCTTCGAAACGAAAGGTAAACTCTTATTATTTAGTCCTGAAATATGGAACTCATCAAAGGGATATTATGCAGGGAGACAGATCCAAGATGAAGAAAGGATCCTCTTGATTCCCAAGCCGTTCATCCAACCTTCTAAATAATGTTATATATTCAGTGTGGCTTACAGTGTTGCCTGTTAGGTTTGCTGGTGGACAAAAAGTTATGTATTATAATTATTGCTTTTGTAGCATGCATGGAGTTCTGGAATAATGTATTTTCTAAGTATGTACTCTTCTTATACGACAAAGTGAGCTTTGTATCGAAAAAAAAAATTCTAGAGATTTGTATGTTAAGCAGCCTTACCTGTTACCGCCCTACCTTCAAGATCAATGAGTAATTCCCACGAGTATGTAGATAAGATAATGGTGTGTTCAGATCTCGCAATCACCCCGGTTCGTCTTTATGGTGCTCCCGGCGCCGCCTGGTCTCCTTCACAGTTCTTGCGCCATACCAATCATGCCGCCCCAAAGAAACCATAAAGTGAATTCCCAACATCTCCAGAGCTCGTCGATAACGCTCTGCTACTAGCAACGCTGCCAAATCTCACCCTGCCTCACTTTCTGTCCCAAGTCATCGCACAAGCCGTGACCTACACCCGCAAACGCCTCATCATCGTCCTCTTCTCGCGTTATTTCAACGTACATCGTCCGCAGAGTGGCGACGATGCAGATCAGCAATCCCTTACATTCCCGGAGATGCAAGGGCTATCACACACGCTGACTTGGGACGCGGTGCAGCGGATCCTTACCTACACCTATGTGCAGGCAACAAAGGTTGCCCTTGAGATGAACAAGGTCCTCATGGAAGTTGATGTGCTGCTAAAGGTATAAATGAGGATCTCAAGGCGGATATCGGCGTCGGCATGGGCATATGTTTTCGTATTAATGGTGGTACGTTGCCCTGTGCATCATCCACTCATTGCTGATTTCCGTTCTGTCCTGTCCTTTCCTCTATTGTTCATGTTTCAAAGACACAATTGCTGTTCCGCTGCCAGAGTCTATATCAGCTTTGAGAGAGATGTACCTCGAACCGGGAGATCGATTCCTGGCGACACTGCTGAGGGTCTCCCTTCCCCATCTGAAACTTCTCTGCCACCTCTCTATCCTGTTACTGCCCTCGGAGGAACTTTCGACCATCTCCATGCTGGACATAAGATTCTACTATCAATGGGTGCCTTCATTACTAGTCGGAAGCTAATTATCGGTATCACAGGTATGTCGTCACTATGCAATCTCCAAGTCAATCTCTGAATATTATTGTAGACGATGCGCTACTACAAAACAAAGCTAATAAACATGTTCTGGAGAAGCTCCCTAGACGTATGCAAAGGGTACATGACTTTGTGAGGCTCTTCAAACCGGAGATCCTCGCAGATATCGTCCCTATAAATGACGTATATGGACCAACCGGATGGGACCCTGATATCCAGGCTTTGGTCGTGAGCAAGGAAACTCTTAGCGGAGCAGAAGCTAGTAAGATACCTTGCCGCAAATATTACTGTTATTCTGCTCTTACCATAGCACTTATAGTTGCTAAACATCGAGCGGCCCATAATCTGCCTCCACTCCGGACATTCTTAATTGATGTGATATCGTCCACGCATATCAATCTGGACAATAATGATATGGAATGGTTGAAAACGCACAAGCTGAGTAGCACTTACATTCGACAGTGGATTGTGGACACTAGTAAAGAAGAGGAGGAGGAGGATGAAGAGGAAGCGCGGGGGAAAGCTAATAATTAGAATATCTGACGAAGATTTCATTATAAAATGAACAGTGTTTTTGAATAGGAGGGCCTCAGGATTCTGATTATCTGTCCCTATTCAAGGTGAGTAGGCTGGAACTTAGACTTGTGGTGGTTTGTACTTGGGCTGTCCAGTCACCAGTGCATGTGTGTTTATCAGTAAAGAATGGTTTCATTCACAAATGGTCAGTTTTTTTTTTGCCCAAACATACTCGTCTGCTTCCAGTGCTTCCTACTTCCAAAACCCATGTGCTTCCGAGAGAAAATCACTGCGCAATTATATTGTCCATCAAATATCAACAGGAGATTTGGAGTCTGGACGAGTCCCGGCCTGCCGTCGTGCGGCCGCAAGGGTGTTTGTCACGGGCAAATAAAGGCGTTGTTCACCGCCTCCAGCTCCGCCACCCTCCTCACCCACCCGCGCCATTGCTCGTCCTTGCGGGCCACTGACCACTTTCTTTCCTTTAGCTTAGATGCGTATCTGACCCGCTCTATTCCCATAATCTATTCCATACCACCTTTGCTCCCATCACATACCCGGCGGACCTATTCACCAAAACGCATCAAGCATTTCATTGAACTTCAAAGGGACCCTTTTTTCGTCACGATGCATCTAATCTCTGCATTATGCTTACTGTCACTCGTTCAACCCTTCTCCTACGCTTATACATGGCCTTCACCTCAATATGATACTCTTGAAGCTCTTCTCTATGAAGGACGACGCTCAGATGGATCCAGTCTTTCTTCAATCGTTCATCCTTGTCGAAAACGCACAGGAACCTCGCTTCGATTGCTGCGGAATGGCTTCGATTCGTGAGCAACAATCTATACCTGATATGTCTGCCGTCTTAACCAGCTTAATTTCTCTGTATTTCTGTATTTTCATAGGCATTCCATGATATGTCAACGCATAACATCGATGACGGTACTGGAGGCTTGGATGGATCAATTGTTTATGAACTTGGCCGTGCAGCGGTTCGTGGCTACCATTCTTTGTGCGGGCTGCGCTAATTGTGCTAGTCTAGAACTTCGGTCTGGGTTTCAATCAGACCCTCAATGATTTCGAGGCCTTTCCCAACCAGATGGTATCCCGTACGTCATGCAATACCCAACATACAGCCTTGTCTGATATAATGCAGGTTCTGATGTTATTACTATTGCCGCCATCATGGCGGTGGCAACTTGTGGCGGTCCCATTATGCCCTTCCGCGGTGGACGAATCGATGCCTGGGCTGCAGGCGCAACCGGTACACCTGAGCCACAGCAGGACCTCCCAACCCTTACGGAAAGTTTCAGAAAGCAAGGCTTCACCACGAGCGAGATGATTGGGCTTGTTGCTTGCGGTCACGCTATGGGTGGTGTGCGAAGCGCTGACTTCCCTCAGCTCGTCCCGCCGAATCCCAATTCTATCTACCCTGTTATCGACGATTTTGATTCCACGATGGCCTTCGACAATGCTGTGTGAGTCCTGCGTTTATTTTTTGCCCTCATTCCCGACTTAGATATTCTAGTGTGACGGAATATCTGGACGGCTCGACGACGAATGTCCTTGTTACGACTTCGAATGTCACAATGGCATCTGATCTTCGGGTATTCGAAGCCGACAACAATAGCACTATGCGCAGGTACTTCAAAATTCATTGCTTATGGCTATGAACATTTTCCTGAGTGACTTTCTAGCTTAGCAAACAACGGGACTTTCCAATCACAGTGCCAAGATTTGTTGACTCGCATGGTGAATGTCGTGCCTAAAAACGTCAATCTGACGGATGAAATCACGCTTTTACCTGCGAAAGTATCTGCTGCTCAGCTCACGTTTGAGAAGAGTCAACTAGTTTTTAAATCAACCTTCAGGGTATGTCTTCCTTTTCTTTGATCTTGCCTATCGAAAATAGTTGACACATATTATTAGTTGACGCAAGCAATCAACGCCACCGTAAATGCCAACCGCAATGTTACCATGTTGTGGTGTGACAAGTACGGCGACAACCAAAACTGTGCTGGAAAGACAAACACTGCATTACCTGTCAGCAAACTCACGGACGATCCCAATCTTTCCCCTGTCACCTTGGCACTCGGTTATCAGTTCCTTGAGTACAACTACGTTGTGCCGATAAACTCAAATGCATCCATCACCAAGTTTTGGTTCAAGGTGGACGAAATGGACGGCAGCACTCCGACGGTGTACAACAATGGAGGCAGCGGCTACGTGATCGACCAGGACCAGGTACTCTTCGTCCCGACGCTGAGCCACCAAGACGTAGTCGCCAATGCCACTAATCCGACAGTCTTCACCCGCGTATACACCCTCGTCGTAGCTGTACGCGACGGCGTGAACCCATCGCGGGTGTACCTCGACGGCACAGACGTCGCCGTCTCTGGCTTCCCATACGCGGTCGGCTTCACCGCCGACCTCGCGCTGAACTCCAGCATGCCCAGCATCGGTGGGTACTCGTTCTACACGGCGACCCAGGTGCAGGACAGCGGCGTCCAGCTGAACCTCGACATCCACGCGGTGGCGGCGAGCCAGACGTACTCGCAGACGTTTGTGCAGACGCTGCTCCTGGATAATACCCCATTGTGCAGCCTGGGCCTGTCGTGACGACCGCTACTACCACCGGGAAGAGCGCGGCTGGGCGGACGGCGAGTGTGGCGCAACATGCGCTGCTCGCGGCCGTAGTTGGAGGCGCCGTGCTGGCGATCTCTCTGTGAGAGAGGACATCAACCTCAGTGTGCGGTGTCTGTCGAACTTGCCTATCGTTTGTTGGTACCGATTCCTAGAATTACCATCGGACTATGAACTACTCATTGCATCGTATTGTGGATTGGATCCCTGATGATATCTACGTGGTAGTGATACCTTATTTACAATTGCGCACTGCGCGGACGGACACAATTAGTAGTCTATGTAACGGACTGAAATATATCTATAAGCCTATCTTTTAAGTATCTATGTATTGCAAGACCGTCCAATCGGACTGCATTTCAAAATTTGAAGTTATAGTAACACTCGTTTTACAATACATTGGCTCAGGGATAGAAATAAGTCAACAGCAGCTAAAATATTCAATCTACATGTCTATCTCCTAGTCGACAGAAAAACAAATTTGATGGAGGGTTCGTTCGCAAGGTTTTTGAAGGCGATCTGAGCCATTTGTTTAAGTAGTTCGGGTATGGCCACAAGATCAAACTGCACATAACGATGGTAACGGGATGGTAACATCTCGAAGAGTTGGGAATCTTGAAAGGTCAAGCACACCCCCTAGCCTGCTCCAAACCTCTGTTTCTTTGGTAAATTTCATAATATCCAGGGAGTCCAGATGTATTTTGATGCTTTCCAATGGGCATTTGGCAGCTGCCAGCAGTTCTAGGTCGTCGCAAACTCCAGAGTAAGGGTCGCGGACACATGTCGCAAACCGTAATTGAAGAGACTTTAACGTCTTTAGTGATGATGGGTGAAGGTATTCGACGAATTTTGATCCGCCAATGGGTGCCAAGTGCGACGACAAGATGGGTACTGGAATGTCAAAAACAAGTCTTTTATGCTTTAGAAAAAAAAGTACGTACCATGCAAGGCGAGTTTCTTGAGCTTCTTAACAGAACCTAACCATTTCTCGATCACCTTGAGACTATCGACAGCGATACTCAATTGGTCAAGAGCTGTAATGTCAACAATCGGCAGACCATCCGGGCGTTTTGTCTCGAATAGCAGTTCCCAAGTTTTTTCATAACATGGAAGATTCAGAAACAGAGAGCGCAACTGTCACAGGTAGCACATCAGCCGAAAATGTTGTTGATTCTCCAACATCCAAGATCTTGAGAGATCGAGAATTGGCCAAGATCCATGGAATGGGGAATTTTCAATGTGGCGGATGTCAAGATGGATAAGATGCGGAGAGGAAATAAGTCTCCCCAGGGTCATTCGAACAGGTTCCGGAATCGCTGCCCTGCCAGTTCTAAAAGAGCTGATTTGCAGAGTGTTCACATTTTGAAGTTGGTTTAAGAAGGCAAGCACGCTGGGATCCTTCCAATCCTGTTCCTTAACTGACAAGTGCAGATGCTTCATGTACTGGACAAGGGTCGGATTGACTTCTAGAAGGGTGTTGACTCTTGAGTCGATCGAATGCCAAATAATCGTGCCCACGGATCCTAATCCTGGTTTTGATGGTCGCATTTGGGTCGCATATATATGCTTTGCACATAATGGCCTCAAGATACGGCAAACCATTGAAAATGATTTGAGCGTATCGATCTCATGCAGATAGACAAGCATATCAAGAATGCAATGGAGGACGTCGAGAGGTAGCTCGGGATTCGAGCTGTCGCTGGTGGTAAGCATGTCGCTCATCGTGTGGTATGGACAATGGACAGCGTCACCAAGGGAAGTTGATGATAATTAGAGAGAGAGGACGAAGCTGAGTTTTCGAATTCAATGAGCAGGGCTGTGAGAAGGCTTGAACTTAACGGTCTGGAGAGGGAATTTGAAAGTCACGGTTGAAGTCAAGAGCAATTACCACGCGTGCTGATCTACTGATCAACAATTCGCCGATCATTGATCATCGATCATTTCCAATCTCCCGATTCAACCCGAATTCAAGCGCCCAAGCCGAGCGCTCGTGCTCGACCACCTCAAGCGCCTTACGTAGGCTGCACGAAACTAATTTAACGACATAGAACTTACACTAATACATACAGTACTTGTACAGATTCACATTTACATACTCTCAAGTGAAGTATACACCGCATAAACACCATCCTAAAATTGAGATGATCTCTTTATGTCTTCAACTTTGAAGTCGCCAAACTCCCATTTATAACAATCCTATTGTCGGAGACATGAGCTCAGTGAAAGTAGGAGGCGCTAAAGAAGTTGAAAACTTACGACACAATCCTCCTCAATAATTGGCCGAGGAACCTCAATCTTCCCGTCGCGATCCTTATGCTCATCATCGCCTTTCTTCTTCCTCCATCTTCTGAATCTATTAAACAATCCCCAACCTTCAATACCTCCTTGGTCATCGTCCCCGCCGTCATCCACCCACGCCACATCCGCCTCCAGCACATTATGCACCACCTCCTTGATCACATGCTTGCGCACATCCACACTCCAGCCTAGCACAGTGACCGTATCGAAAATCACGCTCTGGCCCAGATGGCACCGCGTCTCGAGCGCATAGCCCGCCTGCGCGCACGCCGAGCCAAAGCCCGTGCACACGCCTTGCGGGATGGGGTCCGCAGTGTGGTAGACGTGCGTGGTGGCAACGGGGTGCCGCGATGGCTCGGGCGGAGGCGAGGGCGGTGTTGGCGTCGACACAGGCGGGTCTGATGGTTTGCTGGGAGGGAAAGGGAATTTAAAATGCGGTAAACTCAATCTGCGAGGGGAAACATGGGGCTTGGGCGGCGGGAGGGAGATGGGTGGGGGTAATGGCAGGTGGAGTCGAGATGCTGCTAGTCGCTCACCCGGAGATTCGAAAGCGACGGCTGGCAGACCGTAGGTTGCACCTAGTAGGCTGGCGAGCGCGCCCCCGAGCGAGTGGCCGACGAGCCATATGTTGGAGTTGGGGTAAATCTTGATGAGATCGTCGATTAGTTTCTATAACGATTCAGTTAGTGAGGGATAGTTGGTGAATTGAAAGCACTGACAACGCCTATGGAATAGAATAAACTATCTTGAATGAGGGCATCCGTGAGGCATTGACTATCACATCTATAGTTGCTTGCGTAGCAACCGCATACTGTTTTGAATACCCAAGAAATATCTACCCGAGCACAACAACAAGAAAATAACCTGTACAGTACAAAGTAAGTTAGAGTTTCCAATAATAAAAACAACGCACAGGTTATCATTGAACTTGTCCAACTTGGATGTAGGACCCTGAGCGTTGTGCCTTTGATTGACAGAACGATCGTTGAATTATCAGACGAAAGAAATACGTGTCCTCGGAAACCATCCGATTCTTCCCAACCAAATGGGAAACTCTGGCAAAGGAAGCATGAGTTAACCATACCCCTCTCAGTGACAAGGCTATGTACTTTGTTCCACGCCGGATCTACCTCGTACCAATTCTTCTGGTCTGGCAAAGCGTATGCATTGGCCGACATGCGCGCTAGCTGAACCAATGTGTTAATATTCCCAATATCCGGGCCTTCCAGTTCTACAGGATCCCACAGCACTCGCTCTGCATCGCTCTGAGCATATTGCAAAGATCGGAGCCGAGTACGATGGAGGACATCAAGCGACCGCGGTCGATACACGGTAGTGGGCTGCGTCTTGAGCTTGGCTGAGCTCGCTGGAAGCGGATATGCAGCTGATGGTGCAAACCAAGGATGGTCCTGACCTGCAACGGGCTCTCGCAGATCGAGCTGAAGATGGGATGAGAAAGACACCTGTTGAGCTACTACTTGAGCGCCAAAGGGTGTAGCTGGCAACAAGAGAAACACGGCAGCAGCAAGGACGTAGGCAGCATTGTAATGATAGATACATAAGAATTCGAGATACCGGAGGTGAGAGGACTGCGCAAAGAGAGTGACAAGTATCATCCAGAGCCCCCCATATGTGGCTGCCGGCGCGGTTTCCCGATCAGCATTGCCACGTACGGCGAACAGGCTCCGACTTCAACTTTACTCCCTTCTCCAGAGCGTTAGCCAGTCCGGTCCAAGCCTGGTTCAAGCCTTCTCCGCGCCCTGCCTCGAAAAATTAGCTTCATACTGTCTCTCTAATCATCCTCAAGTTTTTGTTCGGAGACGCTGTCCAGACCACAAATGACGAAATGATACCACACGACAACGACTCGAATCCCAAGCTACCTTTCGACGTCTTCCATTACATTGTTGATATACTTGCCTATCTGGATGACATTGATACGCTCAAAGCATTTTCGATGGTGTGCCGTATCTTTCGGCCATTATGTGCAAAGCATATATATCGACCATTGAGCCAGAATAGACTGGTAGAACGTTATTCTCAACTCAAGACCCTTCTAGAAGACAATCCGACCATTGTCAAGTACATAAAGTATCTGCGTTTCGCGGTTCGGAAACATGATTTGAAGAATCCAACGTGCTCGTTGTCTTGAATCAACTTCAAAATGTGAACACTGGTAATCCATATCTTCAAGTCTCTTGGCACTTGCTGGTCAGCGATTCCGGAACCTGTTCGAATGGCCCTGGAGCGACTTATTTTGTCTCCGCACCTTACCCACCTTCGAATTGAAGGCATATGTGATTTCCCCCTTCCGTGGATCTTGGTCAATTCTCCTTCTCTCAGGGTCTTGACTTTTGGAAGCTCAACAAGACTTTCGGCTGACGTACCACTCTGAATATTCCCAACATGCTTCAGTACCAAAGTCAAGTTGCGCTACCTCTCTCTTAGTCGTCCATGTTCCTCAAAGGTTGGGAGCTGCTATTCCAGACAAAACGACCGGACGGTCTACCAATTGTTGCCATAACATCTCTTAACCAATTGAATATCGCTGTCGATAGTCTCGAAGTGAGTGAGAGATGGTTAGGTTCTGTTCAGAAGCTCAAGAAACTCGCCTTGCGCGGTATGTACATTTTTTCTAAAACATAAAAGACTTGTTTTTGACTTGTTATAGTATGCCTCTCGTCGTCGCATTTGACAACCACTGGCGGATTAAAATTCGTCGAACACCTTCACCCATCATCGTTAAAGACATTGAAAAATCTGGAATTACTCTTCGATATATTTCCCCTCGATCCTTACTCTGGAGCTTGCGACGATTTAGCACTGTTGGCAGCTGCCAAATGCCCACTGAAAAGCATCAAATTACAGCTGTGTTCCGTGGATGATATCGAATTTACCACAGAAACAGAGGTTTGGAGCAGGCTAGCGGATGTGCTTAACCTTTCAACATTTCCAACTCTTCGAGATGTTACCATCCATGTTAGCGTCAGTTTTTGCAAGCTTCGGGGCATGCACGAACAACTTGAATAAATGGCTCAGGTTGCCTTTAAACCCCTTGCGCACGAACCCTCTATCAAATTCTGTTTCTTTGTCAATCAGGAGACGGATACATAGTCTTGAATATTATTTCTAGCTGCCGTCGACTTATTTATGTCCTTGGGCCAATGCATTATAAAACGAGTGTTAGGTATTGCTTCGAAATTTGATATGCAATCTGAATGGACGGTCTTGCAATACATGTAAGTACAAGATAGGCTTATAGATAAATTTCAGTCCGTTACATAGACTACTAATTGTGTCCGTCCAGAGCCAATCCAGAGCCGTCCAGGCAGTGCCCAATTCACAGTAAGTATGATAATGCAATACGAGGAGTTCAAAGTCCGATGGTAATTTTATTTTAGGAAAGACTCGCAAAGTTGCACAGACTTGCATCATGCGGATTCGATGTATACTCATCTTCAAAGTATTTTCTCCACACCAGCATTGGCGGAGTTTACTCAACCCCGACTATCAGTGCGAGTTATAAATGGGCTGATTGGAATCTGGATGCCAGATGACTCCTCACAAACCCGCTCACAACCCCTCCTCCGCTACTGTTCTTTACTGCTAAGACAGAGCCGTGCGAGAGAGCGAGAGGCCAGAGGTTTTTGACTGCGTGGGGGGCGAAAACTACGGGAAAAAAAGGAGGGGTGGACGTAAGACGGCGCCAGCCCATCGCCTGCCTCTTCCTACCACCATCCTTTGTGCCCTCGTGTCGCCCTTAGACCTAGGGACAATGCACCTGCACCCGCACCTGACTGTTATACTGAATAGTGAACATGCACATCCTGCAAAATGGCGGGGAAAGCCCTGTGAGTTGCTCGCACACACTCCACCTCCCCTCAGCCCTTATCGCACTCATCGCAGCTCATCGGGCGCGATCGGCAGCATCTGGGCCCTCGTAAATGACCTTAAGGAGACGCGAGTGACGCAATCGAGTGGATCCCGCAAGATTTTTGGGGATGATGCGCAGGATGACGTTGGGACGACGAGCAGTCTGGCACGAACATCGCTGCCCCTCCGTGCCTCACCACTATGCTTTTGCGTGAGTCCGTGCTATGCCAGACAATCCCGCCAAGTTGTCCGAGGTCGCCATGCTCGATGATTTACATACCTGTGTTGTATATATTTAACTTAATTTAAAACCCACTGTGAAAATAAAGCCAGCAAAGCACGACAGATTGGCAGACTAATCTTCGGGATGGAATCAAACATTGGGTTGCTTCCACCAGAAGAAGGTATAGCACTGTACACGACGCACCTTACCCATGGAGCAGAAATAAGCCCAGATGGCAACAATAGGCTATCTTGCCCCACTTCAAGAAATACAGCTCAGGTTTATATGTCGTCTACTAGGCTTACCAAAAAATTCCTCAATTGTTGTGCTCTTTACTGAGACCAGACTTACACCACTAAAGTTTCGAAGGCTGCTGGCAACTTGAAGTATCTTGTGGAATTACCAGCAGAATATCTAGCTCATAAAGCACTCTGAGACTCCATATATTTTGACAAATGTGGCCACCAATCTTGGATCACAGAGATACATTTAAGGTCATAGAAAGCATGGAGCTTGGCATTGACTTCCCAGACCTCCGAGAAATTAATCGGAAATTAAGTCCAACATTGTTGTCACCTTAATAAGGACTATTAGGGAAGCAATGAAAGAATAACTTGAACAAGAGCTAGAATGTACTTCGAAACTGTATTTACTTCACAGCAGATTGGAATACTGTCCAGAAGGCAAAGGACCCAAACAGATTACCTCCTCTTGAGACATTACCTGAAAATATTAAATGCAGATCACAGGATGTCTCTGACGAGGTTAATTCTATCTTGTCATCCAATAGCACTGGAGGGATTGAGACATACCGAGCTCATTAACAACAGGGAAATTACAGGCTCACTTGGAAAATTTACTCATGAAATCCTCCATATTTTTGATGACATGCTGATATTGGTCCTGGCTATGCCTCTGGATTGGTTGGTCAATCTGCTGAGAAGTAGTACAGGTGGTGCAGGGATGGTTTCTTAATTTACCTTGGACATGGGGGTCATATGGACGTCTAGGCGAAGAGCTGGAGGGACATCTCTGTATGATCAATGTGTTCTGGGTCCGGAGGCGAAGATACATAGCTGGCATGTATCGGGATAATCTTCGGGACACGGCGGCCTGGCAGGGGCCAATGCTGTGTATAATCTATCACTATCACTATCACTATATGTTGACAGCTTGACAGTTCGCTTGGTGCAATGAAATTTCAACTAGGTATATACATTGCCCCTGGACCAGGCGCTCTCTGGCGCTCTCCACCAGTTCATCCTGTGCAGTCCAAACGACCCCAGCGCGGCAAAGGTATGGATATATAGCTGTATTTTGACCTTTTCTTCATCGGGAACCCTCATTGCCTCCCTCTATCCAGTGAGTTTGCAGCGTCCAGTATGTCGGACGACGGACAACCAGTACCTTTAGGCGCCCCGACTGCAATTGCAACCTCTCCCGCGTCACAAAGCCCTGAATTTCAAGATGTCGATTTGTACGCGCCTTCTGCCATGGACGTACCCAGCATAGCTACATCCAAGGACTCTCTGTCGAATACGACCTTTTTAAATACTCAAGCCAATGCTCAAAGCGCCCAACGGCCTGGTATCATCGAACATCAGGAAATCGTCAAATCCATCTTGAACAATGAAAATGCCAATGATGTCTCCTTCGTCCGCACACCCTCTCCGATTTCGCTTCCCTCTCTGGATCCAGGACCTCTACAGTTGTCACGCAATGGGGCGGCCAATACGGATATCGCCTCAAGAAGAGACTCGGCCACGGGAGATGATCTGAGCTCAAGAAGGGATTCATTGTCAAGGCAAAACTCTGACTTGAAGCAGGAATCCAACGCAAGACAGGACTCGAATTCGACTAATAGGGATCCTGACACCAGAAGGAGCTCGTATTCAAGGCGAAATTCCGACATAGGACGCGACCAAACCTCAAGGAGTTCGGATACAAGACAGAATTCGAACTCAAGAAAAGACTCCGATCCTCGTGAGTCTATGCGCGCAACCATTGGACCGCCTACGCGTCTTCGAGACGAACAGAATTCGATGTACAACGGTTCTCCCTTAAATCCAGCCAACTCTCATGAGGAACTCAGGCGTTCGCGACACCGTTCTTCACGCAGACTCCCTACACCTCCTCCGACCAACAATCATGTCATTTCAGCGAACCCCTACTCTGGAATGGGCGCTTATCCTACCCCTCAGATGTATGCATCCCCTTTACCCGTCCCACAATATATGATACCTCCTCCGGTCGACTATTCCCATATTTACTCACCAAACGTTCGACCAAATTCTCACCTACCTCCTGACGCAACAATTCCCTCTGCAGCATCCCCCATGTACCCTTCTTCTCGTATTCCTATCATACCAATGATACCACCTGCGGTACCTACTCCATCTTCACGCTCCACCCGACCATCTGTTTCCTCCAACATAGTCGCTGCTGCTGCAACGACTCCTGAGTTGAAAAATATGAAGTCGATTATGGGTTCAATAGCGCTTCCTGATACTGGTTCATTTGCAGATAATAATCCTTACACTCTACGGAGCAAGCAGAGTAGATCAACGCCCGATTTACAACGTCCTCATTCAATACCTGGGCCTATGCCTCTACCTCCAGGTTTCCAACCATGTCCCTGATCAACTATCCAGATGAACCTCCTGTGGGGCGCGCATCCTCTGCGGCCTTCTTAGCTCCCTATAATGTGACACAGGGCATACCAAACGGGTTTCAACCTAATTCTCCTTGGGCTCGTAGTGCAGCTTCTGCCACGAATTCCCCATATCGACGCGAGCGATACGATTCTAGGCATGGCAGTCGTTCTCGGGTTGATGAACCTTCGCAGCAATTTGGAGGATATGAATACTTCCCGCAACACCAAAAGTCTCCTGCGGATGTCGTTTCTGCGGCATCGAACATGCCCATCCCAGAGAAGAGGGGGACACAGTCGTTCACAGAGACGGAGCCTTACGGTGGCTCTGCAGTGCGGAGGGATACAGTGAGCCCGGTACCTGAGAGGAAGGCTACAGGCTCTTTCGCGGAGCATAACCCTATCGCCTACCTTCGCGGAAGCCAACTTTAGACACGCTAACAACACCACCTTTACCTTCGCGTCCGCCAAGTTGGTATCGACCAAGACCATCTCGTGGAAGGTCTTCTTCGAGCAGTAGAGAAAACGATTACTCTGGTCCGAATCATTCTAGTAGGCGATCTCGTAGGCGAGATGAATGGGATGAAAAATATCGGCCACCGCGTTCCTACCGCCGGAGTCCATCGCCCGAATATTATCGTCCTTCGAGGAGCCGCCGACGCCGACGCCGAAGAAGTCGTTCACCCTATGGTGGTCCTATTTCTCCTGTATACCCGACAATGACATATGGTACTCCTCCGTCTTCGTTCGATACTGTGCCACTGGATTTGAAGCACCGTAGGCACCGTTCTCGGAGGCGCGGAATTTGGTCTCAGTTCTCAAGATTCTTCAAGTCACCCTTCGACCGCGGTCGACCGACCACTTTACAAGCTCCATATCCTCACATGCGCACGACCGAAGAAGCACCTGTAACTCTGTTCTTCATTCTCACAGTTATCATTGGACAAGTCTATTTCCATCTGCTTTTGCGTCTTCCATCTCTTTATTTTTCTAGGGTATCACGGATTTTCGACGAAGCCAATCTGAGCATATACGAGATCACAGAGATGGTGTTTGAAACTGCTGGAGGGCCAGGTCAGAAAGACAAATCCCAAATGGCGATGAACATGCAGGTGTCCGAAGTTGTGGCTCCTAAAATTCGGCCACAGTATGAAAGACTGAAGAACTCCTGGGAGTCTTTTATCGATTCTCTGATACGTGAATGGGAAACATTCAATATTGTTTCGGTTATGCTTCTAACGTATGTGCGACATCGCTTCTCCGTGACAGATATTTATGCTAATTACTGTCCAATAGTGCCATCCTCACTATCCTGCAAATAGGTACCGCCGCAAATGATCCTGTCACAAGATATGCTGCCCTCTTTTCCTTGATTTGCGCGTTAGTTAGTCTGCTCTTTGGGTGCATGTACATCATTCGTTTCGGCACCATGCGTAAAACTTACGCCGCTGTAGAGTGGGCGAAAGTGAGTCTCTCTTTTATGTATGCCAACCTTATAAAAGTGCTAATATCCAACCCATTCACCACCTGTGATGGTAGTCTGCTCGTGGTTCGTCACAATCCGTCATTTGGAATGTGTGGGTGTTGTTATCGATGCCGGCTGTATGGCTCACTTGGTTGGTTGATTTGATTTTATGAAGGAAGACATTCGCAATACTAACGTCAGACCTGACAGGTCTATCGTCCTTTTCATTGTCGCCATAATGTCCTTTGTCTGGCGGACAGATCCAGCAAATGATAGCATCTCCACATTTATGTTGTCAGCAACAGGTCTCCTCATTATTCGCATTGCTATGAGCGCCCTTTTGGGACTAGGGCTGGTTAACGCGCTGCTGATAACAAACACGTTCCAGCTCTATGGCGAGGCGTTGGACAAGGATTGGCGGACATGGATAGACGAGTGGAAAAAGGCCAAAGCAATCGAGGCGCCTCTGGATCTACTGGCTTCTGGCAATGCACCACCGGGCGGTTATTTTCCCTATCTGAACTATGGACAGCCTCTAGCTGATATGACTCCCCTTCCGGCTTCCGTTCTCTTCCTCTTCCGCCTTCAGCTGCTCCTATATTTCAACCTGCCCCCTATTTTTCCCCTATGTATCCTGATTTTGCAAATCAAAAAGCTTCCAGACGGCGGCGTCGCCGTTCTGCAGATCTACCTCCGCCTATCCGGACAATGAAAGTTCTTCGACAACTTCTTCTGACAGCAGGTCTCCGCGACGAAGGGTCCGACGTCGCGCGAGTTCACCATTTGTACCGCCTCAATACGTTTATCCGTCATCAAGGGATTCTCCCCCCAGAAGCAATAGGCATTCGCAGACTCCTCGAATACCCGACCATGATCTTCCTCCGCATGTCGTGTCCCATACCCAGACGTCCAACGAGAAATACCCTACTCACGCAGACACAGCCGACACCCAGAACTCTAACGGAATGCCTGATGCACATGCACCCGTTACGATGACAACATGACCCCTTACATCCCACCTGGACTCTGACATTGACAACGACGAAGATCATGACCTACAAAGTCGTGTACGATTTCGGTCGCCTCTAGCATCTGCGCGCGGGAGCAGTGATTGGGGCGCGTATGACAGTTCCTTTGAATATCCGTCTCCCAATGTTATAGGACCATCTTCTTCGTCCGCTAGTGGTATAACGCAAGAATCGAGCAATGTTCAATCCAAAACTCAGATGCACTACGACGGAGGCGACCGACATAGTTTTATGCTGTAATCTTGAACCTTTATATCTATTCAGTTAACTAGCCTGAATGTATGTATGTGTATATGTACTTGCAGAAGAATTATCTCTGGAATACAACCCAATCCAATCATTTGAGATTTATTTGAGGAACCTTTTTTGAGTTATTATACCCTCGGGTGACTTTAATATCTACGAAAAATGTGCGCACCTCGTTGTTGATAGGATGAGTGGCGTAAGCAGTATTAGGGAGATTTCTCGACAGTTTAATCGAGCATAGAGGAGCGTCGTTGAAGGTTTTTTCAATATGCGGCGATTGCCTATCAGACATAAGCTGTCCGGCGCGTTCCAGTGCAGATGAATCCTCCATAGTTAGTCTCCAGATGGCCCAAGCAAGGATAAGAGGGTCTCCTCGACGCGTTGCGACGCGCTATACGCGCTATAGCCAGCTATAGCCTATAGGAGAAGATCGGGGTTACTATATATGGCTACCAAATTTATGTCCGGATTCAAACTCAGAAATCTATAGAGGCCAGCTTCCGGTGCAACTTGCTACTAGCTATCCGTCTATATTCCTCAGCACAACACAAGACTTTACTTTGATCCGCGTAATCGTCATCTATGAAAGAAATAGAGCCAGTTCAGGAGGTTTTCAGTCTCGACAGGACATTGAATAATCCCTCACACGTCGCATCACTCGCCTTTGGACATGCGGGACACCTTTTTGCTGGGTCGGGTTAGTCTCGTCGTCTTCCCATTTTTAAAGAAGCAACATCTCACCGCTCTTGTGCAGACGATGGCTCCCTTCGCGTCTACGATCTCTCCTCATACAAAGTCCTAAAAGCTGTGCGCGCCCTTGGCGCTGAGGTGTCTTCGATCGTTCCCGTCAAGAGAGCTGGGTCAGAACTGCGCGATGCTTGGATAGCACATGGCCAAAAGGTGAGCTCTATGGCGGGTTTGAATGAAAAGACCTTGAGTCAACTTTTTACAGGTGTCGCGATTTCAGATGGAAAGTCCAAAAATGATCCAAACTCTAGATGATGCACTCCTCACGCTAGAGGTTGGCGAAACGGAAGATGACATTTTGAACGAGGTCAGTTTCAGTAATTCCGTCTTGAACATGTTCTGATTTGTATCAGTAAGCTTGCTTTGAATGCGGACAAAAGTCGCTTAGCATTCACCATGGACTCTGGTGTCGTTGGAGTTATCGATCTTTCTGATAATACCGTTACGAAGATGGAGACGAAACACGAAAACGTCGGTAACCCGGCTTTTTTGCTCTTGAATGATATCTGAATATTTTCTAGATATCTGCCACTATCAAGTTTGTTCCCGATCGGCCACGAGAATTAGTTAGCGGTGGCTATGATACCGTCCTCCTCCATTTCGACTGGGCACAAGGAAAGGTTCTGTCGCGTCGGCAAATGGGTAATTAATTCGAAGTTTTCGCAGCGAACAATATTTTGATATTCTTTCCCAGAGCCCTACGTAGCCAGCGGAAACATGGCGCTTGCCCCACCCTTCATCATGTCGATGGCCATGTCTAACACTGGCGTTTTGGCTGCTGGTACCGCTGACGGTCATCTCTGGATAGGCTTTGGAGGTGAAAAGGGCTCCGCTTCCAAGAAGAAAGCAAAAAAATGGGAAGGTTTAGATGAGAGCAAGGCTCTTCTTATAAAGGTGGCCGAAGGCCCAATCGTCGCTATGTATGTCTGAAATCTGTTTTTATCAGTTATCTTCACTAATCATTACTTCCCAGGGCATTCTCGGATGCCCGAAAATTGATCATATCAACTTTAATGGGTGTGATCACTTATTATCAACTCAATTACGATGAGGAAGGGGGTAGTGTCGTTCTTCAACAGCTATGGCACCATGAGAGCAAGAGTGTCCAAAAAGTTAATGCGCTCCTCGCTGACGACAAACGCATTATTGTTGGAGGGTTTGGTAAAAACGATCGTGGCATCATTGAGGTCTGGAAGCAAGAGGTTCGTGTGAGCCAGGAGCAACCTCAACAAGATTCTTCATAGATATGTAATAGAAAATTAGTACTAATAGTATGTCTAAAATGTAAATAAATAAGGTCATGACTTCGTAACATCTTTACGCGACCTTTGTTCCTCCGTAAGTTGGGTTTCTAGCTCTTGTATCCGCTTCAAGTAGCCATCGCGAGTTTTCTTCATTTTTGAGATGTACTCTTCGTCGGTGATAGGCACCAGGCCAATTCCTATCAGAAATGCATCCATCCAGGTGGTAGTAGAGTCTGGCGCTTGGATTTCATTTCGAGGCTTCGGTACAGGCTTCTCGACAGCAGTTCGTTTTTCTTGATTAAGTTTTAAGATATATCGCAACCTTGCGAGGTTCAGCTCGTTGCAACCATATTGGATAAGAGTGCCCGCTCCTGCACCCATCCATAACCCAGGAACGATGGCTGCGCGACCCGCTAAACATGCCAAAAATCACATCATGAGCACCGCATTGGAGGAGTGAGGATACAATACGTACACCTTATGCCAAGGAGTAGTGCACTAGAGATCGCAGCGCTCAGGCCACTGTCTAGAAGTTTATTCTTCCTCACGTCTGACGAAGATATCCTCAGAGGAACGGAAACAGTGTCATCCAAAGGGGTATCAATTCCTAGCGCTCGTCTTCGTTGTGCATATTGCTCCCAGGGCGCTAGATGAGTAAGTGCAGGACCAGCGATGAATTCACGAATAGCTGTTGAGCAGGCACGGAGTCAGTATTAACTAGAAAAATAACCCTGAGACTGACATACTAAAAAATGTAGCGCCGGTAATAGCACTGTTTACCGCAGCAGCGGCGACAAGAAGTTTTGAATTCGGTTTCCTTTTAACCGCGGTATAAATGCCTGTAATAAATGCACTAGTAGCAGCTGTATGAAATTTGCAGATGGTTAGGCCCGCTCGACGCCCGAGGAATGCATTAAAGACGGACTTGCATAGTGTTAATGTTCCCAATCCGACTGTCCATATTGAGGACTTTTCCATCTCGAGGAACCCCGCGTGGGTGGTCGCGAATGCGTCGAAAGGGCTTTGGGAATTGGGTTGCAGAGAGAGAAGGAAATATCTGGACCCTGAAAGTGAGTAGAACGCGTCGAACGCCGACGGCGGCACGTTCTTGCCAATTCCGGCCAAACAGCGTTGCAGGCGTCTGATACAACACTCGCACCCACCACCACCACGATCTCTACCCTTGAAGTTCCTTGAAATCCTCATAATCAAGGACTTGCATTCCTGATTTATTCATGACTTGAGATATGCCCCCAATGTGTTGCCTTCTTCTGTACTTCACGTTGCACAGTGGCTTATAACTCTGTTTCTTAGACGCGATAAATTTACCATCCACTCGAAAGCTGTTGTCTGTCAAGATGTCGAACTCAAGGGAGATATCACCATAGGTGCAGGTGCGGATGTCCGATGTTATTGCTTATTGAAATCGTCCTTAGGCTCGGTTTCTAGGCACTATTGTCCATCCAAAGGCAACAATATTTGCTATTGCAGGCCCCATTTTCATCGGAACTGGTTGTATAATAGAAGAAGGAGCGATCATAGTCAACAGGTTTGAAGACGGATATTATCGCTTTTCAAGTTTGCTTATGCCAACACAGGCGGAAGGAAGTCATGCGAATTGGAGACGATAACCTCTTTGAGATCGGCTGCCGTAAGTCTTGTCGAATCGTTTTACAACAAATTCTTCACATATACGACATCTCATAGGTGTCGAATCACCGACGGTCGGAAATTTCAATACCATTTCGACGCGTGCTCGAGTACATCATACCGTCCGCATCTCGTCATACTGTGTCGTAGGAGCAGGGTGCCTCCTAGTGCCGACTGAAGACCAAATTCTGGATGATACACTGTCATCTATGGGCCCGCTGCAGAGCAACGTACGTGGAGCGGAAGAGGCAAAGTCCAAGAGGCAGATCTCAGACGCAAACACGCCGAGTATCTGAGAGAAATGCTGCCCAAGTTCAACAGATTAAGACGCGGAGATGGTACATAAAGGTATATAGTAAGGTATAGATTCTAATTAACTCAAATTTGAAAGTCTAACTCCCAGTTTCCTAGGTCTTCCATATGTCATCAACGGTGGAAAACCAGGAGGGAACCTAAGGTTCAATGTTTTGTTAGGATATATTTTATCAATGAACAGAGGTGCTTACACACGTCGTTCAACTGTCATGCGATAAAATCTTCCATTCGTTCCCAGATCTCTCCATGCTTCCCTGTAACATCTCGATCCGAAAACCATGTCGCACACAAGTTTCAACCAATCGAATCGAATACACAATTCGAAACTTGAGATTTACCTATCATAAAGGAAAGATGAATCCTGACGCATTGCAATGTGTAAAATATCTGGAGACACGATGGCTGCAGATTTTCCTCGAGATGCCGTCCCGATAGCTCCTCCAAAAAAAGGTCGTTTGCGACTTTTTCAATGACGATGCACTCCAGGGCGGGAAGTTGAACTGCTTTGGCCAATCTAGCCTTCGGCGCCAGCTCGAATATTCAGTGATAAAGTTTGTAAGCCGCGCCGACACCTAGATCGGAGATAACCATCCGTGGCCTTTAACCATCGCTTGGTTGATCCCTTCTCGCGTGATGCAAGCTCGAAGTTTGGGCGTTTCCAATTTCCAGGCATCAACTTTGTATATGCCAGAGATGACCAATGCTCGGAGTTGGGGAAGAGGACAGCGATCGTTCAAAGTCACCGGGATAGAATGCCCTATGGGAAGACCTCTGGAAGATATTTTGCTATGCTTTCCAGAACATCTTTCCCCCCTTGACCTCTATTCGTTTAAAATTCTTGTGTTGGGCGAGAAATTCTATCAGACTTGGGAGAGAATACACCCAAGGATCTGGATCGCAAAAGGCCGTCGAAAAGCAGACAAGGTTTGGGCAGCTCTGGAATATGCATATCATGGCCCTTGTATGCTCTTCTGTCCAGTGGTGACTGCCTTCGGGAGCAAGCTCTATACGGCGTGTCTTTATCCCATGTCCTGCCTGTGCTTGAGCACTTGGGCAATGAAGGAAGCCTGTTCCCCGCTGCTAATGCGCAAATACTCGAAGATGAATTGGTTGGTGATCGCGTTTAGGCGCCTGCATACCAGAGATAAGGCGCGTTTGTCTCTCATCGCAGCCTCAAATCGAGACCGAGCATAGATCCCGCGGCTGTCGAAAGTGAAAGCAGCAATGGCGGAGTAATCACGAACCTCGCAGGCTCCTGGCACATACGTCGCAAGGTCGATAATGATAATCCAAACCTCTATTGGGAGTTCTAGAAGCGCCTTTTCTGGTTGGTCGCATTCTCTGGTAGAGAGGCGTTTATTGGTGCTCGGCGTCCATTCCCATCTACCGAAGAATGTATCAAGGTAGTCGTCATGCACTCGTACGTCGGGTTCGCCCTTAGCTAATGCCGCTGCGACCAAGTATTCGTTTTATGCTGTCTCCTAACGGTCCAATTTTCCGAATACAAAGTGTTTTCGGAAGAGCGAGTTTAAAGGTTGGCAGGAAATTAAAGGTTGGCAGGAAATTATATGGATGGGAATATTAGTGAGGAGAAAACGCGCAGACTCTCGAGGTGAGACAGAAGAATGCAGGAGCGGGATTTGAGAAATTATAACATGCGCACGCGTCGCGCACTCATCTACATCATTTATCCCCATCGGGCAATCAGCATCATTCAGTCTCCTGGCCAGAAGTTGTACCATTCTCCATCTCCACACCCACGAAGCGCCTTCATATCGCTGAATACTCAAATGGCAGCGACTTCTCGCGCTGTGAAATCTTTTGATGACCTGCAAGCGGCACTCGCAGGCGAACCAAGGTCAAGGTCGCCGGTGAGCCTCCAACTAACCTCCGAGTCCTGGCTTATCTCTGATGCCTGTATACGTGATCTAGGGGTCGATGGTAGGTCGATATGTTGAAGTTGGAGATGTATAACCTTAAATGACCGCATCCTGGTTTAGTGGACGGTGTACTTCGGGGTAAATTCATGGTCAGTCATTCTACCAGGAATTGGACATCTTAGAGCGCTTATTGCTTTTTACCAGTCAACAGAGAAATTCCTGAGCGCTGTCAAGTTGGACGGCTTTGGTTTTGCAGTGTCATCTTGCAAGTCACCTCTTTGACCTGGATTTCTGATACGACAGCATTAATTCAGTCCCTCCATCTAGTGGATGGGATATACATGATGCCGTGTATTCCAAAGAACTACTCATTTCCAACAAGGCGAACGGCTACCGTGATGTCATTGCTATATAGATCTGTCGTCCTTCCGTAGGATTCCTTGGGAGAACAACGTCCCATTTTTCCTCGTTTCGTTTTTGGACCCGGTGACCAAAACCCCTCTTCCTGTGGATCCTCGTGGAGTCCTGAAGACTGCGACTGATCGTATAAGCAGTACACTCGGCTACGAATGTTTCGCAGGTGTAGAATACGAGGTATGTTCAAAGCTTTCCTTTCGACCCTTTAGAAACTTACAGACTGCATTAGTACTTCAATTTCAAAGGTACATTCTATACTCTAATGCATTCACCGTGACCTCAGCTGACTCTGATAGAAACGGCGCAGTCTGCTTCTGATAAAAGCTTTACCAATTTACAACCTTTGACGCCTGGAAGTATGTCTGCCTTTCATATCCTGCTCGATATCCACAGCTCTGACGTAAATTCTAGTGCATGGATACTCTCTCTGAGGACTCAGCTAAATAATGAATACTTCAACGATCTGTTTGACGAAAGCTCGAAGTTTGACGTTCCTATCGAAGGCCATCGTAAATCCGTGTCTTCTGTCTAAAACCAATGATGTTATTAACGTTCTGAATCCCTTATCAAGATACCGAAACAGGACCTGGAGTGCTAGAAACTGCACTTGCCTATACTTCGCTCTGAGAATGGCCGATAATGCAATTCTCTTCAAATATACAGCCAAGTCTATAGGCATGAAACATGGAGTAATTCCCAGCTTCATGGCCAAACCTTGGAACGGCGTATGTGTCTATTTAATTGGGGTACTCAAATTGAATAAACATTTTTAAAGCTTCCTGGCTGCAGTGGGTATGGATTTTAGACGTGCTTGATTCGACACATATGTGCTGATGGTTTCTTCAAATTAGCCATGTACACGTGTCGCTAAGAAACGCAGAGGGACGCAATATCTTCGCCGTATCTGATGCTGAGCTCAAGACTGGCAGAGCAAACGCTGCAAATGAGGATACTAAATTCATCAGCCAAGAGGCTGAATGGTTCCTTGCCGGTATATTGGATGGAATCGCTGACGGTACGCATTCCTCTATACCTTATAAACAATCAATTTGATTCTTGTCGCATTTAGTGATGCCTGCAGTAAGAAATTTATCGATTTGTGCTTCTGAAGTGTATTGACTCGTACGCAAAGCTTGTACCTACCATTAACGGCTACAAGCGCCTAGTCGGCGGCGAGGCCTTCTGGGCACCCAATGCGGTGACCTATGGATACGACTCGCGTGCTGCATCCATTCGTATCATCTCCCCACCTTCCTGCCCCCTGCGGCTACCCGCATGGAAGTGCGCATCCCTGGAGCAGACATGAACCCCTACTTCACCCTCAGCGCGATCTTTTCGCTGGGATTGCGAGGAATCAACAAGAAGTTGGCGCTACCTGGTCCGCCTATCTCTCATTTCAAACCAGAGGACAGGAGCAACGGAAAGGTAGACGAGTTCCCAACTACATGCTCTATCTTTAGGGATGAGTTTCTGATTTCTTTTTCGACTAGATCAAGTTGCTCCCTACCTCGCTCGAATCAGCGACTGCGCGGATGATGCGCCCCGACAGCATTGCACGGGAGCCGGAGGTCTTTGGCAATGACTTTGTCGATCATTACGGCGGTACTCGAGAACATGAAGTCAAGCTGTGGAACGAAGCCGTGACTAACTGGGAATGTAGGTTTCTGGTATATGTGCGCTGCATGAATATAATGCTGATAGTGACCATAGTGGAACGCTATCTTGAATTGGCTTAACGGCGTATGCATAACACCAGATCTCAGCAGGTCAATTCGTTCCCTGATTCTTTGTGATCTTCCAGACGGAATACTGTATACGTAGTACTTACGATTGTAGGATTTTTCAACTTTCATGTTCAATATATAGAGAAATCATTGATACCTTCTACACCAGACTGAGAATTTGTTTATTCCTTTGTTACCCTCGTTGCACCCGACAATAGCTAAGCCAAATTTATTTGTGTGTGCTGAACCACTTCATGAATTGTGGGACATCCTGCAACATACGCAGAGTCAGTGGGCATTCTCAACATTCAACATACAAAAGGACATACCGAGGAGATCTTCTTGGCCATCGTACTGTCGACGATGAAATTGGGTATACTACCCCCAGGGGTACTCGAAGTCGCCATGCGCCACTCCGTGTTGCCATTCTCCAGCTCCATGATGCGCTCAACGCTCACGTAGCGGCCTTTGGTGCCGTGCTCTTCAAGCAGGTGCAGCTCTTCGTCACCTTGGCCCGTTAGGTCAATAGCGAGAGAGATGACCAGGCTTAGTTAGTTAATGGAAGATTGACATGTATGATGGATAGATAGGTAAGTGGATCACGAGAAGAAAAAGTTAAAAATGACATTGGCTGTATTTTATAATGGAGCCAACGTACCCCGTTCGTGGCTTGCTCTCTGAAAAGTGGACCACTTGCAGTTCCGTGAAGACGCGCGGGGAGACAGGTGGAGTAAATGTGTAGTATAATGTCCAGATACTGGCGGTGGGCGAGATGTCCTTCACTTTGACGGCTTTTTTGATTTCGTGAATAAATCTATGAAATAAAAAATAATAGTCAGAATGATAACAGGCGTCGAAACTGACCACATTGAGTGGCAAGTATTAAATACATACTGCAGCTCGTTCTCTGCCTTGTTGTGAGCGATCTTGTCCCATAACTGATCGAACGTGATATCGCTCGGTTTGTGCTCACTAAAGCGGCAATACCACGGGGCACCATCGCCTGCCAGCTTTGGGCGCGAGCTCGTATGGACGATCTCAAAGAACGTCTTGCCTGCCTTCCAGGATTCCGTCGCTTCGATAAGCTTCTTGCCCTGCTCGACGATCTCGTCCTCAGGGGGGATCTCTGCACACCAAAACAAGTAAAAATTGCCGCATCTGTCAGTGATCGCAAATCCTTTGCGGCGGGGAGCGTGCAGGCGCACCTGAAGGCCGCAGCGGCGTGATAGTGAGCAGGGGAGTGGGGTTCTCGGTGGACATCGTGGTTGCAGCTTGAGCAGTGAGAAAGCAACACTGTGCTCATCGTTGAGGCCTGTGAAATGGAATGTCGATATTAATAGCATCGTGTTGCGATGCAATTGTCCCAGCGCAACAAACATAACGCAGGTCTCCAAAACAAAAGGTTCGCCTTTGTGCTGCGCTGATGTGGGAATCCGACTCAGTTCGGGACGGCGGCAGTTTCACTCATTCATAGACAGCGAAGAGCGCGAGGTCATTTGGTATTATGGCTGGTGCTTCCAATTATTAAGTACGATAGAAAAGGGATAATTACATAGCTGAAGCTGGTAGGTTGGTCGACGCACGCGCAAGTGTGTGCCACTCACTCTCATGGCTGCGCGCGGTACTCTGGACTATTGCGGTCTACGAGGTCGCAGTACCGACTGCGCCCGCGCGTGGCTTCGTCGCGTGGCAGGACATCGCCGCGCTCAAGCACCAAGCCCACGTACTTCCGCTCCCCCAACATATGTTTTTCCTTGTAAAAGCGGACAAAGCCTGGTACGGTGGCGTACAGTGTGTGATCGCGGCCCATTTTCACCTGGAGACCACGCTTGAGCCTAAAATGGAAGAGAGGCCTTGTTAAGGACGTACGTGCTGTCCAGGATGGAATACAGTGCCGCGTTGCCTGACAATAATGTTGCCAGGGATCACATACTGGTCTGTGGGCGGTTGCAACGCGTAAGCCTTGTTATATCATTGATGACAATTGTGTGTTCTTACCTGAGAATTTTTTGACACCGAGACGCTTTCCGGGCGAGCCTCCATGGTTGTGGACTGTGCCTCCAGCACGTTTTGTTGCGGTTCGGATGGCACCTGGTGCACAGTCAGTACCGAGTCATGCAAAAGAGGCAAAACGGGTACCGAGGACGGTGAACGGGGACCTGGCAGGGCCCAGAAAGCGAGTCAGGAAGGACATGGAGCAAAAAGATAATAAAGCAGAGGCCCAAGCGCGAAACAGTCACAGCCCGTGCTGCGACCGGCAATCACCGAGCGATATAACACGACCAACCTATAAGCCCGCATCCAACAGCCACTTCTCTTTCCCCACTTCTCTCCATCTGATATTCCGAAATGGTTCTCCTCGTCACCTCCGATAATGAGCAGTTCAACGCCGACAAAGATGTCGTAGAGCGCTCCGTGCTCATCAAGAACATGCTCGAGGGTGTGTTTTACTTGCCCCGCTCGGGCATATGCCTCGTGTCGCAGCGCCGCTCATGTGTCTTTTAACCTGCAGATGTCGGCGAATCCGACCAGCCCATTCCTCTGCCCAACGTGTCGTCGAGTGTGATGAAGAAGGTGCGCTTTTTCTCGTTATCCATGAAAGGCTGTGCGAAACTCAATCAACTTCACAACCAGGTTCTTGAGTACTGCGAGCACCACCGTGGCGAGCCTCTGCCCTCGGCCGATGCTGATCAAAGCCAGGACGAGACCCGCAAACGCACCACTGACATCAGCGAGTGGGATCAAAAATTCATCACCGTCGACCAGGAGATGCTGTTTGAGATCATCCTCGCTGCGAACTACCTCGATATCAAGTCTCTTCTGTGCGTAGTCTAGTGCGAAGGCGTATGTGACATGAACGCTCACCTCTTTTTCAGTGATGTTGGATGCAAGACAGTGGCCAACATGATCAAGGGCAAGACCCCCGAGGAGATCCGGAAGCTTTCAACATTGTGAATGACTTTACGCCAGAAGAGGAGGTCCGTGTTCATCCTTTCATGATCGAACCATCTGTCTGACTATCGAATTTGTTTAATTTCTTATCAGGCTCAAATCAAGAAAGAGAACGTGAGTGGCTATTTATCTGACATCAGTGGCACACATTACTCATCTTTTTCCTCCAGGAATGGGCGGAGGATCGATGAATGGATCACATTTTTTTTTACTTTCTTGTTATGTCATATTTCCGTCGCATCGCTTTTCTGTGCTTGTACCTCTGAACCTAAATTCAATTACACGCTTTCTAACTAAAGACGTCCTTGTAAGTATATAAGTCTCCTTGAGTCCGCGCGTACATGGATGGTATGGCGAAAGGTAATGGTTACGTAAGACACGGGTCATCCGGTGTGGGCGGCTTAGCGTAGTCATTTTCACGAAAACCACGTTCATATATATACGACTCTTATCAGGCTATGACCAGCTCTCCAACATAATGCCCATCCCCGATCTCCCTGGCGAGCTCGTCCCCCGACATTCCGACCAGGAGCTATGGTTGAAAGCCCATGTTGCCCGGATGTGTCACTTAGACAATCCTGAAAAGTCAGCATTGCTTTGTTTGATCCTTGTAGATACCCGCGGTATTAACCTGTGCGCGCTCTCTTTTTAGATTTCCAGGCAGTCAGCCGGTGAGCTTTGGCACCAAGGACCTTTTAAAATTGGAAAAACAGGAGTGCGTTGTTACAATTGTTGCGTTTGTCGACAGACACTGACGTATTGTGTGCCCAACCTCCACCCTTCTGTGTTTCCTTCTGCCATTGTGCCTGCTCAGTTACTGGGTTTGTGAGAAGTCCGATGGCGTACGCGTGCTCTTTCTGGTGTTGACGAACTTGGAGACAAACGCGCAGAGGACGTTCATTGTAAGTCGTGTTTTCTGTCCAGCCGCACACGAGCAGCAGACAGCTGGCTATGTCGTAATCGCGTATATCTGATCTCTAACCCTCCTTATTTTATTGCTTTGGTCACCGCAGATTGATAGACACAACACGTACCGCGAGATCACTGGGAATATATTTCCCGCACCATGAAAACCCCATCATGCCACTCAGGAGCAGTCTCATCGACGGTGAGCTGGTCATCGATGTAGACCCTGTCACGCGCCGGGTACGTGTAATCCGTATTTCATGCTCGATTTAAGCTCATGGTGTTCCGGGACAGGAAAAAATGCGCTTCCTAGCGTTCGATTGTCTGGTTATCAACGACGAGAACGTGATGAGCAAGACGCTGGACAAGCGCTATGGGGTACGTGTTCTGTGGATGTGGCGGAATGGGCGAACTGATGATTCATGCTTCATGCGATTTAGAGATTGACTGCGTTTTTTTATAAACCTTATGCGCAGATGATGCTTGACCATCCACGCGTAGCAGAGACCCAGCCTTTCAGGTGCGTTTTGGCGGCCCTTCTCGCTGGGATGCATGCTCATCGATGCATCGGTTGTAGTATCAAGGTTAAGGAGATCAATTTCTCGTATCACGTCGAAAAGGTCTTTGCCGTCGATATTCCAGCCCTCCAGCATGAAAACGACGGCCTTATATACACCTGCGTGAGCACCCCATACACTCCTGGGACGGATCCCAACATGTGAGTCCTCTTAAATTGGGGTATTTCGGGCATTTCGAGCGCGTATTCAACCATCGCTTCCCATAGATTAAAGTGGAAGCCCCCTCAGAGAACTCCATTGACTTCAAACTGGTCTTGCGCTTCCCGCCTTCGAGATACAACCCAAGCGAGCCCGATTGGCATGCGAAGCCCCTGTTCCTTCTGCATGTATGGTGCGGGGGCGACAATACGAGCAATACGACGATCTGTACGTCGAGGACAAGGAATGGGAAGAGTGAGTCCGCATTTGCCGCGAAACACTTCGTATCTCATTGCGAACGAAGGTTTATACGCGTCGTGACATGAGACTGATTTCGCTTTTGGGTACTTTTTTTTCTTAGGCTCAAGAAATCTGGAGAGCAGGTCGATGATAGGATCGTGGAAGTCCATTGGGATCCTTCAATCTCGCGCTGGCGTATGATGCGCTTCCGGAATGACAAACCCCATGGCAATCATAAGAGTGTTGTTGAGAACATTCTTGAAAGCATCGCAGACGGTGTTGAGAAAGAGCAGTAAGTCTCCGTTTATCGTTCCCTCATTGTATTGTATAGCTAACTACCGAAATGCAGCTCCTAGCACGGTCGAATGCGATTCGAACAGCATGGAAAGCACGCCTAGCGCATCCACCGCCCCAATCACAACACCCTATGCGCCCGCCTCACCAGCCCCCTCTGCGTCTTCGTCCATGCCACATATGCCCGCCCCACGCATCGAGTTTAAATACGGCCCTCTTGCACCTTCGCGCTGGAGTAAAGTCTCTGGCCCTCTGTCATTGCTGGCATGAAGCGGTAGAGTCACACAAGAACGCAGTGCAAAACCTTGTTATATAGAAGATGCTAGATAGACATATTCTTGTCGACTCTCTTGTCTTCGCAGCGTCGCAAACCCAATTTCCAGACGCTGTTTCCTAGTCTGAAGGACAACCTTACCGCCTCTCCACCGATATATCCTCCCACACCTCTCTCTCTTTACACATCCCATCATCATCACCACAGTCCTTCAACTCATCATTATGTGTACATATATGGCATCTTCAAAGCGTATTCGACAATCGACAAATCGACAATTCTATCCGTCGAGGTCGGTCGTGCGCAAATACTGCCGGCCTCGAGGCGAAGGGCGTTGCGAGGGCAACTACGGTGCACCACAAGGCCACTGACGCCATCGCCTGCAGCACCACCACTATCTACTGATCATCGTCTTATTTGAACTGGCGCCCTTCGCCTGCACCTGTTCCGCGCGCTGGGTTATCAGCAATTTACAAGACTATTTACTACACCCTATACTATCTATATGGAAGTGCCAGATCATTGCGAACGTCTACTCGGACGTGTGCTCGTGGTGTCTCAATTCTTGCACATCTTTTTTTTCTGTGGTCATACGGACTTTTGGATCGGGTGTCCACTTGCTGCGGCATCATCGTGGCTCCATCTGTCCCTCGTCCACACATCCAGAGCTGATGTACATACACACACAAAATGTTACCTACTCCTTGATATTAATCTGTATACGATCCGAATTGCGGTCACCTGTGGTCCGAACGAACTTCGAAGAGGACGCTGCAAATGTACAGCCTCATTGAAGCGCTCAAGAAGCCCTGTGATAGCGAAGAAGCGAAATAGAACGCCGATGCGTACCTGTCTGCTCTATATACGGGCAGTGGTGTGCAATCAACTCCAATTAATAGATCAAGGTGCGCTCGCTTTTCGACCCTCGAATCTGGTCATCTTGTGGCGCATAGGGTAGGTACCCCAGAGTGGGCAGACACTGATGCACCGCCATCATGCTATCGCCCATCTATCTGTGATCTGCCTTGACGTCCTGCCTTGTAATCACAGAAGGTACCAGAACATCAATCGTCGCGAGGCGCGCTATCCAGGGCTATCGCGCCGGCGTCCTGATAGATCCCTGGCGCTATGTCGTGTGATAGACTTGATCTTTCATAAGAATATTAGGATTGAGGCCGCTATATATCCCTATCCTGGCGCGCGCGTTCGTCCTCGGTATTGCCCAGGAGATACCCCAACGCAATCATGTACAGAAGTAGGAGTTGCGCGCTGGAACAATAAATCGCAATGGGAACGGGAGACAGGAGCACCAGACAACGACTCAGAGGTGACTGCGATAACTGGGTATATTCAATGACGATCCTCGGTCAGGTCCATCTATAAATATTGCAATTACTTTTATAACTTCCATTTCGTCGAGGATAGATGGTGGCATGCCATGGAAAAATTCGAATGTGGGTACATATGGACGAGGTTGGCAAGGTACATAAGCAATTAAAATGGAATGGAGGTGGGTCGGCTGAGAGTGGATTCCAATATGCATCATGTCCATGCCTGCCACTGGCACGGGCATTGAATGCAATGCATCCTGGACCTGAGGTGTGGATGGCGGAGAAAAACGAAGAAATGAGAACGATTGAAAAACTGTATCTTTTTCGACAGTAAGCAGAAGCTAATTTTAGGCGGTCATAAATAACGCAAGCTGCGAGCAGCGTAGATAGCAAAGACATCTAACAGAGAGAACAAACAGAAGAGAACGCAAACAACAGATGAAGAAGACAAGGGGAAGATCTTAGGAAGAACGGACAGCTTGTTAAAGCCGTACAATTTTAAAACGGCTTCACAGGAAAATACGCGTTGTCTCCACGAAATCATACTTTCAAGAAGTCAAGAACCAAGACTGGGTGGGATGTATGTGTACGTACTGGTGTTCAGGATTCGCAAAGAATCAGAGGACGAAGGAGGATAAAACGTATAATCCGCGTTGATATTTACTTTATTTCTGAATTCAAGGGGGACAGAGGTAAAGACCTGAACAAAGGAGAAAAGTCGTGATCGTCGGGGTCGTGATAGAGGCAGAGAGCAAATTGCAAACGGACAGACAACAAGGGGCAGCATAGGTTGAACGGACAAGAGACAGTCAAAAGAGAAACAGAAGAGAACAAAAGGAGATTGAATGCATATCTAATCGTTACAAATGATGAGGAGATGGATCAAACAACTAAGACGGAGAGGATGACAGTGGTGGTGCATGCGCATCCAGACAGGCGCGTAGCGGGGACGACGTGTGTACGTACGGGCGAATCGTACGATGGTAACGCAGACGGATCGCGCCATGAGAAGGACGACGGCGATAGCGACGACAGCGAGTTATGTCAATGGCAATGACGGGGATAAGATGCGGCTTGTACCACATGGCGGTGTGGGCAGACGTCGAATGAGAGCGATCACGAAAGGGTACAAGAAGCCCCTCCGCGCCGTCCGTCTGCCGCAAGCGAGATCGTACAGTGAAGGTACGATGTCCTGTGTAAGGACGACGAGATAGAGGAATGACGTGTTACGTGGGTAAGAAGGGAGTGGGTGTGGTGTATAGACCCGTGAAGTGGATCAAGAACAAAGCGGAGGTGACGAGGAAGGAGATCGGAGGGGTAAGAACCAAGGTAAAGGGGCATGCAAATGCCGTATGTAGATTTAAAAATATCAGAAAATAGATAAATGGTAGAATTATCATATAAAGTGTTGGTCGTAAAATGCATCAGCTGCTTAGGACGCGGGGGTGGTGGGAACGACGAGTGTGTAATAAGGAGGGGAGAGAATATAGAGGAGGGAGGTGGGCCTAAAGCGCAGCTGTTGAACTCGTGAAGGAGATGTATCTGTCATTGGCAACAGAAATTACTGTTTTAGCCCGCGAGGCGGAATGAAAGAGAAATAAAAGTAAGCTTGTCGTGAAAAGCGTAGTGTCGTGCAACGATGCCAGAAATGCATGATATATGAATGAAGTGTTGAAAAATAATGTGAATGAATAAGCAAGATGGAATGAAATTTTGGATAAATTGCGTAGAAAGAAAAAGGGTTCTTGACGACGATGATGGGATGTTCTTGATGTGATGGAAAGACGTCGGGCGATGTGCCCTCGGGTTGATGTGTGGATGCAATGGATGAAGTATACCGTTGGTGTATGGCAGAGACATGAGATCTGGGATGCTGAGGAGCTTGGTATTGCAGATGAATTGGACGCAATGTGAATTGCTTGGGTTGCGCTGAGAATAAGAGAAACGATGTGAAGGACTAATGGAGTGATGTTGAACAAAAAAGGCGTGAAGCGGAAGGAGAAGCTCTCGAAGAGGTCTTTTAGACGATCTTCTGCTTCTAATCACTTTCTTCGTCCGATGTCTTTTAGTTGAGGAAGTCGGGTGCAGAGGAAAGCGGCGAGACGGCGAAGTCGGCGTACCGAGTCGTGTGGTCATCGGCGAGCGAACCGCAGTCATTGACCGTGAAGGATCGCATGAGGATAGGCGTCAGCATGTCAAAGCGGATGCGCCGCTGGAGAGACAGAGGCGGAAGAACATCTTCCAAGAAACCCATGTCCAGGTCGGACATGCCCAGGGCTAGGCCCTCGACGGGCGCCTCCGGTGCCTCGGGCGTCGACTCCAGTGAGGAGGTCGAGGACTCGAGGACATGGTGCCGGCGTGTCGGCGTGTGGGGTGTAATCGAGAGACCGGCGAACTCCTCGGTCGGGAGAGCATACGCCGCCGTCTGATGGAAACGAAGGAAAATAAGGGTCGCATGCACATCAGTAAGCGCTCAAAAATGCCAAAGCAACACGTCTCCTCCGCGCAAAGCGGCGGCCTGGAGAGAATGTAAGATACGTACCTCAGTAGAGACGTTCGCGGGCGCTGGAATCCATGGCAAAGGCGTAGGCGCGGGCGCGAGCCCGGCATCGACATCAACGATGGCGATGTGGATGCCTGTGCGCGCTGACACGTCGAGCACGTCGGCGTCGGTGTCCGCGTTGCCTGGGAGGCGATCCTCCGACTCCTGGTCGGCGCTGGGATCGCGCTGGCCGTCGGTGACTCTCCACCACTCGATGTCCGCAAGGACCCGCCTGTTGGACGTCTCTGAGCCCGACACACGTCTGTGGCCATGGCCCCTGGAAGCTGGGGCACTGTAGGGAGACGAGCGGACGGCGGGGGACGATGCAGAGCGACGAAGAGAGGGCATGATACCGCCTAACGCAGTGCCTGTGGTGGTGGGGGAGGGAGGAGGACACGGCCATTTTCAGATTTCGCCTTTTTCTTTATATATTTTCCCAGTACGTAAATTACTATCTATTAATTAATATTCAGCTCTCCTTGTTCTCCTGTCACCGATGTCAATCCCCGCCAGAACCTCCCGACCAGCCACCACAATAACTATGCTCGACGACGACGACCGCGACCGCTCTCACGCCGTCTTCACCGTCGTGCATCCTCTTGTTTCCCAAGACATCCAGGCTTGTCTTTCGCATACATTGATCAGACACTCTTCCATGCCGTCATCCATTACAGTTAGAGCACCCGTACAAGCCTATCCGCGACCAAGAACAGATCATACATACTCATCCATATCTCCATATATTGCCTATGTAATCTCCTGAATTCCCGTGAACATCTCTGAGGCGCCCGAATTTCAATTCTCGCCTGCTGGACGATCAAACGCGCGCCCACCAGTGATGGCCACGCAACGGCGCAGCCGGCTGAGGAGTATGTACTTATAGCCACTGCCTAGAATGCCAAATCGCGATGGAAAGATCATGTGTGTCTTTCTTCTGCATCTGCCGACAGAGAGAATGCTCATTCCAGGGGAGCAACGACCGGTGCAATGCATCTAAATAATTCCTTGTACATACCCACTCCAAGCGAGGCGCGACCGGCTGGCCAGTCCACCGCTAGCGACGTTCACCCGCGGGACATGTGGAACGTCCAAGAAAGCTATCTGAACGTTCTATGAATCCATCAGTGTGCCCACCCACGTACCATCCCGGCACTCGCCTCGTGGGCGCAGCCGGCGATATCCGAGTGCGCACTCGTACACCGTCTACGGTCTACCCACCTCGCCAGTGTACCAATAACGCGTGAATATAGTCCTAGGGAATGTTTACGACGTGCTTTGAGGATAACGACGCGTAAAGACGCGTCGAGACGCGAGGGATACGCGCTAATTAGCCCACTAATTAATATAAGCGTGGGTGACGCGCACGCGCACGACGTGACTAAAGGCTCCGCGACACCGCGCTCGGTTCCTGCAAAATCTGTGCACACGCATAGCCGCCGCCCCCGATGATCACTGCCTACAAATACCGTCAGCGCCCAATCATCGCCTTGCTTCTACATCCATCCAGGTCATTAAAAGTGGATACCAATCGACAAATTCACGCTGTGCCCAATACCGGCTCGGAAAATCTGTAATGCGCATCACCTCTCTTCCTCCTCTAATGCAATTTGAGTCTTCCAATACATATATTCTAATCATAGTTTGAACAGCTTCGCTCAAGGTCACAACCGCGAAGCTTCTTACTTGGCCAAAACCTCACAGAAAAACACCGGTGGCAGTTGCAATGATAAAATCCCCGAGCCATACTGAATTACTTATGTACTTGGAGGTTATATATACATAGCCAACTGCACGCGCGCATGTGCAGAAGGAATGATTTCAGCATAAAAGGTAGTCCTCTCCCCACGGATAGAATTCTGGCATAGCGTACAATTAACCAGAACCAAGAATCGCGTCGCCAGAGATCGCTCCTAGACGCGGTCCTTGCCACGAGCTCTCGCACTCGGAAAAACGACGGCCCATCGCCAGGCATCTATCCACCAACGGTCAACCCCACCCAGGTACCCGTACGTTGCGCCAGCTAGTCGACTGATGGACGAGTCCGTCCCAAGTCCCACTCACCCACCGCATTTCCACGCTAGGCGGTGTGGCCACACTTACTTGTGATAATCGTCGCAGGCGATGGTGGTGGCTATTACATATATGCGACCTACTTATTGTGTAGTCTAAGTCGCTTTGGAAAAGGATATTTGTTATTCAAGCTCCTATCATCTGCTTTTGAGCTCATTTCAAGTTTAGCTGTGATCAAGCTTCGCGCGAGGCGCAATTAATCACCTTTTGATGTCCTAGGACTTTATTAACTATAGACTACGAAAGTAATGTAATCTACGAAAGTAATATAATATGCCAGTATAAGGATGCTAACTACATAGTAGTAGCATAGCAACTTTTGTATAGAGAGATCATTCTTTACCTCTCTCTCCGGCCGTATCATCGGTCGTAGAGTGCCTGACATGCAAAAATACCATTGAATTCTAGTACTAATAAAATACAAGCGTATTTGCATAGAAGATGCATAGCCTGAGATCGCGAGACCTACAATTTGCTATGTAACATTATCAAGCATGCGGAAGGACGAGGACGCGATCAAAGAGGGTTACCATCCTATCCGAGTCGTTCGCGAAAAGAAGGCTCATACGTACAGAAATGTACAAACGGGAGAGAAAGACTGGATTTACCTGGACGGCGAGACGCACACAATGATCCAGCTCTAAAAACGCCTCCACACTCCGGTAGTCGATGAGTCCACAAGAAAAACGCCAGACCACTCCGCCTACGACCTATTTCCTGTTAATTATTTCTCCACAATTTTCCCTACAGTAAGTATACTGACAGCCGAATAAGTAACCTTCAAGCGGCTATGCAGAAACAGGGAACATCCACCATCACCATGTCGCCACTTGACAGACACCCACCGTGCACCCCGCCTTCTTTCCCTTCTCAGAATCTCACGCGCAGATAAAGCTGGTCCAAAATAGACAGTTTCGGGTCCGTCGCAAAGCCTTCCAGTTCGCACATCTGCGCAGTCAAAAAAAGAGGAAAGAAGAAGAGCAGCGGCACCGGCTCACAATGGATCCGCATAGCATTTGGATAGTTGTGCGGCGAGGAAGGCTAGTCATTGAGAGATACGCAGAACAAAGATTCGATTCTACGAGCGCCGTAAGATTCCTTGACAGCGCCACAACCGCAGCATTCAGTTATTTAATGTGTTTCGAACGTGAAATGGATACCACAGAGAAGCAAGCCAAGCGCCGAGGCATCAAAACGAGAGCAATTGAATACCCGGGAGGTAAATTTGTTAGATCAGCAGCACCTACACGCGATGTCAAGGAAGGGTACAAATGCCTCCTTGTGCTGGAAATTTGCTTCTTCTCCCAGCCACACATCATTTCTGCTTTCTGTGTGCATCATACTATACGCGTAGTAGTCTTTTTCTGGGAAGTCGGTGTCGATTTGCGTCAATAATCGTCTAGACATTTCCACGTTCCACGTGCTCGTATGTAGGTTGAGAAAAAACAGTGAGCACCCCAATACGGTGGTGTGAGCCTCGAGGTCGATTATAGTGACAGCCAACAATTCCAGCGCTTGACTGTTTCCTATATAGGAAATTACCTCCCTAGTCATCCAGGAGACCGCTGTTGGAATTATTCATGCGATTCCTAAAAAAACATCCTATGTTAAGCAAATCAGCATATGCGACACAATATGGAATCATAAGGGATGCTCGACCTTGGACATCCAACATCATTTCCATGATTTGTACAGATTCTCTTGTCGCCACCGATATCGCCGCCCTTCAGATGAAGATTGAACAAACCATCAAGGACAGACACACCAGATTAGCAGCATATGATGGAAAGGTTTTTCGCGTCGCACGACATATCATTAAGAACCAGCCAAGTAGAAGTCTCGCTCCACAAAAAGCATGGAAGGTTCGAAAGTGACAGCCAGCGTAGACTCGCTTTGACGGATCTGCCGTAAATCGTCAGACACAATTCGCAGTTACGATGTGGGTGTAACGGTTTTTGATGTTCGCATTTCCTCCATCCTTTGCGACCACCAAGCAAGGGTGTTGAGGTTTATGGACGTACTACAAGGATATCTGGCGCATTCGAGGCATCTTGCAGCGTGTTATAATGAATGTGTTCATCTGCCGATTTGGGCGTGTGTTGTAAGTGCAAAATTAGAGCTCTATGACATTGGTGGCGGTCTGATAGCGATTTAAACGCACGGTGAATGATCGATGGGTTCTGAGCGCGACGTAAATTCCATAAGGAATGTGACACACATCCCAGAACCTGATGCGCTCTCGCAGACTGAGCAAATAGCTGCAACAAGGCACCTTTCCAGACCATTCGTCGCTAGTGTAAATGTCTTCAACGCATCAGGACAAGACAGCGTTAAATCTTCAGGGTTCAGACCCTCGTCTAGGTTCGACACTGAGACAGCCTTGGGGATGTTTTCTTGATGCTTTCGACTCGGACGAAGTCGGGAGCGCCAATTCAAGAGCCAAATTACGTGTATTCATCGTAGAGTGACCTCAGGTAGAGTGGAGATATGCTCTTGTCACCGATTTATAGCTTGAATTTGGCGCTCCCAAGGCGCTTGGGGTCGTTGGCAGTAGCGCATCGAAATGACATGGCCGATGCAGGGATCGATGGTCAACGTAATATATGAATGGCAGTAAATTTCTGGGATCAAGATCCGTTTCCGACGACCTGTCATGAAAACCTCGAAAGATATATGAGCAGTCCGCTTGTCTATCGAGGCGTTATGGAGTATGAGTGCGAGCATAGGCGATCTATAGTCATCACCGTGGTTCTGTTAATCCGTCATGAGCATATCGTTCCCAATGACCAGACAACACAGGTAAGGGAAAGAATGACGAGTGTTCATAGAATTGGTTGCGAGTGGGAGCCTAGCTTCGCGAAATTAGTTTATGTTTTCTGGGCAAGGCCGGCTACCTGGTGGGGCACAACGTGGGTATGCGCCACGGCTGAAACGAAAATACAATGGGCCCATGCAAAGGAAGGACAAGCCATCTCGTTTTAAATCCTTGAGGCCTGATGGAGCCAGATTGCACCACGATGCCCAAACGAAAAAATTGGGTAGCTGCAGCAGCTTTGCATTTGTGAGGCTCTAGTCAACGCAGATGTTCGCTTCTCCTGCGGTTCCCTGGTCGAGGACACAAAGCAAAAAGGTCAGGATTGTAATTCACTTTCAAGATGCAAAGTGTATTACCATAAGTCCCTAGCTACTCCGTTTGTAAGGGATTATTGATCGCTGGGGAGAAACTGCCGCCAATGTTCATACTGGACATCAAGAATAGGGTGGTTGTCGCGTAACGAGCGTTCTGTTCAGCCAAGGAAGGAAAATTCATACCCAGCATTTAAACATGGTATGCTAGCGATGAGAGTCAATCGAGAGTCGAAGGATGTGAAAATGTCTGAACTTGTGAGTACTACAGCCGAGGTAGACGGAGTCTAGTTTGTTTGAGTTGCATACAGACTAAACAGATTAGCAAATTGAGGAAGCCATAGACGAGCAATGTGAGTTAGAAACACCAGGCCGACTCGTTGCTTGAGCTGCTCAAAACTGACAAGCAAATATACACAAAGTGAGCCACGTGCCATGAAGAGCGCTTCCCAGGTGATGGGCGCTAAATTGGAAGTTGAGCTGTGCTCGACTCGAAATGCCTACTTCTGCACTGGTCATCATCATTGCAGTTTGAAATTTGCTTTATTACGACCATTGAATACTAGAATTTTCGAGATATCCTTGAGTTTTCACAAAATACAAGTTATTGTACTGAGTATTACAAGAATATTATACACATTCTGAAGTTTAACAGTATTGGGCGCGCGTAGTAGGCTATCACTCGGTCATTCTATTGACAGTGTGGACTTTGCCTTTGAATCTCATGTTTCCGATAAAAGACTGCATGGGAGCGCTAACCACACTCCCACTTAGACCTTGGTTGTCGGTATGAACTTCGTCTTCAAATACATGAGCTCCATGGAATACTTGCAGAGCATGCGCAGGGTTTGTTTGATTATCCAGAGGCGGACTCGGACTGGCGGTGATCTGGAGAGCTGCAAAGGTAGTACCCGTTTCCTCCATGAAGTCTCTCTGAACCTTTAACTCGTCCAGTAAAAGCTGTGTCAATGCGGAATCTTCTTTTCCAGTCCAGCTTTTTTGAATTGCACGAATAGATATTGTTGATTTTAGCTGAAGTTATGCGTTATCAAAAGCCGTCGCAACCATTCAAAAAGCTGGGCGATGACGCACATAAAATACCCTGAAGGTAAGTTCTATCCGCATACGAATTTGGTTGATTTCGCCGGCATCCTTTTGAGTTGAAAAAACCTGATGATAGGATGTCTTGCGGCCATTTTATGGCAAAGTTTCTCTATATCTTTGAGAGCTCTGAAGACTTTGGATTAAGAGAAAAGAAGGCAGTGGAATATAATGCAAAATAGAACGAACTTCACTAGCTCCCCGAGATCTTCTAGCAAACTGTCTGACATCTCCCCTGGTTGCAATGAAATACACGCCAGTAGCGTGCAAACCTCTTGGACAATGTCCCTATACAATTTTTTATTGGATTTCATGTCCTAGGCATTATGCCATGTCGTTCAATCATCAAAGAAATTATAAGTACAACTAAAGTCTAACACACCTGCACCATTTGTAACAATGTACACGCCACCGTAGCAGCTTGTTGTAGATACGGTACCGTGGATAGCTTGCTGACATCTTTGAGGATGGTGAGGACGCTTTGCGAAACGGCTAAAACACGGTCCGACTTTGACGTCGGTTTATCGACTGCTTCTGTCTGTTCGGTACTTCGGTGGCTGTTGAGATAGGATCCGCTGCAGTTCGAGCCATTGTAAAGTTAGGAGGGTGAAGAACGAGGGCGATGAGCTGTCGGATGGAAGCAGAGGGCAGCAGGTACTGGAAAGACTCATACACCTATCCTAGCTTTATATATTCATGGGAGAGCCAAACACGTTGTGCCACTGCAGCAATGCGGCAGCTCAGCCTCGCCCAATGGCGCAGGAATGAGTTGCGTAAATACGTAACAGTCCAGCCACGGAGTCACAGCATTCAACAATAATGCTAGGAAACGGATTCAATCCTACGATCCTTGTTCTGAGTGTAGACAATGTCGATACAAAGAGTTTTATTGTATTCCATTACAACCATGTCGAACGTGAACATGGGTTTCAGTTTTAGATGGCTAGGCCAGGTAGAGACAGGGTAGAAATACAATATACTGAGAATTACTATAGACAATGGTGTGCAACGAGAGTGAATGTCGTTTAAATTAGTACTTGTGGATCGAATATAAAAGGCGTTACAACGTAAATAATCTAGACAATGGTGTGTAATGAACGTGAGTGAATGTCGTTTAAATTGGTACTTGTGGATCGAATATAAAAGTGTTACAACGTAAATGATAATCAGATTCAGATTTTCCTTCTGAAACTGCAGTTCCCGAGTCCCATTGGAGTCCCAAAATAAATATCACACCTCGATTGCCTCAATGGCTAAGAATGTTATACATTTCCTCCAATGCTTTATGACTCTTGTCAGATATATCATCAGATGTGTCGCCGATTGAGGTTGTCCAGAAGAAAGGAAGACAAAACGGTAATTTCTCCCAAAACCTCGAAGGTTCCTAGAAGAAATCGATGAGTAACTTGTTCAAAGAATTGTACGCTGGCGAGGGGTATCTTTATCTTACCAAATTCATTTCGAGAACTTTTGAAGACGTCTGAGGAGCAAAGGTGACGATTCCTATTGGATAAGGAGATGAGGTTCACTTGTCAATCAATGCGTACACCAATAGATGAAACTCACCATCTCTAGTGACAATGCAATGATTCTTCAAAATGCGATGCATCAGTCTCGTAAGTTCCGGGTGTGTTATGTGCCGCTATTCATCGTTTAGACTCGAAACAAGCAGACATCAAGGACAACATACATGACTCAATTGTGAGCGCCATACAGAATCAGGGACGATGGCCACTTCCGCCGAAGGATCCTGATAACCGTCATTAACATGAGCTGTCGAGTCATAGAAGAAATAAGTTGGCTTACAACTCTGAGCAATATTTGCAGAAGGATGGTAGAAGGATTAAAGACAATCTGGAGGCGTTACAATTAGCAACTAACCCAAAAATGAGACAAGCGAGCGAGCATTCACCTCGTGAGGACACGGAGAGATCTTCGCCACTTTTCGTGTAAATCGACTCATCACTCGATCAATACTAGCGCGAGCTCCCTGCAGCTCAAAGGACGGAAGGACATGGCGAGGAACATCCATAACCGTTCGACCGCACATTTCCGCTGTGTTTTGACCTGGACCTATTGCAATGCTCAAGAAGCGCAAGAACACCGCGCCCACGCTACCGTCCACGCTAGATTCCTTGTGGTGGCGGTAGAGTGTAGTCAATCCTGCGGTGTTCTTCCACGTCGGGTCACTTGATTCGTCGTATTCGAAATTCAGAGAGGACTGAGAACCCGTGCGTCTATAAGGAAATGTCGCAGTGGCCCACGAACTAGCTCTGTCGACACCTGTAACGAGATGCAAAGTACCATTTGGTACAGATATTGGCTTCTCACTGCTGTTCTTAATATTAATGTCTTGGTACCACCTAGCCGCCTGCTCTTTAATATATTGGTATAATTTAGAGGGGTCGACTAGGTCTTCTCGTGAAGCTCCTTCGGGAAGAACGAGGACAGCCCCCTCCTGCACGGTTGAGGAAGCTTGAGTCTCCTAAGTGGTAATCAGAACCACAAGGACAAGGATGCAGAATTTTACGTACAGAGGTGACTTTGATACACGAGCGACGTAGAGTCCTTCACTAGCCACCACCGTTCCGGGAAGATGATAATCGGGTATCAATCGAACATCGTCTGCAGACAAGGGGTGATGAAATGGTGTGAAAGCCGAAGAGATATCCGACGGCTGGATATGATCTTCCCATTCGTGAAAGATATTGAAACAATAGACAAATGCGCCATATTCATTCACATAGCCAACATCACCGATGCGGGCACCCTCACTGAAATGCTGGAACGGTCGGGACACATCACCTGTGATGTTTGAAGGACCAAAGCCGTTTCCCGAGGATAGCATAGATCGACAGTATATTTGAGGGACTCCGCAAGAACTAGAGACCGAAGAATATTCTGGGAAGGTTGGACGCTCGAAACCTTCATCGTAAGATCCTATGATCGTGGCTAATGTCAAGTTAATATAGATGATACTGATACGGAGGAGATACTTGTATAAGGACGCACCGTGTCCACAGGAGCTGCCTTCCGAAATAGAAGCTTCCTTGACGCCCGCGTCGGAAGATAGCAGTTCATTGCCGTTAGATGTCATGATCTGAGGTTAAGAAGGCAAGTAAAAGAATTAAACAGAAAGAAGGAACTTCAGAAGGAAAGAAAAAGATTGAATCAGAAAAGCGGAGATGGAGGGAAGGTAGCAGGAACCTTGTGTGTGCATATGTATGTAGGGCAGAGGTATTGTCAGGCTTTGGCCAGGCTGGAACAATAAGTAAACTAGGGTTGGCGCAAGGGCTAACTGGGCTTACTTACTTAGCCCTTGTTCCTTTCTATTCAATGGTTGCCATCGAGTGGACCCACAAGTGAACTAGCCAAATCATCCCTCTCGGAGTCAGCTTCGCCTTCGACTGCTTTGAAGACAAGACAGAGGTTACGTTATATGGCATTGTTCTTCCAGTTTGTCACCTGCCTACCAAATCGCCCACCAAACATTATGGTCTAATCTTCCCAAGGCAGTCAAAAGACAACGAAGGCGGAAAACACGATAAGAGCCAATTATAGGGACTCACAGCATGATGAAAAGCGAATACGTGTGCAATCAATTCCAACCTCAAGTTCGCCGCTTGTCATTGGGAGGTTTATGACCGCCTTCCTTTGATCATGAACAAAACCTCCTCAACCATAAATGACTTTTCTCCATGCTTTCCCCGATATCGCACGTCAGGTAAAGGAGTTGAATGGAAAAGTCGGAGGCATCCAAAGATTGCCGTCGTTGTTTTCGCCAATAATGAGCACTCCAAGTATATGTGGTCGCTTTTTTAATAGAGTTCTGTTTCAGATATCAGTATAAGAATCCAAAGTAAGGTAGCAAGAGTGGTTTGCGAAGGATGCATCCAGGCAGGAGCCAAATATCTTCATATAGAGAATTAGGTTGTAAACCACAATGATACACAGTGGCCAGTAACAAAGTGATGAAGATAGTCTGAGATTATCGCTGGCAGGTTGATTTTGAGAAAGTATGTCGCTCGATATACGATACAAAGTTTTCCTCGAACGATTTTGATAAGTGTGATGAGGTGGTGAGGTGGCCGAACAACTTTGAATTGCCGCCCTTATCTGTGACGGCGACCATCGCGCATTGTCATGCTCCGCCGCTTCGTTATAATGGACAGGGTAGGCTCTCCAGACCCCCCTGTCTCCTGCCACCTCATACCCATCTATCGATATACCACTGAACCTCCGCGCAACGAACATTGACTTATAATTATGGTTCTCTCTCCAGCAATTGCCACGATTTACTACGGTGCTGTCATAAACCCAGTGTCTCTTACGAGTTATGCAGCTCTCCCCATTGCCTCTTGGCCGTGGATAATTCAGGAAACATAGAGTGGATCGTCGACCGTGTGGAGAGCCATGAGCTTCAGCAAACACTTGCTGCGAGAGGCATTATTGACGCCCCTATCGTAACGATACCAGAGGAACATTTGTCATTCCCGGGTTCATTGATACACATACGGTTAGTGTTGTATATGCTGTTGATAACTTCATATGGAAGCTTATAATTCCTTTGCTTCCAGCATGCACCTCAAGTTCCGAACATGGGGACGTGAGTGCTTTTGTCATGAAGAACTTCAACCCAGCCTCAATGTTATCAGTGGTGGACAATATGAGCTGCTTGGATGGCTCCAGCATATTACATTCCCATGGAGGGAAAGTTTCCGACGTAGAGTTCGCTCAAATACATAAAATCTGTCGTCAGACGTATTATCGACAGCGGAGTAGGTCCAACCTCACATATTACCACTTGTTGCTTCTAACTAACTGTGGATCGTAGACGACTACCTGCTGTTATTAGCCACTATTCATCTTGAATCTACGAAGATTCTAGCAGACATAATCCATGACTTTGGCCAACGCGCCTTGTCGGCGTACGTCGAATCGAATCGACACCTAGTTGATCTAATTTGCTCCTATGGTTCTAGAAATGCAACATGGACCGCGATTCACCCTCATACTATGTCGAGCCCTCTGTTAACGCATCTGTTGCTGCTACGCAAGATCTGATCACCTACATTCGTACTCTCTCTAAATCAGCCGTTGCCACGCAAGAACCCCTGTCCAACCCATTATTACTCCCCGTTTCGCCATAACATGCACCGACGAACTCCTTTCATCCCTCGGAACTCTAGCCGCATCCGACCCAACCATCCGCATCCAGACACATATTGCCGAGAATCTAGCAGAGGTAGAATATACCAAGAGCCTCTTTCCCTCTGCGCCCCATTACGCAGGTGTATACGATAAATTCGGCTTGCTAAGGAATAACACCATTCTAGCTCATGCGGTGCATCTGTCAGAAGAGGAGACGGACCTCATCAAGGCCCGCGAGACGGGGATCAGCCACTGCCCGACGAGTAATTTCAACTTGAACAGCGGCGTGGCTCCCATAGGCGCGTATCTAGACAAAGGAATCAAGGTACACCTTCATCTTGTCTGCGTTGCAAGAGAATGATCCTGAATTATGTACATTTAGGTTGGTCTAGGAACAGACGTCTCCGGAGGCTTCAGCATCTCCATGCTCAACGCCATCCAAAACGCCAGCATCGCATCCAAAGTCTGCGCATTCCACGCCCCGCCCATCTCGACACCCCTTTCAACGTATCCAGTACAATGGGATTCGCGAACAAAGCATTGCGCACAGAAACCCTGCTGTACCTAGCCACAGCGGGCGGTGCGGCAGTCTGTGGGCTGGAAAAGCAGATCGGCACCTTCGCGCGTGGCAAGAGCTTTGACGCGCTCTTCGTGATATCCGCGATGCGGCGGGTAACCCTGGTATTTGGGGCCTCGCTGATGCTGACAGCCACGTTGTGGGTGCGAAATCTATCGAGGAGAAGAAAGTCATTCTGGACGGATGGCTGGAGAGATTTTTCTTCTGTGGGATGATAGGAACATTGATAAGGTGTATGTGCAAGGTCGTTTGGTGGGGGGTAGAACATATGGCCGAAGTTGAGCGTGTAGCAAATAACTAGCGGATGTTTACATACATGCAGGAATTGACACTTCATCTGCATCGTCTGGTTGCAATGAGTAAATTGCAATAAAACTCCCTCATAGAGTTCAAGGGTTGCTAGTACATGAGCAGGTATGTAGCACACAACAATCTACATGCAAAATGTGTAAGATGAAACCGACCCCCAAGTACAAAGACTAGAGAGTATCCCTAACGAAGCCCAAAGTTCCCAGAGACGACGTAATCAACTCCAATACCCTTTGACTCTCCTTCCGTTGTACCTCTACGAGCCTATCCAGTCCGGAATTTAGTTCCGAATTGGCTATGAGCACATCGCCGTGCATCCGCAGGAACACATTCTGCATCGCTTGAACGGCCTCAAAGTCACGATGCGACTGCAGTCGCTGAGTAAGAGCGTTCAAGAACAGGCCAAGGATGTCCAGTGTCATCAACGACCTTAGTTCAAGATCGAGAGCTGCTGGCGAGAGCATTTTGGCATAATTGAAGAACGCCTCATCTGCGACAGAATTGAATACTTCGTAGCAGAGAGTCATGAAAAAACGTACAATCTCCATCTGATGCCTCCGCAGCGAGTTTTTGACAAAAGACGCTTTCAGCACCGATTTTAGTCTTTTCCAATCTTCGAGTGGATTTCTTGGCCTCTTTCTGTTGTTCCTTGACATCTGGTGCAAACCGAGTCTCGACACCAGGTAATGTAGGCAAAAAGAAAGGTGCTTGTTCAGGAGCTTTAGGTGGCTCTTTGGGTTTATTACGTTGCTAGATTAATACGGTAAACACCAATTTGAGTCGTAAATATAAGTTACATACTTGGATAACCTCCAAATTGAGAAGGGTTTGCCAACGCGACCGAGGAAGGAGAGTAAGAGTGATCAATTCGCCATCTAACTGAGGGGGTGTCGAAAAGACATCGGCTGGGGTATCCGTCACTTGGAGTGCAGTGAGAGCTTCCAGTGCTATACCATCAAAAAATCAGGTTCGTCAAAAAATAGTATTTGAAAAGAATACACACCTTCATCTTCATCTGCTCCTTGCATAGATGGAAGGGTGACATCCAATATGTCGCTATCGCTCACACTTTGGAATGATACGTCCGCGTACTGGGCGCGATTCGCCCTTGATATAGATGCGTCAGCTATTTTGGAATTTGGGAACTATCTACGGGGACAAAGTTTGACTTACCACAGGAAAATACCGACACTATCCACATGTGCAGTCGCCAGGAAATCATTGGTGGGTGAAAATGAGATGCTGGTGGCTACACTTGATGTCCGGAATGCATCTATCAGACGGCCGGTCGGGACATCGAAGGTTCTGATCACCGAATCGAGAGAGCTTGCCACTAGCCAGCGTGAATCAGGAGAAAAGGTCTGCAAGGTTTCTCAGTGACTTAGGTCCCGAGATAAGGTAAGAAAAAAACCTTACAATGTCGAGAATACGTCCATGGAAGCCGCTTAGCTCTCGGACCACCCTCCGTGTTTCGATGTCGATGATACGCACGACCATGTCATCACAGACAACGGCGAGCAAGCCGCTGTCACGATGCAGCAATATTGAAACTGCCGTTGATGGTAGCGCCAGCGTGTGTTCTAAATTCGTGTTTGGAAATCGAAAAACTATTTCAAGAAAATGTTAATAAGAATAAATAGTGCAGGCGCATCAAGACATACATTTATAGTTCCATCCAATGTGCTCGCAATGACAGTTTTATTTAGGGAGTCGGTGGCCAACCCTGTTACTGACCGCTCACTTCGCTTCACAGATCCGGAATAAAACGAGCGGCGACTTCTGGGGGACAAGGACCTAGAGTAAAAGATTTCCGCTGGATACCAGACTGCATGTTCCACATCTGGATCTGCCCTGTTGCAGAACTGGCAAGTCCAAATTACCACATGCGGTGACGCAGACAGCCTAACAAAAAATGAGTGTAAAGAATGTATACCAACAGAAAATCTAAGATTTACCTTCGCTGGACCAACTGTTTGCGTTCCTTGCCTTTCGCTTTCGAATCGGCGACGATCCTAAGCTGTATTTTCCTAATCGTTTACCTTGCATCGTCCACGTACGAGCAAAGATCTCATCTGTGTGAGCAGTGAGGATATCGTCCCAATCTTTTGTTCGAGCTGAAGAGTAGGATATCGAGGTTATGGGTGGAAATTTGAGGGAGGCAATGGGGATTGACAACGATGTTGCCTTTTTAATGAGAGAACCTAGATCGCTCAAATGAAAATCCGACATGATTGAATACAATAGATATAACTGACCTTGGGAGAGCTCGAAAGACCTGGAGTCACGAACGACGGATGTGCACCGAAGACTACGATCTCTGGAAGCGGTGAGTAATTGCTTGCCATCATCTGCATAATATCGGATGAGGTGAGGTGGATTGCGATGGCCAGATCGGAATTTCAAGAGTCTGGGTGGTGACGTTGGAGAGTCAAATAGCCATTGCTATCATGGAATATTAGACATAACCAGCAATGAAGACTGAAAGGGCGACATACCTTCACACTATTGTCTTCACTGGATGTAATGAGGACGGCTGTCCGGGACCCATTCGACGCCTGTTATTGCTGCATCATGTGCGCCTCGAATCATATGTAATAGACGGCCCCCCTCATTAAATCCCAGAGAGCAATATGTCCTGCTGAAGATGCAGAGGCGAGAACAGGGTGTCCATCTGTATCATATAGCGAAAACATTAGTAATTGCCAACCTTACTCTGTAAAGCGGCACTAACCGCTTCGGAAACCAAGTGCCCTAATGCCACCACCTTCCATGAACATCCGCATGAGACGTTCATCTGCACGGATGTCATAGACTGATATTTCTCCAGATGTGAACCCAAGTCCTACAACGTCGATAGCGGGAGATTGAACCATTGCTGTTATTGAAGTTCCTAGTCCTTGGAAGAGCCGATATTAGGATTTGATAACAGGCGAGCAACACTGAATTCATGTATACGGGTCCTAAAGCAAATATTTAGAAAGCTGCCGTAGTGGTGGTTGAGGAGGAAACTAACTGAGTGCGCGTGTTCCACAACTGCATATCACCCTGGCTGCTTGCAACGACGACTTTGTTGAGATATGTAGCGGGGTGCAGGATAGAAGTGGCGGAGAAGTTGGCATCGAAGGAACAGTTGCTTCAGTTCTGGGGAAGATGATTATTATTTGAGGTGATATGCTTGCTAGCATCGGACTCACCTCCGTCTGCTGTATTCCAAAGGAACATATGATCTCCGTTCTCATTCAGGGCAAGTAATTGCGTGCCGAAGATCGTGATGAAGATAAATTGGTGTCAAGAGGGTTGACTATGCGCAACACCTATGCGAAGATGAGCAGAGAATCTTTGATTCACGAACGGGACACACCTCTTTCCCCCGTATATATTTTATGGCATAAATTCCAGACGCAACCCAAACTGCGTTCCCATCCATGGCCATACTGGAAATGTGCTCTGGTGCTTCAGGACCTATATCATCAATATTTTAACGTTGTATCCCAACACAAGCAAGACTCAAACGACATACATACCAACAAAGAGCAAAGTCATTTTCCCTCCTTCCCATAGTGCCCAGGACTTTCCAAGACATGTCAAAATATGAATCTTAGGACCATCTGTTGCACCTTTGTGCGACCGAGTTTGCAGGACGAATGGTATATGGTTCGTGATCAGTCCGAGGGCCCTAAAAGGGACAAAAAGACGAGGCTCTTTTGTGGGCTTCGCAACGGTATCGTTCGTGATGTCTTGTCGTAACTTCTTTCGTGGAGGCTGGGACGCAAGGTCGATGTTCATTGGAGAAGTGACGCCATCTTTCTTGACTTTCGGAGAATGTTGAGAAATACTATGAGCGTGTTCTAGACATGAAGTGATAACGATGCGTTAATTCTGCAAACCGAATCTGCAACGCGACCAAAATTTCGGGATCACGTGCATACACATCTCATCGACTTCAAGTTCATGTGGCCCGCTCGGGCCGCTCCTTTCTTCCTCCCACCATCATTTGAATCTCATCATACACGCTGCGTTGGGCTGACAAAAGTGAACAAATCCTGGCGTCTCTTGCCAAAAGTATATCTTAATTATACGTCTCCATATTGGCCACATCTCTTCTTGCGGGCGCTCATCACTCGTCGTACTGATGCAACTGGCAACCAGCTCACCTCTTAAATATCTCGGGGAAACGCCTCAGCCAAAGCGCGCTCGTGCACTAAATTCTTCCTTGTCGTCAAGCACTCTTATGTCAAACCAAGTCACCTTTAGGTGTCGAAATCCATCACCTAGACTGACGTGCCATGGGCGATGTTCTCGGGTACAACTGACGGATGCACCGCTTACTTGTCACTACCGTGGATTCAGTGACAGCTCTCAATGACGACTCTGCGCTCAAAGTCACTCTATATATGCTGCTTCACCTCATGACCACTTGCCTGACTTGGTTGGTAAAAACCCCTTCTTCTAAGGTGTTTTGCGACCTATCTCGTTACTCTACGCGAGTGCAAATATGACGTTCTCTCTGCGTAACGCTCGTATATTTGTGTGTTACCTTCTATTCTGCCTGCACTCTCCTTGATGTATCAAATTGATTACTTAAATATATCTCAAGACTCTCGGCGCTGTTTTTTGCAGCGCCCTCCTTTCTTTCGGTGACAGTTCTTTTCCTAGATATCAGCGAAGTACACCGCCGCTGTCATTTTTCTTTCAACCAATGTTGTGGCTCAAGAGTATAAAACCATGGGTGCACAGATTTGGTTTCGGTACTTCGTTCTTCGTTTAATTTTCTGAGCCAGGCTGCTCCTTTCTTCATTCTTTCATTCTTTCAATTTTCAATATCTTTTTTTTGTTTTGTTTTTCGTTATATTACCAACATGAAGAACCTTTCCTTCGTCCTCCTTTCCATCGTTCTCTCGGTTGCGGCTACTCCTCTTGGAGACCGTGTAGCCTTCCGCAGGCACAGTTCTGTCCCTGTCTCTCGCCGCTACATCTTGCAAAGGTAATATGGTCTAATATTTTCAGAAGATCAAATACTGACTTCCATGCTCTAGTCGCACGACTGCTCCTGCTGCCTGCGCTGCAGTCGCACCTTCGGGATCGGTCTCTGCCCCAGGCCCGTCTTCGACTGATATCCCAGTCGCTGATCCCACCGCATCGGACAACTCGACTGTCACTGACCCTTCTGTTGCGCCTCCGGCCAATGCCACAGTCACTGACCCTACGCTCGCCGGAAATACTACAGTCGCTGACCCCACGCTCGCCGGCAACACTACAGTCGCTGACCCCACGCTCGCCGGTAACACCACAGTCGCTGATCCAACTGCAGTAGACAACTCCACCGCTGCAGCCAACACCACTGCCACCCGTCGCTCGACCCGCTTCTGGGCCCGCGGCCACAGCCATAGCGAGTTTGGCGGCTTTGACGCTAGCGAAGTCGATACCTTCTCCGAGCACGATTCGGTCTCGGTCTCTTTCGAAGAGGAAGTCTCGACTTTCGTTTCGACCTGGGAAACCCTGTGCCTCTCTAGCGGTGGTGACATCTTCACCAACGACCCATGCACCAACCTCGCTGGGTTCGCTGGTATTGATGCCCTTTTGGAAACCGCGAGCCCTTGCGACCAGCAATTCATTGCTGATTCCATGATCACTTTCGCCAACTCGGCCGGAATCACGAACCGCGATGACTTGATCAACTTCGCTATCTCCTACCGTAGGCACGCCAGGAACGCAGTCAAAATCCTCGATGTCATCCCGTCGAGTCTTTTCTGCCTTGAGGAGCCCGTCAACGTTGAGCTTCACGGTGTCTACAACGACCAGTTGGAGGGCTGCGACCCTGGTCTCTTCGGCTCGCCCACCACGGCTATGGTTCCTTTCGGTTCTGGTGAGTTGAATCTTTCTATTTTCTGATTTTGGAAATGGCTCAACAGATAATTTTAGATGGTACTTGCCCCTTCGGAATGGATGCAAATGTCGACACCTGCGGTTGCACTGCTAGCGATGGTACCGCCGACTCGACGGACTCCACCGACTCTACCGATGGCACTGACTCCACTGACTCTACCGACTCTACTGATTCGACCGACTCTACCGACTCAACTGATGCCACATCCACCGACACTGCTGATGCCACATCTACCGACACCGCTGATGCTACATCTACCGACACTGCTATTGCGGCTGACACCACCGGTGTGGCCACCGATAGCTCTGCGCCCGCTGCCACCGCCACCTTCTCCACTGGTGTCAATGCCCAACCCACTGACATTTCTGGCGATGTCAACGACCCCAACGGTCGCCGTTAAATATCCATTGCATTGGGCGTTGGATTTGAGTCTGTTCGATAAGTAGATTACATGCAGCGTCTGTGTTAGACAATTTTAGGTAACCAGTCGTTAATCATTTTTGGTGGGGGACACGTTGGTTTTCTTGTTCCATTTTTTACTTCGATTTTCTTTCCATGTAGTGAAAGATTTGTAGAAAGCCGATTAAACTTGTGAACGATGATGTATTCTCTGTTCATTTTGAATAAATGAATTTGACGATATTAATTTCTGTCTCTTAGCTTCTAGGAATGTGAAAGACAGGAATAGAGACCTTATTTCATCTCCTACCAGTTAAACTCCAAATGTAGATGGATGGACAGTGTATAGACGCTTTCTTGACGTCGCGGTAGTATCCGGTGGAAGGTAACCTCAGGACTACTGACGTCTTTTCAAGTCTTTGAAGGCTGGTTGAAGGCTTCAAACGAATGGCTTGTACCCCTGTTGCCATTTATAGAATGTGATGCACTAAATATATCATTTGCTTGGCTTGCGTGACTCTAATATAGTAACGGCCTCAGTGTCTAACAGATCCAAATACGCTCACTGTCAGTACACCGCCAAATGACGATCGTGTCACTGTCAGCGACCATCAACACCAACTCCTAGCAATCCATTATGGACGACAAACTACCTCACAAGACGCCAGAGTGCTTCCAATAGCAGCAACATTTACCCCTCGGACATTGGCGCTTGGGTCGCTAGCTGTTGCACTGGTATTGCTTCGTGAGTACCAGGGTTCGATTTGGTCTTGAACCTACCTCACCCGCTGTCTTCCAGTTCTGTTTTTCATCAGTAAAAGAGGATCCAAATCTAAAGGCAACACGTTTCTGCTTGTGGGAGCTGTGGACTCTGGGAAAACTCTATTCTTTCGCAAGTAAGCACACACATTCCATCGATGGACCCTCGGTAAGCTAACGGATCTTTGGCCAGCTAATCTATGGACATTCGCTACCAACCCAAACTTCCATGCAACCGAATTCATCTACCCTAGTATTGTCTCCCAAGAAAACAATCCAAATTACAGATATTCCTGGTCACCCAGGCTGAGAAATCAATTGAGGAGTACATTTCCACCACGGCAGCCATAGGTTTCGTGGTTGATGCGAACATGGTTTCGCGTAATGCTGCAGCGGTCGCGGAGTGAGTTCGCTCAACTCCCCTGGATTTATGTGAATCTGATGTTTGCAGACATCTTCACTTAGTGTTGCATGCGCTCACTTCTCTACCACCATCGCAAGTCCAACCTACGCTGGTGATCATTGCTCACAAATGCGACCTCTTCAAGGCCACGTCAGCGTCGAATACCAGTCCTAGTATCCTGGCGATTAACCGAGTGAAGTCCGTCCTCGAGCGAGAGTTGGAGAAGAGGAGAGCGTCGCAAAGCGGCGGCGTTAATATCGAGGGACTGGGTGAAGAAGGCGAGAGATCGGAAATGGGTGGCCTCGACTGTGGAGAAAAGGAAGGTTCAACATTCAAATTCGACGAGTGGGAAGGTGGCGAAATATCTTTCTTGGGCACTTCGATCTCTCCCGCACAAACCGACGAGAAAGCTTCGCCAGAGACTGGTCTCGATTCGCTATTAGAATGGCTTGAGGATAACATGTAATATGTATGCCCTCCTATGGCGTGTCTTTACATATTTGTATAATTCTATGAAAGTATAATTGCTAATCATCAGGTTACATTTAGTCATTGACAGGATGAGCAGAAACCAGCCATTGTTTTTCAACTCGATCCCTACTCTATGATGCTCATGGTTTCCTGAAGTCGAGTCTAATTGGTCAAACGCTCGCGATCGACGGTAATTGGCTGAAGGGCTCGCCAAGGAAAATCCAAACAATGGCAAACATTCCTCGGGTATAAATTTGCTCTTCCTCCGTCTTCGTTTCTTCGTCGCAACCTCATAGACAGTGCCCGTCCTATGAACTCCCACATGAGGCGAGGCGATTCAGGTAAAGCGCAGAGGAACGCCCGGCCGGGTAAAGAACTCGCCCACTAGATTTGTAGTGTCGTGAGTGTCAGACCTTTCCTACAGTCCATTGTTCAATATATATTCGCTTTTTTCTTCCAATTGTGTGAACTGAGGAAGATTCTTTCAACTCGCTCCAATATTTTATCTGTAAGTATATTGCAGTCAACAGTGTCAGTTCAAATGTGTTCGCAACTCAGGAAGCGTCATGCCATTTTATTGACTCTCGATCGTCAACAATTTTGCAATGATTATGGCGACGGGTCTACATATATCTTTCGTCCTGGCGGGTGCAAATCGTATTGCATTCGTACGTTTATGATTTACTGTTAATGGTGGTTAGCTATCGATGAAAAAGTTGTATGATGGTGAAATATGATCATTTGATGTAGTAGAGAGCACTTCCATCTCGCTAACGAGCGGAAAAACTCTACTGGAAGTCAACCCTAACTTGCTATAAAATTGAAGTAAGTAGACAAAGAATGGCCAGTGGGTCGAGGCAGAGTCGAGGACGTTGCTCTAGCCAACGTCAACGTGTGCAGTGTGCACTGTGCAAGTGTGTACCAACTGTGCACTCAGCAGTGCAAGCACTGTGCAAGATCGTCAGTGAACGTCACTTGCACGTGTGAATGATCTGTGACTCTTTGAGTAACACATGTGACTATCGGGACATTCCACGTCTGCAGGAGTGAGCGCCTGTCAGTTTCTTAGCACTCCCTCACTCTCACTCTTGATTCAGAGAATCCACCATACGCAATGTTCATCCTCAACTGGTTCTGGGACGTCCTCGCACAGCTTGGTACGTATCTTATTCTCTGCCAATCGTTCTATCCAGTCTGACGTGTTATGCTCCTCACACCCAGGTCTGCTGCATAAGAACGCCAAAATTCTCTTCCTTGGTCTCGATAATGCTGGCAAAACAGTGAGTTTGGGAGCCTGATTATCTACGGAATGTACTTATGGCTCCTTAGACCTTGTTGCACATGCTCAAAAATGACAGGCTTGCGACTCTGCAACCCACTCTTCACCCCAGTAAGTAGTTCTACATGCAAGACCTCGCCTCAATAGTTCAAACCTTTCCTTTCTTTTTCTAGCCTCTGAGGAGCTGGCTATTGGGAATGTCAAGTTCACCACCTATGATTGGGAGGACATCAACAGGGTACGTCTGCCATTCACATGATCTTTATCGTATTGCTCATATTCGCCTTTCCCATTCAGCTCGCCGCCTCTGGCGCGACTACTTCCCCGAGGTTGACGGAATTGTTTCCTCGTAGATAGCGCCGATTTCGAGCGTTTCTCTGAGTCAAAAGCAGAGCTTGACGCTCTCTTGTCCATCGAGGAGCTCTCGAAGGTTCCATTCTTGGTCCTCGGCAACAAGATTGACGCACCCGGAGCTGTTAGCGAGGAGGAGTTGAGGCATCACCTTGGACTCTACCAGACCACAGGAAAGGTACGCTGAACTCACTCATCGTTTCTCCCACGACGCATCTAACGCCGGATTTCGTGATATCAGGGCAAGGTCCCTCTCAGTGATATCCGCCCTATTGAGATCTTCATGTGTTCTGTCGTCCAACGACAAGGGTACGGAGAAGGTGGGTTGCAGAATTTTGTGTGTAGATGATGAACAATAAAACCTGACCTTGAATTTTCCATTTCTAGGATTCCGTTGGGTCTCACAATACGTGAGTTTTACTTGAACTGAATTTTAAATCTTGCTAATCCATTGCATTAGATCTAAGCACCATACACCTATGTCATCACTTAGATGTTCTATACCTCTATCCTATTATATGCCTTCGCCTGGACCTGGGCGCATTTTTTCCATCACTGGTGATTTGGTAGGAGCTGTGCATGTCATGTCCCTCTAGTAGTAATTCTTAGTTTTTCTTGCAATACACTTACTTAACTATGTCCACTGCTTCGAAGGCCTTAGAAGATATGTCCTTCGTAGTTATGAAGATCAACATCAACTTCAATTCTTGAACTTGTATAGCTCTGTAGCCGTGCGAAAATCCGAAATAGTTTGCTTGTTGTCGACGCGTTTGACGCTGGCATGATATCTTCTTCGCGACTTCATTGCCTTCATTCCGCAATGTACTGCTGCTCTCTACGCTCATAAGAGTGGGCCTCATCCTTTACAGCGAATGGCATGACGCGCGTTCTGTCGTGAAATATACAGATGTGGACTATCGTGTTTTCAGTGATGCGGCATCCTTCGTACTGCACCTGGGCCTGGAACGACGAACCGTGCACAAGGACCCTTGAAGAGAATCTTTGGACACACACTCAATTTCGGAGAGTAGTCTTCTCAATAATCTATGTCAATCTTGTGATAGATCATGTATTGCTAGTCCTTATACACGAGAGACATACCGATATACGCCGTTGCTTGCGCTCCTGCTCACTCCCAATGGATGGTTGCATCCTTCATTTGGGAAGTATCTGTTCGCGCTTTGCGATCTCATCAATGGGATTCTAATATACCAGCTCCTCAAAACCGACATCCTCCCTCTGACTTTGGCCTCGACTGGCACATCAGAGAAGAAAGGCGCAGATGAACACACTTCAGACGCGAAAGAGATAGAACGGAAAGCGACGATATACAGCGCAGTCCATCTCCTCAACCCACTCGTTTTCTCCATCTCCACGCGAGGTTCCTCCGAGTCCGTCTTGTCGCTCTTCGTCTTGTTGACCTTATATGCGTCCATGAGGGCCGCTGGGATTTGTCTGCCGTTCTCCTTGGGCTGAGCACGCATTGGAAGATATACCCCATCATTTATGGTGTTGGATGTCTGGGGTGGTTAGCAGCTCTCAGCGCCAAGTCCGGAGCGTGAATGACTATGTTAGGAGCATCGTTAACCTGAAAACGCTCCGCTTCGCTTCGATTAGCGCTGGGACATTTATCCTCCTTGGAGTGGGATGTTATGCAATGTACGTTTGAATTTCTAATCCAACTTGAATACAGCTGACACCATAGTAGCTGGGGATATCCTTTCCTCTACGAGTCGTATCTCTACCACCTTCACCGACTGGATCATCGCATAATTTCTCGCCGTATTTCTACCTCACCTATCTGACGTACCCATCGCTGTCTGGCACTCCTGAACCACACCGTTGTGGAATCAGATTCTTCGCTCTCCTTGACGAGCTTCGTACCGCAGATGGGGCTCGCACTCGGTTTGGGCCTCCTTTTTGGCAGGAGAAGGGAGGATCTGGTCTTTACATGGTTTGTGCAAACTGTTGTGTTCGTTGTGTTCAATAAAGTATGCACATCGCAGGTAAGCATCCCTCATTTTTGAAAATTATCCTTTTTGACTAATTTTTTGTTTTGTTTTTGTACTTGTCAGTATTTCTTGTGGTACCTCCTCCTTTACCCCTTCTTCTGCCTCTACTAGCTTTGTCACGCACGAAATCCATTCTTTACACGGCTGTATGGGTTGGCACGCAAGCCCTGTGGCTCAGCGAAGCATATAAACTGGAGTTCTTGGGAGAGAATGTGTTTTTCGGACTCTGGATCCGGGGGTGATCTATGTCATTGGAATTGTTGGGTGTTGGCCGGTATCATGGGGGCATATCAACCTGGAAGTAGACTTGACTCCAAAGGACAAACTAGCATTATTTATATACAGAGATAGGTTGGCCAAGGACTAGATTATTTAGTGTGTCAAAAAATTATATCGAAACAACTGGTTTAGGGGGGTGCAAGATGGTATATGCGTAGTGGTATATGGTACATTAGGATGTGGCGTGACAAGAATGGCAACGAAGGATGTGTTTAGTCTGAATCTGAGAGGTCCATATCACTTTCCGACAGGTCATTTGGCTCGCTATTAGTTACAAGTTGACCTGATTTTATGGCAGTTGTTAACGCAGGGTTTGCGACAGCATCATTCAAAAGGTGGCAGGTGCAGGCGGCGGGACGTGTGGGGGAGATTGTGGGGGAGGACCTGGTGGAGGTGGGGGAGGTGGAGATGGAGGTAAAGGCGGAGGCTCGTCAGAAGGAGGAGGCGGTGGCGGCTGGTGGAATTGATGAAGGTAAGCGTCAGTGTTTTCAAAAATCGTGCTAGACCATGGTTCTTTAGGCAATGGAGGGGTGTAGAGCACTAGATGTTGTGAAGAGAAATAGCTAGGTGGATAATTGGCCCACCGGATGGGACTCTTTGACGAAGCTGAACTGGAGCTCGAAGTTGCGCTGCCCGAACGGCTCCTTTTAGGCGATGGAGATGGAGGTGTTTTTGATCGTGTTCGACTGTACGAAATGCATCCTGAAAGGATACAGTCTCGACAGCGTCGTCATCTCCGTGAATTTCGAATGGCACATCATCTTCGTCTTCATCGTCGATATCTCCTTCATTTTCATTCCAGATGCGGGTTCTAATGCGCTCGCGCGGGTCACTCTCGCTCAACCAACCGCGCGGATAGCCCCAAACTGAGATGTTTTTCAGCCATTCATCTTCGTTGGCGTACTTGGCGCTGAGCGCTTCCTTCAGCAGGTCTCCCTTGATTTTACCCGGTTCAAATGCTTCTAACCAGTCAAGGCGCTGCTGCCGCCAGGCCTCCACAGTATGTAGCCGCTTCCACCCAAGCCCAGAATTTGGTTGGTAAAATTGATAATATTGACGCGCTAGTGCTATAAGCTCACGATTGAGGCGAAAAGGACATTCGGTGATTTTATGATCGGGGTCGCCGCAGTTGAAGCAGCGCGAGCGGTCCTGGGATTCAGCGCCCTCTGGCAGCTCTGCTTCAGCACCGAGGACATCATCCCCTACGCGCTGGTATATGCCGTATGGCTCCCAGCCGTGGGGCAGAGGATCCGGTGAGAGGTGGTAGAAAAATGGAGGCGCTAGTTCTGCTTGTCCGTCTCCTCCTGTGGTTGTTGTTGTTGAGTCAGGTCCCATTCTTTAAGCGCCTGGAGAACTACGCTCTCGTCCCAACGTCCCTTTGCTATTTCCTTGCCGTCGAGGTGCAGTGCCGGGATCCAATAGACATACTTCTTCTTCCACTTTTCCTGGCCCGGGTCCTGGATATTGATGGTATCCAGTTGAAAGTCCCTCTGGAAGGATGTTAGCTGGGTTGAATAATTTTGTGATGAAGAATGACGCACGGATAGCCGGACTTTGGCCAAAGCTGACTTTGCGGTCTGATTTGGGAATAAGAAAAGATAAAGTTACGAATCTAGCAGAGTCCTTACGTCGCAAAGAGAGCAATTGGGCCCTGAAAAGAGGGTGAGACGGGGAATACGAGCGCTGCGAAAAGCCATGTGCGGACGTTGGCTGCAGCGGTGATCAAGATTTACCTCGGTCACGTGATGCTGTCGTAGGACGAGTTACGTGAATACTCCCGTCCGGCATCAACAACTGTCATTTTCAACAAGTTCCCTTCCGTCGTCCAGCCATCTCCCCGTTCCCCTTCGCCGTCGGGAATACCTTGTAGGACCCACCAGGTCGATGCCCGGCGATGGCGGTCTCAGAACCCTCATGGCGCGTCAAGAGTGCGTGTTCATATTACCCCTGTTGATTATAGTCTTTCTCAACTTAGCAACGGTCTACAGCACGACCATGTCCTTTTTACCAGCAAGGCCGGTGTATGTTCTCTGAGTCATGCAACTTCCTTCATACCGCTTCTTCGACCGTGAATCACGCAGCGAAGACGTCGGATGAGGCTACTGGTCCTCGCACCCCGCATAACCCACCGCGCGTCGTGATCGACTCGCCTCACTCCGGCTACTCGTCACCTCGATCACCGCGAACGACTTCGTTACTGCTCGCTTTGGGAGACGTTGTAGCAGATCCTGTTTTCGAAAATGAAGAGGGAATTCGCCTGATTCATCATCATCGACCATTTCGAATGTAGAGCAAGAGACTTGGGCGGAGAATTTGCCCACTCTTGTCAATGAGCTAGGTTTCGGACGCTTCTCGCAGCCAGACGAAGACTCGTCGGAGCAGCCTTTTGTCAGCTATGAAGACGACGACATAGACTCCGATGCAAACTGGACTGCAATTTCTGATTACGAGAATGAAACTATTTCTCAACCGGTTCAAGAATTCTTCGCCGAAAGCACTGATGAGCCTATGGTAATATGGACGACATTGACACCTCAGCCCTGCTGAACAACCCGTCGCTGTCGATTGGACTACATCTCCTGAACATGATGTTGTTGACTTTAGCTACAGGAACTCTATTGCATCCACCTCCGGCCTCCTATCGCCAATAGAATTGTCAACGCTCAACTTTGGGCCTTTTCGCCAGTCAAGCGGTGGCTCTTCTAGAGATTCCGCATCATTTGATTCAGGATATGCCGAAACATGGAAAACACCATTACCCCTCATTGCATCTCCTCCCCGCAGTCCTTCAGTCAGTTCAACATTTGACCTTCTATCATCTCCCTTCGGGGCGCATTCAGTCCGGATTTCATCACCTCATTTAGGTGTCTTTATGGCCCGATCACCCGCATCACCTGCAAGAACCATTTCGCCTTATGTCGTAGATGAAGTTGAACCTTTGGACCTTGGCCTCGACTCCCCTAGTGAACGCCAAGATCAAACTACACACCTTACGCCTCCGGACAGCCCTACTAATCCTGCAGTGCCCGCAGAAGATGTCAGCGTTTTAGCCCGGTGGCAGATGACCGGGACTCCGTTGAGGCTTCAGAAGACGATGAATGTGACTCATATGGACATACGTCTATTTGGGAGCAAGAAAGCGGAGCAACAGCTGTTTTACGGGTGATGATAATGAAGTTGCTGTCCAGCGAGAAGTTAATGATGCCATCACAACTGATACCAAGACGCCGACACATTTCCTTTCTTCGGCATTGGACTTCCAGGATGAAGAAGCGGTCGGGCATTCATCGACAATTAATGACGACAATCCGCCTTCATTCAGTATCGATGACTAGATGGCAACAACGATGCTTCTAAGCTAGCTGGCTCTCCTTCAACTTCACCTTCACCAGACGACGACACAGCCTTTCTCGCCTACCTCCGAAGTCCTATGGCTGTCGAATCCACTGAAAATGACACTTTGGATTCTCTTTACAGTTCTTACTCTGCGATTTCCTTCGATAGGAGCTCAGCCTCTCATTCTACAAATAATATGAATCTTAGTCTGGGACAACCAGATCTTTCGGCCCTGTCGAATTCTTCGACGCCGTTAAGCTCTCTGCGAGAGCGCGTTTTCACCCCGCCTCCTGTACCAGGACCGTCCGGAACCGTCGCTGCAGATTCACCCAATTCTTCATCTTCACCCATCACATCTATTGATTCCATTTCCATGGGCCGTAACTCTCCTTTTTCCGATAGACCTCAACACAGCTCACGAAGTGATAGTCCTTCTGGCCAAGATGTTGAGCTTTCTCGCAAAATTCCATTTGGTTTTAGGAGCTCATTCGCCTTGGTTTGGCTTTTTTTCTCTATATCTCATGAATTATCATGCTGACAACTTGTGCGAAGGGCCGCGCCAACAAGTCGACACTAATGTCCACTCGCAATAGTGGAAGAAGTATACCCGCTTCTCCTTTGCAGACCCATCCAGAGATTCCTGGATCGGAACCCGAGGATTCGGGTTCAAATCCACCACCGTCATCTTCCAGTACTGTCTCTCAAGGCTTGAAGCCTCTTCGACTGGTAAGCTTTATTTGATGTGTATTCTTCACTCGTGCTCATATTGTGAGAAGTCTACTCTCTTTGATGCAAAATATAATTCACGACCTAAGAATCAGTCACGCATGTCTTCCTCGTCTGTTAAATCTGCCAATAGTTCTCGTCTTTCTGGTACGTCGTCGCTCTATGAAATACGTGCACAGAAATCACGGCTCAGATTGTTCTTCACTCAGGAAATCTCAATCGCACATCTATTTCATCTGCAAGTGTATCATCTATCCATTCGTTATCTGATAATCGTCTAGTATGCACGTTGACTTTACTTTATATGCAATACACTAACAAACCCTATGTAGTTTTCCCCAACACGTTCATCACCTTTGCCTTCGCATATTCGTAATAGTTTATTACCTTCGGAACATTCTCAAACGTCTCCTACATCAACTTTTTCCAGCGGTCTTGCTCATCTTAATGCCCCTCCTCAATCTGCACCCGTTTCGTCCTGGCGAAGGTCTGTAAACTACTCTCGCCCCTCCAGTCGACTTTCCGAGCCTGTTTATGAACGCGAGGACGAAGACGACTTTGACGATTATGACACTGGTCGTTTTTCGCGCGACCCTTACGACGAAACCATTCGAAGGTCGCTGCCCGTTGCCCCACATACTGCCCCCGCCTCTCGTGCTCCTTCGGTACTGCTGCAGCAACCGATATATACCATCGAGACACCAAAACCAACCCTGATGTTCGCTATTGCCAGTGATGATGTTGAGCAAGTGCGGCAGGTGCTCGCCAGCGGTGACGCAGGTCCCAACGAAAGCGTCGGACCACAGTCGGCATTAGAGTTCACGCTTACGAACGATAAGCTAACGAATAAGCTGGAGATTGTCAAAGCTTTGTTAGCTTACGGCGCGGATCCGGCTGTGGCGAAAAACCTTGAAATCCCTTCATCGAAAGTATCTGCATCTGGTCAAGAAGATGAAGATACCCAGGACCAGCCGCGACCCTTGATGGAGGAGATGGACGCCGCAACGAGGTTCGTCTGTATTTTGTTTCTTTTGATGAAGATGCATTTTCTTAACCACTCATGGGATGATGCAGATACTACCTTGACCGTGCCGACTCCATTCATACGCGGAGGATGTCCGTACTCATCCATCGCTCATTTTTCCGGCCGTTGACTCGGGTTCGCTACGATCTCATTGGTCAGGACCGAGCTCTCGAACAACTCTTCAGGGTGTTGTCGATGCATTCAAGAGAGCTGGCTGTGTCGCCAATGGTCGTTATGCTCTGTGGTGCGTTAATCGTGAAGTGATGCAAGGTTCTTACCTCTGATTAACCTTGTTGATATGTGCACAGGACCTAGTGGTCACGGAAAGAGCCTGCTAGCACGAAAATGTAAGTCCATTCAACTGATTGGACCATGATGATGATGTTGAAATGATGATCTTTTCCGTTAGTCGGATCTCTATTGGAGGTTCCAACACATACTGTGAATATGACAACTCTGCGATCAACACACGACTTATGGGAGTCTCACTCTATGAGTCCATATGAGGTAGGATTTACTTCAATATTTTGCAATTCTCTTGATTAGTAACACCGAGGCAGACACCGACGACATGTACCTTGGCTGAATTCCTAATGAATAACGAAGGCAAGCGATGTGTTGTGGTTTTAGACGTAAGTTTTCTTGACTTGAAATCTTGTGGGATACCATGTTGAAAATGTATGGCCTTTCGGAAAAAGGAAATCGAGAAAGTTGAAGATCCAAAAACTCTTTATTCTTTACTCATGCCCTGGGAATTGGGGCGATGCGCTTTCGAAGCGGTAAACGTCACGTCGATGTTAAGAATGTTATCTGGCTCGGTACATCCAACATCGGCCACGAACTGGTTTTTCAGCACCGCGACACGCGGAAGAACGCTGAAGAATTAATGTCAAGGGAGGAGTATGTGGAGCTCATGGCACTGCTCAGGCCAAAGGTCTCTGAACGATTAGGGGTACGCATTTCTCACTGGTGTTGTCAGAGGAGAGCGCTCATAGGCATTGGCATATGTCAGACTTCAATATTGTCAAGGATCACGACAGTGCTGCCTTTCGTACCTTTTACGCTGGAGGAAAACGAGCTATATGCTCGGAAACTTTGTATACCCTAGGTGGGGAGTTGGTACGATCACTGCCTCACGAGGAGGTTCAGAAAGTGATTGATACCGCTCTTGGCCACTACTGTCCGGACGAAGGCGCGAGGTCCTTGCATAGAGCTGTATCCAATCAACTGGTAGATATCATCTAATCAATTGCGCGCGTACTGTGACAGTGTCAGTTAAGAACTTCGGCCGGTCCATGGAGGTGAAATCAGACTTCTCGGTGGCCAATTGCAGCAATGTTGACAGTTTCCGCGCTTTAACGTCCGGATGTCAGAAGGTTTGGGTGAACTCTGTGCCATCTAACCGCTCCTTCACTTGCTGTTCAGCATGTTTATTTCTGATATCGCCGTCGCAACCAGCATGATTGACACCATTTTAGCTGAATGATGTCGATGGATCAATGCAGCTGAAGCGCTGACGATCAAACGGGCTATGTTTAGCGTAATCTCCCTCGATCCTATGGTCAAGTTCACCTGGAATGACATGTTATCAACGTTGGACATCTATGAAGGACATATCAAGATTGATGCAACTTCGGTGCACTATTTCATGCGAGCCAACTGTGGTTGACATTCTTCATCCTTGGTCCCCCAGTTGTTGGAAGTTGGTGTTTGTATTCTGTGGTCGTCGTGCAGAACGTCCCGTCCTGTCATTTTCCGGTTCTTACTGCCTTCTATTCCCCAAATATTTTGACGAATTCTCAATCAACTACGCCTCCGAACAACAACGACCATGGATTTTCAGGCGAAACCACCGCATCGGCGCATGATAAAGGTCCAGTGAAGGCACGCTCACCTGCAGACGTCCTACAGCCGCGTCAATACGATCCCACTAGCTCCTTCGTGACGCAGACAGTTATGCAGACGGCTGCCGCTAGCTCCACCGTGTGCCAGTCGTGAGCGGGCTTCCTTCATCGACGGCTGCTTTTGCCGGTGTAGGAGCTTTCCTTGGTCTTATTCTAATTTCCGGTACGTTTGGAATGCATGTAGAAATCAACGGGCTGTCTGAGCTGATCACAATGATGTGCAGTGGGCGGCTGCTGCTTTTACCGCCGCAGAAAGCTACGCAGTCAGACAAGAAAGGCCCCTTCGGCTTCCTTCGACCAGTCTGCGTTCGTTGGAGAAAAGAAAAATCCCTTCACCACAGGCCTTGAACCACCTATCAGAGTCGATCTTACCCCCGCCCTAAAGGCCCGACCCCCTCCTCTGCCTATCGCCCCTTCAAGCGCCTCCTCCAGCGAAGAAACCGGCAAATCGCAGTCGTCCGGCGCTTTCAGGGTGATCAACAACCCCGACAGGCTGACGACCATGCCCGCGCTGCCCAAAGCAGCCGCAGAGAAACGCCGCCCGTCGCAGCGCCACAAGGCCTCAGGCTGGAACTCTCCCAACCCCGAAGAGTTTATCGGATCCCCGCCCCCTTCGTACGACATGGCCAATGGGTTTTCTCCTGGTTCTTGCTCCCGGTTCCAGCGCAATTGCCGCCCCAGAAAGCGAGCGCGAGTCCTACAACCCCGACACCGCCTGCGCCGCACGTCTCGCACAGCAAGCCTTCGAAGAAGGGCGCGAATCTGCAGTCTCTCGTCGTGCCGCAGCACGATGTGCCTGCGCCCGTGCCGAGTCCTGCGCGCTCAGAGTCGTTTGCGCACAAGGACATCGCTATCCCCGCGCCGGTCGTTTCAGCTCTGGCCTCCAGCATGCCTTGGAGCAGCAGCAGCAATGAAAACACGCCGAAGGGCTCCGGATTCGGATTCGATGCCAAGGGCCCGCGGATGATGACCGTTATCGCTCCGTATACGCCCACTCTCGCAGACGAATTATACGTCGGCGTGGGAGATACTGTGCGTCTTTTACAAGAGTATCAAGATGGTGGGGCTTCGTGCAATATGTAGGCAAGGGAGACGCCCGAAGGGAGTGGTTCCTCTGTTTGCCTCCAAGAGCGAAAGAGAGTAGTGCCCGCTGTGTCGCACAAAATCTCTAACAGCTCAGTTTCGAGCTTCACTACAAGCTGGCGCTGACTGCCCAGTTAGTGCTGCTAACGCTTTTTATACGTCAACCCTGTTGAACGCTTAGATTTGGCGAACAAATCGGACTTACCTTTGATTGTGATTGCCCTTCCATCAAGCCCTTCTCTCCCTGACGGAACCCTATCGCTCATTTAATGTTACTTTGCTGCACCATCCACCTTCCAAGGGCCTCTCACACTCGCTTCTCCTCCTTGAACTTATCTTTATTATATCCTGAAGATTCGTCGGCTTGGTTTCCGATCTTCGAAGCCCTGGAGGTTCCTGCCACCTAACTATATTACACTGTGTGTAGCGTTGCTGCTTGCCTTATTATTTATTGTACATTTGTGTTTTGAGAAGTATATCATTGCATTTTGTGTAGACTGCAGGTGAAAGCAAGTAATGAGATTGAGAAGGGGTAACAAGACTTATTATTAAATGCGATATAATTATTCTTCTGGAAGAAGAGCTTTACGCCTGTATTTAGACTGATCTCGCAGCCACTGTGAATGTCAGAAGCGAGTCAGAATGGGCCAGAAGGACATATATGGAGACACTAACCTGCCGATACTGATGTAAGGACCCAATCTTCTCGCCTGAAGTGATGTTTAAGTAATGAAAAGAGCAGAAGAAAAAATAGCTCCTTACCGTAGTAGTCCGGTACTGGTTGTGTCGGGTTTTGCAGAGACACATCGACACGATTTTTGGCTATACGACGGAAGAACTCGCGATCCTTCGCATCAATGTGGCTCAGCGCACGGCGGTGCGTGTACCTCCAAATTGCAGTCCAATGTGGGACCAATGAGGGCACCAATACCTGGGTTGAAGTTGGGATTAATGTATAGTTCTTCCAGCATCCGAAGCTGTACGGCTTACCAGCGCATCCAACAGTACAAAAACCGTAAAAGAAGAATGGGTCAATACCCTGTAAAGCATATGAGTATAGCTATTGATAGATAGATATATAGCACACACCATGATGGGTTTTAAAGGATCTGTATCCAGGTTTCCAAAATATGCGGCACCTGCACCGAGACCCAACAGTGCACATGGGACGGTTACAACCTGACGCGTATGCAGACATGAGCACATTTTATATTTTCATTATAGTCAGCGCGCACCGTTTGCCACGTCCTTTTGCTCTTCTTAATACGCAGATACTCTGGCCATGAGATGTTCTCGATTGAAGTTTCAGCGGTGGCTTGGGTGGATGTGGCGGGGGTAGGAGTGGCCTTGGTCGCGGTCGATTTGGCTCTTGCAAAGACCTGGGGTGCTCTCCGTAGAGATAGGGTGGGCTGTCTCGTTGATATGCGGAGACCTCTTGCAAGACAAGATTCCATTGAAGCGGATAGAGAACGTTGAGTGCAGAGCAATGGCGAACACGACTCGTCGACATAGGCAATGGTCACGTGGAAAGCTTAAAGTCGAGAATAGAAAAATGATGGAATGTGTTTATCTTATGTACTGCAGCAGTGCAGCCGGGAGACGCTGGGCGCTAGTTCCCCTCTCATGCCACCCACATCCTAATGTCCTCACCGTGGTGCACATCGTGCTGTGGTTCCTGCTTCGTGTCGCCGCCCGCTGCCTCGAGCTCGAATTCGCCTTACGCTCTACGCCATCTACTATCCTTAGGAACTATCCTCATTAAACTCCCGGTCGAGATTGAACACCGTATCTGCAACCACACCCACGCTGAAGATGGCTGGCACCATTCATAGGAACCATGGCTATCCCCCACCTTTCTGACCCTGACGACATCGCATTATGCATAGCATTGGATTACTTGGTGCGCGAACGGTTTATCGCAGCAACATACCGTAGCAATGCCTTCGGATTTATGGACGTTCGCATTTACCTTATCCCGTATGACCTATCCAATGTCCAGGGAAAGCTCCGCATCCGAAAAGACACTATCTTGAACGAAGCAAGGCGTTATTTACGGGATTTATTCCCTAGGATATCACAAGATGTGGATCGGTGGAATGGCCTTAGGCCAACAGATGGAGAAACTATGATATTACCACCCTCAAAGGTACGTAGCATCATACAAATTATGAGAAAATCAGTCTCATGTTTTACTTTTCTGCTTAGGATTCTCGAACGCTCGCTGAGATCTATAGCGATCTCACCTCGCCTCAGGCAGTTCCAATCCCAGGTTACGGCAACATAGCGAGCCGCTTGCTAGATTTTCAGGACGACTTGGATGGTTTTGGGATGCGGACCACATTATACAGTATCAACGACGGACGGTTGCGGCGCTGCTGCAAAAGGAACTGGATCTCCAAGACGTCCCGATCCTTTGTATATCCAAGTCAACACAGTGGACAAGAACCTTTCTTCCTCCAACCCGGTACGATGGAGGTGCTCCAGGAACGCCAATGTCAGCAACTTGCCAAGGAGGCATATTGTGCGAGGAGTTGGGCACTGGCAAGACCATTATGATCCTCAGTCTAATCATCGCCACGCGAAACCAACTATCATCTCCCGAACCGTCCCTCATCGATGATCGCCCCGTTATGACACCCCTGGCTTATCGACACTTCCCGTCTTCGGATTTCGCGTCAGCTAGAAAGAGGCTGGAGATTCCAATGTGGGAATGACGCAAGAAGGCTCTAATGTCCCTCTCTCGTGGAACTTCTTCTGCATCGCGCTCGGACAGATCCCTTCTGTGATATCCCAGAAACAGCTCACGATATGAACGACGGGTTGCGCATGAAGATGTCATCAATAACCTTCCATTGGCCCAGGTAATCCATGCCAATACTCCATTTTATCACCAATATCTCGGAGAACCCCAAACCGTCAACGAGGGCAGCGCATCAAACTACCACGGACACCTAGAAAACTCTATCTCACTTCAGCGACCCTTGTCGTCGTACCAGCCAACCTACTCAGTCAGTGGGACCGAGAAATCACGAAGCATTGTGCCGTGCCCTCCGTGTACTTCTCGTTCGAGAAAAGACGCGTATGCCAAGCGTTCAAAGTCTTGCGACAGATTACGATGTAAGCCACATCTCGACCACTATGCATAGACACTAATGTTTATCAAAGATTATCCTGATGAGTTATACAAGTAAGTACGATATTACATTATCAAATCAATTCGATATTGATATCTTTACAGGACTTACAGCAGAGGATCAAAACCAGGACTTATGAAGCTCCATACCCAGCAACCTTGCGAGTGCCCAGAATTCGATGGATTCCGTGTACCGAATTGCACCTGCAAGGTCGCGACCGTCTCGCCATTCTTGCAGATCCGATGGAAGCGCCTGGTCATCGACGAAGGACATGTTCATCGACCTCAGCGACAAACTGTACCATTCGTCGAATTATTAAGCATCGAACGACGCTGGATTGTTACGGGTACACCACAACAAATCTATTAGGACTATCTTTCGGAAACAAGGCAAACATTGAACAGGAGCGATGAGCAGCTGGAAGCATCCAGCATCACAGAGGACACCGACATTATCATGAAGTCTCCCACATCATCTTCCTCACATTCATCACCATCTATTCCGCCACAATCTGACATTTGCCAGCCGCCTCCACTCGAGATGGGCCGCATCTGGACTAAGGACGACCGGTCGACTTGACAAACTCGGAAGCATGATATCGAAATTCTCGCAGTGCCCCAGTTCAATGCCGATCTGAAGCTATACACGACTCGCGTCGTCGATCCACTTCTTCACTCCGCGGTCCTCGTCCTGGAGCAATACAAGTTCTGAAGCAGGTGATGGAGATGGTGATGATTCGGCATCGCATTGAGGATGTTGAGCAGGATGTGGTTTTACCGCCTGTCACCCAGGAATCGGTCCTCCTCGATTTGGATCCTTATGTCATTAAATCGTTCAATGCGCTCCAGGCGAATATCCTTATCAATGCGTTGATTCGCAGAGAACGGATCAGGTATGCTTCCGTCGTTGTTCCTTTATCAAAAATCTAATGTTCATATCCAGGATTATATGTTCCATGCACACGTAAGGAGATCATATTCATATTTCTCTTCCCCTTTGATTCAACATTGAATTTTATGTCTAGAATGCTCACAAGCTTCAGGAGACCATGGAAAACATGTCGCAGTAAGTCATTCTACAGCTTTTTACTCTCGACATTTGATCTCATTTCCACAGGATACTATTTGGCATGTCAATTGTGATGTGTACTATGCCAAAGAACTGTTACAGAATGCCGAAACACCATTAATCGAGCCATCGAAAGGAAAATGTCGGAAGAAGATATCAGAGGGCTGCGAGAGGCCTTCAAACACCTGTAAGTTTACACTTTGTGTTTTGAATACCGTATCTCATGTCGGTCAACAGCCGCATTGCCTATGAAGATCCCTATGGAAATCCTTCCAATTCCACGAAGATGTGGTATACCGTGTATACGACTGAACGAGCGTGTATATCAGGCATGGACAAGGACACCTGGCCAGGAACCGAATTCGGATCCCGTCAGAACGGCTTTCTGCACGCTGACCGCCTTTTGAAATGCACAAAATGGTTATCGACAAACCTCTCATCAAGGAAGAGGGTATGGTCGCACGAGCGCAGGCAGTTGTGGAGCAGGATCACATTTTCCGGTTGGAATATGAAGAATCCGAACGCAAGAAGGGCAAGAGGCGGAGGAAGGCCAAGAAGGGCGACGATTTCTTGTCGTCCGCTTATGGGGGCCAGATGACGGACAATTTGCGAAGAAAGCCTCCGCCGCTGAAACTCTGGCGAAATGCGAAAGGAGTTGCAGTCACATGGCTAGGATCGAACGGGAGGAAGCTGAAGAATACGGCTCGACACCACCTCCTGGCCCAACTCTGCTCCCAGATTCGCCTAACAGGCCGTCCAGACTGATTGCTTCCTCATTGCTGGCGAAAATGCGAATTGGATCCTCGGCTTCTAGCAAATTGAACTACATTATCAACGAGGTCAGTCTCTTCGGCCTTTCTTTATCGAGTTATTGGCTGACATTTCCTATTTCTTTAGGTTCAGCAATATTCAAAAACCGAAAATTCCTCATTTTCTCAGAATCAGCCTGTCTCTAGCACATGTTTCGGAAGCTCTTGAGCTCATCATGTCAAATTCTTGCGATTTACAACCAGGTTACCCCCAGACTCGAGAGCAGTTGGTCTTGACATTTGAAACGTCTGAAACGTACCGTGTGTTCCTAATGGAACTGAAGCATGGTGCTCGTGGTTGTATGTAATTTCGTGTCAGCCTAAAAACATTTCTAACTCATATGCACTTTAGGAATTTGGTATCGGCCTCAAGGGTCATTTTTTGCGAGCCTGTATGGCAGGCTGATGTTGAAAGCCAGGCTATTAAAGTGAACATCATCCAATTTATGATAATCTACACATCTGATTATAAAATTTACCAGCGAGCACATCGAATCGGTCAAACGCGACCCATCACCGGTACGTAGTATAATCTTCACCCTTACATACACTGCTGATAATTTGACCAGTCAAAACACTCGCGATCCGACAAACCGCGGAGGAAAATATGGTGGCGCGACGAAGGGCTTTGAAGAGCAGCCAGGAGAAGCTTCCGAAGCTACTTGAAGAGGCTGGGATGCGGTACTATATTGCGGTACGTCCTATCTCTCCCGGCGCCATTTTTTCCGTTCCATAGCGTTAATCGTTGTCCTCTAGAATCCGAAGTTCATCACGCACGAACCTGTTTTAACGCCGACGAACAAGTTTCCACTGGTCGACCTTCCTCCGGAGCTCCTTCAACCGCGTCCGGGGCGCTTATGTTGAAAATACCCGCCCTTCCAATAACTTCTCCTTCCTCAAGCGAGTGCGAGTCCAGGACCCGGTCACTGAGATTAGTCCATCTAACATCGAAGAAGGGTTTCTGAAGAAGAGTCGCCGCCTCTCAAGAAAAAGAAGAGCTAGGTCGCGATCCGTTTTGCCACTCCATGAGTTTTTCTTCGTGCTTCAGTGTTTCTGTTGCTTCGCATTATTTATTATATCGCACTCACCATAGTTGTCTGTATTTGAGAATTCTTCGTTCTGTCTTGCTTTGTTGTGTCTTATATATTGTCCTCTCATTTCCTCTTAAGTATGGCAGCTTATGGCTCTAAGCCTTGAAATCAAACATTCCAATGGCAGACAAGGGCGCCATCCAATAGCATCCAATTTGCATTTCGTTGGAGTCTCCCGTCATGTTATATGGAGTTTGGCACATGGAGCAGTCAAAAATAGTCAAAATCCAAGGCAATAACCACCGGTTGCAACCCAATATGATATCCTCAGGGCATATATTAACCGGTCGCCGCACATGCGACCTTCTAGCGCGTTTTGTCATGATCAGCTTGTCTTCGCGGGATGACGGAACGAGACTCTGGCTGGAGCACCTGCGTCCCTAGGCGTCCCTTCTATTCGGGTGTTTAAAACTAGCTCGACACGCTATTCCAAACTTCACCGCATCTAACCTCTTCAACCCCCTCTTCCAGCTGCTCACTCTCTTTCAACCAATGGCTCACTCATTCGCCACCATTTTCCTCACTCTCTTCTGCCTTGTCTTCGCTACTGCAGCCTCGCCCGGGACTTTGGTCGCGAAAGCGACTATGGATGTTTATGTTCCTAAAATCATCAAGCCCGATGGGAACACTGAATGGGTGACTGGCCAGTCAGCGACTGTGGTTTGGTGAGTTTTATCATTATCTCATTATCTATCTAGTATATTACTGACCATTATAATATCTGCAGGGATGCATCGGATGCACCAGCCTCGATTTCTAATGAAGCTTCGGTATACCTGCACAACTGTAAGGAACATATTTTGCTACTTGGTTAACGTGTGCTTAAACATTTATCGTAGACGGAACCGTTGCCAAAGACTTCGATCTCCGAGCTGGCAACGTCACCTTCACCGTCCCGTATGTTCTCCAAGGCGCATACTTCCTCACTTGTAAGCCTGCTACCCTATTTAAAAGTTTGCTCGGGACTAACACCTTAATCAAACCTCCAGTGTTCGGTGATTCCGGCAATTATAGCCCTGTGTTCAACATTGTCAACCAGGCCTTCACCTTCTAAGGTTGGCATTAACAAACATCGATGAGGGCTAGGAAGGATCAGCTATCTTTTTTGGATACCCTATTTGGCAGCTTACGGACATTTTCTTGACACAAATTTACGGACTTTGGGCATTATTATTCTACAGCATATATTTCATTTGCATGTCATAGCATCTAGGAAATAGATGAATGCTCTCTGAGGGCCTTGTTCAACCCCTCTCGCTCGACGCAGTTCTCGAATGCGAAACTTTTAGCGAGCTCTTCCAGCTGTGCTTCGTCCATCCCACGGAATGCATCTGCCCATTCATTGACCATGAATTCCGCCATTAATATGGTCCTGCTGATACGCGTCACTCTTTCTTCTACAGACCATAAAGGCGGATAAAGCTTGAGATGGGATTCATCCGCGACCGAGTTCCTGATAAGGTCACTGATGGGCTGGTAGATATGTTTCACGAATTTGTCGTCTTTGCCCCAGGCGTCGACCGCGAGATGGTGCTTTCTCTTCAAGAAATCCTTGAAGAGCTGCATGTACGGAGTAGAGCGCGAGACATGCACCATCCCTTGGAACCCAATGTCTTTGTAAAGCCAAATGGACCAGCTGAGGCGATCCTGACGGAGTATTATGATTATCAGCGAAGATTATATTTCAAGAAGCACTCGGCGTACCTTTTTGTAAATGTCCAGTTGATCCTTCAGTACCTTATACCGTCGCTCATTAATCGCGTCCGTTTCGTCACCGTCATACTCTTTTCGTGCATATACCGGACCCCATTCTCCATTCCAAACACAAAGTCCTTTCTCATCCATCCATCGGCGTTTTCTTTCATAAGTGGTCCTCAGCAGCTTTATCTGGTCTTCCGATCCTTCATAGGGCTCAGGTGAACTCGGGAAGCCATAAATGGCATAGTCGTGGATGGCGTATGCGGTATTGGTCCACCTCTGACCCGCGTCCTCCGGGAATTTTGAGAAGTCCACCGCGAATGTATTGCCGTCCAAGAAGAGAATGTGGTCCGTGTCTATTGCGCGTATTGCAGCGTAAGAGCGGTTGTAGAACGCCATGAGCGTAGCGTGCTGTGGATGGGGATCCGCCGGTTCGTTGAGGACATTGTATCCAGCAATCCACGAGTTATCTTTGTAGTGTTGGGCGATCTGCTCCCATATCCATACAAGTCTGTCCTGGAAATCTTTGTGTTGCCAGAAGTATGCGATGTGGGTGCCTCCGTCCGCGTGCCATCCTCCGCTTTGTCCTCCAGGCGCAGTGTGCATATCAATGACGGTGTAGATCGAGTGTTTTGCACATATAGATATTGCGCGATCAAGGTGCTTGAAAGCATCCTTACGAAGAACGCGAGGGTTCATGTCATCTAAGCATAAACAAAATGAGCCTTGTTTGAATTTTGGCCTAGAAAAAGGAAGGACCTTCAAAATGCCGATAGTTGACAGCAATCCGTATGCAATTGAGCCCAAGGGATTTGAAAAACTGAGCATCAGGTTCCGCGAAGAAATGCTCCAGAAACTAAGCGCAAGCATATATCAGAATAAATATAATTCGTTAGAATTCAGGAGACATACGCACCCTGTCGAAGAAGAATTCCGCCTTTTGTTCTCCAATCGCTTCCGCAAGAGCTTCACGAACTTGAAATTCACATCCCGGATATCCTTTGAAAGTGACGTATGGACTTTCAACTCGATGAATATGTATGTTGAAAGGAACTTCGAACCTGATATAAAGTTCTCCATCCTAAATTCAATATTATAAGACCATCCGGACTACATGATTGGGGACAAGTACTTGTCAAGTACTCACGTCATCCAGCCTCCAAGCCCAGCGCCTCGTAGAATAACCTCTTCTCCATCTTCGTCTACGATCTTCGTACCTGCGACTTTGAGAAAACCCATAAGAGATGATCAGGATCCCCAGTATGTTGTAGAAGGACACTGGGAATGAACCTGGTCGGATATGTGAGTAAAGCTGAACGGAATCACTGGGCCGGAAGAGCCGACAATTGGCCGAGATGTGGTCAGCTGCAAATTGGAGAACAGAGACGTATGAGCAAATATGCTTCTGATGAGAACTGGCCTCGAATGGCAAGGCTCGGAAGAGAGAGGATATGAATGTGAAAGAGGTATAAATTGCATGAACTATGGTATCTGAAATCACAAGCACTGCGAATCGCCGCGAGATGAAAGAAGCAGAAAGAAATTACTATGCAGAAGGTCGAAGGGTATCAAGCTAGGAAACTTGTATCGATTCCGTGAGAAAAGTCCCAAATGCATATCCGCTGTAGGTGGGTTACACAAAAATAAGTATATCACTTTTAACTATCATATTATGGTATGCGTACCTGGTCTTCACCGCATGACACAATCTGAAGAAACCATAGATAATGATCATGAGAGTTCATCCAAGGCCACCATAGATGATACTCGTACCTTCTTTGAATCAAAGCCTATACAGAATATCCGCCCATTATGCCCACCAGTGAGGTCTGCCACCAAAGCCCCAGTCTTCCGATCCCACACCTGGCACAAGAAAAAAGACAGACAAACGCATCCATAAGCTATTTTCGCGACCGCAACCGGTGACACCTGACCCACCTTGATAGTCAAATCATAGCTCCCACTGAGAACAAAGTCCTCTCCCAGCGCAACCGTTCTCACCAGATCCATGTGCATGCACCTGTCGCCTTTCTTGTCCGCCGCTGATCGAGGCACGGAAGTCGATTCGATGTTATTGCTTCCACAGGCCTGGCAAACGAGTCCCGTAGGATTAGGATTCGCGGTGCTGCTTCCGGGTAATTGGAATGGAAGATGATTATTGTTGGCGGGTGGGACGCCATCGTACTCTGGGGACGTCGACCAGCCTTGCGAGGTGGTCATGTCGAAGAGACGGACGTGTTTATCGGAGGAACCGGACAGGACGAAGGGGGGGCAGAACTCGATTGAGGCAATGCTGAATTCAATGCCCAGTATCAGTATTATTGAAAGTTAGAGAAGCCGGTAAAACCCACCCTCGGGTATGATGATTATCGAATGTTCGAAGGAGTTTGCCTGTCTCAGCATCCCAAAGTCTGACAGAACGATCCCCAGACGCCGATACGATACATGATTCAGAGATCGAAACAGCGTTCACAGCAGCTCTGTGGGCGCCTAACGCAAATTGGAATTCGAGCTCTGGGAAAGAATAAACTCTAACAGTACGATCTATGAAATAAATATTAGAAAATGATCAGCAAAGCAGGAAAAATTCTTCACCCTTGGAGCACGAAACCAACCGCCGATCGTCAAAGCGGACACAGAGAACACTATCTTCGTGATCACATAGAATCTTGACCAGCTTATTCGTCTCCAGATGCCACACCGCAACGCGTCTGTCACTTCCTGCACTGGCAAGGTAGCCATTATGCACACATAAACTCAATATTGAGCTGCTGTGTACATTCGCAATGACCCGTTCCACCGTCGACGTGCCGAGGTTCCATTCTCTGATGGTCTTGTCGCGCGAGCCAGTGAATAGGACTTGCTTTCCTGATTCCGGGTACGTATATAGTTGCAAGCAGTAAATCGTGTTGTGTGCGCGTTCGTTGGTGCTCCTCGCGTCTGCAAGGCCGAGTATCGGTAGGAAGAGGACAAAATCCTATTCCTGATCTTGATATGCGTTTGGTGGAGGAGTTTGTAGTCAGGTTTAGGCGCAAAGAGCCCTGTATCGACTTCAAGATCGAGGGCGCAGAAAATAACGACTCCGGCTCGCAAACCGCGATGACGGCGAGGACGAAGACGCCTCTTTCGCGTTGGACAGCACAGGCAGGCCACTATGACTTGACGATATCGACATTGACGCGAATCCCGAGTCCAGCTCGGCGTGCATCAGCGTCAGCTCAGCCTTCGCTGCCTCCACTCCATCGACAGTTTCATCATTACCACCGGTCGGTTCATCCTCCTCGTCTTCTTCGTCGGAGTCGCCCATGCCTTCGTCGTCGGAGTCTCCCCAGTCAGGGCCGCGAGGTGCGGGCGGTGGGGTATTGGGAGGGAATAGGCGGGGCGCGTTCCGCCATGCCCATCCCCTAGCTTGGCAAGAGTCTTCCACAGTGATTGGTCGTTCGCCAGAGATTGCCACCTCCTGCTTACTAGGCCGCATACCAGCAAGTTTGAGAAGGGAGGTATGAAAATATCTGCAATGCACTTCTGTTGGAAGAGACTGTACATTCGAAGTTAGTGTGGATGGAACAACAACAGTACATGACAGACGTACCCCAACGACGTCGAACTGCAGCAGTGGTGCTATGCGTCTCTGGATGGTGGCCATCGTGAGCGGGGCAAGGACGCCAGAAGTTTTACGCCAATTCTTTCGAGCACGCAAGGGCCATTCATTGGACAGTTTAGCGATAAAAAAACACCGACTCACCTTCCGTGTCTCGTACGGACCCCATGCCAGAAGAGTCAGTTCATCAGCGTTCATCATCTGGAACGTAGATGTGGCAAGATGCATGGCCTCTCCGTCTATAAACCCTTCGTCGGCAAACGGCGCTGCAGGGTTGTTTTGCAGCATGTTTGGGGGCAAAGCAGTATCAAAGTGGAAATCTGAGGTGACTGAATCAAGGAGGCGATACTGACTCAAGACACAGACATGATTGTGGACGAAGATATATGGCAGGAGCCTAACTACATGTTACGACGGACCCATAACACTGGCCGCGTGAGGCCACAATCATCGTCGAATAGCAACCATACGCCTAGGGCACGTGGGGGTGTGCTCGCAACGAACATTCAAAACCAATCATTGAATCAAGACCGCGTCTATTGGCTGTATACTATGGCCTTGTGATTGGGCCTGTGAGCAATTTGTAGGATGTATGCTCAATCCTTTGTTCAGTTACAAGCTCATCAAGAAAAATGTAAGTATAGTATGACATTCTACATCTGAATCCAACAGTCAAAGTTAGTGCAGCATTCTAGCAATGAGTCGGAGAGAAACAGAACAAAGTCCGAAAGCTAACCCATCCCATGCTTCGGATATATTGTGCGATCAGTGCTCTATTGCCTTGTCTGATTCAAAGTATGTAACCCGTCGACGATGGGAGTAGAGAAACCTGAGGATGGACGTAAGTACTTATCAGCGTATTCTGAAAAGAGAGCCCCACCTACGAATTATCTGGGTCTAGGCTCGCTCTAAGCGTGAATCATGATTGATCATGGCAACACAGCGACAGTGAAGATTCCAATCGAATGGTGTTGAAGACGAAGTATAAATGGAGAATTCAGCCTTGACCACTGGATTATCCAATAAGGATTGCCTGCTAATCTCCCGATCTTCACCGTCATATACGAAAAGCAAGAGCAAGAAAGAGAATATACTGCAAGATCGATATTCGTGGAACTCTGTCATCTTCTGCCAGGAACCCCATATAGGTGATCTGAGTCTGTCTTGAGTCATATGTCCGCAATCATGTCAAGACAAAAGATCAAGAGTTCAAATGATGAGACCAAAAGTCATCAGCTGTTTTTGTCGGTTGGATATAAAAGATCGTTCTAACAAACGAGATCCAGACCAGAGTGGCATGCGTAAGGTCCCACGATTTCGACTGAAGAATCGATGAAAGCAGGAGTTTCCGAGTAAAAAAGACAGGTTAACTAGAAGGACCTGACGGAAGACAATCATATCCAATGGAGTAAGCGTTGGTTGGACAGCAGTGTGGATTCTCCAATTCATGGATTCATGGTGGAATGTGGTGGCGAAAGCGAGGGAGTGTTTGAGCTCCGATTTGCTGGCTGGCCTCCCAATCAGAGACTGATCCAAACACAGCCACATACAGAACATCAACGCGTCAATAATGCCCAAACCGTGACAATGACTCTTGCTCTCGACCATTGTACGCACTCAGTTGGACTGCTGCGAGTCACTGTGAAATGAACAAAATGCCTTGTTTATCGCATTCTTCTTCGCTCCGCGCACGTTGAGTCTTGGTGAATCAGGATCGGAACGCACTGCTCCATCATTCCTTGGGACGGCGCGGTGAATTTAATCTTATTCTTCATGATCAGGGACTGCAGATGATTTGCTATGCGAACTCAAAAAACCATTGTTTACAAAGCCGCAGTAACTCGACTTTACACGCAAGTTCTAGGGTTAGGTTAGGAGTTGATCAAAAACATCGTCCTGCGCACCTCGAGGTTAGAAGCGTTCAACGTGCTTAGTGGGGTCGCATCCCCATATGCATTGTCCTTTTGTAACGGAGATGCGATATTCGGTCATTCGATGCCTGGAACGTGAATTGTCAATTGTTTCAGCATGGTGAACACCGTGTTTATCGATGCAGAGTCGCAACTTCTACACACCCGACGGACCGACTACCCTCGCGAGTCCCAATCAGTGCCACCCAATTAGACCCAAATTTGGCAATTAGAACTGAATTGGACAATAGCAAGATTGATGGTCACGTGCCAATGGTTGAAGTTCAAGAACCAAGAGCAGGGTGAAGCTCAAGAGTTAGCTTCAAGAGTCAAGTTCATTGAAATTGCCAAATTAACACAGGACACGCCATGTGCATAGCGCTATGATATTCGAATGGTATTGTTCTTACCAACAATGAACCTTCAGAACTTGCCACGACAATTTATGCAACCTTTATTGAGGAACTTGAGGTTCAATTACCGTTATTTCATACGCTGAATGGACTAAGGAGTGCTCATTTGAATCCAGACTGGTGGAGGGACAAAAGCTCTGATGCTCAACAAGCTAGGACTGAACAAAAAGAACTCCGTATTCGGAAAATGGGATATCTCGCATGGGATGGATTGGACAGCAACAATGGTGGAACCGGTGACGGGCTCGATTGGTGTTGGATTGGTGACCCAATTATTCCATCGCTCCCACGAACTGCTTCCCCTGTCAACAGATTGTAAGCAATCAGGCGGTCTCGACTTACTTGAATAGGCAAATAATGGGACGGTGATGCCGTGAACGTCCCAGAAGCCCCGAACACTTGCCTGCGAAGGGAAATAATCCCGGCTCCTGGGGTCCCCACCAATCCGTTTCGAGGCGGATTGCATGGGCGTCTGTCGACATTGTCTGGTCGGAATATATAAACCATGCTTTGTGCACTTGAAATGATCACCAGCCTCTCCAAAGCCAGTCCCCAGCAGCTCTCTCCAACTTCCGTGTTATTTTTTCGATCGCCATGATTGCTCATCACAACAACAAAGCCAACGCACGGGTCACCACCGTCCAATTGACAGCCCGCCGTTGCCCCGCTTCCCCACCTACTCCCACCTGCCGCCGCCGCTCACCCATCTCCTACGTCAACCGCCTGCATCACAAACACGTTAAATCGATGTACACCGTGCACGCCGCCGCTAAAAATAAGGCGTTGATGGCCAGCTCATCCCGCATCAGCCTCCCCCAACACCTCCCACGGCCAAACCTCAAAGAGATCTCCTCTGAAACTATTCAAGCCTTGGGTGTGGATTGCAAGGACATTCCTCTTCGCCTTGTCCGCGAGCAGCTGTTGGACCAGAACAGATCGTAAGTAAAATCCATTGTCTACAGCGTCCAAGTTCAATTTTCTCATTGTTCTCTGGCGCACAGACTCGTCGGCGGTCTGCATAGCATTACCATCTCCTATGTCCGCCAAGACCCTGTACCCGAGCGCCTCACAGCATACTTCACTACCTGGGCCTATTTAACGACGATCTGCCCTACCCATGTCCTTGCCCTTACCAGCACGATCACCAGCGAGAGTGGTGTTTCCAGCACCCAAGTCGACCTCTTCCCCATCCACGAGATCGTTTTCGCTGCCAACTGCGCCTTATTCCCCAAACTACCTTACTCAACAACAACCACAAGAGAGGGCAGCAACGGTGATTTGGCCTCATTCCCCGTTGTCAAGCTCGACGTCCCCTCCGCATGGACTTTCCCCATCCTCCAATCTTTCCTCTACAACAAAGACACGCGCGTCCTGCAGTCTGCTCTGCTTCCTAATGAGTGGAAATTGACCATCGCCAGCATTCTCAAGCAGGCCATGATCATTCAGGGGGTTTGGAAGAATGCCATTGCGCTTGGCGTTATCGACGAAAGAGTGGTCCTGGACGACATGGAAGAGGAGGATGCGCAGTCAATATACGACGTAATCGAGGACTCGTGGGCGGAAGTTCTTCGTGCTTTGCACCAAACGACATCACGATAATCGATATTCTGAGCAGCGGAGGATTCAACATTTAGGGTTTCCCGGGGACAGTTAGCACTGTATTTTATGCACTCTTGTAGAAACTAAAAGCATTTGTATTATATGGCACATGCGGATATAAATTATTGTTATGGGCATTTTTATCTTATGACCCTGTGTTTTCTATACCGACATAATACTACAGATACAAGGTCAGAAGTGCTATAGATAACGCTTGCAGGTGCCGTTTGTCTTTCGAAATCCTTGTAGCAGAATCACGAGTGTTGGCCTTCCTTTCGAATTGAATAGGACGCTTGGTGTTGATCTTGGAATGTGCATTCAGAGGTGCTGACGCTGTCTCTCCGTCCTTACTGCCAAGTCCTGATATGCGCTCCAGAGGGTACCATCCAAGGAGAAACGCAAACCCACTCTCCGGTATGGAAATATACTCGCCGTCCTCAATAAAGGTGTAGATAGCTAGAGCGAATCGTGGATCCTGAACGAGTGAGTGCGCCGACTCGGAGGCGGGAGAGGAGGGAAAGGGAGATGTTATCGGAGAACTGGGGAAAACGTCCGCTGGAGTGGGATACGAGGGATAGTCTTGCACCAGGTACACATCGACTGGATTGAAATGGAGTGGATTGGACCGGTGCATTTTGAACTGCACTCGCTGACCATCGTCTGAATTGAAAGGAGACTGGGTTTCGCTCTGCGACACTAGGGTCATTGGGACGAGCACCAGTCTGGCCCGCAACCCGACGTGCGTGAGCGTCATCGGCTTTGGGGGAAGCCTCCGTCCAGGAATCTTCTGAGCGGCATCGAGATAGCAATCCGCACTCGAAGGAAGGAGGCGGGAGGTGTGTATTTCGTCGGAGACCGGCTGCCCTCCCCAGGCCAGGAGCTCGAAGATGTGATCAGCGGGCTTCGAGGCCAAGATGGCCTCTATGAGGCGGAAGAACGCGCACTCGGCGCCTTCGCCGTAGGCCACCGCAAAGCTCACGCCGAAGATCCCCATAAGGGAGTACGCGAGATCCTCTTGGCGCGTCGTTTGGCGCTTAGCCGCCCATCGCATCTGCTGCATCACGTTTCCGCCTTCGATATTGACGGTGGAATAGTGGCATTTGAATGGGGGGATTCCGGTCGCTTTCTCTACTCTCTGCTGTATCAAGGTAGGATAAGTGCCAACAGGCGGAAGTTTGTCGTTGAAGTCATCGGGGTTTAGAGGCTCCCAGTTTTGATCGTGGAATCGGATTCTCTTGGGCGCTAAATATTCCTGCAGAGTCCATCCTCGCGTGAACCAACGGTCTTTATCCATGCCATGAAGAGAGGGCGTGGCCTTGGTGTCTGCGAGATATACGATGCAGACCATGGAATCACGGTACCAACGATACATCGAGCGAATGGACTCATCGAGCTCCGAAGTCCTGCTTTTGTCGATGCAGATCGTATCCATCCAGCCGTAGGTTGCCTTGTACTTCTCTCTAGCAATACCGCAAAATTGCGCCAGCTTGCGAAGGCCAGCTCCTTTGGACCTGCGAAGTGCCTCGGCGTCTTGCCACCCCTCAGACAAGGTGTCTGTATAGATTACTTCTGGTTCGCCAATAAGCCATGTGTGCGACAGAATAGCGTAGCCGCCGATCTCGCGAGCCAAGTTTCTGACCGCCTCTTTGGCGCTCGCAAGACCTTGCGCCGTGCGTCGTGCCACCGTTGTGATTTTTGTGAGGATGCCCGAATTCGCAGCATCCGCCATGATATCGCCGATTATATTCGGGATGATAGTGTCCCTGTCGATAAGCTTCATATCCTGCAGTAGCAGCATGCGAATCGGAATATGGGCGTATACGTATTCTGTGACCACGCTGCGCAGAAACCGTCCGCCTTGTAGACCAGGATATCAACGTAAGATAGAATATTTTGCTATTCTAATTGAACGCTCTGCACCTTCTTCTGCCTCCTGAACGCCATAATCTGGGACAAGCATAAGTGTCCCGGTTGTAATTAGCTGTAGTACTGCCGTACCTGTATTCATTGTTCCTTATTCCTGATCTTAGAGCGTTTGTGAGGTGTAGAGAATATAGGGAGATCGTTCACTGCAGTCTATGTACATGCAGTCGTTAAGTCGAACAGTACAACTGATGTGTGAGATGTGTTATGAATGGAGTTGGAAGAGGGCAGACGGGCGGCTATCGAGACTCGACTGCTGGCAGTGGAACCGGCGCCTATTTTTGGATTGGCACGTGGAGGAGCAGATACAAAGTCCTACTCATCTACACTGGCATTATTTACCCATTCAAGAAACGTCTGAACGTGACAATCTTTGGACTGTTCAAGTGTTCACGGAACTCAGTTTAAAATAATAACGGGAGACGTTGGGCTTTCTCATTTCTATGAAAATTAGTAATATCACTTGCCTTGCCTGCAATCTTACACATGCGCTGAGAAGATATTGAAGCCGTGATTTCTCTATCCTAAGTGTCAAGACGTGACCCCTTCACTTGATAAAAACCTCTGCATGTAAAATGCGGCAAGGGGCTGAATATGGGACTCTGGCTTGGGAGCTCCGAGCCCATGATGAGTCGTGATATGCCACCCAGAATTCACGGTCCTGATCATGAGGGATTGTTAATCTATGAGTAGTCTCATGCCTGGATTGTATTGTCAAAGTATGATAGTAACAATGGAAGGTCATTGAGATTTTGAAGGCCTTGTGGAGAGGGATACTCCGGAGCATCTGACCACTTTCCCCACATAGGCTATATTTGACCGTACAGACATATTCAATGGCGGACTTCAAGTTTTTATGCGCCAAACTGTTTGTATCACATTTCGAAGTAGTATGATCGGTACTCCTCGAATCACTCTTTTCTATTGTAATTCTTATCACTATTTGACTGTTTCTGATTCTTGGATGATCTCATTGCGAGATCGAAGAGTCCACCGGATCCACGACGTTAGAAGGCCAGACTTACCCATTCTTCTTCGAGCCATGTACGGTCTACATTTCATCAAAATTAATACCTTCTACACTCCAGGTCCATCGGGATCGTAATCATCCTAGCATCTAGAATTCGCCGGAAAACTTATAAATCAAGAGAAATGAAGGCTGCTTCCCCAATACACTGTATCAAAGATCATGTTCTCTCTCTCTATCCCTGTGTTGCTCTTACTCCCCTTTGTTATAGCCAGTCCAGCTGTTCCCGGTGGGTGTTTCTATAGCGTGTCGATACACCAATGAAAGGTCAATTGAATATCCAGAAACAGGAGACTTATGTCAAGGCAGTAAAACTGTAGTCTCTACTACGTTCATAGGTCGTAATAAGGATGTGAAGCTCGAGCATATCAGTTGCGATGCCTTAACTACCTCTGAAGCCATTCAAAATGGTGCTGTGCTCCAGGCTCGACAAACTCCAAATGTGTGTGGCGCAAACTGTCAGTACTTCAGTCCTGATGTCTACACCATTCGGAGTGAGTACTAATATGGTCCCACATTTAGGCGCTACGCATTGCTTCAATCCATCTGGCGGAGGACCCGACCCAAACGAATGCCATATAATCGCAGACGCATTGCGCTTCGACAGTCAGAACGTGGGTCTCGACTTCACCGTTTCCAATGGAGTAAGTCTTTCTCCATTTTGGGATATTACCCCTGATTCACGATTTGTCAACGTGCCTAGTCGAGCAACATCCTCTCTCTTTCCTACGCCTCCTGCACATCCTTCTTCTTAAACCAAGCTACGACACCCCTGGAATATTGCCGCACAGACTTCGTGAGCTTATATTTTTGATTCCAAGGAATGAAGCGCTCAACCTGAGCTTCAGGCCTCACTAATTGACTGGCTTGCTCCAAATTGCCAAGCCACGCAAAACGCACACGGAGGATTATGTGTTGCCAACGACGGTCGTTGGTTTGTGCAGTAAGTCAGATTGATCGCATATAATTTCTGGTATTGATTGTTTTGAAAACATGATATTTCAGAGTGCAACATTCCTGATTACGGGGTGAAGTCAGTGCCTTTACTCTTGAACGGTTTGGTGAATGTTCAATGTCCAAAGATTAAATTTTCCCGTTGTATACGGCCTATAAAACCCTTAGTACAAGAGAAAATGTTTTCCTTATTTCTGTGATGAATACAAATTTTGCTACCTCTGCTTTGCATCTAGGACGTTTTGTGACCGCATCTCGTTTCATTTGGCTAAGCTGTATTACAGGTTCTTGCCGCAGATGATCTAATGGCTAGAATCAAGGTCAACGAAGCCCGAAAAAAAGTATTCTTGGGCTCTTGGGTGCAGTAAAGGATTCCATCAAATGGAACTATGTCATGGTGAATTTGATTATGATCATAGATGATCATAGTCAATAATTGCCGGCGGCGAGTTTTGCCTAGTAGGCATCTAGAGGGATAACAGCTCGCTCAGCTAGCCACTACTGGAATAATCCGCTCTCAGTGGAGAACTTTTCAATAGGTACACATGGTACAAGTCATGTGTTGTTGTTGTTACTTTAAAATAGCATTAATCTCGGGATAAAATCTCCGTAGTCGACTTTCAGTAAAAGCGGAGAAACAGTGTCCTACTAAGTACGTTGTGGTGGACTCATATTTGGCATAAGTGAGCTCTAGCAAGCTATCCTAAAAATGCTCAGTATATCCAGTTTATTTTCTTTCAGGTCAAGATCACAATTGCGAAAGATATAGGCGCGCTCCGTGGGGCTCATCAGCCAAGTTTTTTGTATCTTTGTTCACACTCTTCGAGATTCGAGAAGCACATTTCCTTCGAAACGGGATCTATTATTATACTATTACGCGTACCATTTAGCAGCATTCAGGCTTCAGCGAACAGCTCCAATGACTGTCTAAAATTGTGTGTGATTCCTTTGTCTTCACGCACATGGGTGCCGCTGACCATGAAACCTCATAAAAGCCAGTCAAATTGTCGACGACCAGCAGCTAAAAATCAATCGACTTTCTAGCCACCTCAGCATGTTATTACTCTCTCTCGTCTTCCCTGTCTCTCTCATTGCCCTCGTCGCAGGCAATCCTGTTGCCATCGGTGGGTTCAGCGTTGTTACGGCCCATGCTGCAAACTGACACTATCGATGTTCGCAAACTTTAGAAGATATATGTCAGGGTAACAAAGTCGTTACGTCCACCCAATTCATTGGGGCAGATAAAAACGTCAAAGCGGAGCACATCACCTGCGACGCGCTCAAGGCGTCGCAAGTCGCTGAGAAAGGCGCCTTGCTTCAGGCGCGTCAGACCACTAATAGCAGCGATGTTTGTGGAGCACCATGTCAGCATTTCTCGATTCATTCAAATACGACGCCAACCATGGCCAACTTATACTGGATTCGTCTGCTTTTAGGCACCACCGACTGCTTCACACCTTCCGGAGGAGGACCCGATCCCAACGATTGCCATGTTATTGCGGATGCGCTGCGTTTCGACAGCCAGAATGTATCCCCCGTTTTTACGGTTACCAACGGTGTATGTGCATTTAATCTCTGAAGAAATAGTCTTCGACTAATAACACATTTTTTTAGACAAACAACGTGCTCTCCCTTTCCTTTGCCAGCTGCACTTCTTTCTTCTTAAACCAAGCGGCCAACACTACCTTGGAATATTGCCGCACTGACTTCGTGAGCTATTGCATTCTTTTTTCCGTCGAAATGTATAGAACTGATCCTTTCTGTAAGGCGTCCCTCGTCGACTTCATTGCTCCTAACTGCCAAGCCACTCAGAACGCGCATGGTGGGCTCTGCGTAGCGAATGACGGACGCTGGTTTGTACAGTGAGTCTTTTTCGCGTAGCGACATTTTCAAATTACCTATGATCTTAACTATAAAATTCAGGGTTCAACACTCTTAGAAAATTGAAGGCCAGAAGCGGTGCATTGGGATTGTCTGGATCAGAGCTATTGCCCCAATTTGACAATACCTGGGCCGTTGCACGAGCCTCCTCTATGCTCTATCCAGTTCATCACACAAGTATTGCAATTCTAGTATTTCTGTAGTTAGCGTCCTGGTACTTCCCTAAATATATTCCGTACACATTTGCGAGGTATCAAGAATTTTGTTGACTAGAATCCGATAAATGAGACTCATCTCATCGGCCAAAATAGGCGCCTGTCAGAGCAAATGACCGTGATCGACAAAATGAACATACATACGTGATATAGATATCAACCACGTTTCAGCTTCAAGAAAATCTCAAAGCGATTTGTTGATGGGCTTCGGGCGCTCGAGCTTGAGAGAGAAAAACTGTGTTGCGAAACTTGGGCGCGACGCGAAATTGCATAGCGTTCGTGTCACGTGACACGCGTCAAATAATTTCGCGTGTCGCAGCATGTGTCCAACTTGAGCTTGAACTTGTGCCATTCTCTCCTTCCAATCTCCTTCCATTGAGGACGACGACGCTCATCGGGAGCAAGCGTCCTGCGGCACCCATTCTAACCCATACAACAACTATGTCATCTATCTTCCGGACCATCTACGCACTCAGAAGCATCTTTCGAGCCTCTCGAGATTTGCCGTGGGAGCAAGTGCCCCCGTTCGTCCCGACACCGTCAGCGTCATTTACCACCAGCGTCCTCCTCTATGGGCTAAATGGGGGGTGTCTTAGTTGCATTGAATGTAATGATGGTGTTCGTGTGTCTGTTCTATATCATCCTTCTTTCTGCTTTTCTAAAATGCAGGTGCAGCTCTTCGATCGTTGAATATACTTGGGACTTTTCCGGACTCTCCAGTCGCAACAAAGTTGTGCCCGAAGAACAAGCAGAAACGCTCGATTCGGAGGACGAAGCATTGCCAATGTACCTTGCCGATCGTGTTCGGATGCAACCGTTCGCGATGAAGGTCTTCTTTTCTGGGGTTTATGTTATTTCTGGGGCGGGGTTTATTGTTTATTTGCTTGCTCAAAGGGCACGAGTTTTGCGCACAGTCACTCTTGCGAGACCTGGTTCGGGCCCTAACGCAAAACGTTCAGGAACGCTTTATTTCCAAACTGCAGTTCACCCAGCTGGATACGGTATCGCGTTCCCTATAAATGACGTCTCAATCGTCAGAACAGACATACCTTCGAAATTCATCCTTCGCGTCACTGGGCTGGGTGGATGGGAACTAAACGTGAACGGAGCTACCATCAATGGAAAAACGATGCCAAAAAATAAAATTGATGATTCCCGCGTGGCTATGCTTCGCGCATGGAATGCTATAGGTGGTCGTGTTGGGATTCCAAAAGCGAAAACATAAAATCGTTTTTCGAAATATTATTGGACATGGCTTGGTGAGCAATTCTTCATTTGTCCTCATCTATTGCAATGAAATTCACTCTATGCCTACCTGCGGCAGATATCATATCTTCCATTGGCCTTCATACCCGGCTTAACGATACCAATTTTCAGGATAATTGGAGTTGTCAGACTTGGCAATTGTCATAGTCTGATTCGCTACACTGGCATGCCCTGCACGACAGTGCATGATACGGTGGCTTTTTACATATGAGGCGACACCAATGATGTAGTGTAATCTTAGGGATTCTTCGAACACTATTTAATATTGATCTAAATTGAACATAGAGGTTTTCTCATGCATGATCATGAAAGAATTGTTGAAGTCGAGCAGTGGCACAACGTAGCTCGGTCGGCAATGGGCGTGGGAACATGCTTTGACGCGTCGACAATGATGTGAAATCTCTTTGCCACTGTGCGAAACACCATTGCAGGCAGCTTTGCCACCTACCACTCGGTTTTCACTACCGGGAAGGCCAAGGTGCTACTGTCCTCGTCTCATCGCCTTTATTGCTTTGTAGAACAACAGGTTCTGTCTTAGCCCTCCAAACTTCGATTCTGCGGTACAACTTCCTCCAACTGCTGAAATGTCGGCGTCACCACATTCCTTGACCTTCTCTTCTTCCGTTCAACAATCTCTCAACCAAACGTCAAGAGAAACTCTCTGGGATCTATCCAGCTACCCCTTCCTAGCGGCCTGAATGCCCCCATGACCCAGCGAGCACCTCTAATTGTGGCTCCAAGCTCTCCCGGACCCAGTAGTCCTCGCGGGTTTACTTCTGTTGCAAGACCTCCGGAAACCTATCAAGGCCATTCATCGACTATTCAAGCCACCTTTTCGCCCCCTAATGCGCCATCCACTGTTCATAGGTCTACGCATACAGGTGGCATCCAGCCATCAGCCGCGTTTTTTCGTCCCTCAAGGCCAACATACCAGCCTCAATATTCCGGCCTAGCTCCCTGAATCCATGAGCGCACCCCCTGATGACCATTTCCAACTTGCACCCATAGCCACCCACTACGACTCGGACGATCACCACATTGCAGAGAGTATAGCAGGCGGGAATGAAAGCGAGCAGGAGCAGCAGTTTATGACCCTGAAAAGGATCAAGCAAAGTCGCGAGCCGCTCTTGCCAGGTCCTCATGGCCTTCCGCCAAGACCATCTATGACTGCATCTAATTCGATCCCAGTGTCTCCTGCTTCCCGTATGGTAAGGCATAGTCTTGATCGTGTCCTGAGCATCAGTCGGGGACTCAGCTTCGATTCAATGCGCAAGTCCAATAGCACCCGTGCTGCGACGGACGTCCAAACTTTGAGAGCAAATTGAGCGATGAGGAAAATGGGTACTTGCCGACGAATTACAATGGACCCACCGATCCCGAGCTTATATCTGCAGCTTCCCCTTCCCCTGATCCGTCGTTTATCCCTACGCCTCCCCGACGGCGGCCTCCTCTATCTGCAGTACCCTTTATCGACCCCGCGACAGGGCAAGCTGTCCGCAAGTACCAAACCCACCCTTCAAGAAATCAATTCATGTGCGATGGGAGGATGCTCACCGGTGGGGACCAACCATGGGCGTTCATTGCGTCTCTCGGGCTATTGTTTGCTATTGCCGGTGTCTGGTTTGGGACAACCGCGGTGTGGTGGTGGCACAATGAAAGCCCCGCAGTGGCAGCGATAGGTGCCTACCTCGCACTGCTTACCATTTCCACAATGTTCGCCACGGTGAGTCTGTCTGCTTTCTTGGGTATCAATAGAACTGACTAAGTCTGTGAAAAGGCAACTACTGATCCAGGCATCCTTCCCCGCAATTTAGATCCAGATCCTCCTTACCCAGCAAGTTCCCCTTCTGATGGCAGCAATCGTGCTCCCATGCCTCGTGATCTCAAGGTTCGAACGGATGTGTGAGTGAACCTATGGTATTTTCATCGACTTGCACTAAACAGATGCCAGTGTCCGGGTGAAATATTGCCCAACGTGTAGGACTTATCGTCCTCCTCGGTCAAGTCATTGTAAGATGGTACGTTGTTCGTCATTTGTTACAGGTACACGGTGGAGTCATAATACCTTTTTTACAGTGTGATAATTGTGTGGATGGATGTGATCATCATTGTCAATGGGTGAACAATTGTATCGGTCGTCGAAATTATACCACATTCTTTGCTTTGCTCCTTTCAGCCGTAAGTTGCGTTATCTCTCCCTTGAAACACATTTACTCAACGTCTCTGCTATCTGATATACCTTGTTCAATCAAATGTACAATGCGAACACTAACATGCTGACTCTATATTCCATGTATTATTCCATTATTACGTTTTCCCTCCAGACGACCACACTCGTACTCATCATTGTGACTTCTGCCCTGCATTTATTCTTCCTGACACGGAGGGAGCATGTGGAGTTCAAACATGCTCTTGGCCAAGGCGCAGGAAGTGCGGTGGCGTTCTGCATGTCGATCAGTGTGATATGGCCTGTCGGAGCGCTGCTATCGTATCATATGCGGGTGAGTGCTTTATTCGACGCTTTTTTGATCGTATTCTTTCCTGCATACCAAAAGAGAAAAAAGACACGACGTCCTATTTCAGTGGTCTCTAAACCCACTTATTCTGGAATCTCTCCTTCGTGTATCTTTATCATTTCTTGTATCTAAATGGAGACATTGTACTGACATCTATTCCTGACCTCGTTGCTTTGAATAGCTCCTGCTCCTTAATATAACCACCATCGAACAGGTGAGTTTGTAACCTTTCTCTTGCAAATGAAGTATTTGGCTTTGTCTACCGGTTTCAATTCGATTTCTATCCTTCCCCACTGCGTTTTGGGGTGCTTGTAGGGCGGTCACTATTAGGCTGGCAAATGGGACTTCCTTACCCCTCCCCCCCATGCCCATCCGATCTGTCATTATCTGCCAAACGACCGGAAGCACAGCCGGTACCTTCCTCTTTCTAAGTCTCCCATTCTTTCGCTGTTCTATTCTCTCTCATTCTATTATTGTCAATGCGTGGTGTCTGTCTTGTACTGACTGAATACAATCCCTCTTCCTATCCCCGGCCAACCATCCATCCAATTCACAGATCCGAAACCAAGCGCACAAGACGCTCGTCCCGGGCCCAGCGCCCCCGAACCCGTTCTCGCACGGCGGGTGGCGGCGCAACCTGCTCGCCGTGCTGTGCCGCCCGCAGGGGTATTCGTGGCTGGACGCCGCGGCGATTGTGACGGAGGACAAGCGCGAGGTGAACCCGGGCTGCTCGAGGACCCCCGGCCGGCGGCCGCGTAGGCGCGCGGGTCTTCCATGTGGGCCCGGAAGGAGAGCTCCCGAGGGGGGTGAGTGTGTTGGGGCATGGGAGTGCGGAGTGGGAGGGCGAGAGGCGTGAGGAGGACTAGGAGGGGGTGGGGGTCCGGGCGCCCACCGCGCGGTGGGCGAACCTTGGCGCAGTAGGCGGTCATCTGCCTGACATTTAGCAGGCAGGCAGAGACGCCATGGGATGCGACGCTTCTTGGGCTGCGGCGCGTTCTCGGTTAGGGCTGTTGGGTTCGTTAAGGGCTAATGGGTGTGTGCGCGCAATCGGGGTCGGGGATAGTGTTGGCGTAACTCTGTTTTGGCACCCTTTGTTTCTCTTCTTTTTCTTTTCTCATTCCTCATTTTCCCATTTACTGCTTGGAACCGGTTTTCACTTATTTTATTCCCTTCAATTTCTGGCATTCACGTATCGTATCGTTTTTTAGGCTTCTCGGGTATCCCATATGTGCGCTTTTCAGTATCTTGCCTTTGTTTTTCTTTCTCTTTCTTCTTCTTGAGTGGCTTAGATGGTGGCTATATGTAGGCGCTACGACCGCGAATTGGTGCTGCATAAGTAACGCTATCCTTGGAGCTATTTTTACTATGATACATAATTATACCAGCGATAGATCCTATATACCTTTTCGGGGCGTTATAATTAGCGGGAGGCGAGGGAATGGATGGAGTTGTGTAGTGTGAATGCTGCCCACGATTGAGGAGTTATTTGGGTGCTTCGAGGCTAGTGGTGAGGTGTAGCTTGAGAACGGTGTATTGCAGAATTCAGAAGCTACTTTTGAGCTACTTGGAAGATGGTAAGAATCAGATTAGAGGTTGTTGAGGCGATGATTAGGCGGATGTCCGGGAGGGATTGGGGTGTCCGAATCTATCGGGATTTGGTTTTCTCTCTTGGTTAGATAGATGAGTAACATAAGAAGTTATGTTAACATTCGTCATCTGGGGACGACAATACATACATGGATTGATGATGAACAACGTAAGTAACGAACGTTCATTGGTATTCCCCATCCCTTCGTGCGCGTTTTCGCGCTCTCAGGCTGCTTTACGCTGTTCTAGGCCGGTGCGTTTGCTTAGTTGAGTTGGGCTGAAAGCTTGAAACCAGCGTTGGGGCTTTGTTCCTTCAAGTTCTAAGTACAGTTTCGTTGGCAGGTGATTCGCTACATGGGATGGCTCGGTGAGCGTGTACACTTACTCGAGTAGGATGATCAGTGTATGTAGGTAAGTAGGCCCAGTGCTAAACGTGGAACGGATTGTGGCAGGGCCCGCCGGCGGGGGCTGGAGGCCTGCGATTGGCGGGGGAAAGCGTAAGTTAATTCGGGATGGGAGAAATGGGTAGTTGAGCCCGGACGGCGAATGATGGGGAGAAAAGGCACGAGAGGGTTTATTTAGAGTTGGGTCCCGGAGTGCAAGGGAATGGAATGGGGCGCGGAGGAGGAGTGCGGTGTTTGTGTATAGATAGCGTTTGCGGCCGTTATGGATGGGTTGTTGATCATCATCGTATACGTGCTCCGGATTGAGGAATGAATGGAGAGATGAATGGGACATGCTTATTTACATATCTAAGTACCCTTCGAGCGACGAGGTCTGGACTCTTGCATCTTCGAGCGTGGAACATTATTATTTTGGTATCTGATTGCAATAAATTTATACACTGATTGGCATGCACAGAGAACGCTCCACAGTCATGAGGCGGTGAGACCCTCAATTGGTGGTTACAATAAGCTGTCGTCTCAGCCAATCCAGGCGTTCTGTTCGAACTGTGCTCGACGTCGGAGCACGCCCACGCCAGATGCAGGCAGAAGAAGGTTATGTCGTGGATTTGGATATGTATGTGACCATTTTGTGCGTGTGGGATCTGGGGTCGGAAAGCGAAGCGGGGTGGGGTGCGTTATGCAGGCTGCGATTGGCAGGTGAATCCGTCAGCGTAGGCAGCCTGGAGGCAAGACCCTGAGGGGGATGCCCGACGAGGCCGGGGCGGTGGGAAAAGCTGCTGTGCGCGGTGTATAGCTGGGGAGATGGTAGGACGGGGATAGGGGAGGGTGGTTGGCCCGGTGAGGATAAAATATGGGGCTCTGGAGGACAGGACGATTCGATTGGACGGCGGGGGAAATGATTATGCCGCCGGAAGAGAATCCGTGCGTGCCTGTGACGCCTGTCACGTGGGCCGCGGGACAATAATTAGAGCGGCGCGCGAAGTGGGTGGGACGGCATCAACACGCAGGCAGACGCCTGTGCTGTCGGCAACGAAGAGAGTGTGTGCTCCCCCGCCGACGGCTGATCTGAGAGGACGAACAGCGCTGCAGGTGAGTGGGCTGGCGGTGGGCGGGGGCGCAGGGCTAGTGCGAGACAGTGACTGACTTGACTAAGCAGGTTTACGGTGAGGTGGTCACATCGGCGAGACAACGCAAACGCAAACAGTAGCTCAGAAAAAAATCATATAAGCATGGCGACTCCCCCCGCCGAGCCCAGCCCCCTCCAAGTGCCGCCCCAGCCGCTGCCGCCAACTCCGCCGCTGAAGCCGACATCCACCGCCCCCAAGAGGCCCCGGCAGAAGAAGCGCGCCGACGCCCAGCACCGTGAGTCCCCCCACCCCCGTCCCCGCCCATGCTCACCCCAAGCAGCGCCCGCACAGGCCCCCCCGCCGCCCCGCGCCCCCGCCTTCCAGTCCTACGCGCCCCCGTACCTCATGAACCCCCCCTACCCGCTCAACGGCGGGCCCTACCCCAGCACCCACAGCACCCCCAGCAAATCCAGCAGCCAGCCCAGGCCATGTCCCCCCACCCGCCCCCGCAGTACGCCTACCCCATGCACCCCAACCCGTACTCCCACCCGTACTCCCCGTACCCCCAGTACCAGCCCGTCATGATGTACCCCCCGCCCCGCCATACCATGCAGATCGACCAGCAGCACCACGACCCCGCCGCCTCCGCCTCCTCCGCCAGCCAGGGTGCAAAGCGCAAGCGCAAGTCCCAGGGCGAGTCTGCACGCGGCGGAAAGGGCCCCGATCGCGCCTCCGACGACGACACCGCCGCGTCCGGCAGCGACGCCCCCCGCGCGAACATGTCCCAGAAGCAGGCCGCCATCGATCTCAAAAAGCGCACCAAGACGGTGCGTGTCTGCGGTGTGCCGTGTGTCTCCAATTGGCTGATTAATTTTTGCAGCAACGGGCCTGCGACTCGTGCAGGTCGCGGAAAATTCGCTGCGATGTTATTGCTGACTCGGTGAATATCAGTGCATCTCGCCGTATGTGACCGCTCATTGTTTTTTCGTGCAGGAGCCCGCGTTGTGCCAGCACTGCAAGCAGTATGGCTTTGAGTGCACGTTTTTCTTACCCATCACAGAGACGCGCTTCAAGAAGAAGAAGCTCGAAGAAGAGGCCGCTGAAAAGGAAAAGGCCGCTGCTTCCGTCAGCGCCAAAGCAGGCCCGTCCCGCCAGGACACACAGACCAAGCGCGACATTGGTGTTTTCGGTATGTTACTACAGTCCTTCGCCCACCCCACTCCTCGTCTCCGTGTTCGGACTCACATGACGTCGTAGGGCCGACCTCTCCTGCCCACCTCTTGCACTCTCAAGCCACCATCAACTCGCGCGTCTACGAAACCTACGACCAGCGCTACCAGCACTCCTTCGAGGTCAGCAAGTCGGGCGACGGCCTCATCCAGGTGCAGAAGCCCGCGCACGACGACCCGCAGCTCGCGCACCCGAAGCAGCTGGACCTGCACATCGAGCGGGACGTCATCGAGAACCTCGTGAACGCCTACTTCGCGGACGTCGCGCCGATCCTGCCCATCGTGACCGAGGCCGAGTTCCTCGCGACGCCGAACCCCGCGCCGGTGCTCGTGTACTCGATGTGTCTGGTGGCCGCCGCGCGCCGCGAGGTGCCGCAGAAGGTGTTCGACTCGATCCGCTTTGCGGTCAATAGTGTGATCAAGGGCGAGGACGTGCTCTCGACGGCGAGCATCGTGAATGTGCAGGCGCTGCTCATCCTGTGCATGACGGGCGACTGCCACTCGCAGTATGTCCCGAACGCGCTGTCGGCGCTGTGGATCCGCCTGGGATCCGCCATCAGAATGGTGCGTGCTTAGTATAGATTTTGGCTCTAGCTCTGGCTTTGGCTTTTGGGGTGGTGCTAAGTTTGTTTCGTTTAGGCGCAGGATCTCGGCTTGCACCGCGCAGAGTCCGTCAAGCAGAATATTGAGCTGAGAAGACGCCTTTGGGGCGCGTGTCTCATTTGCGACCGATGGTATGTCTTACTATACTCGGCGCCCTCGATGTGATGTTGATTATGGCAGGACGAGCATCGCGTATGGCCACCCGTATATGATCGACGTGCAGGATTGCGACGCGCGTCTGCCTTCGTCCGGCGACCCGACGGATCTCTACATGGACGAACTCGTACGCCTGAGCATCATCCTCGGCCGGGTGCAGAAGACGATCTATAGGTGTGTGGCGGCTTTTCCTTGGTTTTTTGGGCCGCTTTCTGAATCTGGGGTTTTTTTCTTTCTGTGTAGTCCTTCTGGGCTTACGTTCATCAGGGATGAGCAGCTGTACGAGTTGCTTGCGGATATGCAGCAGTGGCAGGAAGGTCTGCCTGAGCACCTCAAGTTCAGAGGGCCCGACACGTCCCGCGAAGGCGGTAAGTGCCCATTCTCGGGAACCCAATCACCTATCTCATTGCCATGTTATCTTTTCCTGGGGCAGGCCTTCTGCACCTCCTTTACTCGTGCGTCTCGATGATGTTCTGGCGGGTCTTCATGCGGATCAGCTACTCGTGCCCCGCGCACCTTAAGTTCGGGCTGACCGTCGAGCAGTGGACGGCGCTCGTGAAGATGACGGCGGAGTCGATTGACTGGCTCGATGCGAACGAGCGCGTGTATGATGTGTGGCTGCTCGTTGCGTACGCGGCGACGTCGTGTGCGCTTGTTCAGGTAAGTATCTTTTCCAGTCGGGTTTATTTCGTTCTATTACATTATCTTGTTTGAGTGAGCGTAGTGGCTGATGTGGGATTTTTATCTATTTTATAGTATCATACCTGTATCCGCCGTAAAGATGAAGAGGCCCAGGCGTCGTTGCGCAAGCTGCGTGACTGCGTTCGCCGCTGGGAGGGCGCGATATCCGCGGACCATATGTCCGCCAGACGCAAGGCTGGTCCCCTTTCCCCTCTCTCGTCCTCGAATAACTCTGTACTAACTACTCTTTTTTCGTTTGCGCACTACAGACTGCGGAGATCATAGCTCTGCTGTATGAGGCGACGCAGGACCCGCAGCCTATCGAGGCGCCCGCGCTGAACCCGACGGGCGGGGTCACCGTCAAGCAGCCTGTGCTGCTCGACTACAAGAAGGACCCCACGCGCCCCGGCGGCGGTGTCTTCGTCGCCCCGCACAGCGGTGCGGCGAGTGCCTTCGGCGACGTGCTCGCGGGCACGATCATCAGCGGAAGCGCGAGCGCGGACGACGGTGAAGGGGGTGGTGGGGGTGGCGATTCTGAAGGTGAGGTGGTGTCCTTGGTGGCCGCTGCTGCTGCCACTGAGGCGTCGTTTGGTTCTTTGATGAATGAGACCGATAATAACCGTGCCCCTCCTCTTCCTGCTCCTGCTCCTTCTTCCCGCCACCCTGTGCTGTATTCGCCGTCGCCGTTTGTGAATGCGCCGCTCCCGCCGACGTCGTCTGTGCGCGACGACCGCCGGCTTTCGGCTGCCAACGTCGACCCGGACTTGATGGCCCTGTCGGCGTCTGCTGTGTCTGGCGTGTATACCCGCGATCGCGCGCCTGCAGGCAATGAGCAACAGCGGCGACAGCAGCAACAGCAGCGCCAACAGCAACAACAGCAAGGCATCCCGCCCGCGCCGCTGGTGAACCTCACCCCCCTCGGTGGTGGCCGCGACGGCGCGTACACGAACGTGAACCCGGCGATGAACCTGCAGCAGGCGCAGGCGGCGGCCGCGGCGGCGGGCGGCGCGGCGGCGAGTGTGCAGGTGATGAATGCGCTGGACGGGGCGGGCGGGCCCGGGGGCGGGGCGGCGAGCCTGGCGGAGCTGGCGAATGCGGATGGGTTCTTGGAGGGGATACCCGGGGGGATGTTTGATTGGGGTGAGTGCTTCCGTTCCTTTTTTTGGTTTTTGGTTTGTTTTCGTTGTTGGACGGTGGTTGACTCATTTTTTTGGGGGGCAGGTCAATGGGATACTTTCTTCAGTCGAATTGGCGGTGGTGCGGCCCATATGGGGTTCCAGCAGCCGCAGCAGCAGAATCCCCAGCAGGACGGTGAAGTGCCTTCGTGTTTGGAAAAGTTAATTCTCGTCTAGGACAATTTTCTCTCTCTTTCTCTTTCTCTCTCTCTCTTTCTCTCTCTCTCTCTTTAATTCTTCTTTTTCTTTTTTTCGCCCTGCTTGCTATTCGTATGAATCTGCTGCGGAAGGCGCTAAAAAAACACCAGACACAAAAAAAATTAAAACTGGACTCTTCGAATCTGTATATAACGACTCTTGAATCCAATCCCTGTTTCGGCTCATCCATCCCATCCCGCCGCGTGCGTCTCGTTCTGTATCGTACCCCGTATTCCGTTAGCCTCTTACCAACCTCTTACTCGTATAAACGTGCTTCCTAGATACCTACGTAGTATTACTGTCTCTGTTTCCTGCTTTTGTTTCGTCTTTAATATCTATTCTTGTTTTCCTCTCCTTGCCTCTTCCGTCTCGTCTTTAATATCTATCTTGTTTTCTGATCTCGGCTTGCGTGCGGTGTGTCGAGTGTTATTTGGATTGTATCTGAATTTGTGCTTTCGATGCTGAGGGTGCAAGTTAGGCTGGTGATCGTCCCTCTTAGAGGGTGATGTCACTGATGATACTTGGACGATACGGCCGTCAGAACGCTCGCGTGCGCTACAGCCGCGGCTGCTTAGAGTACCTCGCTCTCCCTGTACCTCCCTCCACACATACTCTACCCCTCAAATAGATTATGCCTCGTGCTCCTGAATTCTCCGTTAACCCTCAGCCTGCTCAAGAAAACCAGGTTCCTAACAGTTACAACACGCGCGCTGCATTCTTTATCGCCGGATCTGCCGCCGCCGTTATCCATGCTAGGCGCATCAAGAAGACACTTGGGCCATTCACAGAGTCTACCCAGGCATCCAGGGCGCCTCTTCAGGGATCGAGCTCCCTGAATCTTGGTTTAGCGACACCCCAGACGCCATCGAATGGCCTTGCTGCTCCATCTGACAATGGGCATCGTTATGAACATTACCCGTCTTTCCCTGAAGACGTTGAGCAATTTGAAAATAACAATCACCGTTACCAGCTAAAGTATGCATATAGTTACATTTCTTTTTTAACTTTACTAATTTTCTGGGCCCTTGTAGTGCTAATACGCCATCGGGCGCTAATATTCTTTTCACGGCGCCTACAGCTCTTTCGCAGCCTCCCGTTCACCATGTACAGCAGCTCGCGCCCCAGTACGCCTACCCCATGCACCCCTTGTACCCCCAGTACCAGCCCGTCATGATGTACCCCCCGCCCCGCCATACCATGCAGATGGACCAGCAGCACCACGACCCCGCCGCCGCCGCCTCCTCCGCCAGCCAGGGCGCCAAGCGCAAGCGCAAGTCCCAGGGCGAGTCTGCACGCGGCCGCGGAAAGGGCCCCGATCGCGCCTCCGACGACGACGACACCGCCGCGGCGGGCTGCGACGCCCCCCGCGCGAACATGTCCCAGAAGCAGGCCGCCATCGATCTCCAAAAACACACCAAGACGGTGCGTGTCTGCGGTGTGCTGTGTATTTCCAAATGGCTGATAAATTTCTTTGCAGCAACGGGCGTGCGACTCGTGCAGGTCGCGGAGGATTCGCTGCGATGTTATTGCTGACTCGGTGAATATCTGTGCATCTCGCCGGATGTGACCGCTCATCTTTTTTTTTGGTTCGTGCAGGAGCCCGCGTTGTGCCAGCACTGCCAGGAGTATGGCTTCGAGTGCACGTTTTTCTTGCCCATCACAGAGACGCGCTTCAAGAAGAAGAAGCTCGAAGAAGAGGCCGCTGAAAAAGAAAAGGCCGCTGCCCCCGCTCACGACGACCCGCAGCTCGCGCATTTGAAGCAGCTGGATCTGCACATCGAGCGAAACGTCATCGAGAACCTCGTGAACGCCTACTTCGCGGACGTCGCGCCGATCCTGCCCATCGTGACCGAGGCCGAGTTCCTCGCGACGCCGGACCCCGCGCCGGTGCTCGTGTACTCGATGTGTCTCGTGGCCGCCGCGCGCCGCGAGGTGCCGCAGAAGGTGTTCGACGCGATCCGCTTTGCGGTGAACAGTGTGATCGAGGGCGAGGACGTGCTCTCGACGGCGAGCATCGTGAATGTGCAGGCGCTGCTCATCCTGTGCATGACGGGCGACTGCCACTCGCAGTATGTCCCGAACGCGCTGTCGGCGCTGTGGATCCGCCTGGGATCCGCCATCAGAATGGTGCGTGCTTAGTATAGATTTTAGCTCAGTGGCTTTGGCTTTTGGGGTGGTGCTAAGTCTGTCGTCGTTTAGGCGCAGGATCTCGGCTTGCACCGCGCAGAGTCCGTCAAGCAGAATATTGAGCTGAGAAGACGCCTTTGGGGCGCGTGTCTCATCTGCGACCGATGGTAAGTAGCAGCCTTTCCTTCAAATTCCTTGGCCTCGGCGCCCTCGATGTGATGTTGATTATGGCAGGACGAGCATCGCGTATGGCCACCCGTATATGATCGACGTGCAGGACTGCGACGCGCGTCTGCCTTCGTCTGCCGACCCGACGGATCTCTACATAGACGAACTCGTACGCCTGAGCATCATCCTCGGTCGGGTGCAGAAGACGATCTATAGGTGTGTGGCGGCTTTTCGTTCAATTTTGGAGGCGCTTTCTGAACTCAAGGCTTTTTTTTTTTGTGTGCAGTCCTTCTGGGCTTACGTTCATTAGGGATGAGCAGCTGTACGAGTTGCTTGCGGATATGCAGCAGTGGAAGGAAGGTCTGCCTGAGCACCTCAAGTTCAGAGGGCTCGACACATCCCACGAAGGCGGTAAGTGCCTCTTTCTCCAGCTAGCCTTCTTTCTACATCTCTCGTCGCCATTATTTTATCTTTTCCTGGTTCAGGCCTCCTGCACCTCCTTTACGCGTGCGTCTCGATGATGTTCTGGCGGGTCCCGGCGCACCTCAAGTCCGGGCTGACCGTCGAGCAGTGGACGGCGCTCGTGAAGATGACGGCGCAGGCGATTGACTGGCTCGATGCGAACGAGCGCGGCGTGTATGATGTGTGGCTGCTCGTTGCGTATGCGGTGACGTCGTGTGCGCTTGTTCAGGTGAGTATCGGTTTATTTCATTTTATTATTATTTTATTTTCGAAATGTTTGAGTGAGCATGCTCGCTGATGTGGGATTTCTATTTATTTCATAGTATCATACCTGTATCCGCCGCAAAGATGAAGAGGCCCAGGCGTCGTTGCGCAAGCTGCGTGACTGCGTTCGCCGCTGGGAGGGCGCGATACCCGCAGATCATATGTCCGCCAGACGCAAGGCTGGTCCCCTTTCCCCTCTCTCGTCCTCACATAACTCCGTACTAATTGCTCTTTTTTCGTTTGCGCACTACAGACTGCGGAGATCATAGCGTTGCTGTATGAGGCGACGCAGGACCCGCAGCCTATCGAGGCGCCCGCGCTGAATCCGACGGGCGGGGTCACCGTCAAGAAGCCTGTGCTGCTCGACTACAAGAAGGACCCCACGCGCCCCGGCGGCGGTGTCGGGGTGGCGAGCCTGGAGGGGATACCTGGGGGGATGTTTGATTGGGGTGAGTGCTTGGTGTTCTTTTTTTTTTTTTTTTTTTTTTTTCTGGTTTGCTGTTTACATATTGTTCTTTTTTGTTTTTTTTTCGCAGGTCAATGGGATACTTTCTTTAATCGAATTGGCACTGGTGCGGCCCATATGGGTTTCCAGCAGCCGCAGCAGCTGAATTCCCCAGCAGGACGGTGAAATCTGGTGAAATGCCCTCTTACCAGAAAACTTGATTTCATCTATAAGGACAATTCTCTCTCTCTCTCTTTCTTTCTCTCTTTAATTCTTCTTTTTTTTTATTTTCGCCCTGCTTGTCATTCATATGAATCTGCTGCGGAAGGCGCCAAAAAAACACCAGACAAAAAAAATTCAAAGCTGGACTCTTCACAACTGTATATAACAACTCTTGAACATTCCCGTTTCGGCTCATTTATCCCATCCCGCGTGCCTCTCGGTCTGTATCGTACCCCGTATTCCGTAACTTAGCCTCTTACTCGTATAAAACGTGCTTTCTAGTTGCTTTCTAGATACCTACTACTGTCTCTCCTTGCCTCTGTTTCCTGCTTCCGTCTCGTCTTTAATATCTATCTCGTTTTCTGATCTCCACCTGCGTGAGATGTGTCGCGTATTATTTAAATTGCATGTGGATTTGTGCTTTCGATGCCTAGGGTGCAAGTGGTTTGGCTGCTCAGAGCGAAGATGTGACCAAATAAGGCAAGAGATCGACGTCATGCGCGACGGGGATCAGTAGCACAACCACGCTCGCGTAGCACCCACCACCACTTCCTCTTTCCTCCGCCCCCGTCCGCCATACACTCAGACGCATCAGGCGCGGTCGTCATGAAGCGCTTCCTCGAACGAGCGTCGAAACCGTTCGGCACGCCCGCCAAGGCCGCCGCGGGCTCCTCGTCCAGCACCACCAGCCCGGCGGGGGCTGCGCGCGCGACGCCCCCGCACCCCATCGCTGTCGCCCCCGCGGGGACGGCCCCCGCGCTGCACCCGCGGTACGTCGTCCCCGCGGTCCCGCACCCTCGCCCGCACACGCACCTCGCGCTGCTCGCGACGAAGGCGGGGCTGCTCGTCCGCCCGCACTGGCCTGCGGGCGAGGGCGCGGCGGGGGCGGCGGTGGGGAGCGTCGTGCGCATCGCGTGGGGAAAGGAGGGGCGGATCGAGGATGTGGACGGGGGTGAGCTTGGCTTTGGGGAGGCGGTGGACTGGGGGGAGAGCGTGGTGGTGTATGGTTTGGTGGGGATCCTGGAGCTATTCTCTTGTATGTCGCCCCCCTCTGGCGTGTGAAATGCCGGGCGCAGGACATAATGGCTCACGTCTGCGATAGGCTCGTATCTGCTGGTGATCACCTCCAGGACGGATGTAGGCAGCGGTGCGTTGCTGTGGCCGTTCTTTCCGTTTGTTTCGTGCTGATAGAGCTGGTCGTGTGCAGTGCTCGACCCGTTACATACCGTCTATGGGGTCAAGGGCGTGACGGAGATCCCGCTCGTAGAAGACAGGGCGACGATAGCGCTGAATACACTGGCGGCACGGAATCTTGCCAATACGAGGCCGTCTCTGCTGCCACGGCTGGGGTCGCACACCGCGGACCTCAGTCTAGATAATATCTCGGATGACGATCGGCCCTTGGACGACGCCCCTCGCAAGACCTCGCCCCGCGTGCAATTCCTTACCCCTCCCGCCGGTAAATCTCCACAAGGCAACGGCTCGGCTGAAAGCAATCAAGAGATCGGGCGGTCGATAGAGCGCCCTGCGTCCGCGAACTCGACGGCGTCTGATATCTCCACGCCCAGTTCCGAAAATTCGGCCCCGAATGCGCCTGTGTTCAAGACGCTGGCGGCGCGGCTCTCGTTCTGGAGCCGTCTTTCCAAGCGGACGAGCGTAGCGTCGCCCATAGATGCGGAATTTCCGCTGATCTCAGAGCCCATGTCGTTGGCGGAAGAGCAACAGGCGCTGGATAAAATTATGAATGAGGCGAACGACCCACCCGCTGAAGTCATTGAAAACATTTTAGAGTCGACGGCCCCGGCACCTGCTACCTCCGAAGAGCGACATTCCGAACTGGAGACGAAGGTGGTGCGCGAGACCATCAGGGAGTTTACGAAGGGCGATATGTACTTCGCGTACAACTTTGGTAATTGGGCTCTCGATGTCAGAATCTGCATCTTTCATGACTGAAAGGGACACTAGATCTCACTCGGTCGCTGCAACATAAGCAAGAGCTTGTGCTGAAATCACAGAAGCAGCACGATCTCCTCGCCGGCCTTGGAGCGCTTCCGAGCCCTCAAAATAGCGAAGATGTACCTCTTAGCCCGATGGATGGCAAAGTGTCGGCTGTTGCAGAGCCCTATCCCTCGTTGCCCCTCTGGAGACGGGTGGATAAACAATTTTGGTGGAACGAATGGATGTCCAAACCTTTCATCGATGTTGGGGTATGTGCCCATCCGTTTCCTTTGATTCTGACTCTCTGATAAAGGGCTGCGTAAAGTTGCATTCATATATTCTCCCTATCATGCAAGGGTTCTGTCAGGTTACCCAGTTTAACATTCCTGCCGATCCAGTCCTTGTGGACCAAGAAGCTGTTGTCGACTACGTCATCATCTCTCGGAGGTCAAGGTATAGACCAGGGCTGAGGTATCAGCGCCGGGGTATTGACGATGCGGCCCATGTGGCAAACTTCGTCGAGACGGAGACTATCATGCGTGTTGAGGTCAGTTGTGAATATTTCGGGCTTCATATTTCCTCTCTTCTGGTAAGTCGTAGGTCTAATCCATTTGTTCTAGAGAGAGAAAAAGGAGAATATATTTTCCTATGTACAAATCAGAGGCTCAAGTCTGGATCTCATCTCCAAATCCCAAGTATTTTTAGACTGATTTACTCGCAGTACCGTTGTTCTGGAAGCAAACGGGTTATGGGCTGAAGCCGCCCCCACTACTCGCCACCGACCACACGCCGCTGCAGAACTTGGAAACCCTCAAACGCCACTTTCAGAAGACTATCCCAGTTTATGGACCGCATGTTAGTGGATACGTTTCCTTTTCAGAACGATTTTTAGTTGGTGTTAATCAAAACTGCAGACGATTGTGAACCTTGCGGAGCAACAAGGAAAAGAAGGCGTTATCACACAAGCTTATAGGGAATATATGCACGAGCTCAATATGCGGGATGCACAGTATGTGCTCTTCTCTTTCCGTCTCGGTCCCGTGCGGGTTCCTGAGATTCGATCGTAAAACCAGGTACTGCGAATATGATTTCCACACCGAGACGAAAGGAATGAAGTAAGCGTTCATTTCTGTTGTCTTCCTTTCCCTCGTTCATTAATGGCATTGGAATGACTTCATAGGTATGAAAATATCTCGACTTTGATCGAACGTATGGAAAGAACATTCGAAGGCCAGGGGTACGTCGCTCTTCTACTACTCCCTACGAAGCTATTCTCAGACTAGGTCTGTAGGTATTTCTGGGTTTCGGACAACATCGTGTTCTCGCAACAGAAGGGCGTCTTCCGCGTCAACTGCATTGACTGTCTCGATCGAACGAATGTCGTACAGGTGAACACCAGCCTTCTTCGTTGTGCGTGGACCGCTCTGATACTGAGAGCTGTTTTTAGTCTGCGTTTGCGCGATATATTTTGCACAAGCAGCTCGGTGCTGTGGCACTGCTGAACCCGAAAGTTGGAAGAACGGATGCTGAAATCGCTTTCAATGATGGTGTGTATCCTTTCTTGGATTGGGCTTTTGTTGCTTATAGCGACTTTAGTGTGGGCCAATAATGGCGACGCTATCAGTCGGGCCTAGTATGTCTACAAGTTCCTGCTAGCGGTATGCGTCTTGAGCTAATTTATGATAGCGCTGGTACATCTGCCCTAAAGGTTCGAACTATCTTTCCAAATATCTCATCTCTTGACATTCATTCCTTCATTCTACCAGGGTGACTTCACGAGGTACTAGCGCTCTAATACTATCTCGGAGACTGTCTAACTAGAGATGCTTCAGAACCGGCAAACGTGATTTGAGTGGCATGCTCAATGATGGCGTCAACTCACTAGCTAGGTCAGTCAAATGAAGCCGCGAAGCTCTGTAGATCCCAAGCTAAAAATCTCGCTTCCATGATCGTCCTAGGATGTACACTTCAACCTTCAGCGACTGGTTCTGCCAGGCCGTCATCGACTTCATGCTCGGCAACCGGACGACGTCGGTCTTCTCGGAATTCTTGCTGAAACTCAAATCGACGGACCCGCGCGATCTGATAAGGCTTTCTAAGATTCGGGCGGAGGCGATTGCGACGGCGGTGTCGCGTGTGCTGCCTGAAGGCGAGCGACTATTGTCCGGTTGGACGATGTTTGCGCCTGAAGAGCTCAATGTCAAGGTTGGCATGAAGTTTGAGGAGAAGGTGCTACTGCTAGTAAGTTTTTGGTTCAATGTCGCTATCTGACTGTTGTTAATTCTTTCGTAGTCTGCAAAAGCTTTATATATTGTAGTAAGTGCATTCTCCCATGTCTGTGCTATATCCAAGACAAGAACACTGAACATGCTATAGAGCTATGATTATACCCTAGAGAAGGTGAAGCTTTATACCCGCGTCCCACTTGGTGATATCGTTGGCATCAGCAAAGGTCCGTCATTCGAAAGGAATTGAATTAAGGATGCTCGTGCTCAAGTCCTTCCAGGCGCATATATATTATCCCCACTCGAGGAGTCAAGTTGTGATCCACAGCAGAACGCTGGCTTTGTCGTAACATGGCTGTCTTCGAACCAAGAATCGCGCGTCACGAGCTATTCCGTGCGGAACAGCCTCGACCTCTCCAGCCCACCATCCACACCCACTTCAGCCACCTTCCTTGGCCGCACTCGGAGTCGGAGCCACACACTGCCGCCTTTGTCCAACGTTTTGGCGGAGGCCGCCTCCTCCGGCACTGCTGGCGCTGGGCAGCGCAATTTCGCTGCATTCAAGGTGCTCCCGATCGACCCTGCGCGGGCGAGAAGGGCGTCGAGCAGCACGAGCGAGATGTATTCCGAGACTTCGGACGAGATGCATGGAGCTGGAACGTGTAAAGAGGCAGTCGACCTCATCGTCGAGCGGATACAGAATGCGTGCAATGATGTTGGAGGCGGCCAGGGTGAATTTGTCACCGAGGAGGAGGTGGTCAGGTATGTGTATCTCTCTTTCCTACCTTGGCTTTGTACTGATTATCATCTTTAGCTTGGTAGATGCACAGCGGATGACTAGTGTTTATGCCAAGATGGAGTATGGCGTCAAACGTTTGCTGTGGTTGGGCGGTTGACTATGTTGTTTTCATCTACGCGCTGTGTACCCTTCCCGACTCTGTACTTAAACAATCTATATATGGATTCTTTTATTTTCCTTCGCTGGTGATGTAAGTAGGTGTCAATGGTCAATCATTGTATTCGGGAAAGTTTCCATTTAATTTAAAAGTAGCACAATAAAATCCCCAATTAAAAGATGAATGACTATAAAATGATAATGCTACAAAAAAGGTGAGTCGAATGGATAAAGATACTATAGTCATGTACAAAAAAAGTTCAGGGAGAGATACCAGTAGTCCAGATGAAGACGTAGATGTTCCCAACATTTGGGTAGCACAAAAGGCAAGACCATGATCACGGCCGCGAATAAACGGACGAGCTAAGGTAAAAAGTGAGGGTCCCAGATAGGAGAGATAATAAAACCTGAAAGCCAAAAAGACGCGAATTCATAAATAATTCAACAGAGACTCAGAGAGAAAAATGGGGGACAAGAAAGGTCATCATCATCATCGGAGGTCACTGCCATCCACATCGCCTGCGAGGGCGCCACCACCACCGCCGCCGCCAAGGCCTCCCGTGAGATCAATGAAGCGTGTAACGCGCTTCTTCGCCCGCGACGTCTGGACCCAGCGGTCGTCCTCGTCCTCGTCACTTCCACCACGCGTTGCATAGTGCGCGTGGCGCTCACACAGCATCCGGCCGTCCACCTCCCAGTAGTCATAGAGGCGCTCGTTGCATTCTGGGTATCCGGGGTATTCGCACGTCATATGCTCGGGGTGGTAGCGGTCGCCGGTGTGGGAGACGGCGCAGGGGCCTTCGATGGGCTGCCCGCATAGAGCGGCAGCGCAGAGAGAGTCGTTGGCCTCGTGGTAGTGGTATGCGCAGAGCGGTTTGCCGTCGTATACGTAGAAGGTCTTGTCTGGGAATGGTTTCTGTACATGGAGATAAGCAGAATAAAAGAGCGCTGATTGCAATACGACCTGGCAAGTAAAGCAGTTGAAGCATTCCTTGTGGTATTTCCCTTTCAGTTGTCCATCTGACGATGACACGGCCGCCTTTTCGATAGGTAAATTACAGCGGCGGCACTATATGGACAGGGTAATCTTGAGAAGAAAAAAAGATAAATGAATGAATAAACGCACCTTGGGCAAATACATATTCTTCCAGCACTTCTCACACAAACACCTCCTCCATCAACCGACACCCATCGTCCATCCTCAATCGTCTTCGCACATCTCAAACAAGTCCTCACCCGCTTCCTCACTTCCTTCTTCACCGCACCCGTCGTATCCATCGTAAGTGACTTGTCCGTCAGTTTGGGGCTCGGGCTCGTCAACGACCGCATGGGTAACTTGATCGGTTTCTTCGCAGCCTCGGGCGATTGCATTCCCTGAACCGTCCTGCTGCGCTGCGCCTTCGAGCCCCTGCGCCACCCAACACCGAGTCGCCGTCCTCGTCATCGTCATAGTAATCATTGGCCGCTATCGTATCCAATTTACGCAGGCTAGAGCCTGAGCCAGCGCTGCTAATCGAGTTGCCATAGAGCCGCGACTTGCCCTCAGACGACACGGATCCCGCGGACTTGGTCGTGTTTTGCGCCTCTGCACCAGCGCCGTCCCGCCGTGAAATCCCGCCGGATCGCCCGCCGCTGCTCCCGCTCACACTGCGCCCCATAATCTCCGGCCCGCCCAGCCTCTTGCGGTCAGTCGACGGCGTCCTCGACAAGCCGAGCGCCTGCGCGATCGCCGACGAATTCGAGCGCGCTCTGCCGTGCGGATCGTCCGCGCCGTCGCCGTTCGACGAGTACGACGAGCGCGACGCCATCGAGTTCTCGCGCGACAGCGACCGCACGGAGTTGGTCATGGGCCCGGAGTAGCCGATGCGGATGTCGCCGCGGTCGTTGGACCGCGAGCGCGAGCGCGAGGAGACGGAGCCGAACTGCATGTGCCGCGTCTTCGAGCTCGAGCGGTTGAGGATCGACGCGGCGACGGGGACGGGCGGCGGCGGCGTCCGCGCCCGGCTCTTCCGCGTGCTGGAATTCGAGCGCCACGAGTTGAAGTCGTTGTCGCCGTCGTCTTCGTAATCCGTCGAGTCGGCGTAGGCCAGGCCGCCGTATTCGGAATCTGATTCGGTGGGCGAGGCTGGTTCGCGCTCTTCTCGGCGTGGGACGCTCTGCGAGCGAGGGATGCTCTTCGCGAGAGAGTCCGCGCGGCTACGGGGTTTTCTCTCGAAGTAGTCGGCGTAATGGTGGATGATGATGTAGCAGTTGGAGTATTAGTGTCAAATTTTGGAGGGGGTATCGGGGTGGTATCTGCAGGGGGTATCTCTGGTTCAGCAGATCCAAGGCCAGGAAGTCTGCCCCGGAATTTCTCAAAAAATGGAAGGCGGCCCGTGATTGGCGAGACAGCAGCTGGCGTAGTAGCAGGAGTAGTGTTGTGTTAATGGTTAGCATTGCACCTTGTTTGGTTGGTATAGTTTGGGTTGGAGGTGAAGGTGTGCGTGTTTGTAGTTTTGTAGCAGTATTGTTGTTTGATGCTAACGGATCGGCCTGAGAAAGCGGCGACACCGGCCCAGGTGAATAAGAGGAGTAACCAGACCTGCAGACAACGGCGGAGTCGAGTTGCTATAAAGGATACACAAAATTAGCAAACAGGATTTGTTTCGTGACTGTGCTCGCCGGCACTATCGTTAGGAATTTGTAAGCACTTACATCGTGAAAGGTTATCAATATCAAGATATTGTGGGGCATTCTGCAGTCGCCCATACTGAGGCTGTGGTCCTCCAAATCTATCTGTTTGATTGACAAACATGGCTGCCCGAGCTGCAGCAGCAAAGCCTCGACGGCCCACACCAGCCATTCCAGCCTCTCCACCGGTTTTGGTGTTAATACCCCTTTCAGCGGCTGGAACAAATGCCTCTCCAGGCGCCGGAGGGCGCTCGCCATCATCTCCCATCATTGAAGGCGGTGAAGGTCCCATGTTTCTTGGTGCTCCATTGGGGGCGAAAGGACCCGCGCTGAGCGGAGGGCCCGGTCGTGGCGGAAACCCTGCACTGGGAGGTGGCACACCGTTATTATTATAGCCAGCGGAAGCTGGACCGCGATTATTGGGCGGTGGGTAGTTGTTCAAGCTCACAGCTGGAGATGCTGTCCTTGGTGGCTGCATACCTTGCCCCAGTGTAGGCGGTGGGCCGTTGCGGATAGGCGCGCTAGGAAACCCAGATCCATTTCGAAGTGGGGGTCCGGTGGGAGTTGTATCTTCAGCGCTACTGTTGAAGGACGAGCGGTCGCGGTCGAACGGACACTGGAGATACTGCCGGCATTCGAAGGCGTGCGCATCCTCGTCCGGAGAGGAGATTGCGACGGATTGATAGGGAATGGCGGGTCTTTGGGCCGTGGCGGGTTGTTATCAGAAAAGTCCGCGCGTGCCAACGGACTGGATTTCGGCTGAAAGGTGGGCTGAGTAGGCGAGGTACCCCCGCCTCGTGTGTTGATCTTCAGTCGGCTGGTGCTCGCAGACGATGGTATGCGCTGGTGTTGCGGTGCCTCCTGAACGCGTGGTGATGGCGAGGCGATACGAGAGTTCGAGCCCACAGGCGCCGCCGTCGCTGGAGATGCTACACGCCCTTGTAGGCGCCCCGGCAGGAGAGCAGCTGCTGCTTCAGGGGTTATCGTCGGCTTTGGAAGACTGGGCACTGGAGGCGGGGCCGTGCATGTATGCTCCCCTAGCTCGTCCAGTGGGACTGGCTGGTGACAAGTCGAGCATTTGACCGTGGGCAGGAGCTGGGATATTCTCCCTTGAGCTGGGGGCGTCGAGGATGCTGGAGAGAGCAGCGAGGCGATCATCGATTAAGCAGCTCGACACTGCAGGTGGTGGAGGCGTGAAGGATAGTGGGTGTACTTGTGACGACCGGCGCGTAGAGTTGGGCTGATGAGAAAGAGGGGCGGCGTAAACTAAGCTAATTGGCGACGAGGCGAATAGGTTGTTGACATGGCATGGGAGAAAAGGTCAAAGACCAGTTTCGGTCACAGTCAACTCTTATTCTTTCTCCGACATCTTCCTTCTCTCCTCCATCATCCTCGGCTACTCGAGGCTCATACATATCATCCTGGCTCGTATGCTAGCCATATAATACGACTCTATGGGACATGTTTGTTCGATGGACGTATAAATTCTGTTGGCAGACGTCGTCGAAACCGCTCTGACAGAGCTCACTTAGGTTCTTAGTCTCACATTCGGACTCCCACCACTACGGAAAACACTCTCATATCTATCTTCTCGTCTACACGGTATCCATCCCAATGTCTGCTACTTCAGCCGCCAAAGTTGAAAGAGCCCATCCTTGACTTCGATGTTCCCAAGCCGACGCGAACGGCAGACCGACCTTTTCGCCCGAGACCACACGGTCGATCTTCTAAAATCATTTTTTTGACATTCTTGGGCATCTCGATAACACGCGAAGCCATACATAGTATAAGTGGATATAACCCACATCATTTTTGCAACACTTGAACAAGTACACGCGACCATTCTGATCTCAATCGTCGCATCTAGCTTGAATGGGATCTTCTGACATGTGATGGGGTCATGAGCAACCTTGAGCAACCTACCAGTGTTATGGACTATAAAGAAGGCCAATATTCACCAGTGGACTGTGGTAGGTGCCATCATCCTCACAATTCTGCATATTGACCAAAATTTCTACAACGCTCTTATTGCATCCCAGCCAAAGCCTTTGTCGAAACCATCTCGTAAGATTTCAATTACAGCTGTCTATGAACTTCATTTGCTTCTTTAAAATAAATGAAATGACACAGCGCGCTGATGCGATCTCCAAAAACTTTATTCTCCAATCTCAAAGGACAAATCATTGTTCCGGATCAGGTTGTAGTATCTAACTCTCACCGTCATTTGGAAGCATTTGGGACAGCTGGAACGTTCGTTCAGGACCTGCTTCAATTGGGATACATACATCCCAAAACTCGGTCCCGAACTGAATGACTTTTGTTAGCCGGAACTAATGTAAGAGCTATCTTTTCAAACGCGCATTTGCGTAAAGCATTCGATTTCGCGTTCTCTGATCGCAGATTGGGTCTTGAGATACTGGTTTGTGCCCATTGAACGGCTTCGAAAATCTTGCAATTCAGTCCCGAGGATTGAGGCTTGGAGCCTGGTGCGTTTCACTCTCCAATTCTGATGCTTGATTTAGACTTTCCATTATGTACCTGGATAATTGCGGCCAATGCATGTATGAAGGGCGTATGGAAACAGACTTTGACGGTCGATGGCCTTTTTATGCTGACTTTATTGACATGAAGGATCAGCTCCGCAAGTGCGCCTTATTGGAATCTATACAATAACAATCAACGAATCAACCCATTACTTCAGGGTGTTTAAGCGCCCAGTGCAATTTCAAGTGAGCCACGGTGTTAACCGAGATACTTTCGATCAGCTGCCCACAAGTTATGGTCTTTCTGTCACTTTCTTCATCCCCAATAACAACATTACAATTAAAGTGCCTACATGCGATTAAACAACTCACAACATGCCTGAATACGGGCTTCGTCCATCATTATACATAGGTATTATGGTAAATATATCTATCAAGAATACACTCAGCACTTCATCATTATCATGCTCGCCAGACGAGACTCACCAAATAGTTTGACAGAGCAACGCACTAAATATCGGCTTCCTCGTCGTCCCAAGGCCTGTCCAGCCGGCGAGAATGTCTGAACTTGAACGGCTTGGATCCTCCCGCGTGCTTCGTCAGATAACGCTCGAGAACATAACCAATTGCGCCCTCCTCGTCCTGCGACTTTCTAGCTCGCCGGAATTCGTCGTTCGTTTCATCCTCTCCTTGTATGCGTGCAATGCCAAAGTCGATCATGAAGACCTTAAACTGCCGCGCGTCCCCTTGTAGCTCCAATTCAAGTTCATGTGGACCCGGTAGCAGCTCCCAGGAATTGTTCGGCGAGCCCACGAAACGCCCGTGGACAGGGACGACGAGGATGTTCTCCAGCCTGATATCGCGGTTGAGGACCCCCAAATCGCCTACGTCTTGGACGAGCTTGACCGCCGCCTTCCCTATATCGTGCCACAGCTCTTGGTTCGGTATTCGTTCGGGGATGTCGCGTAGAGGATAGGAGGGTGATTTGTATTCCATCAGCAGCCCCTGCACGGGGGCTACTCCGCGGCTTCTTCTGGCCTTGTCGCGTTGGAGGCTGCCTAGAGCCGGAAGCGGGGTGCTGGCTGTCAGCTAGCTGAAAGCCTGAGAAAGCTCGTCTGTGAGCGGGAGGTGCTCGTCTGAGAGCGCGGAACGGAATGGAACAGGAACGAATCGATAGCGGATGATGAGGTATGCTACGAACATGCGAGAAAGTGTCTAAGGTCGTTCGGGCTCCGCTCGGCCCGGCTCCGCCGGCACCGCCACAGCACCGCCACATCTGCCCCCCTTCTAGTGTTGTCCGACTCGGACAACCTGGGATGGACTTCATTGGAAAACGCTTGCTCCGCGCCACTCGATCCACCACCCAGCAGTGCACACGTGGGTGCATCGGATGACCGGGGAGGTATCCATGATTGTTGGCGTCAAACAATCGATGGTTTTAGGGAGTGTTTCCCGGTACGGGTTCAGTGTCTATGAACTCGTCCGTCATCCTTGCTTCGGCTTCTTCGATATCGAGGTCGTCTTGCGTTGGTTTTGTTTTCTCTTGGATATAGTGTGTCGAGTAAGGTACCTCTTAATGGAATATAGTGTCGCATTCGTCGAGAGTGGGTGATACCTTTTAATGGTAACCCAGTTAATGTACATAGCGAGAAAGAATTAGAAAACTCAGCGAATATAATACGTGGTTCTGACCACTTGGGGTTAATTTGTTAATTGATTTGAAGTTGAAATCAGAGGCCGAGTCGTAGACTTGGACGAGGTCTCCTATTTTGAACTTGGTGATGGGTGAGTTGGAGTCGAACGTCTCTTTGCGGCGGTCGGCTTCGTATAGTGAGGCGAGATGGGCATTGGATCGGAAGGTTTCAGCAAGCGTAAAGTTTGTGTGGGTGTCTGCTGGCGTCGTCGGGTTTGGGATCAATGGTAATGAGTCGTCTTTGCGGAATGGTAATGCAAAGAGGAGTTCGCGGGCAGTGGCATTGAGGGCGGGGAGCAATACGATCATTGAGCTGTCGGATGGCTTCATCGAAGTGTTCTGGCCAGTTCGTTGGGATTGACTTGATGTCCATGGTCGGGTCATCTTCATCTTCATCATGGTTTGGGGCGCATAGTTTCTTAAGTCGTCCAAGCAGTAGTTGGTTCGCGTTTTCGATCAGGCCGTTGACCCAAGGTGCGTATGCAGGTGTTGTAATGTGGAGTATGTCTCTCTCTTCACAAAACACATCGACTTCTTGATTGTCGAAGTGGGACCCTCCATCGGCCATGAATGTGATTGGGTTGGCATATCCCATGCAGATGTTCCTCAGTGAGTTGACGGTTGATTTCCCAGTGCCGGCTTGTTTGAGTTTTGTGCCCCATACAAAGCCTGAGTACGTGTCGATGTATAGGCCGACTGTTTTGTAGCCGCCTTTTCCGAGGGGTAGGGAGAGGTAATCGCCTGCTATAGCTGGAATGGGTGTGTACGTCGGATGGGTTGTAGGGCCGAGTTTCGTGTCGGAGCACCGAAGGATTTGCATTTCGGGCATTCGAGTTGGGCTTGTCGACAGTCGGTTAGCATTCCTGGCCAGAAGTATTTGTCGCGGAGGTGTAGCTGGATGTGCTCAGGTCCGAAGCATCCGTTTTCGATATGTGTTTTCAGCGCGGTGTCGAAGCCTTGGTCAACTGGGATGCATTCTGTTCTAGCTACGCGGTCGTTGGCTTTGTTGCTGACTTTCCATAGTTTGTCTTCCGCAATCATGAAGTCTTTGGCACGATGCGCTGCCTTTCGCTTGTCAGCTGGTGTGTTGCCTGCTGTTTTCCAAGGAGGTGATGGACGATTGGGTTGAAGAAGATGTCGTTGGCGAAGCGGGTCTCTAAGGGTGCGGGGGTGTTCTGAGTGTTGAGATGTTGAGGATGTCGTTCGTGATGCCTTGTTAGCTTCCCAATCCGCGAGGACTGTGTAGTGTGATCCATCTGCGTCGGTTCGTGGTCGTCCTTCCCACATGCGGCTCAAACCGTCGGCCACAGGATTTTCGATGCCGGGGCGGTGTCGGATTGCTATAATGTTGTGTGCCAGTATAGACTCTTTCCAACGACTGTGATGAACACTCATCTTTTCTTGTACGAGGCAGTCCCGTAGCGCTTGGCAGTCCGTTTCGAGTTCGATTGGCGCTCCATATATGTAGGGTGCAAATTCGTCCAGGCTGTATTTTAGTGCAGCGAACTCTAACAGGAACGGTTCGTACTTAGCTTCGCTCTTGGACGTTCGTTTGAACAGAAACTGATGGGGTGCCATCGGGTTGTTTCTTTCCCATCGGTTCCCATTGTCGTGAACGCTTGCGATATGAAGCCGGCGAAACCATTCATACACCCGTCTGTTGTGACGCGGAAGGGTCGGCCATCGTATTGGGGGGGTTTGAGTAGTGGTTCTTCGGAGAGTAGGCACTTCAGCGTGATGAATGCCTTTTGTTGTTCATCGCCCCATTTGTCCTTGAGCGATGAAGATGCTAGGGCTCTCTTGTAGGCTCCCTTTCGCGTGCGCCAGTTGCCACTAGGTTGTTCGATCTTCACATCGCGCGTTAGGTCTGAAAGTGGTGCCGCGATCCGAGCATAGTTGATGATGAGTCGTCGAAAGAAGTTGGTTAGGCCGAGGAATCCCATAAGTTGTTGTACTGTCTCTGGTACTGGCCATTTCACCACGGCTCCGACTTTGTCCAGGTTCGGTCGAATGCCTTGAGGTCCCACCATTGCGCCAGCGAAGAGGACTTCCGTGAAGAAGAGTTTGGTCTTGCTCGGTGACAGCGAGAGGTTCCTAGAGCGGCAGCGGTCAAAGAAGCGTCGGAGATTCTGTATTTTGGTTTCAAAAACATCACCTGGTATGCATATATCATCCATCCAGTTTACGAGTTCTCTTCCGATCATGTCGTCGAGGGCGATGGCTACCATTTCGCAAAATGTCGTTGGTGCTCCTGTGAGTCCGAATGGCATCCTGAGGTAGACGTAGTATCCTCGGCCTTCGACATAGAATGCAACATAGGGTACTGATTCGTCGTCGAGTGGTACAGCATAATAACCGGCTGCAAAGTCAATGACACTTGCCCATCTGTGGCCAGCCGCGAATTCGTGTTTGCGCTTCAAGTCTCCGACTGGGAATGGTGGTACCTGTGTGGCTTTATTCAGTGCATTAAAGGCATGGCATACCCTCCATTTGGTCTTCGTTTCATGGGGTGCCATTCCTTCGACGGCTTTGAGTAGTGCTTCGTTCGTTTCCCCTGGTAGGATGACTTCTTCCCAGAATGGAGGTAGTCCGTTGCGTATACATTCGGCGTTGACTTCTCGGAGAACTTCTGTTCGTGTTAGACCTGTTTTGCCTGCGTCTTTCGGTGCGAGATTTGTGCTGCTGAGGTTTTTAATGAACTCGCCTGGTACTTTTTGGATAATATGGGCTTTCTCCATGTCGTCGAGGATTTCATTGAACCATCCTTTCTGTGCTTCGGTTACCGGTCGTTGATTGATCTTCGTTGTGAATTTCGTTTCCGGGTCGAGGTTGAGCTTGTGTGTGTACCAGTCCACATAGAGGACTTCGCTAAGGGATAGGGCAAAGATATCAGCATATTCACTGACGAGTGTCTCGACTCGCTCTCTTTGGTCTTGAGTTAAATCGTTTCCAATCTCTATCTTCTCGAGAATTTCGGCGATCCGTTTCTTCGCGAATGGTTCTTGTATCCTCGGTGAGTCATTGTTTCCTCTATTGATCTTGAATTTCTCATTGTTGACGTCGCCTAGGATGTGGATTGGTGTTGCCTCGTCGTTCGTTGTCTCGCTGGTGTCCTCGGATGGTTGGATGTCGGCCATTTGTCGCAGTGTGTTGAGTCGATCTTGGAGTTGGTGGATCCGCGCCTCGGATTGTATGAGCGCTGCCAGTTGATCTTGGTTGGTCGTCTTCGTTGTGTCGATCCCGAATAGAGCGCCGATTTGTCGTGTTTGTCGGTGGAATCTCCATGACACTGCTGCATCCTGGGTTGCATCTTCTCGCTGTTTCTTGATGTCCTCGTAGTTCCGTGGTCGACATCCTTGGGTTGGTGGGATTGTATGGGTGGTCTCATGTGCGTTGTCGATGTCCTTCGCTATTTGCTGTTGGCGTTGTTGTTCCGCTTTTTTGGCGATTTGGGCAGGGTGGAGTGGAGTATGCGGTTGTTGTACTGGGTTGCATTCACGGCTCTCATTGAGGTTGAGGAAGGTTGCCCATCTGGTTTCTGCCCAAGGTTCGTCAGATCGCTGTAGTAAGTTTATTCGGGTGTACTCAGCTTCGAGTTCCACGTCGCATGCTTCTTCTTTTTGTCTGCCGAGTAGCTTCGCACGACAGGTTCTATTGTGTTTCGCTTTGGCCTCGGCGTTCCTGGTCTGCCGTTCTTGTTCGAGTTGACAGGCCACAAGTTTCGCTTTCATCCGTTTCTGCTCTTCGTATTCATCTGGGGGGATCCTGCTTCGGCACGAGCGTGGGCTTGACGGTGTTGCTGGTCCTGGTTCCGTCGTGATAGCCATGATGTTGGGTGTGATTGGGATTTCTATATTTGTTAGCTCCACGCGTTCTTCACCATCTTTGATTGTGATGATGTCCGTTTCGTAGTCGTGTACTGCTTTTACCTGCTTGAGCCACGGTTTGCCGAGGATGACGTCGAACGCGTTTTTGCAGTCGAAGACTTCGAACACGCTTTGAGTCTCCGTGCCTCCTACTGTGACGCCTCCCTGCCATCTGCCCATGGATCTGATTTGCGCGTCATTTGCGACCTTGATGAGTGTGTTCGACGGTCCTAGTGGGCTTAAACAGTGTCCATATCGGTCCCATCTGTTCTTCGAGATGCAGTTCTTTGATGCGCCGTCGTCGACTTGGCCAGTCGCTCTAACGATTGCGTTTTGTGGGCCTTTTAGCTGTATTCGCTGTAGGAATGGTTTTGTTTGCTCGTTCTCCTCTTCCGTTCCCATCTGCATAATCCTTTCTCTGACGGGCACTTCGTACTTGTAAATCTGTGATGCATTTTGTTGTGTAGGTACATCGATAATAGTACTAGTAACGTCCCGGGTGCCGGCTGTTTCAGCAAGAGAGAGCGCTGGGCTTCTCGATCTTCCTACGCATTCAACAGTCTCCGAGGTATTTGTTGGAGGAGATGCACGGCCCTCTATGTGCGCATCTCCTGGCCATTTCCCTGGTATACTGTCTCGTCGTCGAATTGAAGTGATTCAGTGTCATATATCGCGGCGCTGTAGTAAACTGGTGCTTCGTCGGTCGATGTGATTTGGGAGACGCGGACGGTGTCGAAGCGTGTGCGAGAGTAGAGGGCTCTGCTGATAAACGTGCGCCAGTTTTGTTCACGTCTGTCGAGTTGGGCTGTGGGGTTTATGCATCCTCCGGTCGCGATTGTGGCGATGTGGCCCGTGTAGCCGCAGCGGAAGCATTCGCGGGACCCGATCTGGGCGGTACCCGGTCGAAGTGGGTATACAGTCGTTAGGAAGTTGGCATCCTGGAGGTTTGGGTGGAGTGCGTTCCATGTGGCGAGTGCGGTTTCGTACAGCGCCGTGCCTGCCGCGTCGTTCGAGTACATTGCCGATGCGGCGATGGCTCTCTTGGCTAATTCCTGGACGTCGAGGCTGGGCGGTTGTGTTCGTTGGTTCGGCGATGGTGTCTGCGGTGTCTGCGGTGTCGGTGGTAGCTTGTAGACGGGTTGGGTTTGGCCTGGGCGCAGGGTGCTCGGTGTGGACCAGAAGAGGTTTCCGTCGTTTGGGTTCTGTCGTGCGCCGGGTGTGATGTAGCGTGGGGTTTGGGGTGTTTGCCATTGAATGTGAGGGGGCGTGTCTCGTGGTTTGAAGGGTGGGGTGAATGGTGCAGCTGCTGTAGGGGTGATTGGTGATTGGTAGGGCTGTGGGGCAATGTATGCTGGTGGTTGGGCTGGTGTGAATGGTGTGCTGATTGATTGGTTGCTGAATTGTGATGTAAGTGCTGTCATCGTCGTTGTAGGTGCCTTTTGTGTTATCGCGAGTAAGTCAAGGTGGTTCTTGAGGCTGGTGTACGTGATGGCGTTGACTTGCGCGAGGAAGTCCTTCCATGTTGTGGCGGTTTTTCCTGTCGAATCTAGTGCTAGACGTATTGCAAGAGGGAGCGCGTCACGTACTGAGGTGATGAGAAGGCCGCCGTCATCTCCTATTGCGTTGACCAGGGTCTTGACTTGTTCGGCCCAGGCGATGTGTGAGAGGATTTGCTCGTTTGCGGGCCCGACCGTGCAGCCGACACTTGCGTCGTCGAGTTTCAGTTGGGTGAGCGTTGCCTGTAGGTAGTCTCGTGTGGGGATGTTAACCGTCGGTTTGGGCCATCGTTCCGTGAACGCTGCATAGAAGGCTTTCCAGTCTGCTAATTCGGGTGGTGTTCGGGCTTGGTACCATAATTCGGCGGTATGGGCAGGTTCTAGATTGTAGGCGAACTTGTAGTGCTTGCGGGCTAGAGTGGTGGTCTCGTCGAATTGGCGTTCCAGTTTACGGAACCATGTGTGGGGTTTCTCTTCGGCGTTCGCGTAGTCGCCGCGGAAGAGCTTGAGGTCGTTGTCGTTCGATGGTGTCATTTCGTTGTCGGTTTCGGGGGTTGGGGGTCGGTTCTGTGCTATCGTTGTCTCTGTGTCGGTTGTTGGTGATGCTGCTGGGCTGTTAGTCGCTTCTGTTGTCGTGAGGCTTGATTCTGACGAGGTTGCTGGGGTGTATGTGAGGATAGGTGTACTGATTGTTCGGTTGTGCTGTCTGCGGTCTCGGGCTAGTATTGCTTCGGTGCGGATTGCGTTGGTGATTTGTCGTGCGGTCTCGGTGACTCCTCCTGGTCGTGCTACGCTGCTCCGTCTGTTTGCCAGTTTGTCTATCGGGCACGTGTGGTCGTCGAATTCTCTCTCGTCACCAAGATGGAGGCTGCCTAGAGCCGGAAGCGGGGTGCTGGCTGTCAGCTAGCTGAAAGCCTGAGAAAGCTCGTCTGTGAGCGGGGAGGTGCTCGTCTGAGAGCGCGGAACGGAATGGAACAGGAACGAATCGATAGCGGATGATGAGGTATGCTACGAACATGCGAGAAAGTGTCTAAGGTCGTTCGGGCTCCGCTCGGCCCGGCTCCGCCGGCACCGCCACAGCACCGCCACAGCGTACGCGAACTGTACCATAGAGGACCGGGACCTTCTCGCCTTGAACATCAGCCAACGTTCGATACACTTCCAGCTCTTGCGCGTATAGTTTGTCGCACCACTTCTGGAGGTATGCTTCGCGATGCCCAGGTGTCCACTTCTGGTTGAAAGCGTCCTTCGCCGATTTATAGTCCTCGTCACTCCCACCACTCGTTGATGTCGATTCTCCCTCTGAATTATGTCCATCGTACCAAGAATCCCCTTCGACGTCATCAGAAACTTTGATTTCTGGCTTTTGATTCCGGGGCAATGCCTGGAACGCGAGGAAATCCGCCTCGATATCCGGTGTCCACTCGGAAGCCTCATAATCGTCCCGAAGCCCCTTCGCAAAGCGCCTATCGCAGAGCTTGAGGATCATATGCGCCGTCCCAGACAGCCGTTTCTTCTTCGGGATGCGCCATGCGCGCGACGTCTCTCGACTGTACGACACAAGGTCGACCAAGAGCACGCAGGAGAAGGTCGTCGACAGCGTCCGGACGACCTGCACGGCCATGGAGATGGGCTTCTTCGCGCGCCGTGCAGCAGCATTATCCGCCTCCGGCTGGTCGCCCGCCTCTTCCGGGTAATAGTCGACCTGGATTACGGATCCGTCTGGATAGGGATAGTGGCGCACTTGGGGGGCGTCGTCGACGACTTTGGCCATGGGCACAATAAGCTCGTCCGTCGTATGGAAGGAATGCAGAGGAAGGGTCCGGGCGACGAGTGCATCAATTGACGCCTTATGGCCCACGCATGCCCAGTACCCCATCAGTGAAGCACCAAAAGGGATGCACTAGAGGCGGAGACGGGCCATTGGATGGAGGCGTCTCGTCGGCTGCTTGGTCTTGGAAGTTTTCCTTTTGAAGATGTGGCGTTGCAGTGTTGTTCCCGGTATTGGCAAGGTAATTCGTGTTCAACATCATCATGGCGACTCTGATGAAATTCACTCGCGAAGATCGCTCGATCAGGAAATACCGGTTCCGTTCAAGTTGACATTTATGGACTCACAGCTCAAAACCCCCGACCTCTTCCAATACAACTGAAGCCTGAAGCTCTGACATCCATAATATGGTCTTGGTCTTTGAAAGCCACTATGACCTGAGTGATACCAAATTGGTAGGCATGCGTAGCCCACATTTGGCTTTCTCACGCTCTTTCTCACAGGTCTCCTCGCTCTTTCTCCTCTCCTCCTGCAGGCGGGACTCCGTCCATGGCACCCTGGCAACAACATAGAGGAATTCCAATGAACTTCATAATACACCTCAAGTAGCTTGGTATGGGCAGCCTCGATTTTCAAGCAGGCACTTATGATCTCTTCAAACCAGTTTTACCTCTCAGGCGTCGCGCAACCCCACACCACAGCAAGATCTGAGCTAAAAACCCTACTAATATCGCTCTATGTTTCAGTTTCTGAGCTATGATAGCCCACGATTTGCACCTCCGCCGTAAAATGGTACGTTAACAATTGTCAGGAACTTTTCATCCGATAACTCATTCGAGTCATTTGCATGCTGGACGTCTTTTAGACTTTAATTTCAGCGATATGACGTCAGTCAGCGATTCATTCCTTCACATTGAATCCCCGTTGGTGACCTAAGTGGTTTAGTTGCCAAATGCAGTTTGTTCAAAGATACAGTGATTTGCATATTGTTTTGCAGTTCCGGTCATCATTCAAAGCAGGGCCAAACAGAATTCCTGTGGATGAAACTTGGATGAAACTGCAAAGTTCAAACGAATATGCAAGTCACTGTAAGTGTCACTGGAATGCAAACCAAGATACAAATATGGTCCAAGTCAGTCATTCTAATTGTCTGAATCGTTTTTCTCATGCGCTATATCGTCCGCCGAGTACTTTCCAGCTCTCTATTGTGTACAATTGTCCACGTTCAGCTCCGGTTTTCCAACTCCAACTCGATAACGAGGAATGCACGCTTAGCGATACCTTCTTAAGTTTGCGCATACTGTGGCTCTTGCTATGATCTGGATCTCCAGAACGGCCAACCACGCAGTTATCTGAACCTTCTTTGGGTGCTTGGCCGGATTGTCAATTCAGGAATCAGTACTCAGTACCGGTTTCGGAATCTAAGAATGCATGCTATTGATCATCTGCTTCCAATCTCCTGGATGTATTATATTGTTTTCTTTTCCTCTCTTGCGATCGATGCCTGCCCGCCGTGGCGCTATCCGCGAGACTCTTCTGATTTCTTCTACCGTCAACCTGAATGGGAAGCCATGCAGCCGTGCAATGATACACTTGGCCCTGCTTGAAGAATTGGGTCAACTATATGAATTATGTACGTGTGTACCCCTGTTCTTCCGCCCTGAGTATTGAATCGAGATCTTACAGGAGGATATATAGGCCAGCTTCATTTCCAGTCCCGCCTCCCAAAGACTATGATGTACCCCCAAATACCCCAAGAGCTCAACAGCGAGATCATAGGATTTCTGCGAAACGACAAGGCCGCCCTTAAATCCTGCGCATTGACCTGCCGATCATTTCTCCCCGAGTCTCAGAGGCAACTTTTCTCTGCCATTTCGCTGTATCCTCCGACATGTGTGGAGGGCCCTACTAGCTCAGATTTCAAACGCTTCCTAGAGGCCGCCCCGTATCTTTCAGAATACGTGCATAGGCTTGAGATCCACGACCTGTCTCGTCCCGACCAAACGTGCGACCAAGACCTCATTTCCTGCCTTCGGTATCTTCGCAATCTCAAGGCGCTAAAGGTCCGTTGTCCTCAAGGAAGATTTGATATACGAAGATGGGAAGATATCCGTCGCGGGGGGCTGCTGACGGCACTGCTCGAGACAATGAAGCTACCCACCCTTACTTGTCTGGACTTCGACTGCCTGCCTTTTTCACTGGTCACCCATTGTCCCACTCTGAAGCATCTGAATTTACGAAAGCCAGATCCAGACCTCGCTGTCGACGATAACATGGCGATTTCATCATTTGTCCACCCAGAATCGCTGTGCGTCGATTTCCGCGAACCGTCTGCGATATGCAGAAAAGTTGATCGGAGAACAGACTGGGCGGAGGAAAGTCGAAAGAGCCAAATCGACTTGACCAACTTGAAGACGCTTTCTATTATCACCGATGCTCAAGAATGGGAGGAACGCTGCGAAGCGTGGTCAATTTTGAAAGCGTCTATTGAAACACTGGAAGTGCTTTCATTTGAAGTAGAGGCATCGTCCGGAATGTTTTGGCTCAGTAAGTCCTTCGCCTTTATGGGATTACTGCAGGTTTATTCACTGACCATAACCCTAAAAGATACAGCATTCCAAGCACGCACTGTCATCGAAAACCCCGTGGGTTGGAGCTCGTTGAAGGCACTGCGAGTTCTTCAAGCGCGAATCACAGTGGTTTCCGCTCACGACCAATGGGGACTTGGATTCTGCAACTTACTTCCATGGATGTTTGGCTTGCTGCGGGCGCTCACTTCTTCTGGCTCCAGTGATATCGAAGAGCTGGTAATCCAGGTCAACTACAAGTTCCTGGACGACCAAATGATTGCTGTGTTAACATTGTGGAAGGACATCCTTTTGCATCTTTTCCGACGGGATCTGTTTCCACGGCTTCGAAATGTACACATCATGGTGGGGTCTGAATCAAAGCTGCCCGCTCAAGGTACCGTCATAGTCCAGCAAATCGCGAGATATGCGCGGGCGATTTATAACAAGAGGTGTCCTCAAGTCGCAGTGTCGCTTTCCACCAAATGTAAGTATTGTCCTCTAGATTCTAATTGACATACTAACGGCTGTCCGGATAATCTCAGTCTTTGACGATGATACATCCCCACTTTCAATGGAAAGGCTTCCAGTGTGCATGTGATATTAGTACGTAGGCAATATGATTAGCTGTCCATGTCATAGCTTGGTTGGTTCATGAGTTAGGATTCAAAGCTCAGCATAGACTGGAGGATTCAAGACATCGACAAGGGAACCCCTGAGACCAGTATCAGTAGAAAAGCGAAGGGCGTTACAAGCTTCGCCGACAGAGGGCATGGAAGAGTGAACCCGAGGGTCATTCTTTATATCATAGATTCATATAGACAAAACGACGCAAGATGGACTGAATGGCGAGAGGCTTCGGTTTCTTGAGGGGTCAAATCAAAGGAGACTGAGTGACCGTTGATGAACCACTTTTCGTGCGTATAGCTGCCCTCATCCGGGTCCAGGACAGTACCTATGTATCCATTCCTTTTGATAACCAAGACAGATTTAACGGCACATACAATACATGAGATTCCATGATGATGATTCATGAAACATTGGCCTGCAAAGTATCTGTATGGATTGGAGGATTAGAGCAAGTACGTCGCACAGATGTCGGCGCGGTAACGTTGGTAAAAAAATCAACAGCAAATGACGAGTGCGCTTTCGTCGCCGCAAGGCAGTAGAATCGATGGTTGATCGATAGACTCTGGAGTAGATTCCTTGGGCTATTCATGGGCACTCCATGGGCGAAATTCGGGTGTATGTTCGTGTTTATTTTTCCGGCCACCGCTGTTGCTTTTGCTGTGACTGCAAGTGACCAATCCGTTCTCCACCTCCGTCCTCGCCGCCAGTCCATCGTCACTGGCGCCCCCCACCATGTCGGCTTTCAGCCGACTCATCAATCTGCCTGCATCTCGCAGGACATATTCCTCGTATTTCTCGTCAAAGGCGGGCGGCGGGCGATACTTCAACTCGGCCAAATCACCCAAGGTTGCCGTCGTCAGTCCCACCACGAACAACACGAACACCACTAATGCAAGTGCAAAGAATGATTCCCCGGCTTCCGCCGACTCTCAGCAGAAGCAGCAGCAAGACGGTGTTTCGCAGAACGCAACTTCCTCGGGAAGCCTAGGAGAATCACAGGCATCTCCATCTGCAGCCTCGTCCGCCACCGCCCCCGCAGAGGGTGCGAACAGTCCTACCAACACCGCCAGCGACTTCGGTGCCTCCCAGCTCTACGTCCCCCGCTCTCCATCACGGCCAAGGACTTCAAGATGCACCATTTCTTCTCCCTGCACCGCCCTTTGCTGCTGCTCAACGAGCCCGCCAGCATCTTCCGTGCCGTCGCCCCGAACCAGCCGCTCTTCCCCCGCCACCTCCGGCGCCCACTCCCGATAGCAACGCCTATCCGTTTGGGCTTGGGCTCGGAGAGGCGCCGTACGACCCCTTCGTGGACGCCGATGCCGAGGCCGCGAGGCAGCTGACGCGGGCACTGACGATGGCGCGCGCGGAGTCGGCCCTTGCGTGGGAGAAGACCCTGAAGCACCTCGGGCTGGATGTGTCAAAGGATGCGGACCGCGTAGGTTTGCAGGAGCAGTTCGAGAAGGACTGGGAGGAGGTGTTGCTGGATAGTACGAAGAGGAAGAGGCGAAAGAAGATGAAGAAACATAAGTAAGTTTTTTTGCTTCTCCCTCTTATTTGCTGAGCGATTGCCTTGGGTATGCTCGCATGTCTTTTTTTTCTGCTCTACTTCGTATATTCAGTGAATTCCAATGCTGACTTATTTCTTGTCCAGGCTAAAGAAGCGACGCAGGGTAAGCTCTTTTCCAATTCATCGATAGTCGCACATCGATGCTCATCCTCACTCTTTCTAGGCTACGCGATCAGAACGATTAAGGATGAAATAAGCCTTTATCGATTTTCCTGGATTCTACCTATCACCATATCACAAGCAATGCAGTGTGTTCCCTCCTACTGTAGCTAATCCCATAAATGCATCTTTTCCTCTCTTCACACATGCTTACTCGCCCGACGTTGCGATTCTATATATGGAAAGGACAAATCCGAAAAGATACAGACAGAGGTAATGACCGTCTGGAACTGAAATGGTGGATGTGTCGACAACAGACATGCGAATATGTGTTGTACAAATGGCTTGGTAAGATTGGAACGTATTGACTAGGCCTATCTATAAACTACAACGTCATCAACCGATAAACGTCCATTTCCCAGATGTCAGAGTACCAGCCTCCAGAACCGATAACAAACAAAAGTATAAAAAGGATACGACAACAGCGAGCCCATCAAGTCACAGTGACAATTTCGCCTCTCCCATCTTTCAGAATGACAAGCTCGCACTCAATCTTCTCCCCAGTATCCATACATACCACATCTGTCGGATCAATCGAGTGCATCCTGATCTGCCTCTTCTCGATGAACGAGCGCCCGAGCACGACGTCGAAATGCGGCTCCTCCGACAGATACACCTCCACCATCACCGGCTTGGGCCCCGCCCCGTTCGTCTTCGCCACCGACGGCTCCTCCTCGCCCGCGTAGGCCCGCCGCCGCCCGCCGCCCGCGCCGTCCCTGCTGCGCACGCTGCGCGTCTTCCCGCCGCGCAGCGACGGCGCCTGCGCGGCGGGCAGCGCGAGGCCCGGCGCGCGGGGGGACGAGTACGGCGTGGACTCGGCCGTGCGCGCGGTGGCGGCGTTGAGGCCCAGGAAGGCGTCGGGGCGCTGGTAGCCCGCGGCGGGCAGGTGGGGCTGGGCCGCGGACGGGGCGAGCGTGATCGGCCACGTCCCGATGTTGACGAGCCCGCCGTAGCCGTAGTTGCCGGGCGCGGTGTCCTGCGGGATGAACCCGTGCTTGATCGCGAATTTGCGCGAGATGTAGACGTGGCGGTAGCCTGACTTGAGCAGCATCCGGACTGTGTGGGTGTTATAAGTATATATATCGGTGATTGGATGTCAAGGACAGGAAAGAGTGGCGATCGTGGCATGGCGTGTGCATATGTACGCGGAATAGACGCGCGAAGAATAGATCGCAGATGTATATCAGCAAAGAACGCCCATAAAACCAGAGAGAGAGAGAGGAAACCTGTGCGCACCATTATGCACCGGCCCAATCTGGCCCATAACCGTGCGCACCCCGTTCTCCGAGTGGAAGCGGTCAAACTGCTTCTTGAACTTGGGCACGCCGTCGTCCTCGTCGCCGCCGCCCTCGCCCTCCCCGCCGCGCCTGCTCCGCCGCCCCGTCGACGCCCGCGAGGGCGCAGGCGAGCGCCGCTGCGGCACGGGGGCGGCGGCCGCACGCGCGGGCTGGAAGACGTAGTACGCCGCGTTGCGGTACGCGGGCGGCGCGGGGAGGGCGGCGTGCGGGTTGTGCAGGTGCAGCGTCGGCGTCGCGGGCATCGCGGCCGGCGGCGGCGCGATGACGGGCGGCGGCGAGCTGGGCAGCTGGACGCGGGAGGACGAGGCGACCGGCGGTCCGTCGGGCGCGGTTGGCGGTGAGTGTAGGTATTCGTCCTGCTGCTGCTGCTGCTGGCGCCGCCAGACGAAGATGCTGTAGTCTGAGTCTGTGGGCAACGCCGTTGGTGAGCACATGGACGCGAGGTCGTCGAGCGGCATGTACTCACCGTCGTCCAAATTCCAAATCGCCTCGTTGTATTCGTATTTGAGCCATCCAGGACCGACACGCTCTCCATAATAGTCGGTGTTCGCCTTTCGACTGAGCTTGTTGTAGAGGTCCAATAGCGTTTCCTGTGTTACTGCGGGCGCTAGTCAGCGTAACCCCGTGCCGGGAAGGTTGGCTTGGACTCACAGGAATGGACAATCGCAAAGGAAGAAGTGGGTGTATGGATGTTGAGAATAGATGGCGCGCCTCCAAGGGCCATCGCGGTGGAGTGGCGGTGGACGATGAACGAGACGATGGGAGGATGGGTAGTGCAGAAAGTGATGCCATATTTACCAATGCTTTTTATAGATTTGTGTCACAACACGGGGACCAAGTTCCTCAGTGGTAACCAATGCTTGTCTGCACCTACAAATCACATGGAAAGCAAGTAACCTGGAATTAGGGCTCGTAATACAAATGTATGTATACAGAAGATAGAGCAACACAAAAAAAATTCCAGATGGCAGAAGATCACCCCTATTATCATACAAAACACCACCCTCTACTTTGGAATGTTATCCCTAGCTTGCTGCTTAATGCGTCGCCTGGAAGAGATCAACGTTAGCAGTAGAATATGTAGTTAAGTAAACAAAGCATACTCATAAGCTGTCTTGTCATTTCTATTGGTAAACAAAACGGTCAACAAAGGATCACAGCGAAGAATTAAAAACATACTTGAACATGGTATAAGCATCACTTTGAGCAGGGTCATTGACATTGGGGTTATCGAGCAGATCTTGAATCCCTAGGAGAATCTATGCAAAACGAAAAGGATTAGGCTTGAGTTGTTCATCGCTTGAGAATTGGACAGGATAAGATAACATACCTGTTTGATGGTGATAGCAGGCTTCCACGATTTCTCTTCGTCAAGAATCGACAGGCACACAGTTCCCGATGGATAGACGTTAGGGTGGAACAGCGGAGGAGAGAATTTACCTGCGATCAGATTTATATTCAGTTCCTTCAGCATCGAGCATTGATGAAGAATGACTGACACTTTGGTGGTTTGGATGGGTAATCTGTGGTGAAGAAGGAATAAGGATGGGGTCAATATATAAACTCGATAGAACACTGTGAGACGGTGTACCTTCAGGGAAGTTCATTATTAATTTGAACAAACCTCCTTCCCATGCCGTCTATAACAAAGGCCACAGTCAGTCTTGTTCGTAGTAAGGGTGGAACCTCGAAAGACGCGTCGGATCCGTGGCGTAGGAGGTATCCTGACGTGTAATACGTCCTCCTGGAAAGAATTACCCACCTTTTGTTTACCAGGAATGCCGACTTCCCATTCCATTAAGTTCATAGACCCATCAGCTGCTTTGGTGGGCTTAGCATAGAATCCCTGCAAAAAGAGACAGATTGTTAGTACAGAAGTTACCCAAAATTCAAGAGTCAACATTCAGAATTTAAGAAGAACTAGCGAAGAACATTGGCTCATTGCAAATGAGCGCTACTAGCAGCAGAGTAGCTCCGTGTTGGACATCGGGCTCGTGGAAAAGAGAGCGCGCGAAGGGGGACTCACAAAGGGGTGGTCTTTGCGCCATTGTTTGCGCTCTTCAGCAAGACGGGTTCTGCAGATGCCTGACATGGTGAGATGGGCTGGGAGATGTGTGGAGGCTGAGGGCAGTCTTTGAGCGCAGTGGCATCTCAGGAACTCTGGGCTGACTCAGCAACCCTCGAACCAAATTGCGCCAAAATAAAATGTTCTCAAGCGCCCATTTTCGCGCCCACAGCTCGCGCCGTCTCTTACAACTGAACAATAGAGCTAACCATGACGATATACTCAAGTTTACGAGACGTGGAGTTACGTGAAATGAATTTTTCATTAACAGGTCGACTAGGTATGTTCCAAGATTCAAGATAAGTATATCATGAAGCTCTCTGCATTGCCTAGTACATCAACTTTTCAATCGCAGTCTTGATAGCGGTAATCTGAGCAGAAAGCTCTTTCGATTCACCGGTAGTGACGCTAGCGGCGATGACGGGCCTCGTGACGTTGCAAGCACGACCAAGAGCGGCCTTGGAGGGCAAAAAGATGTAGGGGACGTTCTAAAAGGTAATGGATGTGAACAACAAGCAAATTAGCAGGAGGATCTCAACGCACCTTCTCTTCGCAAAGGAGAGGAAGATGGAGCAAGATCTCGAGGGGTTCGGTATCAGCAGTCAAGATGATAAACTCCGCGATACCACGGTTCAGGGTCTTAGTAGCTAGTAGAATGAATAGGTCAGTCGCAACGCACATCGTAGATTAGAGACCGAAGCTCACCTTCGTTGGCTCCCTTTTTCAGCTGCTTGTACTGTCCAGCTTGTTGGACAAGCTCGAGGATCTTGTAAAAGCAAATGATTAGCCCATGCGATCCCTTGATCCCAGAAATAAACACGCACAGAGTTGGTCAAGTCAGCTTTGGCCTCAGGCCAAGCCCTTCCATGAGATCCATCGTCAGCCATTGTGATGTTTTTATAGAGAATGAAGGGTAGGGCGGTGGTGGTGACCTCACGGCTGATCCTTGGTCTGGTGTTGGTTGCAAAGAAGAGCGCGCGTTTGGAACGAAGGAAAAATTGGGAGGCCATGGCTTACATAATTGACCGTGAAAGGCAGGTCACGGAGGCGATCCATTTTTAGAACCATATGTGCTGTGCCGGCTTTCCACCGGACTCAATCATCTCCTGCCAAAGTCAATTGGTATTTCCGAGCATGCCTCCTTTCACAGGCTTTCAACTATACCACGATGTCGAAGACCATATACTTTGGCTATGGCAGCAACCTCTGGCTTGACCAGATGAAGCGCCGCTGCCCAGACAGCAATTTCATTGGCATTGGGAAGTTGGACGATTGGTGAGCACACAATTGATCTACAAATGACATTGGGAGGTTGACCAAGATAAAGGAAATGGATAATCAATGACCGCGGTTATGCCAACATTATACCATCGCACGGCGATGTCGTTTATGGGTTCGTGTACGAACTCACAGCAGCCGACGAACACGATCTAGACTTATATGAAGGACCAACATATGCGAAGAAGGTCCTCCCAGTACTACTGACAGAGACGAAGTCAGAAGATGCAGCAAATATTGTGGAAATGCTCATATATATCGATGTCTTGAGGAAAATCGAGAGCTACCCAAGGAAAGAATATATATACCGGATGAACATGGGTATTGCGGACGCGTTGGAGCAAGGCGTACCGCAGGATTACATCGACAAATATCTCCGCCCATTCATTCCCTCCCCAGACAATGCAAATTTTGTAAACGAGAGCTAGATAACAATATATATCCTCTGCTGTCTGTCATCCAGTGCCCGCAATAAACCCTGCGCAGCGTTGCGAACAAAGCCCCTATTTATGTAGCGGGCCGGCATCTCCCCCACTTGTTGGCTTTCAAGTGCTAAGCCAAACACCATCAACTGAACGCGCAACAACGCGGCCGCGTCACCTCTATAGTAATCTCTCAACTCCTCCCTCCATCATGAACATCTTTGTCGATAAATACTCGACGACGAGCGCCGCCAGTCAGCTGCGTAGAGCCCAGCGTCTTGCTGAAGAAGATGATGAATTCTCTGACGCGGCTTGGGGCTCCGAGGCGGGCTTTGGAAACATCGTGAAGGGCGCACCCTCATTTAATGTCCCCAACGTAGCAGACGTGAGTTTTGTGTCTGCAAATGCTGCAAGTGCTGCAATATTAAGCGATTATCTATGAACTTTCAAGCCCACCTCCTTCCTTCGCCTCCATACCGATGATCACGCCGATCCAAGTTGCAGGATCAAAATCCAGCACGGTACGACTACGCTTGCATTCCGATTCAAAGGTGGTGTTATCGTCGCTGTGGACTCTCGAGCAACGGCGGGAAGCTACGTTGGTATGCCCGCCTTGCATTTTTTATTAAGAACTTTATTGATCGCATACAGCCTCGGGAACTGTCAAAAAGGTCATCGAAATCAACCCCTACCTCCTTGGCACGATGGCCGGTGGTGCTGGTATGTTGACTTTGAATCATGTGTCAATTATTGTCCTTAACTTACAACCTTTCACAGCTGATTGTCAATACTGGGAGACATATCTTGGAATGCACTGCCGTTTGCATGAACTCCGAAACCGTGAACGTATTTCAGTCTCGGCAGCGAGCAAGTACCTGAGCAATCTCGTGTACAGCTACAAAGGAATGGGCCTTAGCATGGTACGTAGAGTCACTATATATAAACTGAACCTGCATTTATTCCATACTTTGCATGCAGGGAACCATGATTTGCGGTTGGGACAAGACGGTGAGCGGCATCATGCCATGAAGTCATGTAAACCCAGGAGCTTATTTGTATGACAGGGTCCCGCAGTCTTCTACGTCGATTCGGACGGAACGCGTCTCAAAGGCGACCTTTTCTCTGTCGGTTCCGGAAGCACTTTCGCCTACGGTGTCCTAGATCAAGGCTACCGTTGGGATCTGACCGATGAGGAAGCGCAGGAGCTCGGAAGGAGAAGTATCTATGCTGCCGGACATCGTGATGCTTTCTCAGGAAACACTTGTAACTTGTACCACGTCAAAGAGGATGGTTGGAAGTTCATTGGTGAGCATCGCCTCTTTGAGGCTCGTGTTCATGTTACTTACTCTATTTCAAGGCAACTACGACATTTCGCAAATGCATTACGAAGGCCCTGGCGCTGTTCCAGGTGCTCCTGGTGGCGGATATGGATACGATCTTCGCGTTGAAGGCCTTAGTTCGGCCAATCCACCGCCTGAGGTTGCTGCTACTGCATAATTAATTGAGTTTTGGATTTTGTACATGTACCCGATGAATTCTAGGCATTCTTTACATCTGCTCCAGGCAAATTACAGTTACTATTTAGTTTCGAGAGGTATTCAAGAATTGATTTCCTCTTCGTACTGATCTATGATCATTCGCTCTTGCTCGAAGAACGTCATAGTCTCTAGTTTTTGCCACTGGGGGGTATGCAAAGGTCAGATTTTTGGCACCAAAATGGACATACAATGCAGCACGTACCGATGTTCGATGTCTGATTTTCCAATAGATGAACAGCACTGGAAGAATCCCAATCATTGCATACGAGAATATGAACGACGGCACGTTCCAATTCCCAGGTACAAATACACTGTAGCCACCCACGAAGGCCATTATCAATGTCCCTGTAAAGGCATAATACCTAGATGTTGCAGGCTTGTCAGTACCTCTGCACTCGGTCTTGTGGTCCACACCTGCTCACCCGCAAAATGGCTGCCAGAAGCTTTTATGTGGCAGAGTGTCTCTGGAGATGCCTTGTGCTTTCAATCCCTACGAATAACGCTTCAACATGTACAGTCTGAAGAAAGAGAAGAAAATTCTCTGACTCGGTAAAATCGAATGTAAGTGAAGGAGATGACCGCGTAGTTCAACAGTTGCGACGCTGTCACAAGGTTGATAAACCTACGCTTAAAAATCAGGGACAAACTGATGTAAGAAGCAAAGAAGCCTTACCATTGAAGCACAACCGAAGAATTGTTAGAAACTTGCAGAAAGGCTGCAGAAAGGCTAAGGGACCATAAAATTTTCACCAAACAGGAAAACCGCTCACCAAGCAATGCGACGCCTAGAGTAATCCCTACGCAATAGATCGGCACACCCGTGGACGTGCACCGCGTCAAGAATCGGGGCGCCTTCCTCTCAAGCGCCAGGCCAAAGAGTGTCCGACTGGCACAGAAGACGTAGCTGTTTCCCGCAGAGAACACAGCTGTGAGGACCGCCGCGTTCACGATGTGCGGCAGAACCGGGATCCCGAGGTGCTTCATGGCAATCACATACGGTGAAGAGCCGGCACCTGGATGGGCGTTGGAGATGGCGTTGATCAGATCGGGGTCGTTGTAGGGGACGACGATGCCGACACAGAGGGAGCCTAAGATGAAAAATGCCGCGAGGCGGAAGAAGGTGCCATTGAACGCTTGGGGCATGACCTTTCTGGGCGCCTGGGCTTCACCTGCCGTCATTGAAATGTAGTCAGGTCCTAAAGTGAATAGGTCTCAGGTTTTATGCAGCCCCAAGAACAGGGTGTGCAAACCTGCGATGGTAAATGATGCTTGAATCAGACACGCGAGGAATCCAAGGAATCGTCCTAGGTTGCCTTCTCTCGTGTATTCAGCGAATGGAGCTCCAGGCACCTTCGAGGCTGGGATATATTTAATATGTTTTCTCGGAATGTTCATTCGTGGGTAGAATAGACCTACGATCCCAATTTCTGAAACCATAGGCCTCGTGAAGTGGTTTCCTCCCACCATGGTGACAAATGTGAAGACAATGACCCCTGTCGCCAGTAAGGCCTTGCCAAGTGCAAGCCAAAATTCAGATTCTGAAGAGCAGAGACTATCAATAAGAATGTTTTGAACCGGTGTAACCCATCGGTATTTACCTCCATAATATTTCACTGCAAAAAGATTCAAGGCGCTAGATTTTAGTCGTCAGGGGTCCTAAGCTTAGTGCGCAGAGAAAGAAGGCATACGTATAAAGCACTAGCACAATGGCGATTACTGCGCCAACGGGTATTTTGTCTGTCCAAAATGCAACACAACATTGAACGCGACAATTTCAAAGGGTATAAGGATTGCCTCGAAGACGAAGAAGTTGATCCCAGTGCAAAACCCAAGAGCAGGGTCGACAAATCGGTCTGCGAAGCGGACCTACCAGTGCAGAACAAATAGATTTCAATTTCAGTTTCATCGTAACACGAAAGATACGAACAACGCACAAAGGGTGAGGAAATGGGTATCCAAGACACCATTTCTGCTGCATGAAAATTGTTGTCAATCTAGAGCAAATTTCATACAGGAAGATAGTATATCTTACAGAGACAGTTGTTGACTGCTAGAATGAAGGAACACCATATCGTGAAGGCAAGAAACAAGCTTCCTAAAGACGAGTTCTATGAGCGATGTTTTAAATCATAGATCAGTAAGGACGTTGACGTACCTGGCCCTCCTTTAGTCAAGCCTTCTCCAATTTGTACGAAAAGTGCAGTGCCAATGGTTCCTATCGTAAAGGCAAACAACGTATTACATTCAATTTTTTACGGACAAGGCACTTGCATACCTCCGACTCCAATGAGCTGAATGTGCCTACTCTGAGTAGCACAGAGCGTAAGCTTGCGGAGAAGATATAAAAGCAAAGATATCACGTACCTTTAATCTTCTTCGAGTCCTGTCGAAGCTAGATGATGACGAATTAAGATCCTCAATTATCTGAACCTCTGGCTGTCCTTCTTTCTTGTCCGAACGGAAAGAGACATTATCATTATCGCTATCCTGGTGGGGTATAGTCTCCATAGAGGCTCTGGTCGTCCAACGTGTTTTCATGATGGACGTTCGTAGCCTGGGGACAATTGCAGCGGCCGTATGAGATTTCACCGTCCGAGTCGGCGATGATTTCAATATGGGATCCGGGTGGGGTAAAAAGGAAGAAATAAAGGAAGGAGGCAACAGTATGTAGCCCGCTGCATTAAAATAGCCATGGCGCACCCCGGCGGAAGGCGTGTTGCCCCGTTGCCCCATCGATGTCTCCACATTTTAGCGAAAATTTGAAGTGAAAAGCCATCTCACTGCCGACAAACTCCAATCTTGCGTGTGCTACAGATCCATTACCCGATGCCGAAGCTCTGGAGTATTTACAGTGAAAATCAGACGAGATCAGGCGCCACCTACAGGCTACAGCCACCTACTGCCAATTATCACGCATATTCGGATCCATATCCTTGTGAGGATATAAATCGGTGGGTGCATCAGAAGGAGGACGTAGAAGTAGCTTTGATAGGGGGATTCTATACTCGTTTCCGTTCGTGGCGGGTACAGGAAGAAATTTGCTTCAATGAGAGGGAAACTTGAGCTATGGAGCATTAGAACTTGGAAGATAGCAACTGTTACATTCCGATTTGTCCAATATCTCCGTTTCGGATTGATCTTGAACATGGTCGACCGGCTCGGCCTGCTCCGAGGACCGACCATGATCATGAATGCTTGGCCTATGTCATCGATGGAGTTCTCCAAATTACGTACATGCACAACAACCTCGACATTCGACGACAAGAGTCCAAGATTATTTGAGATATAAAATCCAGATATCTGCTGCATTGAATTGGCCACAAATATAGATGATACAAAGATAGGATACTTATAAGCAATACAACATCCTGCTATGCCATGGCCAATCTAGATCAACTGAGTGATGAGAATACATTCTGATGTGTAGCATACGAGCAAGGATTGTCAATCAACTAGACATATAAAGATAAAGCAATGAAGAAAGTGTAGTAAAGGCTAGTAAAGGCTTATTCAATGTCATCATCTTCGTCACTCCATACGAGGTCAAAGTCCTCTTCGTCACTTGGTAAACCCAAGTTGTCTTTCGGTCTAATTGACCGAGGTATAACATGATGCCTGGAGGGGATATCAGATTTCAACAGATTGCGCCATTAGAAGACCAAAGAACGTACCTGTCAAGCAATTCTTCTAATCCTGCATCTCCAGCTTCCCAATCTACTCTGACCCAGTTATGCACAAGCTCCCCACTGCGGTAGACCAGCATCGTGGGTAACATATCTAGATCGACATCTTCATCATTGTCGTTTTCTTCTTCGTAATCTTCACTATCTTTCTCGCCATATGGATCATCTTCTTCGTCTTCTCGTAGTGGTTTTAGCGCTCTTGTGATATGTTTAGGTTTCTCCGTATCCAACGATGCGAAACCTAATGAAGAAGCTTTGGCGCGCAGGAATTTTGTTTCTGGGTAAATTCGCGCTAGTTTGGCCAGAGTATCATCAATGTTATAGCATCGCTCTAATGACTGAATCGCACAGAATCTCCTTCAGCATACTCCAAAAAAAAAGATGATAGATCCATAAATCTGCTCACTGAATCATAGAGATGCACTACAACCCAAACACCCCGTTCTTCCTTTTCCACAGCTGCCAGGAAACCCTTGACGCCCACTTCCCTCAAGTGCCCAAACTTTCCTTCCCGTTTCTGGCCCCAGACATCCCGCTTCCCCTGCGCTTTCTCCATCTCCCTCATGACCAACTCATCCGCGGTCTCGCCTTTAGCCGCCTTCTCGCGTTCCTCCTCCAAAAAAGTCTTTCCCCCTAGACTCGTCGCCTCCATCTTCTTGCGTAGCTCCTCTGCGTCTTTCGCTCGCTTCTCGCGTTCTATCTCAGCAGCCTCGTCGCGGTCGCGGATAACACCTTTGACGCCTGTGCGTCCAGGACCCATGCCAACGGAGTCCGCTTGAACCTCCTTCTGCTTCGCTGCCGTGATAGCGTGGCGTCGGGCACTATCTGAATCGTAATCCAGCCCTTTATCTTCGTACTCTTTTTGTTGCCCTGCAATGTATTCGTCATCGTGCCAACCTGGATCCTCGTCGGGCGAAGCAGATCGCGTAGGTGATGACGAGCGAGCTGGACCGTTGAAGAGCTCTCCTGAGAGAACCAACGCTTCGATGTCTGCGTTCTAGGGGATACTAAGTTCAATTCTTGTTGAGACTATGAGATTTAAACAGACCATCATGGTGCTAGTAAGCTGCGAATTGGGGAGGTCGGACCCAAATAATCAGAGATCGGTGTGAGCGGTATATAATATAGAAAAGACGCTGAAATCGACTATCGGATTTCGGTACGTGCACTGGGTCCTGCATATGTTGGATGGTCATTGGTGAGCGTCACCCGGGTCATAGCGTTCAACGATTTTCGGCACCTGATCGCTTGAAGTTCTACAGCATTCTTAACAAGAAAAAACGCCGGTATTGTAGGGAACTCACCTAATTGTTTGCGGCGTCGCACTTGGTTTGAATGAAGATGGTCCAAGCAGGCCCCTGATTGAATCCATGAATCTGATTGGCGCTATGACCACGTGCATCTGCTTTCGTCCCGTCCACGTTTGGCCTTGGCAATTAGGCCGGTCTCTGGTCTACTTGGCAATATGGTTTGGTCCAGGTTTGGTCCATAATCCATTGCAAGTTGGTGCAAGTGTATTGTTCACTGAAACGCATTGACCGCTTCGTAAAACGCTATAAAATCTGGTACAAATTTATCACCGTTTTCAGTATTGAAAATGCCTCCTCGCACCTCTGCTCGTACAAAGAAACAGGCCCCAGCCACCACCTCACAGCAAACACAATCACACACGGCCGCCCAGGAAGCAGCTTCCAACCCTTCTTCAAGCACACAGCTCAATGACGCGGAACGCCCTCGGAAAAGACAGAAGACGGCTACCGCGAGCGCGGAGGCCAAGCCAGTTGCGAAACATACAAAGGACAACGGCAAGAGGAAGAGAAAACAGGACGTCTTGGCCGAGCTACCTCTTGACGTTCTTCTAGAAATATTTAAATTCGTTCAACCGATGGACCTCCTCAACTTTTCCTACACATCAAAAGAATTGCGATCCATATTGCTTGCTGACTATGCATCATCGTTATTGAAGAAGGTATGCTATAGGTTGTTATAATTGAGATCAAATTTCCTCCTCTAAACTACTCCGAGGCTTATATGAATCTCCAACCAATCCACTATGCCCCAAGTCTTCCCCTGGAATGCCCACCCCACGTGAACCTCCGGTTCTATACGAGCGTGCTCTTCGGAAACAACTGCTTGGTTTGTGCTTTCCTGATTTCTGACTTGTGAAAGACCTCTATTGAAAAGCTACAACGGCCCTTGCTAGTTTTGTGGTCGCTCGAATGGAACTATTGTTCTTTGGGCCAAACTATTGCGTCTTTGCAAGACATGCAATGATGCGCAAGCCAGCGTTCGCCGAATCGGTCACATAGAGGTAACCAAGTCGCCTTTAGCTCAAGTATGTCGTTTTTAAAGCATTTTCTAGATCCCTGGTTGGAAGAGGCTCGAAGCGTGGGCCCTCGGATGTACCTTACAGAAGAAGGCCGAATTGCATAAAATGCGGGAAAAACGCCTGGAATCGTAAGTAATTATTGCGATGGACTCATTCTCTTCTTTGCTTAATAGGCTTGAATAAACTAGGATCCGCCAAAAACTGATAAAGGAAGGTAATTATTGGTATATCCTTTTATCTAGGATGATTTTGACTATGTTTCGAATGTCTAGGGTATATTGATCTCGGGGAATGGAAGCGGCGTATTGGTAGTTTGCCTGGTGCTAGACTTGCGGCGCCGCTTACTGATGAAGGTAGGATTGGCGCTTCTCCTTCGTTGTCGCCCTGAACGTTTGTTTCTTAGGATGGGATAACATCAAACCCAAAATTATCAACATTTTAGAACGGCAACGACAGGAAGGCAATAAGAAGAATATGATTAGCATTTCTGAAAAACGAATGAGGCACCTCAACTTCTTAGTGACGAGGCCTCTGGAGAAACAACCGAAACCATGGATTTATCCGCCTTTATCTTCCATTGCAAAATCAGAACCCTTTTCGAATATCATGCGAAATCTTGTCCAAGACGACGACGAAGCCTTGATCCAGACGAGATTGTCGAATTTAGCTGATCATATCCCCGAAATCTCGAAAACTTGGAGAACTGAAGCGGATGAATATCTGCTTGGTCTTTTATCGGGAGCAGAAAAATCGACGACCCGCGCTGAAGGCGAAGAAATTGACAGAACGCCGTTGGAACTCGCCACCACATTCTTCAAATGCCACTGGTGTACCGATCCCATTTCGTATCCGCGAATCTTAATGCATGAATGCTTGAGAACCAAAAGACGGCTTCCTGAGGCGGACGCGGATGAAGATTCGGACGACAAACCAGAACCTTTGAAAGAGGTCTACGGCGTGCCGACTGTGACAGCTGCACATGTATGGAATAACATGTCATCGTGGTACTATCCAACGTGGAATGAGGCACGCGAACTCATTACTGTCGACGAAGAATCCACCAAGTCTGCCAAGGCGATAATACAAGTTTGCGGAGAGGATCCCGAGACTTTTACGGCTACGGCGATGAAGGACCGCAACCCTCGCTTCGAGTGTTTGCGTTGTGTTTCTGCGGACTCCCAGGGGCGCTCACGGCATATTATGAGTTGGAATATGGCGGTCGGTTGCACAACTGTCTTATGCCTCCGAACTTACTGAATATCATCTCAAATAGATACTTCATGATATTTTGGTTCACTCCGACGACGACACTTCTGACACGCAGACTTGGAAATTGGTCACCAGAAGCGAAGACCTTTCAAAAGTTAAACAGTTGGAATCCAAGGTTCTTCAGAGACGGTCGCTGAAGTCATGCGAGCTTTGTCGGTACTGCGATAGTGTTGCGAGGACAAGCTCTAATGATGCAGAGAACCATATTCGCAAAAAGTATGTATTCGATATTCTTGCGAGGCGACTGTCGCTGATGCCTACTTCCAACAGACACTATGTGTCCAAACCAGAGAATATACAAGATCATGTTTATGTGTTATTGGATGCCCCAATGAAGGCATTCCCATGCGCCGTCAAGATTTAACGTGTATAGTCTTTCCCTCCCCAGAGTTTCGCTATTTGCAACGTTATATGATACCAAATATCTATCTATGTATTTAAATGGTACTGTTGTCACTTCGTGCCTAGTGCAAGCAATGCCGGTGTGAGATGACTTGAATGGACGAAAAGGTTTCATGACTCGACGCCCGACGCAGAAATCTATATCAGGTGGCGCGGTTACCATAATTGGAAAGTGGCGGGCCACTTGTTTACTTCGGCAATCAGAAGAGCAGTAGTCAACGTTGTTTCGTGACTCCCACACCGGGTTCCGACAGCCGCGTGCCAGAGGTTAAAAGGCCACAACATTCCATATCTCCCATCGCCACCACAGTGAAACATGGCTCTTCGCGCTCCATCTGCGCGGTTAGCAGCAAAAGCTCGTGCAGACATCCAAACAGCGGATGTTGCTGAAGGAAGCAAGAAAGGCTCGTCTTCAACTACAAAACACCCTCGAAAGAAGCAGAAAATCACCCAACCCAGCAAGGATGCTGAAACTACTATCGCTGTCTCTGAATCCAATGCACCTCGCGTGGATGATTTCAGAAGAATTAGGGGCAGACGAGGGCAGTTGAAAGTTATGACAGAACTACCCATCGACATCCTCATAGAAATCTTTGGCCATGTCGAACCCTATGATCTCTTATGCCTTTCGCGTGCTTCGAAAGGATTGCGTTCCATTATTGTGGGTGAAAATACATCTACTTTGTGGAAGAAGGTATGCAATCATGCACGAAGAATAATCAACACAATTAACCTCCTAATTCATAAGGCATATGCGAATGTCGGGCATAATCGCACTGGTTTACAACGTCAACGGCCGACATTGTGTCCACCTCAATCCAATATCTTACACTTTACAGATTTTTTGTTCGGACACGGCTGCCAGGTACGTGCACTTTTTGAAAGTCAAAATGGGAATATTCAGGGTTTTGATTGCATTGACAGTTTTGTCATGCCTCAAAGGCATCAATTGTGCACTGGGGAGCTCGAGCACGCATGTGTAATAAGTGCGCCACTAAAGAGTACGTTCTTTATTTTCATCAAGTCATGTTGCAACCACCGCTCAAAGGCGAAATATCTTCAGGTTGATAATAAGGGACTACCATTCACAGAATCCATCGAGGGAAGCTCACGAACTAAGCTCAACATGCTACATAACAAAGCCCAATGTACTAAGTACGTATCACGTCTCCTGAAACTCTTCTTTCCTTCCATGACTTATAATTTTGAAGGAGCTCGAAATTACATCCTCCAACGAGAGCACGATCGACATGTGCACGAATTAGAAAAGTGTGCTAATGATGAGGCCAAAGCCCAGTACAAAGAAACATGTCAGCAGTATATTCAAGAGAATGCTGTGGTGAGTCGAGATTTCAAAATAACAAACCTTACCTTACCAACACATGATGTAGATTACGAGAGAGATTCAAGCATGGCTATTAAATCGTCAAAGGGACATCATACATGAACGAGGAAGAATTCGAACCAAGCGTCAAGAAGAGTGAGTCCTAATTCATTTACTGATTCGATGTAGACCTTATGTTTTGGTGTGTAATCAGCGTTACTGCAAAACTCAAAGAAGCAGGTCAGTAATGCTTTGTATTTTGTGTTTTGTTTCTCGGACATGATCATTGACAAATGCCTAGGGTATGGCCCCGAACTTGCAACGTGGCGGTATCGCGTTCAAAACCTACCAGGAGTAGATCTTCCAATACCTCTAACTGAAAAACGTAAGCCTATATGCTATCCACTTATCATGGTTCTAACTCCACATTGCATAGAATGGGTGAAAATGAAAGCGGAAATCATCGGTGTATACGAGTGGCAACGACAAGAAACTAGGAAAGCCAACATGGTCTCCAATTTCAGAAAGCGAATGGCATGTCTGGATTCGGTGGTGAAGATATTGCAACAAGAATCTCCGAAGCCTTGGATCTATGCTCCCACTTCCCATATCGCGAGATCCGAACCTTTTCCCAGCATCATGAAACAATCTGCTGAAGACTGTTCTGATGAAAATAAGGCTTCAATGATAGAGGAACTGCATAAATCGGAGCAGCGCATACAAGAAATCTCGAAAGCTTGGAGAGATGATGCTGATAAGTTCCTTCTTGGTCTACTACGTGGAACAAAAGACAGTGCTATGCCAGTTGACGATGGAGAACTTGTCAGAAGACCACTGGAGCTCGCAACTACATTTTTCAAATGTGATTGCGCATGTGCAGAACCGATATCGTACCCCCGAATTTTGATGCATTCTTGTATAAGGTCTCATAGAATTCCTGACAAGGACGAAGATGAAGCTCCGCAAGAGAATAGAGTCACCGACGATGATGAAGATGGCGACGGGGATCAAGATGGCAGTACCAATGGCGAAACCCGTAATAATTCAAACGAAGTATATGGGATTCCAACTACCACTGTAGATGGGGTATGGAACAAAATGTCTTCATGGGGGGGCGCTTCGTGGAACGAGGCTGATATGATAGAAATCGACGACGAAGCAATTGGTTCTGCTCGAGCGATTGTTCAAGCATGCGGGGAGGACCCTGATACGGTAACCTCCGCCACTATGAACGAACGCGACGTGAGAGTTGAATGCACGCGTTGTGTACCTCCTCCGGGCAGGAAATCGACAGGACGAACTCGTCATGTCATGACTTGGAAAGCAGCGGTTCGTACCAGCTTTTTCAAGAATGCAACTTTTCTTCAACTTTTCTTTGTTATATGTAGATTCTTCACGACATCAAGTTTCACTTTGATAAAGCTCCCACAGCAGCTGGCTGGAAATTGGTGACTGACGAAGAAGATCTCAGACAAGTTTGCGCACTTGAGGACAAGATCACTCCCAATGAGAAGAGGCTGGGGATGCTTTTGAATTTAGGTTCTTGTTCCCACTGCGACGACGGGTGGTCGCCTAGCACCCCCGTCTTGTTGAAGCGAGCTCCCTCCAAAAGGTAAGTCTATCATCTGTCTCGAAGGCGCCTTCATTATTGTGTTCATAACCATCTTTTCTTAAGTTCCGAGGTTAAGTATACAGACGAAGCTCTAAAAATCCAGATGAAAAGGCATATATGTTTGGGGGCGGACGCACCGATGAAGGCGTATCCATATCCTGTGAGGATTTGAGTCGATGCTCTAGTTTCTCTTTAACACATTCCAAGGATGGTGTATCATATCATGAGTGGTTGGATTGCATGTAAATTGCTCGACCTTTTCCATATTATCATCTTTTTTTTCTTATATGTTTTATAATGTTCCTTCTTTACTTATAGCATGTTCAACTATATCAGTTACGAATCCAACGTGTTTAGAATCCGAGGAATCTAGCAATGTATCCACATGTTGCATTATTATCGAATATGATATTGACTGCGTCGAGAAACTGTCAAGGTTTAATTTTCCTTCTCGGTACAAAAACTTCTCATTTAAATTAGACAGAGCCGTATATGTGAAGTCGGCATTACACCATCCTATGTGGGATGTACATGGTATATATCCGAGGGATCTCATCATCACAGATCATAGCGGAAGTCGCGATTCTGAATATCAGTGAGGTCGAGGAAGGCCTATAGGTTATATAATAAAAAATCCAACAGATAAAAGGTTGAAGAATCAGAAGTTTGTCGTTTCGCAAAACGAGGATGTCCTACCTTGTCTACATGTCTCTTATTTATGGTGCCATCCGCTAGCTCCTCCTTAATATAAACCTCGTCGTACGAATCATCCCTCCGCTCTGTATCGCGTCGCTTGTTCTCTGAGCGCAGCATGAACCGCAGGAGCAGAATGAGGACGATGCAGGCACCAATACATGCAGCAATGATCGTCCATGGGACATGGTTGCTATTAGAATGAAAGCATAGATATGAGCGCTCTGTAATTTGAAAAATAATGTGGCTCACCGTGGTTGATATCTCTTCTTCCACATGAAGGGGCCCGCAATATTGCCAATCGAGTATCCCGATAGAACCATAGCATTGGCCGTGGCGCCTGATCAAGAATTTCCAGTCAGCTTCCATTCCACCCATAAGCATGAATCGACCAACGTTTAGTATGTCCCGACACAATCGAGGGGACCCACCCAAGCAGGATTGCGAACGGCGTGAACATGAAGATGGACACCCAATACGAGAAGAGCAATCCCACTTTATTGTGTGACGGCAGCGTGTTTACTAGAATTGCCCCAAGCAGTGCTGGAGCAAATATCAGCGCCGCCGCATATCCGCGTCCGATATAGCGCTGCGCAGCAAGGGTTACGCCCAAGAAGACACTCAGAACTACAGAAAATTGTGACATCGATGAGACGCGAATATTGGGAGGACGAAGCGGCATAGAAAAGCGTACTCTCAACGACACCGTCGACGCATCCGAGCAATGTTGTCTGGAACGGCGTGAAGCCGAATTGGTTGACGATGAGTTGGCGTTGATTCGTTAGCTAAAGAGTATGATTAATTCTGGAGCCATCAACACAAGATTGAAGCTTGAAGGGCCATACCGAGTTGGCAATATTTCTATATCAAGGTAATTCACACCGTCAGTTCAAATTTCATACATGAGAAGGTTACAGGGGTGGTATCCCCAGAACGCGGAAAATAGAGAGTGGGGAAGACAAGAAGTAGCACTCACGCTGTCGCAGCAAATGTTGTCATAACCCATATCTTAGGATCCAGAAGAGCCTCCACAAACCTAACATCACAAAGAGAAGAAGTCAGAACGTGAATGAAATATACACGCGCCGAAATTGCAACATTCCTATCCGACAACCCAGAACCTTTGTGAGATAGAAAGACATGGTAACTCACTGTTCTTTTTTCCAATGAGTATTCTTGACACCTGACTGGTTACTTTTGATGCGCTGTACAGCCTGCACGCGCTCTTCCGGGGTGAGGAACCAGGCCGTTGTAGGCGAGTCTGGGAAGAAGAACCTATTGCGAGCATGAGGTGTGTTGAAATAAGATACGGAAGGTTCACAGATGGACATATGAGCAAGGTGTACAGAATAAAATTTAAACAGGATAAAAATATATATAACTGGGGGATACAACGTATGGCGCCGTAAAAAATACAAGTCTGAACGCACCAAAATAACACGGCCGTTATGAGCGTGATAAGGCCGGTGATGATCATGAGCCTAGTTTTACCAGTGTCAGTATGTGGCCATTGCATAGCTTGAGTAAATATTCACCATTGCCATGGCATCAGCTTTGTCTGAGTTCACAGGTAGAATATAGCCTAATACAGAGGTGGTATCGCAAGATTAGAACACACCTTGGTATGCAAGATTCCAAAACTGATGAACCCGAGGAAGATGGCAGCGAAGCCATTCATTAAAACTGGAGATCAGATGCAGATAGCCAAGTTAGCTATCGGCGCCCCAGCATGAAAGGAAGAAGCTTACACCAGTACCCAACTCGCTTGTTCTGTTCGGCGCGCGTATAGAACATCGATGTCGCTACGAGAAATCCCGGTGTGAGCGCACCTAAACAAGCAGTGCGACAACAACAAGTCAGTGGAAAGTAGAATACTATTGACAACGTGGCTTTGACCTTCACAAACGCCCAGAATAAACCTGACAGCAAAGAGCGCGCCAAAAGATTTGCATGCGGCATGCAAGAGCAGTGCGACAGCCCAGATAAAAATATTGATACTGTTTTTGTTTCAAAATTTGTTGCTCGTCGAGCAAAGAGGGTTGGCGAACCTCATCCATTTTCCGACAGGGAACTTTTGGAGTGCTAGATTTTGTGGATACTGGAACGTCAGGTAGGATAGGTAGAAAATCGTTCCAAGCCAATTGAACTGCGTTTGATTGATATGTGCGCCTTGTCTGCAAGTCACAAGCATTATCGTGATGGTCAGTGAGATGAGTGCAGGAATTCCATGTGATCAGCAAATACAGACTGGATGCCCAGGACGGCTGATTGTCCCAGAGTTGTCTTGTCAGCGAATGTCATGCTGTTGTGGGCGCTGTGTGAGCATGGGCCATAACATGCGAATATCCAAGAGAGATTCAGTACGCACAGGTACATGACTATTAAGTACGATTGAAAATAGAGATAGTTCAATCTTAGAACAGTCTCCAACTGGATTGAGGTTACGCACTGCACATGAGGGGCATGAGATGCAGGTCAATTTTACGTCTAGCATGAAGGAAGACGATAAGTGATCGTGTTTATGTTGTAGCAGTGATATAAGTTGGACGCACCGTAAGCGCGCCGCTACCTCTGGATCCAACGGCTGATCCGAGTCCAAGCCCGCAGCGACATCGACCTCTGCAATGCTAACGACATTAGTGTGCTGCTCTATTTCCAGACCATTCTTCTCAGACGTTGTTTCGCTGTTCAAGTCCATGGCGCGCGATATGAACCGGGGGGAGACACCTTGATAGGACTGAAGAAGCCGCTGATGGAAAGGTGCTGATGTCGAACTATGTCGAACCGACACTTTATATAGTCAGCCAACATCTTCCAAGGTCAATGGGACTATGTATCTTTAGAAACAAAGGTGAGCTTCCGTGAGGTCTGGTGAGGGCTGTAATTCCACATGGATCCCACGCCTACCCCATCAGACCGTCAGCTTAAGCTTAACCCTTACGATCGCTTAGACGCCTGAATAATGTTGTTATCTTTTCTTTCTTCCATTACACGATCCTGTCTAGTATATACATAACTATTAGATAGCCAAGGGGTAGCAGGGGGTAGCATCATCACAGATCATAGCGGAAGTCGCGATTTTGGATATCAGTGAGGTCGAGGAAGGACTATAAAGCGGCAACAGATACAGGATTAGAAAGAAGAAATTAGAACATTCCTGATTTCGTAAAATGATGATGGAGTCCCACCTTGTCTACATGTTTCTCTGTTTTGGTACCATCCGCTAGCTCCTCCTTGATATAGATATTGTCGTAGGAGTCATCCCTCTGCTCTGCATCGCGCCGCTTGTTCTCCGCGCGCAGCATGAATCGCAAGAGGAGGATGAGGACGGTGCAGGCACCGATGGCTGCAGCAATGACCGACCATGGGACGTGGTTGCTATTGAAGAATGAAAAAAGTAAGTAAGAGCATTTTGTGGTTTAAAAGATAATATGGCTCACCGTGGTTGGTATTTCTTTTTCCACATGAAGGGGCCCGCAATGTTGCCAATCGAGTATCCCGATAGAACCATAGCATTAGCCGTTGAACCTAGCAAAGAGTTTCCAATCAGCTTCCTCCCCATATACAACCGTGATCAGCGAGACTGACGTTTAGTATGACCCGATACAATCGACGGGATCCATCCAAGCAGGATCACGAACGGCGTGAACATAAAGATCGATACCCAATACGAGAACAGCAATCCCACTTTATTGTGCGACGGCAATGTGTTCACCAGGACTGCGCCAACCAATGCGGGTGCAAACATTAGTGCTGCAGCATATCCGCGTCCAATCTGGCGCTGTCCAGCGAGAGTTACGCCCAGGAAAATGGTTAGAACTATAATAGAAAATTTGAGGAGAATGATGAGACATGTGTATTGGGAGGGCGAAACGAGATAGAGAGGCGTACTCTCGACAACACCATCGACGCATCCGAGCAACGTCGTCTGAATTAGCGTGAAACCAAATTCGCTGACGATGATTTGGCGTTGATTCGTTAGCTTTAAAAGGGCTTTAATTCCAAAGCCACAGGCACAAAATCGAAAATTCATACCGAGTTGACAATATTTCTATTTAAAGTAAAGCCATACGTATTGTCAGTTACAATTTTACACATGCGGAGGCGGGGACAACGGAGAATGGGTAAGACAAAACGTGGCACTCACGCTATCGCAGCAAACGTAACCATAACCCATATTTTAGGATCCAGGAGAGCCTCCACAAATCTACATCACGAAAAAAAGAAGTTAGAAAAACCAGCGACATACACATCCCGAAATCACAAGAAGTTCCGACATCCCAGGACTTTTGTGAAATAAAAAAGTATGTCAACTCACTGATCTTTTTTCCAGTGAGTATTCTTGATGCCTGACTGGTTGCCTTTGATGCGCTGGACCGCCTGCACGCGCTCTTCCTGGGTGAGAAAATAGGCAGTTGTGGGGGAGTCTGGGAAGAAAAACCTATCGCAAGCATGAGGTGAGTTAAAAAAAGGATACAGAGAGGGATAAAGAGAGAAAATGTCAAAAAGGTGTCAAAACAGGTGCCAAATTACGGCGCCCAGACGGAGATATAAGTAGCACATATAGAATAAATTTTGCGAAAGACAAAATAGATTGAATTGAAGGATTGTCGTATGGCGCAGTGGGAAGACAAGTCGGAACGCACCAGAATAACACGGCCGTTACAAGCGTGATAAGGCCAGTGATGATCATGAGCCTAGTTGTGCAGGTAATCAGTATACGGGCCAGTGCGTAGATCGAGTTAGTATTCACCATTGCCAGGGCATAAAATGTGGCGTCTTTGTTTGCAGATAAGATATAAATGCAGAGGGGCATCACGAAGTGCTAACGCACCTTGGTATGTATAATGCCAAAACTGATGAACCCGAGAAAGATGATAGCGAAGCCGTTCATTAGAACTGGTGATCAGATGCAGATCAGTGAGCGATGGGCGCCCGAGCAGGAAAGGAAGAAGCTTACACCAGTACCCAACACGCTTGTTCTGCTCGGCGCGCGTATAGAACATCGATGTCACGACGAGAAATCCCGGCGTGAGCGCACCTAAGTCAACGATGCAACCAAGAAGTCAGTGGAAGCTGGAATATATTGACGACCTCGTGCCAACCTTCACAAACACCCAGAATAAATCTGACAGCGAAGAGCGCGCCGAAAGATTTGCATGCAGCGTGCGAGAGGAGTGCGACGGCCCATACGAAGATATTGATACTGTTTTTGTTTTTAGATTTTTTTGGTTTGTCGAGTAAAAGTGCGGTCGGTCATACCTCATCCATTTTCCGACAGGGAATTTTTGGAGTGCTAGATTTTGTGGGTACTGAAACGTGAAGTAGGCGAGATAGAAAATCGTTCCAAGCCAGTTGAACTGCGTCTGGTTGATGTGTGTGCCCTGCCTGCAGGACAAAAATTGCATCATGGCGATGTCAGCGAGATGTGAACAGAAATTTCGGGTGATCGGAAAATACAGACTGAATACCCAAGACGGCTGATTGTCCCAGAGTTGTCTTGTCAGCGAATGTCATGCTACAGTAGGTGCTGTGTGAGCAAGGCTGTAACACGCAAATACAGAGCAGGGATTCGGTACACACAGGTACATGACTATTAGGGTAGAAAACACAAATAAGCCATTCTCGGACTAATTTCGTGGATTGAGGATACGCACTGCACATGAGGGGCATAAGATGCCAATCGATCTTACGTCTTGCATAAAGAAGTCGATAAGTCATCGCGTTTACGTGGTAGTAGTGCAAGCTTGACCCACCGTAAGCGCACAGCTACCTCTGGATCCAACGGCTTGTCCGAGTCCAAGCTTGCAGCGACGTCGACCTCTACAAGGTTGACGACATTAGCGTGCTGCTCTATTCCCAGACCTTTCTTCTCAGACGTAGTTTCGCTGCTCGAGTCCATTGGAGGCGATGTGAAGGGGAGAGACGGGGCTGACGAAGCGGCGGATGGAAAGGCATTGCACCGACCTTTATATAGTTGGCTGTCATTTTCCAAGTGCCATAATGATATGTAGCACTATCTTTAGAAGCACCGGTGTGGGCTTCGATGAGGGTATCATTCCCACATGGATCCCACGTCTGCTCATCAGACCTTATTTTAAGAACCCTCCGACTTCGTCGACGCTTCGATAATGGTGTGAATCCTTTCTGTTTCGCCTTTTTCCAGAAACATGACGGTGTGTTGGCTATTCAACGTTCGTAGATTTTGTTGCCATTTTGCTTGTGGGCACTTGAAGATGGCAGATATTTTCTGATATCATGCATTCCGAAATGGCGCCGCAACCGCAATTCAACAGAACCCGGCCAAAACCACGTATCAACAATCGGCTTTGTGTGTTGAGTCCGCAAAATACATGGCCCCGTCGAGGCACCGCAGGTGCGGCTTCATAAAAGAGTGTTCCGGAAGAGAAGGGAGTTTCAGACCATGTATATATCTCTTCTCCAGGATGTGAGCTATGTTAAGCGCCGAGAGAGGCTGCAACATTTCCTGTCGAAAGTACGTCAAGATGGTGAAGACTCAAAACCGACTGTTAGAACATGACAAAGCCTGTTCAGTGCTCACAGCCAAGAAAAGAGCGGGAGTGTCAGATAATGAAGAGGAAATGTAGCTTCCGGCATCTATGTAGATGGCTTCAAAAAGCGGAAATGAAGAGCACATACGGCCCAGACGCAGGTTGCTCATACTGGTTCAGACCTAAGGGGCTTCGGCGCTGTTCAGAATCACAACGGAGTACTAGTACTTGCAACGGAATCACGTGCCCTCTCTTTGACGCTCGTCGCACCGTGGCGTGTGCCACTGTTCATCCAAGTCCCCTCAATCTTGGTTTTGGCGTAACCTTCAGGCTTTCGATTTGAACGCGCGCCTCCCCGCCATTTGATCCGCCAGAACTCTCAAAGAATCCAGGTACCCGCACAAGAAGGACGGACATCCTAGCTACGGTCTGACAGTTTCAGCTTCCAAGCGCTATAACCTTCAACGAAACAATCGAACTCGTGAACCAGAATCGGAAGCCGCGTCAAACCTTTCCAATAACTGTCATCATCTCCATCCCCGCACCAGCGTTATGTCTGACAGTGAGCCAAAGAGGTGGGAGCTTGGCCCAGAGTCAGAATACAGGTTCGAGCTCGATCCCGGTACATCGCTCGCGATCAAGGTTTGTCTTTCTTTCCTTTCTTTCATCCTTTCCGCATCCACAAGTTGTTCATTTCGCAACCCTAAACCTGTGTCATTCGAAGGAACTTGTGCGATGCGTAACCTAACCTAAAACTCATACTCCTCCGCGCATTTCTCCTTATACAGCTCGTACAAGGCCAAGCTGAGATATTCGGGTTCGAACTCGCAGAAGGCAAGGCATACCTCTTCGGCTTCGAGTGCAAGGCGGCGCTCTTTACGTGGAGAGGATGTGTGATTGAGATGAGTTCTATTTCTTCCTTGTCCCCCCGTATCCATCTCGGGATCTTGCAGTCGGGTTCTCTTCGCCCATTCTCCCTAGCCGCCACATGTATTGGTTTTGGTTGCTACAACAATCTATGGGTTATGAAGGGTCTATTCATGTGAAAGACTCCATGTAGGAGTAAGGCGCCAAAGAAATGTGTGGGAGGTTTGGGCTCAGGGAATTGTCTTGTACTTTCCAAGAGTGAACGGAAACGGATGGACGAGTACTAGTATCGACACCGCGTACTTAACCGCCCCACTATACGTTACAGGTGACCCCTCGACCGACTACGTCTCGGACGAGACGCCCATGCGCATCTACGCCAACCTCCACCTCGCCCTCGAGCAAATGCGCGCCCGCGCCCTGCGCGCCATCCGCGGCTCGCCCGTGCCCGCGCACGAGCGCCCTGCGCCCGCCGACCCCCCGCGCGTGCTCGTCCTCGGCCCGGAACACGCCGGCAAGACGACGCTCTGCAAGCTCCTCGCGAACTACGCCGTGCGCGCGGGGCAGGGCTGGGAGCCGTTCCTCGTGAACGTGGACCCGAGCGAGGGCGGCTGGGCCGCGCCGGGCGCGCTCGCCATCGCGCCTGTGCACGGCCCGATACCGACGGCGTCGCCTGCGAACCCGCTGGGCACGGCGTCGACGACTGCGCCTGTGTCGCTGGCGTCGAATGCGCTTGTGCCGTTGGTGTACTGGTACGGCCATCCGGAGACGAAGCGGAATCCGCTGCTGATGGATAGGACGATACGGAATCTCGGGGAGAATGTGATGGATCGGTTCGAGCAGGACACTAAAGGTACGTTGTTATTCTTGGTAGAGGCGATGTGAGCGGAAAGTTATTTCTATCTCTCAAATTAACCATTCGTCATTGTAGGGCGCGCTTCTGGACTGATTGTAGACACACCTGCGTCGTTCGCGTCTGGCCCATCTTCAAATACTCATCGCCAAAGATTGATCAAAGCATGCATAGACGCCTTCCGGAGTGAGTGAATGCGTATTGTCCTGTGTTATACCTTCCCTTGAAAGATTAACTGACACAAAAATTGATAGTAAATATGATTTTAGTCGTCGGACACGACAAGTTGAGCGTGGAAATGCAAAGGACGTATGGGTCCTTGATGTCTGTAGTGAAGATCCCTAAGTCGGGTGGTGTATGTCCCTCACCTATCTGCCATCCATACGGCGATCCGTCATGATTGTTCTCCATTTTTTCTCTAGGTAGTCGAAGTGGACCAGGCCTACCGCGAGCGCGTGCACAATTATCAGCTTCACGCATACATGTACGGACAGGTCATCCGCCCGCCGCCGGGGATCACGAACGCCTCCTTCGGGGGCGAGAACCTCGCGGACCTCGTCCTCTCCCCGTCCTCGACCGTCATCAACTTTACTGATTTGCAGATCTACCGCATAGGCTCAGGTGCGCTGCATTTCGACGAACCCTTCCATAATTTTCGTTCACTCATCGTTTGGTACGATATCTAGACGCCATGGCTCCATCAGATGCGTTGCCCGTCGGCGCCGTGCGCACTGTATCGGAGATGCAGCCTGTGCTCGTCGACCCGGCCTCGCCCGGCTCTGGGCTGCTCAACGCGGTCCTGGCGCTCCTTGCACCATTCAACCCAGATGAGAATGAGCGGTACGACGAGGAGATCCTTGACTTGCCTGTCGTTGGGTTCCTGATTGTGTGCGTATTCGTCCCTTGCTTGTCCTGTTTGGCTTTTGATTCTTGATTCGGAATGGTAGGACGAACATTGATATTCCAAAGCGCAAGATGACGATCCTCGCGCCGAACCGTGGTAGTTTTATTGGCAAGACAGCGGTGGTGGGTTCATTTGAGTGGCAGGATCAGTGAGATGCTCTAGGACTCGGAAGAAAAAATTGTATACTGTACTGTCTCCAAAGATACATCAATGACAGCTTGCCCGCCCACACACGTCCCTGCAACCCAACAAGCTGAGGCATATTTGAGTCTTTCTCCTGATTCCTTTTCATTATTTCGATTATTTTCAAACCTTTCTTCATACTAGGGTAGTTATTTAGCTACGGCCATATTTACAGAGAACGAAGGCGAAAAGGGCCGCCCCTTACGCTCCCCCTGAGAGAGGCTATGAATTAATTAATAGTGCACGACTTGGGAAACAAAACTACATTACATCTTGACGGCGCATGGGAATGCCTTCATCGGCGCATCCAATAACACATAAACATGATCCTGTATATTCGTTGGCTCGAACACGCCGTGTCTGTTTGACAATAGGTATCAGTGATTTAGTCGTCCCAAAAAATATGGACTACATACTCTTCGCGAAGATGAGTTTCTGCGTCATTAGAACCAGTCCTTACAACAGCCTCGCAATGCCGACAGCGTTCATACGACTGCAGCGTGTCCTTGCGAAGAATCTTGGCTTCTAGTTGTTTAACTTTTTCAAGATCTATCTCTCTCTCAACCAAACTCCAACCCTGTGCGGAAATCTCGTCGATGTGCACCAAAATATCATGAAGAATCTATTTAGAAAGATATTCAGTATTTTTTAAGGCAAAAAACAATTGCGTGACTGACCGCCATGTTCCAACTCATAACATGCCATGAAGGCGACTTGCCATCCGTGGGAACACAACGCATACACTTCAGTCGAACGTTGCGATCATTCATGGTCGTAGCCGTGATGGTTTCAGGGTCCTCTTTGCAAGCTTGGATGATCGCTTTGGCCGACTTGATAGATTCTTCGTCGACAGAAATGAATTCGCGCGCCTCATTCCATGTTGGACCCCACCACGATGTCATTTTGTTCCATACATACCCTGGAGTCACCGTCGGGATCCCATAAACCTCTTCCCTAGTCTCTTGATCGCTCGCATCTTCCTGCTCGGATTCATCATCCGTGTCTGAGTCAGGAAGTTTTCTTTCTGCTGTTAAGCATTCGTGCATCAAGATTCGAGGATATGAAATGGGATCGGTGCACCAGTGGCATTTGAAGAAGGTGGTCGCGAGTTCTAACGGCGTTGCGTCAATTTCTTTGCCTTCAGCGCGGGTCGTCGATTTTTCTGCTTCCGATAAAAGACCAAGCAAATACTCATCCGCTTCCGCTCTCCAAGTTTGAGAAATTTCTGATATATGATCTTGCAAATTCGATAATTTCGTCCGCATCCGATCCGACAAATCTTTCTGCATCATCCGACGAGGTTCATCGTCATGTCGGACGATGTTTCGCATGATATTCAAAAAGGGTTCTGACTTCGCGATGAAAGTTAAAGGTGCGTGGATCCATGGTTTAGGTTGTCCCCGCAGGCTTGTTTTCACTAAAGTGTCGAGATAGTTCATTCGTTTTTCGAAAACACTGATCATACCCTTCTGCCTATCTTCCTGTCGTTGCCATTCTATAACGCCTATGACTTTGGCTTTGATTCTTTCCCATCCTAGGAAATATGTTCAATATGAGAACAAACAGGGCAGTGGCGATCTTTGTTACCTCCATCGGTCAATGGGGTCGCGGTGTTCGCTCCAGGCAATTTATGAATACGCCACGTCCATTGACCGAGGTTAGTGTACCCTGGATGTTCGATACATCGTCAAAATAACGCCGCGTAAAAGATACGGCAGCGATTACCTTCTTCTCGCAGTTTTTGTCGGATCCTGGTTGACCAAACTTGTTGAACATCGTAGAGAATCGAATTACGTGTAAACAAATGCTTACGATTCACAGCGTTTGGTACGAATATCTGCCAAATCGCGCTTCTTTTGCCGGATCTGTTTTCTGACCCATGCGCTAAGCATCCAATGGAACTAGAAGACGATTGAGCAAATATTTGAGCTTCAAGGTACGTACTTACCCTGGCATTTTCCAGTCTCTTGGCGATTCGTGGCGCCTTGTAGAGCTCTTTGGCCTGCTCGTTGGCACATTTCTGTAGCGCTCGAGCGTGTCGTTCATAATCCTGCTTGAGAATATAAGTTGCATGTTCTATATGACTGTCAATGGCATTCATTTCTTGAGAAACTTTCTTACATACTTAAAACGCGACTTTTTAATGCAAAATCCCAGCAGAGCTGAGATACATCAGGATCAATTCCTGCAGCCGCCTTGGGAATAAGACTGCGGGTAATATTTGATGAGCACGCAGGTCGTGTGGGGCAATAACTAGTACACGCACTGTTTTGGGGCACATGTATTGCAAAGACGCGTCAGAGCGGCCCCGTGCATGAGAGTTGCCTTTGGGCTAGCACAAAACTAGAAAATGTCACAATACTCTCAGTACAGGGCATTCACCAATTAGAAAAGAAAGCACAAACCAAACAGTGGTTGCCAAAGACGACGCTGGTATAATGTCGGATATTCACGTCAGATGGGCATGGTGGGGGAATTTGATTCGTGGTTCGTCGAAGGTTCCCATAAGCCTCAGAGAAGTTTAGAGGAGTGACGTGAAATTGAAGTCTGTGTAACTTATATCATACCTTTGTCCATAGGGAGGATGCATAGTCAGCCAGAAGTATCGATCTCAACTCTTTTGATGTGTAAGAAAGATTGAGGAGGTCCAACGGTAGAAGGATTTTGAATATCTCTAGAAGAACATCGAGAGGTAGCTCGGTCAAGATCGTTTGCTGTTTTCTTTTGCCCCTGCTGTGTTCCTTGGCGCGTTTCGCGGCTGGTTTGGCCGCCGTGTCGATGGCAGTCATCTTCTGCCTTTTTCGAGGGCGTTTCGCGTCATTGCGCTGTGCGCTGGAGGGAGTTGGAGCTGCCACCGTGACCTCATGCTCAGCCGTGTAGGGTGGTGGTTGCTGTGAGTCCAATGCGGCTGTTGCTTGTGCTTTTGCAATCAAACGCGCTGATGCTCGAGGAGGCATTGTTGAGGCAAAGAAAGGAGGACAAGATTTTATGGCAGCTTTTTTGTAGAAAATCTTCCACTCTCATAAATATGACGGGATGATGGAGGCTGCTAAATAAGAGTTTGCACCCCGGACTTCGAAGTTCCATGATTTGGCAACAATGATGCCGTTACTTACTTACTTAGTATGGTAAGTATCTATGTATTTACCTCATATTTGAACTTGAAGTGAACTGTGAAATGGGCTCATACTTATGAATATTGACTAGTTAAACTCTGGCACAGGTCCTGCCGTGCTGGACAAGCTGCCTAGTTTTTATATTACATTTTCAAGCGTTTCAAGCTTCCGTCAAAAGCACAAGAAGGGTTGAGCATTGAAAAGTATGGATTTAACAAAAGTAACGACAAGGTAAGGACTCCGAAAATATTGAGGCGAAAAAATACGAAGGTGAATATAAGTCCGCGCAACACCCAACCATTGTATACAAGTATTCAGACCTCCGTAAGGTAGCATACAGAGAAATGAAACTCGAAGTTCAGATCAAAGGTCGATTAGAGGTTGATATTGACGGGAGTGCAGCCTAGGGCGACGACGCCATTCTGGAAGGTGGTAGCGCTCTAAGCAGTGGAAATAATACAGAAGAGGGAAAAGACTCACGAAGCTGTTATCGGTGCAGCAGACAGTCTGTTGCGTGCAGTCATTGGCACCAAGGATAGGGCTGCATTTCAATCCGATGAGACCGTCGCCCAGGTCGCGAACGCCGAGACCAGAAAGGAGGCCAAGGAGGCCGCCAGAACTGGAGCCGGTCACAGTAGACTGGAGATAAAACATTAAGTCTCGACTAAAAAAATGGAAAAAGGTGTATGCTGACGCTCTCGGTCGAATCGCAGCAATTGAGGGCACCGGAGTTGCAAACGTTACCATCGTTCCTCACAACCTAGAGAGAAAGACTTGCTCAGCAGTAATCACTTTGATATAAGACTCGACCACACTCACTAGAGGGTTGGCAACTACGAGAAGAGGGAGAGCAAGGGAAACAAAGGTCTTGAAAGCGTACATATCTGAGGTTGTTTGGCTTGGAAAAATGAGTGAATGAGTGAAGTAGACGAGATGAGCTGTCTGAAGAAATACTGCGACCTTGCGTCCCCTTTTATACCTGAAGGTGAGGGGTATTTAGGCTCAACGCTCCAAGCGCGAAGCATCGAAAAGGGTGACAAATACAAAGAACCGCCATCGAGCCACACGGCAATACATCCAGGCCAGTCTAGATAGAAATTCGCATCGTCGACAGGACTTCTTCGAAAAATGAAGGACGGGAAATCGCAAGCCTATCAGCGAAGTTCGGCAAAGACGGAGATGATTTTTTTCTTCATCGTGCTGCTGATGCTGTCCACAGCTGTCCAAATACTGAAGTGATTTATGAGCTAGTCGGCCAGCGGATGCTACGTTGACGTGAAAGTGTGCCTATCTTGCCGTAGAGGGGCTTTGATCCCGACTTTGGCAGAGCTTGTCCCAGAGGTATTCAAACAAAGTCCACAAAGTGGCAAAGGGGTAGACACATTGGCAGGTATGAGAAGGTGGCGTCTTTTGAGAATACCGAGCTGCTCGGAGACGCTCCACTAGAAGATACCGCACCTGTGATTATTGCTGAGTGGTGGAGGGTCGTATAGTTCGTTTTGAACGCGGATGTAAGCCTGTTATGCAGTAAAATGGACGAGAACCGTACTCGGTATTCAGTAGCATTCAGCATTCAGTGAAGTTGAGAACTTAGACGGTCCCGAATGCCATCTTGGGCAATAGGCTCTACAAATCAGGCAATGCCAGCGACTGCAAAAGGTTAATATGCTCGGGTCCTCCTATCACGAGAAGATGTCCGTTTAAAACCGTAGATTGGAAGCATGTCTGGCACGAGCATAATATTCGTCGAATAAGTTATATATGAATACACCAAAATTACACCACCTTTTTAGGGTCATAGCGCAAACATGGTGTCAAAGAAAGGCGTTAACCTTGACGGGTTTTCGTACTGCGGCAGAATTACCCTCGAGGAATTTATAACTGACACGATACTTTTTCTCGACATTCTTGCGTTCTGCGGCCTTGGTCGTACTCGCCGATGGGACAGTAATAAGACGTCCAAAGAAATCGGTAGGAGGCTGGACACAACATTGTTAGTCAAGTTTGTACCGCGATGAGGGATACAAGGAGCTTGCCTTGTCCGCAATATCTCGATTATCGATCTTGGCTCGTTTGTTCGGATGTCCAGCATCGCCATCGGCATCTTCTTTGGCACTGTGGAATGTTCAAGTTAGTAATGCAATAGAGTAGTCCGTGGAGTGGAACCTATACCTTGATTTACCGAAGAACTCGTGTTTCCCCCGTTTCCCCTTCTCCACATATTCAGTACTCCGCGAGATTAACTTCGTATCGATCTTTGAACAAAGGAGTCAGCTGCAGCCTCTCAATGTCCAACGACTCAAGTAAGTTAGACCATACCTCCACAGAGACTAAATGGCGAACTGCATACCGCGAGACGGTAATGTCCGACGCTCGCTTCCCATCGTAAGTCACGAAAACATCGATAGGACTAGAAGTCAATCAGTAACGGACAAATGAATGATAGGAGTCACCCACGGGTCCAAACGGTAAGAGAGAGTACCATCTTCAGCTTTTTCTTGGACGAACCGTAACTCCAAAGAGGCCATGATATCGACTAAACGGTTCATCAGAGCCTTTTCCTGTGGTCGGATTACTTGGCTATTGACCTAGAACCAAAAGAATAAGTAAATGATGGAAAAAGTAAATCAGAATGGGAAACAGACAGGTCGGAGAGGGGGGGAAATAATCCTATTGATGTATGGGGCAAATTCTACTTGCAGAATGGGGTAGCTAAGTAGATGCCTGAAATCACCACCGTGTCGAATTGTGGCATTTCGCAGACACTTGGCAAGAGTCTTGAGAATTTCTTCGTTGCCTTTCGTCAATATCATATGCTAGAGTATCAATCATATTATTACAGTCAATGGTAAGCCATAAACAGGCCATGAGATATGAATATCACACACCTCCCAGTCCGCCTGGTTCCTCTCGACCTTTTCCCCGCTCCTTTCTTGGAAAAGGGGGTAGAAGGGCACCAGCGTGTATGGCAAATACTGAATCAGCGCAAAATCACCATCATAGTACATCGCTGAAGAGAATTGGTCGAAGGTGGTTAACCACTGGATGCCCTTTTCATGTCTGGACAGATTTGCATCGTGTCGACGTCTTGTGGCGTAGTGTCCAAAGCAGCCTACACGTAAATAACAATCTGAGTTGTACCCCTTGTAAGAGCTGAGCTGAAGATAGTATCTTACCCGAGGCGATAGCAGCGTCGCGGCCTGCGCCACCAACTTCATGGCTCAGTCGGCCAACATATCTCGCTTCTTCATCCTCTGTCAACCCCATTTCGCGTACCCGTTTCTTTGCTAGGGGGCTAAAGAGACTGTTGAGAACAGAAGTAACTGTAGAGTCTGCCTCCTTCATCCCTGTTGTCGCCTTTCGAATGACAGGCTCAGTTACGTCTTCGCCACGCGTCTTGACGAACTATCGAAGAATGTTTCAGCCACATATTTCATTGACTCCTTCTTGTATTTACCTGCAAGGCGTTAAGGCATCCGCGAAGATCGCCTCTGGCGGCGCCTACCAGCGTAGTGAGCGCCCTCGAATCAGCCTTCATTCCTTCGATCGTGCATATCTCCTTCAACCTTTTCACAAGATGAATATCTGCAGGCCTGTTGAATCTAATTTGATATGCGTGCGGCCGAAGCTTCGCCAGAGAGGAGGCGTTGTGGTCATTGCAAATGCAGATAATTGGGCGAAGAAGAGGTCGGGAATTGTGAGCCTTGTTTTGTGTTGAACGGTCTGAGAAAGAAGGATTAGCCCCTGTATGGAAAGTGCACTGGATAAGCAAACCTTTTCCTTTTCTCCGAGGCTTGGCAAGAATCAGTTGTACTAGTTTGTAGATGAAAGTATTGGACTAAGAAAGTCGTTAGATTTGTATCATCCACATGTTCAATTATCTCGCGTACGCTGTCTCCAGCTCCAGTAGCGCCATCGACTTCGTCTATGACTAAGAGGACGGGTTTTGTACTCCCAATCGCTGACCCAGACTCCAAAGCAGGTCTTATTCGATCGTCAATGATAGATCCAGTACGAGCATCACTGAGGTAGAGACGTATTCAGAATTATTCCAGTTAATGATTCAGCATCTCACCTTGCGTTGATTTCCATTACTTCGTATCCAGCTTGACGGGCAACCACATGAGCTAACGTCGTTTTTCCGAGACCCGGAGGGCCTGAAAGCAGAAGAATCTGAAGTTTGTTAACACTAGGTAAATGTCACGTCAAGGAGGCAGGTGTACCTTTTCCTGTGGTCGACGGAATTCGTCTGTGTTACATTCTCCTCGCCGTCTCGACTTCGCTTCTTCCCTTTCGACTTCCCGAAGACGCAGAAATCCCATTCCTTGAGCCATATCATTGCGTCTCTGGCGACCTTTTCGTTTCCAACAAGGTCTGTGAACCTCTGAGGCCGGTATCTATCAACCCATAAGGTATCTTCTATGACATTGGTAGTGTTGGATATATGTGAGTGTGCTTCTCGGTCACTAATCATGTCATAAGTACAATAAATCGTTAAACACGTCTCAAGACTCACGCTCGTGCAAGATTTTCCGCTGCTGTCATTGAGAGTTGATCCAGTAGCCTATGGATCGGAACATCCAGTAGGTTCTTCATTGATTGATTTGAAGATGACGAAGATGCAGCCTAGTCTCATTCATGGTTACATTGAAAGCCCACTCAGGAAAATGCAACATACATTAGGAATTAGAGGAAAGGTCTTGGGTTTCCGTCGAATATAGATCGTTTTCCCGTCAAACGTGGTAGCTCGTACATTTGATCGTGGTATATGAAGAGGAGGCCTCGTAGAGGATTCGGGTCGTGTACTTGAGGTTGGTTTGATACCAAAAGCTTCGCTAACAGTGGGTAATTCGAAATCGTCTGCCTCTATGAGACGGGGAATACCTTCAGTCAAATTTGCACGTACCTGATGCTAAAGTTGATGCATAGAATCTTTAGCTTTCAAACCAATGTGAGCAATCCGCTGTCGATGAACGAAATATCACGCCAACTAACCTGATGTCGACAATAGGCCATTACTAGTAAATGTCGTTGATGAGGATACGAAACTTCCAGAGGATTCTACTGCTGTGCCCAGTAGCGAACGAGCTGAGATTTGAGAGTCATCTAATACGGTTTCAGAGCTTGCGCGCGTAGCTCCCGAGGTAGTTCCACTGAGAAGTCCATTGGCCACGAATGATTGTGCAGTGGAGGATTCTGGCGCGTCTTTGGGCGGTTGTGATGGACCAGCAAGAGTACTCTTCGAGAGCAGGCCAGTAGATACAAACATGGACATCTAGATTTATAGATGATACAAAGACGCGCTTTAGAGGTATCGTTGAGGCAGGACAGAGCAAATGTAATAGTGAAGTGAAGTCGAAATATCACAGGTGACAACAACAATCGCGTCCGTCACACCCATGCGTTCATTGATTCCGTGGAGTCACAAATGGGCGATGGCGTTAGATTTCAATAGTGCCAAATAGCACTCTACCAATTTAGTCGCCGCATACAAGCTGCAGTCTGCAGAGCGTGCTCAGCACTTGGCCTGTCCTTGTACCACGACCGTCGTCCTCCAATGTCCCAGCCCCAAGGTACCCTGCAAAATCTGGCCGACGGGAGCCAAGAATGTATGCATTTTTATCTCGTATTCGCGATACATGCATGCTGACTCGGATTATTTATCACTGGCAGCTTTGCGTGCCCTTATCGAGGCCCTTATTCCAGAAGCTTCGGCGAACTCGAATGGAAAATTCAGCGGGGATGTAGTTGGAAAGCTCACTGAGAAACTTTCTCAATTGGTCGGACCCGATGCCGTCCAGGACTACAAACAAAGTCGTAATGAGAGGGGTGAGGTATGCTCATGCTCAAGGTCTCATTATCATCATGCTCAAACTCGTTTTGTTTAGCTCGTAAACGAAGAAGGCTTGCCTATCATTGATATCAACGAGCCTGTGGACATTGCTACAAAACTTCAGAGCGCTGGATCAATACCTCCGCTGGCTACAGTGGAGCCTTTGCTTCCATTAGCTACACTTCCCTCTTCCGCTCGAGAACGCCTGCGCGAAAGACGTAATCGCATCTTGGACATGCTCGAGCAAGAAGAACAAGAGACTCAGCAACGCCAATCGGAGGAGGCAGAAGAGGCTTTGCAAAAACGCAAGGAAGAAACGATGAAGGAAAGGGACAGCCGAAAAGAGGCTAGGGAGCTTCAGAAAAAGATGGGCAAAGCGCTTCTGCAAAATATGGGCAAGGAAAAGCAGAGGGAGGAGCAAGAAAGGGAAGCGCAACGTCTCCGAGATGAAGAAGCGGACAAGCGTAGATCGCCGTCTATAAAGAAGAAAACTGTTGCCTTCGTCGATTCTGCGGATAACGTTGAAAAGGACGAGAAAGGTATGGGCGAATCGTCCTCGAAAATCGATTGGGGCGATATCACCCCTGCGAAGCTTCAGAACACTAAACGGCCCACCTTACTCTCGCAATCACTGCTCGATAGGCACCCCATGAAGATGTCAGTAGTGGAGCGAGTCCCTGGTCAACCAGTAGTGCCCAAAGCTCCATCTACTCCACGACAGTTCTCCACACGTTGGCTGACTCTGATGACGAGTCCGATGAGGGTGCCAATGGAGATGAAAGCGAAGAGACATTGACATAGATGAAGAGCCTATTTTAGAAGCGGACACCGTCGACCTGGATTTCGCCCAACATCGCGGGAAATTGCTTTGGAATATTACAAAAAACGAAATACAATCGGCCAAAAAGCGGCTGCTGCAATGATGAACCATACTCATGAAGCCGACGAGCATCCAGTGAGTTTATTTGTTTTGCTTTCCTTCTATAATCTTAAAACTTATTACCGTCATCAGGATCCAAATCCCGACCTCATACCAGAATCCACGAAACCTGGCATATCCCAGTTCAAGGCCAATCGCATTGCTTCTGCCTACAGCGCGTCAATTCCTTCGACATCTGAAACACCAGGCACTTCGCTGGCTGGGTCGGTTCTACCAGCCTCTTCGACGCGCACTATACAGCGCGCGATCAGGACAGGCAAATCGATGACACCGGAAAGCTCGTTGGGGAGAAGACGACAGTGCAAGCGAACAAGAAGATGAAGGACTGCAAGAAGTACTCAACCTTTTGCGCAAGGGTGAAGTTTACAATATAGGACCAGATGGGAACTATATTCATGCTGTCCGTCCAATCCTAATCTCAACGTGGCAATGCCGCGCCAGCACCAGCCAAGTGGGTGTTACGTCTACAGCCCAAGCTGCACCGACACAGGCGGACGCACCACCTCCACCAAATATGCGCCCCAAGACATCAAGTTCAAAGCCTCGCGCGCCGCGGCTGGCAGACCACAGTATCGACCACTAGCGCGGCCGCCTCTTTCCTTCTTCTTCAAGTCCAACACCTTCCGACGTGATGTCGCCTTCTGCTACCCCCATATCCATGTCCGACGTTCGTCTCCAAAAATGGATGTCGATGCACCGCAGCCGTTTCCTCTGTCGTGGCGGAGCGAGTTTCGCCACTGATCAATCCCCAACTCCCTCGAAATCTCCCGCCAGATACCCTCGCCTTTCTCGATGATTGTGGACTCGCCTTCCTTCCCTATGCCACAACAGTCTCAAGGACAGACAGTACCTCCGTTGTACCCTCGCCGGCGGTGTTTCTTCGCCTTCCTTCCCCCCTCCCCCGAGCTCAAGCTCAAGGAGACCAGGTCGCCCACCGCCCGTACTCGCCTCTAGTGTTGTGGAGTCGAGACCTACAGGGCAGGGTGCCGATCGAGCCAGCCAAGACGCATTTTGTAGTCGTCGGAAAAGAAAGTTTCTCGTTCAGGCGGAGAGGATGCAATGAAGGAAATATGGAGCAACACCAGAAGTCGTTGATATTAGCAGTATCCGTGCATTTTGTAACATTGCATTATTTATTACTACGAGACGTCCAAAGTTGCAGACTCCGTGCCACTAAATATTCCAGCTCGATGAATTGAATTATCAGCAATCAAGAACCGCTCAAAAGAATCGCAATAGATACAGACCACATCGACTCGGATGTGCCTAACGCTGCTTGTTCATTGCTTTGAGTTGAGATAAGTACATTGTGTAGGGAAATCAATGGCACAGGTGTTATCCAAAGCAGGTGGAGATTGTGACAGGGAATATATATAAAGACGGCGACTCGAATAAACGAAATAAAAGAGAAAGGAACGCCGTCACATCGAATAGCAAAGATAGTATGGCTGCAAAAAGACTACGTAAAACACGAAAAACCAAGTGGGATCTACAGTAAAAATAGATAAAAGGAAGTAACGATAAGTGCAGGGGATAGGGATAAATACATGTGCTAAAAAATTCGTGCAAGCTTGATAACTGGATTTAGGTTTCAATATACTGGTCAGTATTTAGCAACCAGGTCTTCAAGAGCTTCTACGACTTGGGACATGGTGGGCCGATCTTGGTGTTCCTGAGCCCACATACGCTCTATAAGGTCCACGATCTCTGGGCACCATTGTTTTCGCAGGCCAGCAATAGAAGGGCTAGTGAAAGCGTATCAGCAAAGTTGGGAGGAGAACAACAATCTGTTGCAACTTACCGCTGACGTTTTGCTCCAACTACTTCGTAAATGGCATGCTCGTTCATTCCCTATCGCAAAAAATTAGGATATTCATGGCGCAAAAACATTTGTAAACACGCACCTCCCAAGGGAATTTCTTCGTAGGCGCATGCCATTGGAGCATTTCCCAATATACCATCGCGCAAGAAAAGACATCCACCTTGTGATTGTACTTTGGATGCGCGTGCCATAATTCTGGCGCCTGCCAATTGACAGTGCCGACCAGGCTGCGGACCATCGACCGGGTTGACTGCTTGACTTTGGCCAAGCCAAAATCCGCGATTTTCGCCGTGCCCTTGGCAGTATCAGAATGTTCGAGGACTTGCAATCGCGATGGATGATAGAGGTTTTCGGGTGTGGAGATATTCCAGACCACTAGCAATATCTCGCATCATCGTGAGCTAGAAAACGTAACCATAAGTCATATTTAGAGATAATGGAAACATAACAACGACGTACGACTTTGTGCAAAGTGGGTGCATGAACATTTCGAATGTAATCAAAGAGATCCCCATTGGAACACAACTCGCTGACGATCATGACTGGAGTTTCCTTGGTATTTTCTGGAATACTGACACCAAGCTAATCATCGTAAAGACAATTTTTAAAAATGGGTATCGATATCAATAGTGATAGGTTGGACGTACGAATCGGACAATGTTCGGATGGTTGAACGCTCCAAGCAACTTCAGTTCCTTAATGTCCACTGAGTAGCGATTAGAAGATATATGATTACAAATGAGTAGGAACTCACTAGCACTTAGTTGGCCTCTGAACTCTGAAATAGCATCTTCCTTCCTTTAAATTTGCCAATGAAGACGTCTTTGAATCCACCGCTACCAATCTTCTCAAGCTTGGTCAATTTCTCGGGAGGAATCTCTCGATCCTCCAAACCCAAACTTTCTAAGTCAAGCTCAAGCTCATCGCTGTTCTCCTTTCCGGAACAGGGGTACGAGGTTCGTCCGTGTGGGTGTGCGTCGAACGCAGCAGCACAGGAGTGCCATGGCTGGAGGTTGTAGAATAGGCCTTCGTCCTACGTTTTCTTCGACCAGAAGATGGTCGGACGGTGCCGGCAGAAGATGGCGAAGAGAACTCATTGGCTTGGCGTCTCGCCATTGCAGAAGTGCTTCAGCGAGCTGAGGCTTCGTCCCTGACGGATCAATCTCTCTCGTTTCGCAGAGTCGGACGAGGTCATCGCGCCGTAGACGGACAAGCGTTTTGGCGGTAGCTACTGTTAGATCAACTAGAAGACATCAGCATCATTAACAGCGCCGTAAAAATACCAGCATACCATCGTCTTCCATCGTCTCATCCTCGTCTGTCTCGCCTTCAGCATCGACATCGATACTTTCGTTGTCTTCTGCCTCTTCTGCTGCGTCTGCTTCCTCACCCTCACCCTCCTCTTCTTCATCCTCTCCTTCGCCTTCCTCTGCTTCCTCCTCATCCCTGACCGACTCCTCGTCAACATCCATTTCTACCTCTTCCTCTCCAACGATCTTGCCATTTCGCAGCTTCCGTGGCTCAACTGCAATTGTGGCCTCGTCATCTTCCTCCTCTTCTGCAGCCTCTTCTCCCTCGTCGTCTTCTTCGTCACCTTCATCCTCCTCATCTTCCTCTTCATCTCCTTCTGTCCCTTCCGCCACTTCCTCCTCCTCTTCCTCGTCGTCGCCCTCATTCTCCTCGTCAATCGTAGGAGTGACTTTCTTCCGCGTCCGCCTGGGTCGCAGACGATTGCGTACTGGTGTGCGACGCCCACGTGGTTCTGGTGGTGGAGTGATTGACGCCGATGATACAAGCTCGTCTACCTCTTCCTCCTCTTCTGTATTATCAGTCACCTCTTCCTCTTGTTGTTCTTCTTCCCTCTCTTCCTCGAGCAGCTCATCTTCTTCCTTGTCTTCACTGTCCGACTCCTTCAGATTACCGATTCTTCCCTTCGCCTTCCGCATTGGAGTCACACGTAGCTTCCGCCCTGTTGCGCCCTCGAATACCTCTGTCCCTTGCACTTGGTCCTCCGCGCTGCTGGGTTTCCGCCGTTGCTTCACATGAGCAATGGGGGTTGCATCCTCCTTCTCTTTTCCTTTTGGCTTCTCGACCGCACGATCCTTACTCCTTAGACGCCGTGGGCTAGGTTGCCTCTAAGTTCGGTTTCGGAGTCCTCTAGCTCAGTAAGGTCGCTTTCGGAGTCCAAGGTTTTTCCGGACTCTTTGTCTTTAAAAGTCGATTTTTGAGGGGGTGACTGCTCGCGAACCTCAACAGTATCGTTAAACTCGACTTGCTTGGCCTTTCCTTTGCCTTTATTTCTGCTGCTATTAGACGACGAGCTGACGGTAGGGATGGACAGGGAGACATTCCGAGACCGCAAATGGATAGTAGGAGGGGACAAAGGAGCTGTTGACGTCGTTGCACTTGTTGCTGGAGATGACCGAGCCGAAGTCCGCCGTCTGAGAAACCATAAGAAAAAGTTAAGAGAGCTATACATGGCTGGACAAACCTCGTAGATACCCCAGGGGCTTGATCCATTTCCACTGTCGTTGAAGCCTTTCGCTTCAGCATCGTGGATTTAGATGTTTCACCTAGACCCAGAATATTGCCCATCGAAAGGCTACGGCTCTTCATAGGCCGTGTCGGGGTCTTCGCTATCTCGTGTAAAGTAACCCGCCGTCTGAGTTGGTTGCCGTTAGTCGCCTTGCGAGGACCACCACGTCGGTCTCTTCACCTCCGCAAAATTCCCATCATCGCTCGATTCTTCAGAAGAGCCAACTTCTGAGGGCTCCCAGGTGGCGACGAAGGCGGTACCGACGCATGATCATCCCGATTGTTGACCAAAGCATCGATGATCTCAGACTTTGTAAATAGTTCTCCTTCGTCTGGAAGACCCGCTGATTCATATAACCGAACGAGGTCGACTTTGAGCAACCTGCTAAGTCTTTTTGGCGGGCAAAGTTGATTAAATATTCATCAGCTGTAAATGTATAAGAATTTATTTTAAATATAAGCAACAAATGGACGTACATGAATCATCATTTTCCTCATGCTCTACTTCTTCTTCCTCTCCCTCTTCCTCTGATGTATCCGAATCCATTTCCTGAACCGAATTACCGTCTACATCCATTTCACTGCCATCTGATTGACTCTCCTCGCTCGTCGTATGGTGATAGTAGGTAGGGGCGTCACAGCATCCGTCCTAGCACGTTTCTTGCTGCCTGAACCACGCGTCGGCCTCCCATGCATGTGCGCATTCTCATTGCTGCTCACGACGCGCTTCCGCTTCGAACCAGTGATCACATGACCTGGATCGCGCATCAGCTGGTTCGAAACGTCTTTCCCAGTCAAATTAACTCGAGAGGGTAAACGACGAAGGTTGGGTTGGAGAGGAACTAAGACAGGTCTGTGGGCCTTTGGGAGAGGGGAGATACAAATTCAGGGGATGCGGGAACCGGCAATCGAGTAGATGGGCGCCTCACGTGTTTCTGCGGGTTGTCGAAGGGGAGCTGATGGACGAAGATGGTGCTCTATGTTGCGGTGAGCGTCTTGGCTGGGCCATAACCAACACTGACTACACCAAATCCTGTGGATCGCCCAGTCTCGTCGGATGTAAATATGTTCAGAGTCCCCGTGTGTCGATAATCCAAGGCCGTTTTGCAGGAAACGGATATCCTGCACGCTAATGAAAGCGTCGGAGGCCTTTTGGATGATATGAAGGCCGTCGTCGTCGTGCTGTCGGTGTCGGTGGTAGCTATACCTGTTGATGTTCACTTTCTGGCCTTTGTTTGCAGCCACAATCTCAACATTCGCAAGCAAGAGCAAGCATTTCCGCGGGTAGTCACGTGCTGTAAGTCGCGGCATCTGGCGGTTCGGAGAGTCCCGAACCTTCATGGTGCACAGCCACAACTCTTCATCCTTCCATCCGCCCATTACCGACATTCAAAGCGACTTTGCCAGCTAAAATTGATCAGAATCGTATGAAGGCTAGATGCTTTGCTCTTTAATGACCGTCCTTGCTTACCTTGAACGGAACCTTTCATTTCTCAAACAGACTCTGCGTCATGGCCAATTAGCCGACCTCACAAACGGAATGCCCAACTGGGAAAGTATAAACCTAGCTCTCTTTCGAGCAATCCTTTCAGTCTTCCCATTGGTTGCCATATGTTATAAACACTTGCACAAAATCAAATCCTTTTTTATTCCCCACTCTCACCCCTAAGAGCAGGACACTATGCTGTTCAAATTCACTGCACCTGACATGCTCAACACGTCGCTCGTCGATGTCGCGACTGGCGAACGCGCTTATAATATCGTGACGGTGCTCTCACACCCACGGCACCCTCTGAGGACGTGGCCACCCAATTCCCCCCTTATCGCGTCGTCTTCTGAGCGCAGTCTTCAACGAATTCTTCAGCCACCTTCCTGAAGAAGTCGGCTCCTGCTCCGAATCCAGTGGATTTGAAGGGCGAACAAAGGCAGACCACATTACTGATGCCGCTGGTAAGGTCGTCGCCAATATCACTTGGACAGGAAGACGTCCAAATATCACAATCGGGGACGAGAACATTGGCCTCTTACTGATCTTTTCGGCTCTTCGACTGTGCGCTTCATGTACGTATTTCATATGCATTTCTAGGGCGTCCAAAGTATTAAATTCATTCTTAGGCCCAAGATTCTCGCCATTCCCACTCGCTTCGACACTGAATATGTCTGGACAGCTACAGCAGACTCCTTGACAGTATGTATTTATTGCGCTGAACGCATTTTCTTGCTGAATATTTGCTTCTAGCTTTTCGATTATGACACGGAAACCGTCAAGGTTCCTTTCATCAGAATACTATTCGTATTCCCTCTAGCTCTAAAGTTTCGAAGCCAAAACTCTCTTCGCCATCGAAGTTCAGACTTTCTTCCCCGTCTACAAACTTTCTATCGTCGACGTCCACAAAATCTACCTTCCCTGCCATTTCGGAAGATTCTGAAAACGAGCCGAAGGTGCCTGAACCTACGAAATCCACATTCATCCCTACGCGTCTTCCCGGGGTCGGCTCTTGTTATTTGAATTTGCATCCCATCCGTTGGCTCAGGATATCGAAATAATTCTGTCCTTCCTCATGATGGAAATTCTTCGCAGGGGCGATTTTCGCTTACCCCTTACACCTTTGAAAAGCCGAAACTTGGCATTTAAAGAAGCCGAGATTTATTCATGCGTCGTCTCCGGCGCAACACAGTTTAACGCTCTACCATTCAAACCCCTTATCCACATGTCCAATATGTCCTCCCTCATTTATTATTCGCCACGACCGTTCATCATGTAAATATGTGTAGGTTTGAACGCTTGTTCGCCGTGTTACACAGATATGACGCTCTTTCGTATTTCGTTTCCCTTATAATTTTCGCATTCGCATTCGTCTTTGTTTTCGACCCCGATTCCAGGCTGCATACTCCATCTGATTTCCACCTCATTTTCGGTTTCCCGTTAGATACAACAACACGCTCCTTACCTAGCTCTCTCATATGCATCATTTCACTTGTATTTGTATGTTCTTTGTTGCCATCATTTCGTCCCAAGGATCACAGGATCCTCTACACCTATTCATGTAGCCATCAGTATATATTGTGCGGAATATAAATAGCATTTATCCATAAAGGTGCCATCCTTTGTCTCAAGCTTGCAATGAGGCTAACTTCTTAATGCCTATCTTTTATTGCTATTTTTACATGAGGACATCACTGAAACTGCTCAGTTCCTCGTCAGTGGGTCATAACAGCTGGTCCCAAGAACGCATGAAAATGCGACCATCGGAACTTGTCCGCCGTCTGGAGGGTGTATCCCCAGTCTCCACCTTTCATCAAGTTCTCTTTCTCCGCTAAACAAAACAGTTCAGTTAGGTGGGTTCTACGAAGGATCCCAAAAAATTAAAAACCGCCGTTATTTCCTTGTTCTACATAGTCAACTGTACATCCCTTCTTCCCGCATGATTACTGGATTGGTAAACTTAGCAAGCCTATAGAGCATAGGCAACGTCATCGGCCAAGGACCTCATCCCCATTCTAAAAATAGAAACATGCACACCTCCAGGGCGCCTAACATCGAATCTCGCTGTCACCAGGTATCGCTTCCGCGCCAGTGCACAAACCAACACGGATACATCTGATACATACACGATTTATTTATCGACGCGTGCTATAATTAAACACACATGGGCCTGGATGACGAAGAAGTCCAGGACGTTCGTTTCGACAGGATCAGCCATCGAAGCGCCCCAGATCGGCGGATTGGCGGCGCTTGGGTTTCTGAACGCCGAAAGGCGCCGATGGCCCCTGAACCGATCCGCTTTCAAGTTTTCATGGGCGAAGGGTCTGAAAACAAAAAAAAACGAGAAGGAGAAACAATGAGGATTCACCGAGGCAGCGAAGTACTGGTAATCAGCAGTAAGTAGAACAAAAGGTAACCAGTAAGTACTCGAGGGCCTCGGAAGGAGGCTGCAGATATGTACAGCTTGGTCATATAAGGTTGATTGATACCACTAGATACCACTCCTCGTCAATCAAAGGCACAAAGAAGTGAAAGGAGGATGAGAATGAACTTCGATACATGCCAAGGCCAAATAGCGGGCAAGAAACAAAGGATCGAGACGGGGCAGTGCCTCACCACAGGTGCCAGAAAGAAAGAAGGGGGTATGTGCTGGTACAAATTCACAAACACGAAAAAGTAAAGAGGGAGCAACCAGCGTCAACTTCACCAAGAATAGATCCAAAACCTAAATACAATCCCATCTCCACTTCCCCCCTGATATAGATCCACAACCCCCCCTCCTCCCCCTCCCTCCATATCTGACCAAAAAATCGACAAGATACAAGATATATCGTCTCACGTGGGTAGAACACTATACGCGGCCACCCGCTGTCGCATTGATTAAGACACCCAGACTAACATAAACCCATCAATAATATGTCACGAGGACGAGCAGGGGAGGAGGAAAGGACACGCACAGGCAAGCGAGATCACGAAGTAGAGCGCGAGGAGCATGAGCCCCTCCATATAATTCGACTTGCCGTCCTGGATGAGCGTGTTCACGAGCAGCACCGACGCGAAGAGGATGATGGTCTATCGCGCGTGCATCAGAAGAATGAACATCAGCCCCAGAAAAAGAAGAACGCGCGCGGCGTACCTCGAAATGAGCAAAGAACAGCGTGAGCTCGTGGCCGGATCTAGCATTTGCCCGGATGGCGCTCATTAGCCCGCTGCACAAAAAAGGCCAATTCGAAGACAGGGAAAGACGTACATCCAGCCAACAACCACGAGCAGCGGCACGACAAACGACGCAATTTGCTATAAGTCCATGCATCAGACCAGGACAGCAGCAAGGTGATCAGCGTGGGACATACAATGGAACTCCCCACGCAGATGGTGATGGTCAATTCCATCTGGTCCTTCATCGCCATCCATACCGAGGTGACATGTTCAGCGGCGTTGGCCTATCCAGTCACGAAAGCAATAGGAAGTGGGTGAATGAGCAGCGTAACTGGATGGAGCATGCAGGGAGACGTACGACAATGGGCAACAAAATCAGACCAATAAATGCCTTGGGGACATGGTACCTCTCCGCAAACTCCTCGATCGAAGCCACCACTTACAAATTCGCAAAAGAAAAGAAATGAGATGAAGCACGTTTAATACAACGCAACACAAATAAATTAGCAACTCACGATAGTCCGCACAGAAAGCCGTCGTGAGCGTGACCACCAAAAGCGCCGTTGCGGCCGCGACCACGCTCATCTTCGCCACCTCCTCTTCCTCCTCTGGCGCACTACCCGCCGCACTGCAAGTCCAGGAACAGGGACGCCGCGCGTGACCGTGGCGCATGTGACATCGTGTACCAGGCCAGACGACCCAGACGAGAGAGAGCCATTAACGTGCGACGCAGCAAGGCCCGCCTTGCCGCAGGGGCAGTTGCACTCGCAGTCCTCCTCGCGTTTGGGATCAAAAGATATGCGTGTGATTGGAGCTGTTATCGTCATTGGTTAGTTTTAGAAAAGAGGAGCACAAAATGCGGTAAACGTACCTGGAAGTAGATGTATGCGCAGTAGATGAAGAGGAAGACGATGGCGGTGCCGCGCGAGATGATGAGCAGGCCGCGTTCATTGGATTTGTCTATAGCAACATTGAATGAGCATCGAGCATCGCGTTTTCAGCACCCATCGCGTTCTAACGCCAGGCACGCGTGACCCGAAACAGCGGTTTGGAAAATGCCCAAAGAGAATAAATGGGGGGATTTAAGAAGTAAATATGCTCACCTTCGAGTGTACTCTGGTACGCAGCAGGGATGACGAGCGCTAAGCGTGCCGAGCGGGAGATAGAATGTCAGCGCACAGCCTTGTTTCCACATATAGCGCAAAAACAGCTGCGGGTCCATATTGCGGCCCGCGCGCAATTTGTGCTACAAGCCAAAATAAATAAGAGGCGCAAACTTACTGATGCATGACAAGGTCATGAGCTGCGGAAGGATTGAGAAATTGTACAAGATAACAATCAAGAATGGGACGTACCGAGCTTGAGCTGGAGGGCGAATATGTGGCAAATTAGCATGGTTATTGGAGCTAGAAGAGGGCGTGCATACGCTTGGGCAGCAGTGACCTTGAAGCGACTCTCGCTACGCTTAAAGCCAGCGGCCACGAAGGAGCAACCGAGGACGAGCAGGATGTTGGAGAGGATGGAGCCGAGCATCTAAACCCATGACGTAGGCATAATTAGGAGACGGCGCGCAGGGCAGAAAATAGGCAAGACAAGACGCACAGAGGTTTGTACGATGCGTATTTGATCTAAGAGGCGAGTTGAGAGCGAAAGAGGGAGCCTCGTCAGCACAGATGTCATAGGAATGCGGCGCGTTTGGTACCTTGGAGGAGGGCAGCAATGCCGACGATAATCTCGACTGCGTTTCCGAAAGAAGCATTGAGAAGGCCTGCAAGCGTCTGGCCAAGACTGAACGACATCTGTTCCGTGGAGTCACCTAGAAGCTATTTGGACAGAAGGATGGAAACGCCAAAAGATAAAGGTCAAACAGGGCAGGGACGCGAGGGAAACGCGAATAGAGACCTTGGCAAGGGGCATGATAGCGAGGAAGCTGAAAGAAAAGCGCAAAGCGGCATCCCAGTTGAGGTGGTGGGCGACGACGCTGAGAGGGACGAAACAAGGAGGACGTTGAAGTACGACTCGAAGAGGTACCAGCGGAAGGACTGGGCCCAGGTGGGCTGGCCGTCGGCCTTGACGAAGCGGATGACGCGCGCGCCGAAGCCGACATTGACCTCGTGGGGGTGTGCGCTGGGGATGAGAGGGGATCTCTCAGAGGGCGACATGGGGAAGGAGTGTGTATTGCAATGGGAGAACTGGCATACTTCAAATATTGTGGGCCCGCGAGGCAGTGCACTCTTACGTCCGTCACGTGGCGGCTACCTCATCCGCGTTCGACTCGAGCGCGGCGGAGGTGAGATGCGCGGTCTCGGCGTATGTCACAAGCGTGCCCCTTTCGTTCGCGTCACCTCGATAATCGTCACCGATGCGTTCACGCATTTCCCAACCCGCACACCCGGCGCACACTGTACCTCGCCGCTCGCCAGCAGCCCCCGCACCAGCGACGTGATCAGCCCGCCATGCGACGTCACCAGCACATTCCGCGTCTCGCTGCCCAGCATTTGCCCTAGAATCCGCGTGTCCACCAATCCATCCCGCGCTTCACAAAGTCCTTGTTCGTCTCGGCCCCGTCGCTTGTAACGCGCCCAGCTCCTTCAAGCTCTTGCCCTCCAGCGCGCCCATGAACTAACATGTGTCAACGGGAAAATCCTCTTCGGTTACCAATGCACTCACCCTTTCTCGCAGCGCCTCCTCTTTGACGAGCTCGACCCCCGGATGATGCGCCAGAATTGCCTCGGCGGTCTGCGAACGTAAGCAACTGCACCCCCATTTGCTAAGTACAGACCCACGCACCTTGACCGCCCTGCTCAGGTCGCTGCTGAACGCCTTCCCAAACTTGACGCTCTTCAACGCTTCACCCACCACCGCGCCTGCTCTTCACCCATCGCATTCAGCGCCATGTCCTGCTGCCCTTGGATAATCCCATCGCGGTTCGCCTGCGTCTCCCCGTGCCGGACGAGGTAGATACGCACCAGCGGCGCTGCTTCGGAATCCGGCGACGTCATTTTCTATTTCTCTAGACCAAGTACCGCGATCCACTCCGGTTTTCTTGGCGGTCTTTCTACGCCTATGCACTCCTTCAACCTTCTAAATCTAGCTGAACACCTCCTTCTCTGGTATGGATCTCAGAGGCTGTGCGTGTCAGTAGTCCGTCAAGATAAGCACCTCCAAAGATGCGCTAGCAATATTAATGACGAACTTTTCCTGGGAAGAATCGAATCTCATCTAGGAACACCTCTCGCGTGACATCATTACCAACTCTGCCATGGACGAGGAACGTGCCCACCTTTCCTTCAATCTCTCCCAACTAATCGTATCTGCCTCACCCATCTCGCTCCACACACACTCACTCTGCCGCTCAAATGCCAACACCATTGAAGTTGGGTCCTTCTCGCGATCTACCCCTTGATGTCTTTGACTGCATAATGGATATGCTTGCCTGTCTCGACGACTTCGACACCTTGGAGATGTGCTCAATGGCTTGCAAAGACCTCCGACCATTGTGTTTGAGGTTTATGCTGGCGAAGATCAGAATTGCAGACACGGACATCCAGCAGCCTTCGTTACCCATTGACCAGGTCAAAGACTTGATGGACAGAAATCCGACCCTTTCCCGGTACATACAGTGTCTGGAAGTCTATATTGAGCCGACCGAATTCGACAACCCAAATTTCCCGATTATTTTGGACCAACTGCGAAATTTGCATACTCTGGTGATAAGTGGCATTGCCCGCCGTCGATACATCAGCACGACGCACAGCAGAAACCCAATCCCGGAGCCTCTGTGGATGTCCTTCGAACACTTGATCCGTACGCCATCTCTCATCAATCTGCAACTTTCTTTCTCGACGATTTTCCCATTCCCTGGATTTTGGCAGCCTCTACCTCGCTCAAGAATTTGAGCGTGTCATATATCGACAACCCCACAGACTCCACGCGAACTGCTGCTTTTGGACCGAAACCACCAGTATTGCGCTCTTTTACTGTTGCCTTAGAAGGTTCAATCAACATCGGGAGATCGCTTCTCACTTCGAAAGGCCCGACGGTCTACCAGTGGTTGACTTCACGGCACTCGAAAATCTGACAATCAACGCCATTAATGCACATCATACTACAGAACACGAGATGATAGTGATGTATCTGTATGTTTCTACCAACCTGCGGAGCCTCCACTTACAAGGTCGGTGACTCAGAATATAGGGTGGCTCGTAACTTAACTGACCTATCGCGTTCTTATATATTAGTAGATGACACATTCGCGACATTCATAGTTGACTTCGCCGACTATCTACATCCGCTTTCCCTCAGGACGCTGGAACATCTCACGCTGGGCTTTGTCGCCGACGACGCATGCGATCCGTATTTCGGGGCCCCGATGAAGTGGCCAAGTGATGGCAGCCGGTGCCCGTTGCACACCCTCGACCTAGAGATCACGCTCTTGGCAAGCACGGTATTTTATGGATCCGCAGGTTTGGGACAGACTTGATGTCCTTGCAGCTTCTAGCCTTCGCAGCGTTTCTCTTGAGGTTTATATCTGTGAGGTTTGCCTACGGAAGCTGAACCTTGGCGGAGCGACTTTCAGAGATATTGCGAGCTGCTTCGGTGGCTTGCCAAGGAGCCCCGTATGAATTTTCCTTCTTCGTCTCGTAGTAATGGGGCCTGTAGTAAGTAGTATGTATGCATACATGTTGCATAGGCAAGACAAATAAAGAGATAGATATGTACGCACTGGAACACAATAAATAGATCGTTCAATGGTAGCTATATATGTGTAATATTCTATTGCCATTCACTTCTTGAAATGTGTTCATCATCTGCATTATTGACTCTACTACGTAGTCATCGCCACATTCCGACAGAACATCGCAATGTCACATCGACCAGCAATCATGGGATGCCCTCCATCGACCTATCCCAAGGATTCGAATGTAACTAAGGACGATTCGGTGAATGAATTACTCATTGAGAGCTACCTAGCCAGATTTGGCCTATCCTAAACAGTTCTTGCTCAGGTCGAACCAAAGAAGGGTATCGAAAGAAGGTGAAATTGAAAATAGAATAAATACACGAGTTCGAACATTAGTGAGACCTTATACTGCGACCACAAAGAAAATAGACAGCAAGGGTTACAAGTGCCAGCGTAGAGAAAATATTTGACTGGAATGTGGGAAGGCAGCTGAAGCTGGAGCTGTGGTTGTTGACGGTGTCGGGTCCACTGTCTGGACGACCGTAGACGTGGGCTGAATTGTGGAAGTACCAAGAACTGGAGCGGGAGTGCTGCCCCAGCGGCAGTCGTGGGGGTGGTTACAGATACTGTGCCGTTCTGTACAACGAGAAATTCGAAAGTGAGGGTGTAGTCTCTGGAGTCCCGAGGTACGTGACTTCAAGAGTATGGGGTCCAACGGTAAGATTGCCCGTGTCGAAGAGGAGCCTGTTGAATTGTACTCCAGTTGGATTGCTAGTAGAGCAGCAGCGTCAAGCAGGACGTCAAAAGGCACCGCAGTTTGTCCGTCACAGAGTAGCTGGCTGTATGTGGGATGTGTCGACAGGTAGAGAGGGGTCGAAAAATCCATAATAGAGAAGAGAAATACCTAATAAAAAGGTAGGAATAAAAGCAAATCATTGTAAGGAGCGTATTGACCATGAGGAAAGCAGGGTACTCACCAGTAAAAGTGAATGAAAGCTTGGACCCCGTTTTACCTGTTTCAAATCCTGGAGAAAATGACGTCCATCCCGCATCGAATTGTAAGCCTGGATCAGTGGAATCGATTGCAATAGCAGCTGTAGCCAACGAAACGCTGGCTGAAGGAAGGTATTTGATATAGTCCAGCCAGAAGGTCTGATTATTCGTCACTGTGGTTGCGACAGTCAGTGTGTGTGGGCCATCCGTTAATGTGTCTATTTCGCAAAGATCAAGGTTGTTTTCTGGCGTAGTGTAAGCCATGGCAGGAACAGCCACATTGTCGACAAAACAGTGCCACGAAATTGTCCATTTGGATTGGCGAACTGAACCGAGCCTGTAATGAGCACTCGAGTACCTAGAAACGAAAATTATTCTATTCTGAGATAGCAAACGAAATAAAAACGTACCAGAAAATTGGTAAGAGAAGCTACCAGTAGAATTTGTCCCATGCGACGTGCTCAGGTAGGGAGCGCCAAAATTCCGATGTTATCCAGGCTGCCTCGATCTGCAAACCAAGTTCCACTATAATTTATTGCGCTGTCGGTGTCATCCACGATTATCCAGCGTGATGTCGACATTCTCCTTCCAGTTTTCTCCTCTTTCGTTATCGCTTGATGATTGAGAATTGAAGACGATGGACGAGCAAAGTAGAAAGAATGTGTGGGTGCGGGTGGCAAAGAGCGAATAATGCACAAATCCAGCTGTCTTGGAACTTGTCGAAACTTTATAGTAACACGAGGCTGTTCCAGGGCTGTTCCGCCAATACCACTCATGGTCGTAGCGGCGGGATGGCCCTGAAGCGCGTGTGTTCAAATCCATAGCAACAGGTGAAGCCGGTGAAGAGCGGTCACCTTTCGTGTTTGTCGCTGGAAGACTTTCATAGTTGTGTAAGTAGTAATTCAAAGCATGATTCAGAAATTCAGATGCCGATATCGAGGTTTGCTATGTGTGGTGGAACAGGGCGGTCTCCTTGCGAGCTGTGCTGGTGGCCATTTCGTGAAATGCAAGCTGAAGTTACCTTACGGTATCGGTGGGACATAGAACGCTCAGCAACGATGACTGAGTGTGCTAGTTGACCGGTGACCGCGATAGTTTGATCTTTATCCAATCTTTATTTATCTCCATCAGAGATGGACCCAACTTGATGATATCATCAATTCACCTTTTCTGCCGTTGGTTTTTCATGTTCTGTTACTACTGGCATTTTTGTTCCACTGTATAAAAAATGTGATTCCAAAGACAGCAAAACCACTGCATTCACTTTGACATTCATCGTTGGAAAAGCGCTTACTACTATAATGAATAACCCTAATTCTATACTAGATAAATCACGAGTCCATGGAAATGGAAGTCATAAAACCTAACGCGAAGAATATACAGATCCCCAATACATATCTACAACATATCTCACGAAAAAAGAGATTCCACAAAAGAAAAACAAGTCCATTCAAGTCACTCGTTCCCTACCAAGTCCACCAGTACGAATTTTATGGACGCCCAGTTGACGTCGGGGTCAATATGCCCCCGCGAAATGGATTCGTATCCGACCTGGATGACTTCGCGGAGGCACCACTGTCTCTCTGAAGGGTGTCAAAAGACGCCATGACACTCGGTGGTGGAACGGGGCTGGCCAAATTTAAGCGCCGGAATGGGTTAGCCGGAGAGGACGGTGCTGGTGATGCCGTAGACGACCGCGGCGTCTCTGAGAACTCGATAAGCATGCCGCTCGTCCTTGTCGACGGAGGCATGGAGGTCGACGTTGACGGTTGCGGTCGGTAATTGGAAAATTCTTCCGATCGCTCTGGTACCGGAGAGCTGACCCTCTTCTGCGAAAAAGTCCGCTCTTCAAGAATAGGCATTTCTTCTGAGGCTTGCTGAAGGTTTCTTGCTTTGGCGGTGAAAAGGCGCGTACGGAATCCGAGTTTCGGAGAGTGGATTCGCGCATGGCATACGTGTCTGCGTCGGTGAAAGTGTCGTCAACATCTGGATGGAATACCATATTATTTGCAGGATTGAGCTTGGATTTGTACCTGGCCCCCTTTGCCGACCGCGTCGGTGACGGACAAGCAACAAGATGAGAAGTAGCGCCAGTACCCCGCCCAAGACACCCCTACACAGCAGCGAGATTGAGAGAGTTGACTTTCCATTACTGTCAGAGGCGCAGAAGATCCTGTAGGCGGTAGAGCTGTGCCAGTGGAAGAATTCCCGACAACCGATGACGGCCATTTTCTACCAGCAGAAAGTCAAGACTAAGAGGTGGGCTGGGACTGTCCAGCGGAGACTGATAAGTGACAGGAGTGTGTGCTCTTTCGTAGGATCAAGAGAGGTGTAATCAAGCAGGAGTGAGTTGTAGGATAGATCTGAAGAGTTGGGCGCTTGTAACGAGGGGATCGACCAATTCTGCGCAACACCATCAGCACAGCGAGGGCTACCCTTCCGTGCGGAATGATCGCCGTTGAAAAGATCACCTCGTCTGATACTGTTGGGGAGAGCTATACCAGGTGATTCCCGTTCCTATCGACATAATATTCTAAAAAACACCACAAAAATAATGGTAAGACGTACCGTTGAAGGTAAATTGGAAGCTTGCTGAATCCGCACCCAGGGTGGGCGATAGTTTTGCTGTCCCCAAATTTCCCAATCCGTAGGTGGTGTGAATTGTAGCGCAGAATCCGTCGAATTGATCAAAATCGTCCTGTCAGTGAGCGGATCTGTAGGCAGTGGGGTAAATCGGATATAGTCGAGCCAGAAAGGCTTGGTTTGGCTGGCTGTGATATTCATAGTGAGGATATGGGGGCTGTGTTCAGGCCGTCATGACTGCAATAGCTCGTCCATGGAAAGCCTCGTAGTGCAGTGCTATTAATTTGTATGGCAATATTATCTACCGAACATTGCCACGAAGGATCCTGGCTGTGCGAAGCTGGTAGATGAAGCTGGGAGAGACACCGAATACTTCAATTGAAGACCTGAGGATTGATTATGAACGATAGGACGGATATGACAAAAATATGCGTACCGTTGAAAGCATACGAAAGACTCCCATTCGACGTCAGCACATGTGCTGTCTGAAGATGGCGTTGTCCAATAGTACTTCACCAGGAACACTCCCATTGATACTAGCCCACCCTGAGCTACTGTAGTTTATCGCAGTGTCGCTATCATCGATAATCACAATCGCGACATATCTTACGGTGGAACGGCAGCGGCAGCGCGCAGTGGCAAGGGAACGTGGGTATAAGCGAATGGAAGAAAAGCAATGTTGCCACGGAACAGAAACTTTAAAGACTTACCTCACAATGACTCGACACCGCCTCTATGCCGACAACGGCGTGTTTGCAGATCGCGTTGATCGTGGGCTTCGCGAACAAGATGGTCATGGTCTAGAGCTGTGTGTGAACTTTTCCAACGCGACGACACTGAGGTTACGAGGTCGTTCAACCGTTGGGTGGCATCCCGTCTGAACTTAGGCCACGTCGCTAAGTAATCTGGATTCTCGAAGTGAGGTGAGGCTGGTTGCTGCAAGCCTGAGGCACGTCCTATCCTGCTGCTAGCCTCGTGCGCAGGTATTTATATCGCCCTCGTTCCGATAGGTGTGCAGAGTGCGCGCTGAGAGCGTTGACAATGACGGATCAGACAGGGCGTAAGTTACTAGTTTCCTGGGAAAAGCGCTCGCGCCAAGCACGCGCGCAAGACACGTGTTGTCGCTTCAAAATATATAAATAGCTCGTCCGGGCTTGAGGGGCCTGAGGAATCCCTCTGGATGACGCCGAAGTGAGATCAGACAGGCTAATTTATGCGGACCTCAGGGCTTACCCATGGAGATGCAGAGCCATGGAAAGCTCTGATAAAAGGAAGTTCGGACATCCCACAAGGCCGCTAAGGAGGAGACCGAGAGGAGAGGAGAGGAGAGAGAAGTGAACTGTCAAGCTGAAGAAGCGCCGGTCTCGGTGCCGGTATGATGTGGAATCGCAAATCTTTGATGTGCACTCGCGGTATTTAGGCGTTCGCATTCATAGAGGAGCGAGAAATTATAATTATCTCTTAGAAAGAGATGTGTTTATGGCTTGCTCGATTGCTCAATTGCTTGAAGCTTCAACGATATTGTGCAGCAAGTGAATGTGTCTTTGTAGCAGTGAGAACCAGCAAAATAGATCGAAATTCATCAGCTTATCAGCTCGGACTTGATGTACAAATGCTGTACGCCTTTCCTCTCAGCGAATTCTGGGGGCATCTTATCAGCACATCACCGTTTCAGGCCTTGCTGATATGGATTCAACACACCGAGTTTAATAACGTCTCCGAGGCAAGGAAGACAAAGGAGGGTTTGTACAGGTCATAAACTGGAGACCATGAAACGGAACATGTTGTTATAATCCCATACAAAGTGCATAAGAGTGAGACAACTAGCAGGAGGCCAATATCGGCCATGAGCTTGAGAGCGAACAAGGCTGCGAATTACAAGGCTGCGGCCGGATTTGACAGGCAAGAGAGCCGAGCACCACGTCTAAATGTCTCGTAAGTTGAATCGAGTTCGAACGTTCATTAATTAAATAATGAGCTCTTACATCGGCGGAATCATATGATAAAGTTGATGATGTCCATCATAAGTAGTACTAGAGGTATCGCATGTTTCCCCGTTCGCTTGTGTTATGGGGCGTAATTGAACAGTTGGAGTCGTGTGAGACGCGCGCTAGGATGATGGAGGCCGAGCGCTGTGGGAGGCCAAAAAATTTAGTCAGAAAACGAATTGCTATACTTTTACGTTCATTTACGTACTCTGTAGTATTGAGTTTTGATAAGAAAGTCATCGCACGACCTTCGCAATTGTGGATTGGAAGATACCAAAAGGCTGTAAACCAGCGCCACGCATGTGCGAGAGGGCGGCGCCGGCGCGCGCACGGCGGATGGCAACCTCAATTTGCCATCCGCCCTGATTTTACTGCAAACATGTGGGCACCATTTTTCATGGTGATTTGGGTGCTTTCTGGTGATTGAATGTGTTCGCTGCTGGGACTTTGCCCGTCCGAAGTCCGAAATTCATGCCACAATTGGTCACTGGTGTTTGCATGTTAGTGTCGTTCCGTCGGGTATTATAACCAAGTGGAGTTTTGATGTTCATGAGAAGCGGGTGCTTCTGATATGAGAGTATGACAAGGTATGACACCACGGTGTTGCACTCCTGCGTGTCATTTCCTCTGAGGTGGATATTCCAGTCTGAGACGAAGCAGGCAGTTTGAGACATATGGATAAGAGCGCGTTGTGGGCGTAGTGCACAGCGGAGGCGTAGCAGAGGAGTGACAGAAAAGTGTGACGTTAGGGTGGCTAACCATATGGGAGCAGACGAAGCGGGGGACGTGACATTACTCGTGGGAAGCACCGCTTTTCTTTTTCATATCTGCACGAAAACTGGGTCAATATTTGTCTGATTTCTGTCCGTCAAAATCCCTGCCACCGACGTTGACATCGACGACGACGAAGGCCATCTTCACCGCCGCAGACAGCGACCACGCCCCATCCATCCCCCGTCTGCAAGTGTTTCTCCTTTCTCATTCGGCTTACTCCTGACCATGACTGTCCCCCCAGCAGTTTCGTCCGCTGCTTATCCTGCTTCCGCCGAGATGCACCACCGTCCCCTCCCCACTGTCCGCTCCTTGTCTTCTCTTTCACCAAGCGTTGTATCGAGTAGAGCACCGACTCCCCGACCCTCCCCATTACTACCGGCAGCATCCTTCGGCTACCCCGCGGACAAGTACGACTCGTCACAGGCGCAACAGTTGCACCCACTGCAGCTGCAGCAGCCTACGATATGCGGACTTCCTCTGAAATACGTATCGTGAGTGTTCTGGAGAGCAGCAGTTGGGCTTTATTGACAAACCTAGACTGGTCACTCTTGCGGTTCAAAACGCTGCACTCTCTATCGTGATGCACTATTCGCGCGTGTCAATACCTCCATCGCTGGCATACTCACCAGCATCCGCGGTCCTGCTCAACGAGCTGCTGAAGGGTTCCATCTCCTTTATCATCGCCCTCTTCCGTTCGCCCGTCCTTTATCAACAACCCCTGACGCGGCGCAAACATGTCATTACCCCTTTTCTGTTGTGGACAGCATTCAGTGATCTGTGCGGCGAAATATTCAGTCCCGACTGCTGGAAGCTCTCCATCCCAGCCATCCTTTATGTCATTCAGAATTCGCTCCAATTCGTGGCCATTTCGAATTTGCCGGTCGCTTCGTTCCAGGTTACTTACCAGATGAAAATCCTAACAACGGCAGCCTTTTCGGTGGCTCTTCTCCGGAAGAAGCTGACGGGCATTAAATGGCTTGCTCTCTTCTTCCTCGCGATTGGGGTTGGAATCGTGCAGATTCAAAGTACAGTTGGGACTGGGCACGTAATTTCGAAACCCTCGCCCACGGCAGTTGGAAGCGCCCACGAATTCCATATGCATGTGATGAACCCTCTCAAAGGATTCGGGGCAGTCACCGCCGCTTGCTTCACTTCCGGTCTCGCTGGAGTATACTTTGAGATGGTTCTGAAGGGATCAAAGGCGGACCTATGGGTGCGCAACGTCAGCTCTCCTTGTTTCCTTGATTCCTGCCCTCCTCCCCATCGTATGGGCTTCGACTCCACCAAACTCGCAAGGTTTCTTTTGGGATTGTTCCGCAACTTTGGAGCTTGGGCATGGGCAACCGTGGCGATTCAGGTATTCGGTGGCTAGTGACTGCGATCGTGATCAAATATTCCGACAACATCCTGAAGGGATTTGCACTTCCCTGTCGATCGTCCTTTCATTCCTCGCTTCAGTTGCGCTCTTCGACTTCCACATTACCCCATCTTTTGTTGTCGGAGCATCAACCGTGCTCTGCGCTACCTGGATGTATAATCACCTACGCCTCCATCTTCAACGCTGCCTTCTGCTGCATCATCGCCAGTCATGAAGGAACCCTTGTTTTCCGTTGTATTGAACGACGCTTCCCCTGCATCATCTGGAAAGTCCTCACCATCGCCGTCACCATTCTATCCTGAGACGCCTACAGGCGCCGAGTCAACCACGACATTAGGACTCGGCTCGTTTATGCGACGAAAATCAGGGGGCGTTGGGGAGCAGGGCTCAGTCGGAATAGCAGCACAGCAAGTTGACCGGAATGCTAAGCGGGAGCAACGGTGGACTATCTGGAGGGCGGGGGGAACTAGGACTAGCAGAAAGTGGCGAATTGGTACCCCTAGAAGGCGAGTATACCACTCCTTTCACCTCAAAGCACCTTCGAGGGTGCCTTCGCGCGCACCAAGTCCTACACTCCGTAGCTTGGGTGGCTTTAGCTCATCAAGTTCAGACAGGAATCTGAGCAATGGCCAGTATCATAATGATATTGGCTGGCCCATCGAGAGCACCAGCCGCCGACGATGGTCATGAAGGGAGAGGACAAGAAAGAACCGATTACGACGATGACGATATGATGATGATAGGGGCAAAACTGATAGGAGAGTGGGAAAAACGTGTTGGAGCGCGGAGATGAGCGACGACACGAGTCGGATGGAACTTGGACACGGGGATCGACAGCGGTGCGACGGCGCGGCGGCGGGCGGATATCTGACAGCTCAGCTGCCCCCGCGCCCCGCAATTTGGCTTTTCAACGGTTCTATTCTTGGGTTGACTGCCTTGTCCACTTGTGCTTCCCTTCGGCCCAGCTCGTTTTGGCTTGCTTCCTCACTCGACCTCAGCTTTTCTCCTACGACCCATGCTTATGTTATCCGCCTTGAAAAGAAAACCAACTACTGCTACGGATCTCCAACCTCTTGCTTCACTATTTTAGAATGTCTATTCACCTTCACGAACACCCAGCGCCTTCGCATTAATACCTTACCGCCCCGACTTTCAAACCCGGATCCACCTGCATTGTGTCCAACGTAACATGGAAGTACTAGCCACACGGAATGCTCTAACTCTGCCCTCCAGCCCAGTTGTGGTCTCGCCCTTACTTCTCTTCTGGGTTTATGTTTTTTATGCCCTATTTCTTCATACCTTCATGACGCTTACCCTATATCAACGCTTTTTATTCCCGTCTGCTCCGCACTCCCCCCATCCTCCTCTCTTCCACATTCGTTTGCGACCCCGCTCCTTGTTTCCTTCCCCACCCCCTGTCCCCCTCTTATTTTCCCTTCACGTTCTATTTCAACTGAGGCATTGGACATATTGACTCTCGATCAAGTGACTTTTTCTTACAATCTATTATTCACAGTTACTTACTTTACCGCACACCCCACCATCCATATTCACCATCCCATTCTCCACCCACCGCCCCCTTATTTCCTTTATCTGAACTTTTCCCGTTTTTCTTCTTCCTCCATACAAACATTATCAAACTTACAAGCCAACCATTCAATTCTATACCCCAGTTTCGATATTTACCCCCTTCATTCTCCACCCTCCCTCCCTCCGCATCAAACACCCTTTGTACATGTCTGATGTATGTGCAGACGCTTTCGCGCCCAAAAGTTGCATATTGTTCTGCTAGTTGTTTAGCGCACATATATCTCTGTTAACACCTCAATAGACTACTTTATTTTTTACTTGTCTTTCTTGTCTGCCGATGGTTCCGCAGACTCTTTTTTTATTCACTATTTCTTGATTTTACTTCTTTTTTGGTTTATAACCTCAGTTCTGAATCTCAAGACATTGAACCATGTTTTCCCGTCATGATCACCCTTCCCTCCCACTGATATGATCGAACCGCACTTCTATTTTTCTTCATATTTTAACGCGCACGACATGGTACATAGTATGAACGCTCAAACAAATTCATTGGATTCCTTTCTTTTTCCTCTCTTTCGCATGACCGATATAACCCAATAGACCGAAAAGCGGTATGCACAATACGACCTAACCTCGCGCGGGGTATACAAGCTCAGTCGGAACCTAACGCGATGTTCTAAAAGAGCATAAGAAGCTCATACAATGGGAGGACACCAATGAGTTTCTCGTTCAAATATCGAGGGCCTAGCCGATTTCATCCGGCCACTGAGGACTCCAGTCGCCAGCCAACTTGTATATCCGTCTGTAGGAGTGCAATCGGGTTACCACCTATATTTCAACGACGAAAGTCACTACGCGAAAGCAAATCAGTATCAGATGAAAGAGCACTTGGAAAAAGAGTAAGGCTGGAAAATATCTGGTGTCATGTCTCAGCCTCGCCTTTACTTCTCCATCCACACCCATCCACCAGCCCAATAATTCCTCATCCCCCGAAGGAAGATGGGGAATGGGTCTGGAACCTGCTCTTACATGCTGGCAGGATCCTCGTGAAAGAACGGGGTGCGTTCCTTTACTAGTTTTTTCATCGTCGACAGACCCAACGTCGCTCGTCTTTCAAAAGGATAACAACACTCACTAATTCAGTAAACGATGAGAGTTTTTGACGACAGTAGCAATGGTTCTGACGTTGATAATGCAATTGATTGAGGTAATACCTAGGACATTCAGAGCGTAGAACAACATGAAGCGCGAAGTGAGAGGGTGTAGCATATCTCCAGGTGATCCTGCGTCCTAGCCTCTCGACCAGAGGGAGGAGCAATCAGCAAAGATTGTTTTTGAGTATGCTCTCTAAAGAGTCCCTCTCCGGCATTTGTCTGGACTATCCTTCCTTGTGCCGAAGCATGCTAACGATGAGCGGAGGAAGGGCAGCAATTTGAACGCCGTGGTTTGGAAGAAAAAGGCATCAAATTTTAAGGTTTATATAGGTTCGCGTCGCGGGGGTTGCCGGAATCATTCGACGCCCGCTTTGGGCCTGTAAAATGTTACCACCCAATAACCAACGCCAGCAAAGACAGACTGGGCCTCGTCGACGCGTGCAACGACGACGCGACATATCCTGTAGGCGGGCTTCCTATCCGCGATGGCTAGTCGAGCAGTGTCTCGAAGCATCCAGCCTCCCAAAGTTCTGCCACCTCCGTCGCCCTTCGGCGAACTTCTCCGGCGCTCGAATTTCGCGTCCTACGATCCTGCCGTTCGCCAAACCTACACCGCACCTGCGTCTTACATCCACCGCGGAAACTGGGGTCTGAAGCGTCCCATTGCCAACCGCAAGCGCCACAGCACCATTGTGCTCCGCAACTTTGAAGAGCATGCGCATTTCATCGAGTGGGACAAAGCCCCCGTCCAGGTCGACTTCATCAAAAGAGTGGAGGAGCTGAACATTCAGCCCACCCTGGCCGACAATTCGACGTGGGCGCATAGTCTTGGCCCGTATGCCGATGCCATAGACTCTGAATTTTGCCCATCTGAAGGCCTGAAAAGGCCCCGGAAACCAGACCTCAAGGTTCTGTCGGACACATCCTCTCCTTCCCCTTCCTCGTCATCTCCAATCCCCGAAGATACCTCATCGACCTCGAGAGCCGCACATCGCCCACCTACATTCAAAAAGGGTTTCGATGAACAACTTTTGTTCTTAGGAAACAAGGGCAAAGGTGCATACGGAGCAAACGGTGTCGAACCCCGCGCCAAAGGCGATGCTTACATCCAACCTAACATTGCTGCGATGACACCCCAGAAATTCGAGGACTATCTTGAAGAGCTCCGAGAGCTGCGCCCCAAGTTTTTGGAGTACATCCGCCAGGAGATCAAAGAGACGAGAGGCGAATCTGATAAACACTCCCAAGATCCTGGATCCTTGAAAGACGAAGAAATAATCACGAAAATGAGTGCGGAAGCTGCCAAGAAGAATCTGCATAGGTATTTCCTTGGACAACACACTCAAGACACATTCGATGGCTACCGAGCCGCTGCTACCGACGCAAATGAGCTGGAACGAGTGAAAGAAAATCCGAACGCGCTACAACCCATCCAAGGACAACCTCACAGGCTTGCCGGCCTCATCTACTCCAAACCAACAATGTTGGAGACCTACTACGCTGGTCGCGCAGAGCCTGGTCTCGTTTTACAGGAAACTGGCGACGCCCATTACCACAAAAGCGATATCGGCTATGTCGCTGTTTTCGCCGGTCTTGCAGCCAAACTGGAGAAGAAATCCGCCGGCAACGATGTCAGGGCCTTGCTCGACCCGTTCACCGAGGAAGGCTTGAACGTTCCCATCACACCCAAAGCCTCCGGCACGGGCTCCTCCGTCGATCTCAGGGAGACGGAGCACGACATGCGTATGGTCGAGCTCAAATTGGAAACGCCGCCCAAGGTCGTGGGCGTTCATGTCTCCAACCGGTCCATGATCAAGGTCAATGTGCAAGCCAAGGTCGTCGTTGAGAGCGCCATCAACCATAACTGGCGCACGAACCCTCATAAGCCCGGATCGATGCAATTCAATGCCGCTATGACGGCGTCAACTAAGGCTCAAAAACCTTGGTCTATAAATTCATTCGGATCTAATAATTCGTTGGCGAGACGCGCTGCAGAACGTAGAGTCAATTTCGGAAGTGACCCATTAGCCGCTTCCGACAAGAGAACCAAACTAAATCAACTATGGATATAATCCAGAAGTTGGCGAAGAAGCCCCAGGGGAGTAGTCTTTTGTCGTTGTTTACTCTATCCTATATCGTATTTGCGCTATGCTCATCTTCAGTAATCCTAATCATTTATACGATTCATGACAATGAAGAAATATGTATGGAGTAAAGATGAATGCCAAAGCCAACCAGCTGCGTGGTCACTTATATACATGCGTCAACGAATTCCTACAAAATGGATAGATACCAATAGATAATATTGACATATTGACCAAACCCTACAACTGATTATGCCAGCAGCTTGGCATCGATCTCTTCTTTGGTGAGTCCTCCGGCCCATCCCTTACCTCGATGACTTTGTTCACATCAGCCTATGGAGGGTACATTAACCTGGGTTATGGTTGCACGAGGAACTACTAACAGTATTTTGGAAATTCAGGAGAGCACTTGCATGTAGAGTCAGCATTCCGGTCTCGCTCGAAGATGGCGACCAGTTGATGAGTACGAGCGGGAAAGACGTCCTGCCATCCTTATGCTTGAGTTCGTATGACAGAACCACATATCGCGGCGAGTTCTCTGGTAGTTCTGCAGGAGAGTTGATGCGGCGTTAATCAAGGCCCCAATGCCAGAGCGACTCATGGGGCCCACCTTCAGCGAGTTCCTCGATGGTGATATTATCGAACTGCTCACTTCTTCCATGATCAACTTGGCCTTGTTGATCTTGATGACGATGCGCGCTGCCTGCATTGCGTCGCGCAAAGCGGAACTTTCTGAGAGAATCTTTGATGGCTGGGGATTTCGACTAGTATTGTGAAGAACTCTGTGTGGGTCGCGAGACTTGAGGTTCGAGGGCTCGAGAACGAGTTGCGCGCTTACCATGACGGTTGACAATTGAAAGCGTACCTAGATAAGGTTGGTGGATAAGATAAGGGATGTGAACTGATCGCTCTGTTTAGACTGTTATCGGATTCGTGCTGAGCAATCCTGTCAGCATGACATGCTACCACACGGCTCCTCCTCCGGTACACCCAAGAGCTTCAAGAAGTCACATTAATGGCGTTGTAGCAGAGCGTGCCGCCATATACGTCTCTTCTTAAAACGGCCACGATCCGTGAGGTTAAGTTCAGAGTTCAGGATTCAACTGAGTATGGCTCCTTCGGAACACTCGCGCGAACGGGACTCTTCAAGGCCTCGGGCGTCCCGACGCACAATCCACCAGGACGGTCCGTAATCGATGATCCAGAGAGCCTTATCCTGCCAGACGGCCCAGTGGGCGCAGAAGTGACAGAGCTTCTTAGCGAGTTTGTGCATCCCCATGAACATGGGCAAGAAGAGACGCTAGTGGGGACATCGACGACGATGACGAGCTCGACACCAAGGCTAAACGTCCTTGGTGGAAAAGGCCTTCCCCTTGGTGGTGCGTTTTGCAAAACAGTTCGCTGAAACTATGACTAAACTCAGTTACTCATATTGTGCTACAGGTTGCTCGGTGGAATGCCATTCACCGCGATCGCGATGTCGTCTACGCTTGCACCACGCATCGAGGTGTACACGATGCTTGCATGCAGTGTGCACAAGCCTGACATATTTAGGCAAAATTTTCCCGGATTCGAATTAGGCCTTCATGATATTTCTAGTCTAAATTTGGACATTCGGGGCTTCTCAAATGAACCCTCTCTCATTCCACTTTACCTGTCCGACCTCGTTTTTGAACCGGAAAATACCAACGGCTCAGTACCCACTACACCCCGGAATCGATGTGCCTCAGATCCTGTGGTGCAGGCTGCTGTGGCCAAGTTGACAGCTGGTGGGTTTTCGATTGTATTATTGCTATCGGAGCCAAAGCAGCGTGGACGTCATCTTTCTTTTGCACCGTGCTGTTCCAATAATAAGACAGCCGCTGACACATTTCCAGTTATCACAACGTCCATGGGTATTCTAAGCTTCGTTACGACTGGGTGGTGGGGTGCAGTAAGTTGCTCATGTTTGACTTGGTGATTTGCAGAGCTCAGACAATCTCTTTAGTATTCGGATCGTTATGGCCGCACGCGTGTTATGGGCATCTCCATCCTAGGCCTCCTCGTAGCGGACCTCAACTTCATTGGTGTGGCTACCTTCTGGAAATATCTCCCTGGCGGATACTGGCTACTTGTCATCGGGCCCATTGTCGAGGGTTTCCTAGGCGGAATGACGACCGGAGTCGCAGCATTCCATGGCTATCTGGCCGACACCACAAGCGAAAGTGTCAGATCTCGCGTATTCTCACTAAGCTTGGGTCTCATGTTCACTGGCATGGCTATAGGACCGACGCTAGGCAGCTTACTCATCCACTTTACGGGACAGACGATCTCTGTGTTTTATGCCGCCCTCATCATACATTTCATCTACTCGATATTCATCTGGAGTTTCCTCCCTGAATCGCTTCCCCAGAAGAGAATGGATCATTCGAAGGCCAAATACGCCTCGGAATTGTCGAGTGTGGCTCAAGAGAGAGAACGAAACCCCGCCGTCGGATTGCTTGTCAGGTCTAGACGTTTGTTCGCCTTCCTGAGCCCTCTGACAATCTTTATGCCGATGGAAGAGAAGAATGTCGGCGGAAATCCTCTCAAGAGCCCGAAGAAAGATTGGAATCTCACCCTTATGGCCTTGGGATATGCAATCACGATTTCCGTGATGGTAGGTCTTACTGCGATCCATTATAAATTACATTCGTCTGAGAGCTGATTGAATATATGTAGGGATCCTATTCAGTCAAATTCCAATACGCGGCGTCGACCTTCAAATGGAGCTCGGAAATTGTATGTTTACACATCCACTTATGCGACGCAGTCATTCTGATTGACATCGTCGTGGCTGCTTATGTAGATTGGCTATTGGTTGAGTTTGATCGGGGCGACAAGAGCTGTTTTTTTGACTGCCGTACTTCCGCGTAAGCTGTTCGCTGTCGTCTCTTTGTAATCCTCTGACAAAAAAAATATTCAGTCGCGATCAAATTGTTCAAACCCAAGCCCATCATCATCGAGATGACTATCCCCGCGAGCCCCGCAAGAGAAACAACCGCTCTCCTCGAAGGGGCGAAGTAGCAATCAAGATCTAGAAGCGCCCAAAACGTTCAAGAAAGAGATCCACTCGCCTCTGTTCGACCTGAATCTTGCACGCGCGTCACTCTTCGTAGACATCATCTCGTACGCCTTCATGGGGCTCGCAAACACCGCCGGAGCATTCACTCTGTTTGGTATCTTGGGTGCCTTTGGCGCGGATTCAATCCTGCGATGCAGAGTGTGACATTAGCGTTATACGCGCGTCGCGGAGGAACGGAGACAGGGCGTCTTTTCGGAGCGCTAAGTGTGCTTCAGGCCTATGGTGTGTGCACATATGATGATACTCCATCTCTTACGAATTGATTCTGATATTTGCGATCCATGTCTAGCTCGCAGATTCTCGGGCCAGCTCTGTATGGGTTGGTGTATATCAAGACGGTGGCCATCAACCCGCGGGCTATCTTCCTCGTTTCCGTCGTGACCGTTTCCATCGCTTTGATCCTCTTGGGCTTCGTGAGACTGCCGAATGAAAAGGACTACCGGAGGGAAAGTATCGCTGATTTAGAGGAACCACAAGCTCGACCTCCGAAGGCACACCGTCGAGGACACATGCCCACGACGGACATTGGTTGACGATAATGTTGAAGACGACTCTAGAGCACCGCGCAAACGAAATAACAAAGTTACATCATATGGGCTACATAGTCTCTATTTATGAGGTTTTGTGTGGACGGACTTATGACGCCTGTCTGGTCATAATTCCTCGTTTTATTACATAGATACGATCATTTTTTTATTTCGTTTATAGCATCTCGAACTGAACCAACAGTGATGTGTTTAGTGCGAGAATAGTTTTGTTCCTGTCGCTGCTGGTCTTTCCACTATCCCTGCTCCTATTTATGGTTTGATGGTGTGTATATGGGCTAGCGTAGCGCTTATTCTTTCAGGCTAAATGCAAAAATTTGGCCGTTAGCTAGCCAGACTTTAGGTGTGCTACACTGTAAGTAGTTATGTTTAGTGTCTTCTTTGTGTGTGTCGTTGCCGACTTCAAGAAACCTTCCGCGGTTTTTGAACGAGAAAGCATATTTCAGCCTATGAACGTTATTGCAACACTATTTCTGGAGTATTACTAAAAATCAGCGAGGAAAAGCAACAGTACACAAGGTATTCGCCCAGAATACTGTCTCCACCGCACCGAGAAATAATAATCCTCTGGTTACAAAATTACCTTTGGGTACAGAGTGTGACCCTTCCCGTGGACTGGGCGCTTAAACAAGTAAATCGCATCTAAGCAGCCGATGATGAATGGTCACTGTCCATCCATTTCCTCAAGTATAGAACAGCGATAGCTTGGGTTCATTCATGATATAGCGATACTATGCGACACCTTATGGGGACTTGTGTGCTTGATTTGTTTGCTTGATTGACAGACGACTTGCAAGCCACAACTATATCTGCCCATACCTAAAATAGACATCATGTGTGCGGCTGTCTTTGAGCCGCACCCTGGCCGCTCCCGCGAAGGATTGCAGAAGATTTTGGCGTGCATGTATATATATAACATAGCAGCAGTATGAACAGTTGTAGCTGTTGTAGCGTCTCAGCGAACCCTGTCAGTTTTTAGATATTTTCGCTGTCAGATATCAAGTTTTAAAATATATACCTTCTGAAATCAAGCTTCGTCCTTGCCAATTCATAAGCGGGAATTGACTTGACTATGCAAGCAATCAAAGAAAGGGTAACATTGAACTCCTTCTGAGACGACTTCTTACGTATCTTTATCGACCACTAACATTCACTTAGAGACTGAAAATATGGACAACCTGTCCCATGGCCACTGTCAGCGACAGCATTATCTTCTGACGTGTTTTCAAATATGGTGCTTATGGACAAATGTATTCCATGGGTGCGCCACAATTCACTCGCCCATGGGACTGGGACTCAGGAGGGTACACAAAGGACCCTGAGCTGAGTAAGCGCTCGGCGTCAGTAGGACTTGCTATGACCAACCCACTCACAAGTTCAAAGAACTAAGTATACTGTGCTAATCATATCGAGTTCTTGACTATTCGAATCTTGGTAAGGTAAATCTCATCCTGTCCATCGGAACCTGGTTATGCCCATCTATTCCCATTGTATAGTAGTTTCGCTGTCATTTCCAAAACAGTCGTGTCAAGGCTCTTTACTCGCTAAATGAGGCCTAATTTAATACCCATAACACCGCACAAGTTCAACAGTTTGGTCTTCAAATCCAGGGCGCCGAGATTCTTTGACATCTTCGCCAGTATTTCTTTCAAAGAGGAAACCCGTGCATTTGAGTCTCCAGACCAAGCTCATCGACAATTTCAAGTCAATTGTGCTACTGCCAAATGTCGAAGCGCCAGTCAATCACACGAGTTTGTTCACAAGTAAGCTCCCTAGGATGTCGTTCTCAATCTGATGATTCTGATCTCACAGCTCATTCCAAGAAGCGTTATTACAAGTCTCGATAGTCACCATTCCTCCTTCGTTCCCTTCCAAATCTTGGGGTGATCAGAAGGCGATCATGATCCTGAGTGCCATTCTTGGTAGCGAGCTCACAACATCTGAACTTCGTGAGAGAGTCGGTCAGGCCATTCCGACTGAGGCCTCATCGTTTCTGCGATACCCCACACTGGGGTTATAAATGTACTTGTAGGAAATGGCACAAATTTAACTCCCATGCGACATAGATTTTAATTTCCTACTTTCCAGGACCCGAGAGGGACTCAAGGGACCGAATCCCTCTACTTTGGTACAGTTTCGCCCGGCGATCCCCAAAGGTGACAAACCCACAGAGTTGTATTGGCCAGAATGTATCTGATATCTCCACCCTCCAACCTAGAAGGATTCATCTATTTAAATAGAGGGGCACCATTCGCATAAGCTACACTAGGTGGTAATTGAATCTTCCTACCTTTTCTCTCGCTGTATGTTTAACATTGTAGCAGGTGATCAAGCTGGTATTTGTCCTGGCATACAGAGATATTTAGCGACAATAGAATCTGTGCGATCATTCAGAAAGCACTACGTGGATCCAGAGGAAGGGTAACTAACTCGACGGATTCTCAAAAGCAGCGCTGGCGTTCCGACCACTTTACTCTCGATCAAAGTTCCGAGCACCGAGCAAGGAAAATGCTGGTATATTTATGTCTATGGGGTAAGATTAGAAACATTTGAATGGGTAATGACTTATCCCACTGAACGCGTGGAATAATGAACATAATGAACGCCTGCACATGCGTTCATTGCTATGAAGGCCGCCTGCATACCTATAGGCGCGCCCTTCGACATCTGGCGACAAGTTCTTCATATCCAAGTTCGCTGTTGAAATGTTGAATGAGGAGCGGAAACGCTCCTCCATCCTTCATGGACGAATAAGACCCTTTTTTCTCGAGCTGTTTAACATTTACTAGTCCCGATGTCAGTTGACGTTGCATATAAACTAAAATGTGACTTTTACCTTCCACTAGCCTTCTGGCGTCTGCAATCGGACAGCTTGAGCGTGGCTTAGGCGTCCTACACATGCCTATTTGCCCTCACCCATGCTTTGTTTGTTCTATCAGGTCTCACGACTAGGACTAGTATGTTGCATTGTTGAATTGAACCGTGTAATTTTATGCTTCGGAAGCGCGTTGAGAATTAATTATTTTATTGATGCCGATGGGGACGGTGGACAGACAGGGGAGCGTTAACTTGGACCAGCAGCAGGGCTCGAGATGGGAGGATTGTGTCATTTTCGTGCTATTCGCTAATGTCCGCTTTCAAGCAGGGAAGGCAGATAGACTTGACGGCAAGAAGCCAATTTACCTACGGCCGTCCGCAAATCCATGTGCAAAAAGCAGGATAGAAGCAGGAAACGATAGTCAAAAGCCCAGTTATCGAGAGAGAAGGGCGAAGAAGCGAGGATCGATTAAGGCAAAAATAACAGGGGGACTTGCGCAGAGGAGGAAGAGAGTGATGTTTTTGGATTGATGCCAAGGATATCTCTCGTTATCTTACTTCCATACTGCAGAAGAAGGGTCTATGCATGATGGGATACACATCGGAGGTGATAGCTTCGTAGGATTTTCTTCCTTGAAATCAAAACCCTGGTATACTGTGCAACTCGGTCGTGCACGGTAGACATTTAAGCTGGCCCCGGGGATCTAATAGAATAGACGTTATATCCAAAATGCCAATTATATTGAATAAAATCTCACATCACATCATCGATAGGCTGTGCTTCTCTCGCGCTTTTCAGCGGGCCCGCCTTCTTGTTCTTTCCAGAATTCTTATTATCTTCAGGTGAAGCGATGTATTCGAACTTTCGAGAGTCCAATGTGAATGTAATAGGTCCCTATGATCAAGTTGTGAAGGGATGCAATGCGCAGCGTAACACCTGACTGATGTACCTCATTGGTTAAGCTCACGCTCATCATAGCGCCAAATTTACCATCTACATGCGGGTATGTAAGAAAGAAAAATAAATAATGCGTTAAGCAATACATCCTACCTTGTATCTTGTTGGGTTTGTAGCCTGCTTTGAGAGTTTCTAGAAACGTAGCGTACAGATTCCGAGAGGGTTCTGTAGCCTGGAAATTTAGGTTAAGACATAGCCCACCGAGGAAGCCGAATTGATTGCGACTGACCATGGCTCGATGGAAATCAGGCTTGTTTCCTTTAGAGGTGTTGGCGAGCAACGTAAATTGGGAGACGCAGAGTATATCTCCATCGACATCTTTCACACTGGCTTTCCACATGTTCTCTTCATTGGACGGATCGGAGAAGACTCGGAGAGAAAGTCTGCGAAGCGAGTGATAATGTGAGTGTTTGTAGCTCCCGAACGTGAATTTTCGAACAAAAGGGGGAGGGTATTTTTGGAAAATATGGACAGGAAAATAGTCGGCGTAACAGGTGTGAAAAAACCGCAACGCTAATTGAGTTAATACGCACATTTTCTTAGACAATACTGCCACATCGGCGTCAGTATCGTCTATTCTAGAGGGTTGGGAGTTGAGATGAACGAGAGTCTACGAGGTTGATTCGTATCTCTGACCTGATCCTATGCCCACCAGGACCATGAGACCATTGGATATCTTGGAAATAACTTGTTTGTCGACTAGCAAAGAGAAATGAAACCTGAATATTGAATCTCGAATCATCCAGGTTTGGACCTGTCCATACCAGTAACAGAAGCAGAGGAGACACGTTGGATGACGGCCCGCATGGTTGTTGTAAAAATTGGTTCTAAGATGCGCTGATAACCACCAAGGAAGAGATCTAGCAGCGAAAAAGGAGGATTGCCTCACTATCGCGTTAACTGAACAGACTGAGAGGAGAGGAAAACAGCCAGCTTCGTCCCAATCCAGCGAATCCAATCCGCGAATTCACGTGATAAGTGTGTGGGTGATGGCAGATCGTGATTTTATTGGAGCTTGCAGCTGACCCACAGAATGACGTCGTCACAGAAGCCTGTCACGCAGCCACGCTGGCGATCACAGCACCTTGGCAGCACCTTCCCTTGTCCATCATCAACAGGATTGTCGCTCTTCTGACCGATTCCATCTCCCATCGTTCATCCGATATCTCATCTGAGGGAAACTGCGACTCTTCTCCCTTTGCCTTCTCCCTCCTAATTCACGTCAAGTCACTCAAGTCCAATTTTTTTTTGATGAATCCTCATAACTGATGTCGTTCGCCGGTGAATCATTTTGCGAGGTATTGTGCGATGAGCCCTGACAGCTGTGGCCGTTGGATACGAAGGTGAGCCCAAATTTTTAGCATGCTCTGCATACATATAATCTTAAATCAAGCAGGTACAATCTGTCCCATCACCTCATCGTCGAAAATGCCTCGTATTTCATTTGTTGCCGCTACACCACCTCCAAGCCAGGCTCCTGTTCATCGTTATGGTCAGCTGAAGGCAAGGATGAGCCAGGCCTTGAACCTCACGACTTACGATCCATCTGCTCCTGGATGTATTCGTGAAATCAATTTGTAAGTCTATATCTCCAATTTCTGGCAGCAATTCTGCATGTCTGATTACACCCTACAGCCCCGCTACCCCAATGGGCCAACCGATCGCACCAAATCGCCTGTGGCGGATGACTCTTACTCATGATATCCCTGTCTTTTACTGTTTTCACCACCTCCGTGCGCGTATTTTTGTCGTCCGAGGCAAGGGTCCCAATGCTGGTATGACTCATATAGCCTGCCACTTTTCGATCGCAAGCTTGCAATGTACCTATTGGAGTAAGCCATTAGCCTTTATCTACGTCTATCATCGTCTAACTCAACTCCCAAGTTTCGGTTGATGCTGTAGCTGCCGGCTACGAACAAGGATTGAACCTTCAACAATATATCATGCGTTTTGGTAAGTCAATGTTGACTGATCTATTTTATTCTGTGCATACTTATATTTGTGTGATAGCATCTTCGTCTTTTGACGAACTTCCTATGAGCTCGCAGAGCAACCATCTCTCCTCCGATGGTCCTGACGTTCAAAGCAACAACAAATCTGATAAAGGTGTGCATATTTCTCGTTAGTCTCCTTTCCTATTGCTTACTGCCTTCTTAGGTCTTTCGAGTCCGGCAATCAACATCGAGTCTCGCATTGATGAAAAGGATACTGATTTAGCAGCTGGTATGTATTTCTTCATAATATTAATTGTATTGTCATGGTCCTAACTATCATTATATAGCGATTGCTGAATCCCTCAAATCCCTCGACCGCACTCAGCCAACAACCCCGGAACCTCCTTCGCACACCATGGCGCCCAGGAAAGGGAAAGGCAAACAAGTGGTTAGAAAAGGACACATTCGTATTTTGTGTACGTCCTTTCCTCTCTTTTTTTTCCCATATTCTTACTTATTATGTTTCTAGCCACACCGCCGCCATCTGATTATCCGTCGCCAAAGCAAAAAGGGTCCTCTGCACCATCGTTCTCGCGTCTGCAGCTTCCGTCTCCCGACAATGCCTACTACACGGATGCCCTTCAGCTTCGTCGTGGCGAATCATCAACCGGAGTTCCATTCACGCCCATACCACCACGCCCGGCACCACCTCGTGGTTACTTCCTCACTGTCCTTGATCTGATCAGTGAAGATGCTGGAGTTCCTCCTGATGTATTCTGGGGTCTATTTACCCTTTGCCGTGGTTGTAATCGAATCATGACAGCCGACTTAATTCACATTCATGCCTGCAATTTGACTGATCTTTAAGTGATATATTTGTAATGACAACGTAGTAGGCTTTTGGTCTGCAATAAAACAATTTTTTGGACAAGATATACATTGATTTGAGTATTTAGAAAATACCGTATGACTTTTTTCTTTTTTGCTTCGATTCTGGAGAAGGGGGTAGCAATTGGCGCTTGGAGCCTTGGTGCTGCGTCGTCGCTGGAATTAAAGATGAGACTTCTTGCTCGTTTTCGACAGAAGTTGTGGCCGAAATGGGATGATGAGGTGGTTTATTGAGACGTATGCTCAACATAGCTATCGCATCTCTGAGTTCTTGAATATGGGGATCTTGATTATCCGTGGTAACGAAGTCTGACTCTTGCAAAAGCGAAGATATGTTGTGTAAGGATGGTATAATTCTTGTAATGTGGTGTTGAAGACGTTGGTCAATCTGAAACGAAATTGCCGTGTGGTTGGCAATAGAGATATCAGGTGTGTGGATACGAGGTAGATGCTCCGGCTCATGTTCGGATTCTGAATCTGCGTCCGAGTCAGATGAAGTGCAGAAGTCATCGACATTGTCCAGGTGATTTGAATCACCGGCAATATGTTGAAAGAGTGATTGATCACTAAGTGAATCAGAGAGATTTTGTTGTTGAAGTGGATGGGTGGGTGGCTCCAAGGGAGGCTTTGCTGAGGACAGGAGTATGTTATGGGTAAGCGTGGATGGAGGCATTGAAGTAGGATTTCCTATATGACTGTTATTGATTGCACCCGAGATGTTTGCGATAGCTGATGCACAAGCATGGGTCGTTACAGACACTTCAAAGTGAGGACCATACCATGCTCTGTTCCGTAGGAGAATCTCTCTGGCCTCAAGATATGATTTTGGGAAAGTATACTCCGGGAAAGGTAACTTCGGGTGTCCGATGGCCAAAACAAGGAAACGGAGTGCGCGCAGATGTTTACATGCTCCACCAAATTTTAACCAATCAAGACAAGTACATGTCGCAGATCCTGAAGGATGCATGGTAAGCCAGTAGCGAAGGTGCAAAGGATTATGGATCTCTTCATTGGATGCTGCACATGTTGCCCAGATTTCGTAAGGACGAGAACTCGTTATGAGATTCACTCGACTTGGGGATGCCGCCAAGATTTGTTTCGCTTTTAGGTCGCGTGGGCGATCATCAGAAAACCATGCAAGAATTTCTGCAGAACCCGACGTGCTCTTAGGAGCTTGTTGCTGAGTTTGTACACAGAGACGAGCATCGGATTCACCAATTGTCTGAAATCGTGTCTGAACCCAAGCCTCGTAATGTGTTTTCATTCGACGTTGAGCAAAGAGTTCCGGCAGGATTTTAAGTGCCAAATAATGGATGAAGACGTCAAAACGCAGCCGATTTCCTGAGCGCTGCCATCGTGGAATGTATTTTCGTTTAAGAACTGCGTTGAAGGATTCCAAATGATTTGTCGTTGGAATGACACCTTCCACTGGCCGAGAGAGAACAATGGCAGCTTGGTCACGGCCAGATTGGGACCACGAAGCCCACAGTGATTTTTCAAGCCAGGTGTTTCGCAGATAAGCAAGATAAAGGAGGGATGCGCTCCCATGTTTAGCCGCTGCAGGAGTTGTTTCAATAATGGTCGATATAGATTTTTGTTCTTGAGAAACAAGATTTGAGGCTTCATCATATGTCGTCGTTGCGAGTAAACTGAAAAGAAATACAAGTACCATTAGTCAGACCTATACCAGACTATGAAAGCGGAAATCTGACAGTGAGATCGGACCATAACATACCTTTTCTCAAGACCATGAATGCGATTAATGATGTGCTCGCGCCAAAATCCTTGAGCCAACGATCCGGCATCTTCAGGAATAGAGGACTGACTGCCTTTCATGGGAAATAACGTCTTTCTCTTGTTCGTCCAGCATTGTCGGACATGAAAACGACACAGGAGAAGAACAATTTTCGGCCAAACACGTAAGAGTGCAGCCCTTTCCTTCGTGTCCGTGTCAGTTATTGCGACGCTAGGACAAAACAAAGAATGATTTCGAGTACCGAGATGTACTTTCCATTGCGATAAAAGCTCGTCGAGGATATCTGTATTATAACCTGCTTGTGTCGCTCGATTTCCTGCAGGTGCCGAGAACAAGAGAAGAGAAAGAGGGACACCATGATTTTTTTCGTCCACCCCCATAGCGATAAAGAGGAGAAGTCGGGTAGAGCATACACCAAATGTTCCATCAAGAATAATCTGGCTATTGTGGCCATACTTCCAGGCAGCATCATCCATTTCCTTCGTTGAGATGCATACCTTGAGACGATCACCACTTTCAGCACGAGCGCGATAATAAAAAATTGCTCGTGCCAATTCTGGCTTGAAGCTACGATGATTTGGGTCCAGCCAGTTGTCAAGATTGTATTCAGGTGCTATAGTTATGTCAATTCCGTTCTGACGATTATGAGCACGGTAAAGGGCGGCAAAATCACTTTGCAGTAATTCAAAGCGGTGATTGGATTTCAATGGGTTGAACAGATGTTGATCGTTATATGCCTTCTGCTGCATTAACTCGATGTTCCTCATCTGTACAGCAGTAATACTATCCATTAAATTGTTAGTAGCTATCAAGTTTTCTAACTAATCAGTACATACCTTGCGCCTGACGATAACTGATCTAACGCCACCTGAACAACATGCGGATGAAGCGGAATAGCAGGCCGGCGAGCAAGAAGCGCCTTTTGACATTCAGTATTGTGTTCCAGGACTCCAATTAGACGCTTGATCTCCCCAGTATCACGGACGAAGGTAATATCGGCATGCCCAAGGCAGCCGCAATAGTCATAGGGTGCACGACGCTCCCAAGGGATATTGTGCTGAGGCATTTCTGCTGTCTTAGACTGCGCGCGTTGATGATGGATGACTTGGCGTGCTTCGGTATTATATCCACAAACACTTCAATAGATATCATTATTCAAAACCAGTCGTTGATTCAAAAGTTCATCTATAGTCAATTACCATTGTAATAGCAGTCTGACGACATCTCCAGCTTTACTTCCCCACGAATTACGCCATACAATGCTCCATTTACTCTCTAATTGCTCTCGATTGGCAGAGTCGAGGCCGTGTTGAATCAGGAGTGCTTGCGCAATGCCTTGACTAGCCATGTCCGGGCCAAAAGTCCGTCGTGTCACTGAGATGGCATGATCGTTGTACAGTGCTTCGATTGCTGAAGTTTGTGAACTACACAGTGATAGTTTGCTGATTGGTACCTTTGTAGTGGGTTATCAATCACAAACTTTAAAATAAGAGAGCGAAATACAGACCTTGGTACTATCACGACGACTATCCCAGCCTCTTGATTGAATAGGCAGAGGCTCTTCAGAAGGACTGTTGTTGAGAAGAAAACCAACAGTATGTCGTCTAGACATTGAGACGAGAACCAAGTCTGAAAGCGACAGAGTTAAACCCAAGCCTAAGAATGGATTCAGAAAGCTATAGCACGTAGTCCTAGAGTGATAGAATAGGGTAGAGCAGCGAAGAGGCTCGACAAGGCATATTAGGCTAATGAAATCAAATGCGAGAGTACAGAGTTGGTATCCGTATAACCGTATCCATATCCCAGATTCGACACTTCATTGGCTCACTCCAACTTCCATCAGACGAGTCTATCGCTGTGAGGATCCAGGAACCTTGAAAAATTTTCACCGGGCTCTGCCAACGTCAAATTGCTGTTAATACGTCTGCGGAAGGCGGAACTTGACACCAATACCTTGGAGATACGATGCAAAGCCGCGGTTTGAGGCTTCAAATTTGAAGAAAAGACCCGTTTTCTAAATAATGTCAATAATCAGAGTGGTAGATACATTCCATGTACATTGACCATATTTTTGACGGAGAAATTTTCTCAAATATTGGCATTGAAGTTTTTGGTCGAGCGAGCACCAGAGTTCTGGCCAGACTTGGAGCAGACGAAGCCTAGACAAATTTTTAATCATGGGCCCTACAGATTTTGATAGACAACTCACTGTACCATGACATCTATTGCCTTCTCCTTGCGAATTGCACAAGTGAATCACCTCGTTGACATGCAAACTGCAGACTGGGAATTGACAGACATTTAATACGGGGTTGTAACTTCAGTGTGGGTCAATTTTAGAAGACACACCTGCTATACAGCTTTGTAGGATCTTGTTTGAAGGACCCGCATCTCTTAGATCTTTATGGATTGGCAGTAGGTGTTGAGGAGATGGATTTTCGATGGATTGTGTCAATGGGTTGTCAACGGGAAATGAACCTCGTCGTTCGTGATGGTATTCAAACTCCGACAGAATGGCGTCATTCTGTGGGTCGGCTGTATGCTCATTTTATTGTAGACCGGTGGCCGGCCTCTCTATGAACAAAGCTCGATAGAGAGACCGGACTTTCTGAGTTTAAATCCCTATGCCGCGCATTTCCCACGAGTAACGTCCGAAAGTGGATGTTTACGCAGAATTTGACCTCCCCTAACTATTCACGTGGTCTAAGTCACAGGTGTGACCCCGTAAATAGTACGATTCTGCTGCAAGTGCTGTGGTAAATGTCTCTCAAAAATTAGGATTCATAGAGCTTAAATAGTGACACTACTCATATGTGGAACATCAGAGCCCAGAAGCTAGTATTTGGAAGTACATCTGCATTGTAATGTACCATTCTGGCTTAGAGCCTGCTTTTGCTAATATTTTCATCTGATTTCTGATATATGAAATGTTTCTAGTCCAGAAATGCATAGAACAGCTATTTGGGATGCATTGTTTCCACCAAAGCGTTGGTCAGAGAGTTGAAGGGAAGTGGCGAACCCGGCTTTTCGACACTGCTTGATAAGAGCGCGTCACTCCATTAGGGGCGGTCAGAATCAACGTAGCCGGATTTGGCCTTCTCTGCCAAATTCCCGTGGGAAATGCGCGCTACAGGGATTCAAACTCAGAAATACCGGCCTGTCTATCGACAGATTTATCTTCATAGGCAGGTCGGACATCGGCCTAATTTTATTGGTCAGTCCGAAACCACTTGCGGTTCGACCAGGAAAGTGCGTTCATCATCTCGTTTTCATCGATGTTTCTTATTCATATCCTAAAGACCCGCAGTTTCGATGGATTCAGTAGTATTGGAAACAAGTTTGGGTGACATCCAGCTAGAATTATACTGGAATCATGCCCCCAAAGTGCGTTCTCTCTGATTGCGCCGTTCCCTTGGGATTTGAATGATAGGAATATTTCGCAGACATGCAGGAACTTCGCAGAGCTCGCGAAGCGAGGATACTATAATGGCGTTGTATTCCATCGAATTATATCGGTCAGTACAAGCCGCCAATCTCACCACCGCACATATGTAAACTGCGTCATATTACCTTTAGGATTTCATGATCCAAGGTGGAGACCCGACGGGAACAGGCAGAGGAGGAACTAGTATCTATGGCCAGAAGTTGTACGCCCGCATCCTTTCCTCTATCATTAGAAAGCGCGATTGATTTGGACTTTTTCTTCCCGTCAGTGAAGATGAGCTGCATCAGGAATTGCGATTCACAGGAGCAGGTATACTTGCTATGGCAAACTCAGGTCCAAATACCAACGGTTAGCACCTAAACCATGCGTGTTTACTAAAACTCTGACTCTAACGTGTGGTCCAGGATCTCAGTTCTTCATTACTCTGGGTCCCACTCCCTACCTTGATAACAAACACACGATATTTGGACGCGTCAGCTCTGGCATGCGAGTCGTCCAGCGTTTGGGCTCTGTTGCAGTCGACCCACAGGACCGGTACGTTTATTCACAGCCCATATCCTAACATCGACGCGACTAGCTCTAATCTTCCACCGCAGCCCACGCGAAGACGTCAAAATACACAAAGCCCGAGTTGTCTGAATCATAGAAGGGCCCACACCATTGGGCAGCCGTTCGTGAGGACTATCTTCCTGGTGGGCAGCAGTCCGTGACGCCGTGAGGACCATCTTTCGGATGCGGGTGCTCCTCGCATTGTCACTTGACTGCTCTTTCTACGCCTGAGCGCATCCGTCACCACCAAATGTCGCTGTGATAACAAAATTATTTTTGCAATTGAATGCGGGGCGCAAATTTGAACTCCCTGCACTTCTTGGCGTATAGTCCCCGACATAGGCCCCGTCCTGGAATACGAAGTCGCTCCGCCATGCGGCTCCGACGCTAGTCTCTGCCAACCATCTGTCAACGCTCCTTCTCGCAACGTAAGTATGTAAGGCTGTTGGTCGGTCTTCAGAGCTCGAAACCGACACTACGAAGTTTATTCTCGGGTTGTTCCGATTACCTTTCGTCAGGTGTCCCAAGTAACCCATAATTTCTCAAGCCTCAGGTTCTAGTTGGTTGTGCACATCGCGTTGTGGAATCAAAGTTGCCCAATCTGATCAGCAACCTTAAGGGAAAGTATCTTAACATGTTCCAAATTTATGTTTTAAAGGCCCCTTCTAAAGTTGGGAAGGAAAATTTTGGATACTAGGATTTTCGCGTCGGAAGCGCGGGGATCCTGCGTTGGTCGTGCAATGAGATGCAATGTGGCTGTCAACCAATCCGTCAATTTAGCTTTAAATGAATGACATTGAATCGCAAGGAATCTCTATGTCGTTGCGTGCGTGTTACCGGTCGAGATTCAAATATATTTACCATTGGACAGCACTATTTGGAGGACTCAGGAGTATCTCATTCCATCCATTGCAAGTCTATGGAGTACAAATGTGTCCGGTGCGTTTAGTAGTGATACTATGGGAATTCCGACTCTTTAATTAATGCGCGTTGAACTGTCCGAGCGCTCGCGTGAGGCCGAATAATACCCAGTAAGAAAATCGTTATCTGTGATGCATACGAAAACAGTTACACTTGGGAGATAAAGTAACAGAGAGAGCGAGACAGCGGAGAGTGAGGGTATTACGCTTGATAGCGGGTTACAGAGTGCAATGCGGCGTCCGAACACCAAAGAAGTAGCGACGATAGGCTGAGACCAATACGGAAGAAATTGTCCGATGCAGAAAGTCATGGAATGTTCATCGCCTTCGCGAGAGGTGATGCGGTCGTATTCGTGGCCGGGTGGGCGTTTCGTCATTGTTGGGCAATTGCCTCATTGGTGCCGCCCCACTTGCACCGTTCGCCACCGAAGAAGAACCTGCGACATTGAGCTGAAGGTTATTCGTCCGGCGCGATCCCGTCGACGGCACGCTGCCTTCCTTTCCGGATCGGCCAAATTGCCATGGTCGCGTAGCAGTATGCGTAGAAGTCGTCACGGCTGCGGTGGGCGCCCATCTGGACGCATCCACGCCTTCCGGGTCCATTCCACTGGAAATAGACTCTGCGATGTCCACATCTCCATCTGCGGGGGTCCGACCAAGTCCGGTACCGTTATGGTCAAATTCGATTTCCACGACAGAGTCGGTCTCGGAGGCGACGAGATCCTGGTCCATCGCGTCGACGTCGGCTTGCTCCTGTTCATCGTCTTCGTCGTCCTTGGGCCTGGATCCAGGGTCATTCGAGTCGTCACCTTCACTGTCACTGAAGATGTCTTCGTCGTAGAGGCCATTTGGAGGCTCTCCTATCCATTCGTCGTCGCTCTCGTCCCCAAAATCCCATACATCAAGGACCGTGACGTCGCTCCGATTGCTGGCGGCGACACACCACCTCCCTTCGAACACCACCTGCCAAACACCAGTAATACCCGTGAGAAGGTCTCTGACGATGCTGCCGTCTCTGATGTTCCACATCTTGAGATTCCCATCGGATCCGCTGAGCACCTTGAACTCATCATGCTGAAAACAAGTGATGGCGCCTGTATGGGCGGCCAGAGTGTGCCGAAGCTCTCCACTGTCAGGGTCCCAAATCCGAAGCGTTGAATCGGCCGCTGCGGAAACAAGATGCGAGGGTGACAACCCCAAAAGCCCGACGAGGGAAGTATGGCCGGTGAGGGTATGCAGACATTCCCCATTCTGAATGTTCCACACTCGTACAGTCCCATCCATCGACCCCGAACAAGCTTGATTGCGGCTGAGATCAAGAACCACACTATAGACTGTTCAAGAAACAGACAGGAATAGCCAATCCATTAGTGTCTGAGATAACGCCAAACAAGGACTGTCTCCGACCTTTCTGCGAATGTCCACGCAAGACATGTTTGCATTCTCCAGTAATGATATCCCAGATTCGAACGTTGCAATCATAGCTCCCAGACACGAGCGTTCTCCCTCTGGCAGCCAATGCCCGTACAGCGTGATCGTGTCCAGCTAAATGTAGCTTATGATACGGATTTTCGCCGGCATCCTGAATTGGATTGAATAGGTTTAAGGTGCGATAGCGACTAAATAGAGCAGTACTCACGCAAACTTCAGCGGGATCGACATCATGGTTCTCCTCCGACTCAAGGCCGAAACACCTAAATTCTTCTTCTCCGGGACGCGGCAGTGTCCATACTCGTAATGAATGGTCGCGGCTTCCTGTGACGATGAGGGGTCGTTTAGGCCACTTCTCTTTGGTGATAACGCCATCCTTCTCCACTTCGATCATTTCGGGTTTCACGATGGAAAGGCATCGAACAGTGCTTGTATGCCCACCGAAAACATGTGTGCACCTTCCCGTGGACAGATCCCAAAGCCGAACAGTACGGTCTGTGGACCCACTGACAAGCGTGTCTTTACAGGCAGCCAAAGCCCACACACCGCCATCGTGCCCTTGAAGAGAGCGCAGGAGCTCGCCCGTTACAGGGGAATAGACGTGGATAGAGTGATCATCGGAGGCTGAGATGATACGGCCGTGAGAGAAGATGAGACATGTGACTACGGATGAGCCGTGCGCGGGGAAGGATATATGCTTCGGTTCAGGGTTGTTTACCCATCGTGTATGCGTTAGATGTCTTGATTTGAAGAGCATTTTGTAGGGATGTGGTAGGGAAAGAGTGGCGGGGATGGTGCTCTGGTTCCGTTGTTCGTGTCGCCTACGGGCATAGATGGAATTGGCGAATGACGCTTCGGAATCTCCTCCGAACCAGATCTTGGTACTCTTGAGCAAGTCACGCCACAATACGGGGTCGGTGTCGATAATATTTCTCCATGATCTCGAAACGCGGGATGCTCGCACTACCGCTGAAAAAGGGAGGAAACTCAGTATATGGGACACCAGTTCCGGAGGAAGGAGTGTCAGGAAGTCGCGTGCAAGAGTTGGCGTTAGAACTGAGTGGAGAGTCCGTAATACAGGTAATGGAGAGTGGCGGAGAAGTGTCAACAAGAAATGACTTTGCAAGGGTGGTGGAAGACTGGTGAAGTGAGAGAGCAGAGTGGGCAAGGTGAGAAGAGTGGTAAGAGCAAGATCGGGCTGAACGGGTGCCTGGGGTAGCGGTGACGACGTTCCGCTGGGCGGCGCGGATGGCCATATTGATTCTGGCGGAGGAGATCCATGAGGAGATGGCAATGGCGAAGGGGGTGCCGCCGCGTTGACGGTGGATATTTGCGGAAGGGTCGCTGGCCTGGCTTTCTTCCTTGGCGGTGAGATTGCGGCACCTGAGCCTGAGGGGACCTCGATGCCTTCCATTAAATCGTCCGAGTTAAGCGAGCGCTTCTTCCCGTATCTCTCAACAGCTTCTGCGAGGCCGACAACAGGCGCGTCCTGGAATCCCTCATCCGGCCGCAGCATCCGCCACCCTACGCCCGAAGCGACCTCCTGTTCCTCCTGCATGTCTTCATCGCCGATTTCGCCGTCTCGGAAGGTGGCGCGTGCGCCATTCGGAAAGACGAGGGGGAAATGCCGCAGTGATTGTGGTAGACTGGCATGCAGCAGCGGATAATTCTTGGGGTCCCTCGGCGACGAGGGCGGCGGAAGGGGTGGCAGCTGAATTGGCGCGTATGTTGTCGTCGTGGTCGTCGTAGTCGTTACCCTGGGGCAGATCTGCGAGTCAGCCACACGAAACGGGAAGATGGACGCTACCCACACTGTTGTGTTCACTGAAGGTCGTAATATAAGGGCCGGACGCTGAGTTGTGCTCATGGTCGTCGGTGAGCAGGAGATGGCGGTGGGTGGCCGGTTGTGGTGAGAAGCCACGGAGAGCTGCCACTACAGGCGGAGCCTGAATATTCGAAGTCACTCATCGGCCATCACTGACACGCTCGTCTCGACTCGCGTTGACCACATGTCCCTCATCACAACCTCGCATGTCCGTTCTGCCCTCTGCGTGCAATGTTCAAACCGAATAATGTCTTGTGTCGGAGAATGCGCTGCACGACGCCTGTGTCTCATGCGAAACGCTTAAAATCGTTGGGAAAATACTAACACAAATATCCATTTCTCCGAGGGAACAAAGGTGTCACTTTCAGGTTACTGTTACTTTTGGCTTCCACGTCACCATCCCAACCTCTCTCGGTCGTTGTTGGACTATTTGACTCTAGAGTCTAGATGGCAATAAAAACCAGCACCCAGAGGTACCTCTATCCTTCGTCATCATCAAACATGCTGCTGATGGACGCTTGCTTTTCATTTTGAGTGCATATATGCACCTAATACCTGACTTATCGACGGAATTCAGCGATTAAAAATCATCTAACAGGCTTATTCAATTGCTAGCCGAGCAGATTCCAGGCCGCAGCCCCTTGGCAAAGGCCTCAAGCATCTCCTAGTCGCCATTGGTCGTTAATTTTCCCACCGAATCCTCGAGACGTGGGTATCGTCTCCCTTTCAGAGCCTCTTCGAAGCACGTAAATCAGCGGATCAGTGTTAACTGACCTCGGTTTACACCGAGGGCGCCCACTCAACGAAGGTGGAATTCATGCATATATGCGCGATAGATCCCCCATTTTGAACACTATGGCCTTCCCTTTGTAGACATGTTGTCAGCCACTCGAGTGCTATCGATTTTGGGGAGCAAGAAGCAAAAATCGGACCTCGCTAGCTCATAAACTCGACTTTTCGCTTTTTCTTCTTCAAGGCGGTCTTGAAGCTAAGGAATTCTCGCAATACCATCCTCCTTTCTCAGCGGTGATGAAATTTGTCTAAAAGGCGCTGGTGAACCCATTCATATGTTCAACCGATGAGAATTCGGGGCCAAGGCGTGCTGCGGTTTACAGTAGGCGTTGATGCTGCGCTTTCCTTATCACACTCCGGAATCGCTCAAACAAGCACGCCGGTTAACTATCCCACCGTCATGACAGTAGCTATATAGCGCTCTTCCTCACCAACTTAGTCTTGGCTGCCACCCCAAGTAGCCCAGCGAATTTGGTGTTTCTCGAGGGTTTTCAAGTTGGCACCAGCGCTTATGTTTTCCCCCTCTGTTCCACACCCTTCATCACAATAGGCATTCCCGATGTTATTCCTTTTCCTCGCCGACGAACGAAATCCATCATGTCTCCTTGTCTTATCGCTCGGCTATTCTTGTCTATCACATCAGCTGGCCCTGGCCCCCAGCCTGATCCCTTACTCTCCTGGACACCCTATTGAAACTGCTCACTTATCACAACCGCCTCTCGCTTGCCTGCGGCGTCAGCGCCATGCAGACTCACGGCCCTCCGTTCTACACCCACCTAGGTGACGAGCGGCATTCGCACCGATCGCTGCCCATCTCGAGCCTGCAGACCTCTTGCAGCCTCCGCTTTCTCCCGGAGAATGCTTTGTGCTCGCCCATTCACCCCAGCGCCTTCTTTGATACTGTTGGCATCCCTTATTGCTTATCGCAACGGAAGTCAAACCTAGTTGGGTGAGCTCGATATAATTTTATGCGCTGTTCAATGACCATTTCCTAACCATGAGTTACAATGCTTCGAATGCCTTACATGGGTTGATAGCTTTCTTAGTCTATCACTTCGAACTTTACTTCACTCGAAATGAGCAGGTTATACTCTGCTGTGCGTCATCGCAACCGAGCGTCATCTGTTGCGCTGATATCGAGGAGTAACCTCGACCTTTCTTACCCCGCGACTGCTTGCAAATAAGCCTTGGTCCATCAAATCTCGGAATACAAATGCTTGGCTGTCCATCTCGAGTTTTCTTACCCCGCGACTGCTTGCAAATAAGCCTTCGTCGATCAAATCTCGAAACACAAATGCTTGGCTGTCCATCTGACCATCCTTAGTCCAATCTTCAGATCCATCTCGCTCTTTCCTTTCTAATGAACGCATCTTGCCCTGCTCGTCACGATCGTTGCATTCGAGTAGGTCAGGGCATTACTCACTCAGCTTATCTTCGTTTCTTGCAAGTGTTTTTGGCCACCACATCAGGGCTGCCACCGCAGGAAAATGTGGGACCAACGCTACACTTTTTTTGGATAATCATCGGGGCTCTATGTTCAAAAGTCCACAACAGAGGTAACAATAGATTCTAATCTTCCCTCGGTATTGTGACCTGTCGTCCGAAGAAGAATAGGAAGCAGGAGGCTTAAAAGATTACTTGTATTGTTTCTATACATGTTCCAATCTACATGAAACATTAAACACGGTGAATGACTCGCTTCACTTTGTTCGTTCTGATCGTTATCAATGTTTTATAGGTTGTCTTGTGGGTCGGCAGACACTGCTGTCCATATTTCATGACGTTAGCGACGTTCACGAATGACGTTGGGACTCGAGGCCTGGGTGAAACATCTCCCGACTCGAGAACTCTTCGGGTCGCTAACATCGACCGACCATGGATGATCAATGTTCAACATCCACTTCTCGAATCTCGACACACTGCTATTTTAAACTTGTGGATGACATGGAGATTTCGTCAGGCAATCACCGCCAGTTATGTTATACGACGTGCACACTTTAAATCTCGTCATTGTGTCACTTCGACGTGGAGGTTCATGAGAATATTCGTGGCTTTTCTTGCCAGCTATTAGTACCGACCAGTGATGGAGGGACGACACCACGCACTGAACTACAGCTCTGGCTATCTTCTACGCTCTGCAAGTACCTGGTTTACTGGGCCTTTTGCCACAAGGACTCCTCGTATTTGCTCTTCTAACCAACGCGGCGATGAACACCGAGGACCCTGCTTTTTGTCGCGCTCATATGAAACTCTCGTGTCGTGGGGCTGGTGAACTATAAATCTTTGCCACGGTACATCGGAAACATTTCCCAATGACTCGTAAAGATTTCAAGAAATGACGTTGTTGGTGACTTCCTATCATCTCTCTCTCATGTCTCTCGACTGCGCTTTCAGGACTTGAATGTCCTCTTTTCGGAAAGTTTGTACTTCGGATCGTGATGGCGATACCATCTAGAGGCCTGGGTGATTTGCTATAACGTATTCGATGTTATCTGGGCAGCTATTGGGGTTTAAAATACCTAATCCCAGTCTTCATTTCTCGTTTCAACGGACAGAATCTCACAGTTGACCAGCTATTGGCCCCGGCTTTTGCCTACATCGGCTATTCCCGTTTCTTTACGAAGGCCAGGTGCGTACCATGCACATCTCCTTCCCCTTGTCGAGATGGTCACCCCCAATCCTAGTCCATCTTACGGATTCTGATAACTAACTCGAGGTTTCAAATATCGACGATCAGAGACAAAACACTGATTTCCATCTATATCCTGCTCCAATTGCTGATCCATACTGAACGGCAATAGGTTGACGTCGGCAAGGGATCTATACATTCTGCATTCAGGAGGCTTAATTCTCGTCGATGTTCCCTTCTTTGTTCGTCTACTATTTTCTCGAAGTCTCCGGAGAAACGGGGGAAGGAATGAAACTTTGATACTCGTGCCCAGCAAGCTATTCGCCAATCCTCGATCAAGCTCTCAAGTACTCACATCGGATTCTTATCTCCCAGCAAATTTCTCTCATACACACCAATATCCAACCGTCGTTATAGAATATCACGTCAAGCTCTCGAGATTCAGTGGGCCACTCATAGTAAATGTGGCTATGCAGTCTAATTCTCTCACCCTCGCTCTGCTACTGTTCTCACTTCATCTAGTTTGGGGCGAATCATCGCCGCCGATTGCGGACATACGTTCTCATCGTCGGGCTCTAACCTGCTCTAACAAAACGTGGCAGAAGGTTTCCGAATCTCGATTCGCATATCTGTGATCCATCCACTTTGAGGTCGTCCAAATCTAGCCGGGTGTTTGGTCCTGACGCTATTATTAGACACTTTTGCCTCTGGATTGAGGCTCCCGATATCTCTGTGACTGTCGTCTGACTTATGGCCGTTGGGAATGGCCGACGCTTTTCTCATATGGCTCGCATACATCTCAGCAACTTTTGTAACGCGTGCTGATTCGCTGGCTTATCGATATTTTCGAGTTCCTTGACATTTTCCGTTTCTAAACACACGTCGACTCTCGGAGTCCTCGAGAAGCAGCGATCACGCCCGGCTCGCCGAGGACTGTATTTCCACGCCCCATCGGCGCTGCCGACGTCGGACGCGTTGTCGAAAATATCACGGCCGGCACGCTACAGTTACCTCCCTGTGGCTCTCGGGGCGCGCGTTCTATACAAAGCCTCGATCGAGGCAGACAGGTCCGAAGAGGCAAATCCTTCGGACATGGTTATGGAGCAATGTACCTGTATCATTCCGTCTTGGTGGATCAATACGCTTGTCTTAGCTGACTTGCAGGGCATAAATCAATATGATGCAATGGGTTTACCTTAGGCCGTTTCGTGAAGCCGCCGCAGTTAACCACACGACAACGACCAAAACTAGTTTTCTGTTCTCTAGAAATTTATCTTTGCCTCCTCGTATGTCTGGGAGTCTCTTATCCTGCAACAAACCAGATTTGGTTATTTCACTCCGATTCCCAGCGTCAACCAATCAACAGCTGGGAATTACATGTCTGGCTCAACTCAAAGGCTTTTAACTCTGTAATATCTATATGCACGGCCGCCGTAGATTCCCAGAACCACGCGAACAACCATACATAGCACCGATAACTATGTTTCTTTCCCTCGTTATGACATGATGTCGCTGTTCCAAAACAAGTACGTAATGCTTTTCTACGATCGCATTGCATAACTCTTATTCTGCTTAGAGGGCGCATATCTCCTTGAGAAAAATAAACCGGATTGATACCTCTAACGATGTCCACAACGTGGAATCTCCGGATGCAACCTTAATCAATCAATATTCGCAAAAAAAGAGACGCTTCATGAGTCAATGATCACGATGTATGTCGAAATTGGACGTAGATTAGTTACCTGATTTGCAAAAACCCAGGGCTTTGGTGAGCTATTACTTTGCACGAAGCGCTATATTGTTCGGGCTATTGATACAGTTGTACAACGTGCACACTTTCTGAAGGAGGCGCTATGCTTATCGCTTTCTAAAAAGACACTGTTGAGCTTTTGTTATCCAAGGGAGAATTTACTAACTTGGGTGAATACGCAGCATGCACAGCCTTGTTGTTATCTTTTGTCGTTTTTCTATATTCCAAACGGCTGCGTTTCCGAAGGATTATCATTCCTATCGTTGCGGACTCCACATGGATTCCTACTAGGACAGTTTGCCATTTAAACGCTGTGGCAGCCAATATATACAACGCCGCCATTCAATCTACTGCTGGAACGCAAAAATAGAATGTGAATGATTAACTTTCGTTGCATCGTTCCCACTCTGAGTCTTTCATGACACGACGCTACCCGTGGGTTGATGATAAGGGTCCGTAATACTGATTTGTTATTTCGTAGAAGCGAAGAGGATTATGGGTATGGGGACATGGCTCGATGCTCCTGGAAGATGTTTGCTATTGTTCTAATTGCGATAATTAAATGTGGATGCGTAAAATGGGGTGTAAAATCTGCAGTCGGGATGTCTAGGATGGGGAGTGTGTTCTCGCCTTCGTCCACTATGTAGAAACTACGAGGCACCAGGGCCTAAGATGCACGATTGTAACTACAGCTTGAATTTCACAACAGGACGAAAATATCCTTCCTTATTAACGTCATGCAGCCCTGATCGGGTTGGACTCAAATGGGAGTACTAAAACATCCATGATGGTCCATCGACTAATTTCCAATTAAGGAAGGCAATGCGAAGCAATACGAGCATTGATTGAGATGCAAGTTGGAGTTGCTCTTCATGCCGAATCATGTTTTGCTGCGAAGGTGCTACTTCCTTCACAGGGGACACGCCTTCATCGCACTGCCGTGCGGTCTTTTGTCTACCGCATGGTTTCCAGCCCCATTTTCAGAAGATATATGTTGGACGTGAGACATATCAAAAGCAGATACAGAACATACTGCAAAAATAGAACCTCGGATTGGATGGATCCTGTGAGCATTCAAATATTCATTAATCAACAGACATAGGCCAGACCATCAGTGGAGCCCACTTGAAATGTTGTGCGGCACGTCCTTTTATTAAAGTGACATGTAGTGGGGAACTGGCCTTTTCGGCTTCTCGACTTTCACCGCGGAGAATGCGCGAATTGTGCGCCCGGTGCTCAACAAGCGCCTTGGCGGGAGGCATGAAAACGCCTCCATGTAAGCCCCTACATTCAGCGCCCTGCTCAGTGGAACTTTGGAAACCACCGTCTGCCAGTCGTGTGTCGCAAAGGCGGGGCCCACAATTTAAGCCGAAGAGGCGAGATGCTGACGAGCAGCGCGTAAGTATGTACGAGATACACACACCTTCCCCAGTGATTTATCAAATCGTCTCCGCAGAGGTTCAAAATACTATTCTAAATGCATCCGCTTGAACCGCATTCGACAATAGCGAAAGCCATGCGCAGATGTCAAGATATGCGATTATCGCTAGGAGAACTGCTATCAACGTGAGAGCTGAAGCGCTGAGGCCGCAGCGGCCCACGTAAGAATCTGCCAACTGAAAATATAGAACTTAGTAAGTGTGACGCGCATGCAATGTCAGTGTAAGTCTCCGTCAGTCGATACATAGGCGCGATTAATTTATGCCTGGACGGAACCATCTGGAGAAAACATAGATCTGACGAAATAGCACGAATATATTGCAACAGTAAGTAAATATAGCAAGGGGATCATCACTCCTCTGCATCCTGGATTCCTCCTGATCATGATCGTGGAGGGGTTTTGCACTAATATAGACAGTGCAAACCTTGATTGGTGATTGGAGAACATGTTACTTAACAATGTTGCCGTAGGCCCGTAGTCCATGTACTAGGGCTGCCTTGGGGCTGCCGCTCCGTGATTAAACGTGCCTTAGTACTGCGACTTTCAAGGCTTTGCTAGAGGACTACGAGCGAGAAATGAAACTGGATTCTAGCATTGTCTGGACTGGGAAACAAGTAATGTTGATTTATGATTCCCATTGGAGCGGGAGATGTTAAGTATCCAATCCAGTGGTATTCGAAAGGATAGATATCTCCTGAATAGAACGTAAGGCAGCGGGCAGTGGCACCTCACTGGAAGATAAAGAGTACTAATTAGGACGCCGAAGCTTGTCTTATGTCTAATTTTTTTCAGGTCAATTGTGCCTGTAGACAAGACACTGACTCGGATTAAGCAGTGCCACATGGTGCTCGCTGCAACGGGTGCTTCGAGAAGATGGCCTCATACGACTTCATGGAGGGATGTTCTCTCCGTCATCTAATTAGGAAACAGCCCAATTGTGATTCGTTCACGACGATAACACACTCCCATCTACGCCTGGAGGCTGTAGGCTGATAAACGCTTGCCCGTTCAATTTTTGAATGCTTTCGTATAACTCCAGAGAGGGGTACTCGGTCTACTGTAATCTAAATGCAGCCTTGTTTTGTTCACGATGATAGCACATTCCCATCTACCAAGGATGCTGGACTCGGCCAAACACATGGAGTAGTCAGATTGCTTTGTGCAGCTCTGCGCCTCATCCGCGATCCAGTTATTTTCACTCAAAAATTACACTGCTATTAATGCATGGCAATAAAACACCTCCAATCCGCCACTCACGCGCACGCTTGACATCCGCGGCAGTTTGGCACAGAAGCAGCGCAAAACCGCCAAAGATAAAAAAAGGCCCCAGGAGGCCGCACACGCACGGCTGTCGACGTCTGCATCAGGGTGTAAGGAAAGAAGAGCCCCGCGGCACAGGCCATTCTAAACGATCTCAGGTAGTTGAACAGGACGAGATAATCCAAACAAACAAGAGTCAAAAAACCAACGCGGTGGTAACCTGAAACCACGACTCATCACCTCGAAGAAGCTGGAGATGGTGAAATTAATCCATCTGATTGTACTGGGTGTATGTATCGTACACGTTCGACCACCATTGGCACTATCCAGCCTAGTTTGGCGTTGCTTCCTCGTAGAAAGGATATGCGGCATTGTTGTTTGACAAATGATGTTCAAACATGGCATTGAATTGCATCGGGTCACTCTCTTTTTCCTTTCTTCTTTCAATCAGCCTTCTTTCTTCGCAAGTTTCCTTCTGGTTTCCTTCCCTGAGTTAATAATTTCCTATTCACTTTTGCTGAAATGGAATGTGGGAGGGAGGTCTTCAATTACCGCTCATGTTCAGATCCAACTATAGATCCCTATTGGATCCCTACCTACCACACGGAATTTGTGCAAGTTGCAGTCGTCTGTGAGAGCAGTAACCCAGCGGTGGGGCGCGGCCGGGCCGACAATTATTGCGTGCGTGCGTGCGTGCGCGGTGCGCGTCAACTTACAGCCCATTGCCACGCCGCGCGAGGGCGAGAAGGAGAAGAGCGCGAACGCCCGCATTTGTGCATTGCCGACGTTATTCCGTATGCGCCCAGCGCACATTCTCGCCGCCTGCCACGGCCTGTCAGTAGTGCGCGAGAGCCAGAACGCCCCCTCCATTTGTGCAGTTCAGGCTTTGTTTCGCCCAGCGCACGGCGATCGCTCCGCCGCTTTTCACGGTCTGCGTGCGCGCAGGGTATACGGCGCCGTGAGCGCATTGAATCGTTCCTATTATTATACTTTACATTCTTGCGAGGATTTGACATGGGCATCTGGAGGGGCCTAGCTAACTTGGCTTTGTGATTCTGGCCTGACATGCATGGAGCACGTCCCGATTTCCCCCTGGTAGAGTGAAAGACGCGAGTTTCAGAGGCGAGGCCTGAGAATTTTCGATGATAGTAATTCAGAGCGCCGTAGATGCATACTCCAGGAGTTCTCAGTTGTACAGTAAGCGAATGTTTGGCAGGTGTGCACTACTGGCATTATTAATCACCGCGTCAGCGTATTGCAATTTCTGACGTATCTTTGCTCCCTGTCAGTAAACTTCGTGCGTTATCTGCTTTCTTTTCTGTCGGTTGCTAGATCTGATTGAGGGCGGTATGTGAACAGGTACGTACGTAGATCTTAAGCTGAAAAACCCCCGTCGCTATGTTATAATTCAGCTTACTTATTTACTTTGTGAATGCTTGCCCGCGGATGTTTGCTTCGAGTTTGCTTGCAAGAAGTTCATACTTGCATTCTCATTCGTGAGTACCCGAAATGAATATTCTGGTTGTTATCGCGCTGGCCATAATGACAAAAATGAGATGCTAGTCAATATGCAATGTAATATGATTAACCGCCACATTCACCATTCAAATATTCATGTTTCGTGCAATGAGTTAACGTTAGCAAGTTCTTCTACAGACACGCGTATCGTTTTTGTGTTTGTTCGTGGTTCTTTTATTTTTACCTAGATTTCGTTTCTGGTTTCTTGTTTGGGATTCGCTTTCCCCAAGGGAGTTGATATAGATATCAAGTTAAGTCATCACCTTGCGGCTTCAGATGGGGATATGTGCTACCATAACATTAATTATCACCAACCGCCATGCCACTCGTTTCAAAAAGCCGCCTCCGCGTCCTAACTTGGGCTCGACATCCGGGTCTTGTGGGAATCTGGATACACCTTATGTGGACATAGATAAGTTTCCTCAGTATCTAGGTACGTATATAGCTTTCTGTCTAATCTACCGCGCGTGTCATTTTATTATTAAGGGCATGCATCCCCCACCGTCGGGGACGCGATCAGCATCAAATCCCACCGCATGCGGCATAAGCGTGTCGAGGTCGGTGATTGGCTGGTACACGAGGAATATGCATCAAAAGTGTACAAATGCAGTAATTCGCCAGGAAAGATATGACGCTGACTCGGACTCGGACTCGGACTCGGACACGGACGCACAGCGCCTTGCTTTGGGTCTCGGGCGGCGAGCCTTCCCGTGGTACGGTGTGTGCGCGGTGGGTGTCTGGATCCCCGCCAGATTTGTGTTGTGGTACGGGGCTGGCTGGGACGCGAGATAAATGTGTGGCGCATTCAAAGTCAAGGCGCACACTGGCGCACTGTAGTGTAAGCAGGCACGAACCCTGGAGAATCGGGCGCGGCGCGCCGTACATATGAGCGCGTAAAGCTGTTTTACTAACGGTGCCACTGGAGGTACGGACCGTTGGGATTCAGACCAAACAAGCGGGTATGCCGACTCGGTGCTCGATGGGGGTCTGGTATTCGAGGAAATCACTGGTAATCATCACATCGGTGCATCTGTCAGTAGCATTTTTGTGGCCGCGTCAACTTGTAGATAACGTTGCGTGCGGGTGTCTTGTTTGAGCTACGGCGAAGTTACCTGTGGCTGACGGCGCTAATCCGACGGCGGGATATCCCCGTTGCGGTGATATGGATATAGATGAGATGCAGATCAGTGGCACGTTCTTCGACTCTCGAGGATAATATGGCCTCCGTCGAGGATCGGCGGGGCCCTTGGGCGGGCTGTATGGACTCGGGCGAGTGCTCTGCATCCACGGTTCGGAGCTTGAGGTAATATAAATAAAGAGTTTAAGGTGGACATGCATCTGTGTGCCACTGTGTCGGCTATAGATACCGCTGTTCTGGAGACTCGGACGATGGCGAGCGTGACGGGTGACGGATCGAGGAGGATCTGTAGCGTGGGTGGACCTTTGTTCTGGTTGGATTGTGGAATCCTCTCATCAGACCCGGCTTCGTTCTGACTGGCGTGTAAAAAAAATCGCCAAACCCGGCGCCCCAAATCTGAAAGCATCTTTCGCTATTCTCAACGTATTCTCTTCACACTCCTAGCGCCATACGAGCAGCGGGACAAAGGGCGACAGCCTACACGTGAGTGCAGCGTTCTCGTTTCGTTTTAAAGTGCGAGGCAAGAGCAGGAGTCGCAAGTCGACGACCATGCGCCCCGTGATGCCGCCATCACCTTTTGCTTACTCATCCCCCTACGCCCCGCAGCCCCAGTACTTCCCCGTCCTCAACTACCCCGACCCCTTTCCCCACGACTACAACGTCCACCACGACCACAACATCCACAGCGTCCACAACATGAATCCCCCGCCGTCACCGGGCATCCCCATCGACCCCGCACTCGCCCTCTACCCGCCCTACTACTCGTCCTACCAGCAGCAGCAGCACCACATCCCCCAGCATCTCGCGCTGCCCCCCAACTACTCCTCGCCCTCGTCCCAGGGCTCAGACACCATCGGCACGCCCCCGACGGAGCACATGTACCCCTCCTCTTCCTCCAACATCAACGGCAAGCGCCCCGCATCGTCGGTATCCAACGGCACCGCGAACAAGAAGGCCCGCAAGGACGACGACACGGACATGCCCAGCCCTGTCGCGGACAAGGACGAGGTCAAGGCCAAGCCCACTCGCGGCTCGCGGTTCGTCTTTCTCGCTCTTTTTTCGCGTCGTTGTCTAACCTCTGGTCCAGGGCATGCACAGTCTGCCGCCGACTCAAAATGAAGTGTGTTGGCGCGGAACAAGGCCCCCCGTGCAAGCGCTGTTTGACCGGGAACCATGAATGCATATTCGAAGAGTCAAATCGAGGGAAGCGGTCATCCAAGTGCGTTTTTTGCCCTGTTGCCCCGTTGTCGCGCGATCTGACCTTTTCACAGAAAGCATGAGATCCTCACGCGCTCACTGCGCAAGATGGAGCGAACGCTTGACACCGTTCTGCGGTCCATCGGCAACCCCAGCATCGCATCAGGCATGATCTCGCGGTCCCCGTCGCCTTCAGCGCAGACCGTCGGCACACAAGCTCTGCTCGCCAATTCCCCGTCACCCCCGCCCTCAGCATCACCGTATCAGCCTCAGACGAAGCATCATGTGCCTGGGTCCCCTAAACTCCATTCATTGCCCGACAATGCGCTCAACCCGCTCGGCCTACTCGCTGAGGCCAGTCTGGCAAACCGCCGCGCGCAGGCGAGCAATTCCACCGGAATGGTGGCGAGGCAGGATACGGGCGACAATCCCAAACTCGGTGTTGCGAGCGATAATTACTTCAAGCCTGGTACGCGCATATCTCATTTGATCGTCATTCAAAGCTGACATTTTCATCCCCAGGCCCCATGACCATATTGCCTCTGCGGCGATTGTACATCGAGCGCCAAATACAGCCCGAAATGCTCAGCTTCGTCACAACCGAAGAAGTCGTCGCCTTGTTCAACATGTGAGTATCCTTACGTCACATAGCCATGAACAGTCGTTTTGACAGTTGGTTCGCAGATATTTTGATCATATACATGCAAGTCCCCCATCATCTTTTCTCTCAATGAACAGGCGTTAATGCGGGTCCCCTCTTTAGATGCATTGTAACTTGCTGGACCGCAATTTCCACACTCCGTCCCTTGTTTGCTCACGATCACCGTTTTTGTTGACAACGAGTATGTCATTTTTCGTTCTCTTTGCCGCTCGGGAGATAACGATGCTTTTGTAGTCTGTTCCATCGCCAGCAAGTTTTACACAGCGAAGCCCGACCTACACCCACGGCTGACCGAGCTCGCAAAAAGACTCGCCTTCAGCGTACCCGCGAAGGGATACAAATCTGTCGAGATCGTGCAAGCTTATCTCCTGCTAGCCTTATGGGGCTGCGGGGCAGTCGAACGCTACGAGCAAGACAAAACCTGGCTACTTTTAGGCATGGCCATCCGGTGGGTACCTCTTCCTTTGCGTTCCTTAGCCTCGGTCAATCGCCGATTCGCACCGTCTGAAAATCCCGAATCTTGACGCTTACTTAATTTCGTTCGATTCTTGTAGAATGGCGACGGACTTGAACCTGCACAGGAAGACGGCGGTGACCAGCCAGGATACGCAGGAGGGCAAGGCGCGCGACCTGGAGGTGCACAATCGCGAGCGAACGTGGATCTTGTGTTTCTGCCTCGACCGCAGCTTCAGTGCCCAGATGGGAAAACCTAGCTCTGTTAAGGAAGAGTATGTATTTTTGTTCTCGGGCGGCGAGAAGGGGGCTAATCCATGTATCGCCAGTTACATCATTCGCCATACGACGGAATGGTATACATCGCCGTATGCGACCCCATCTGATGCCTCACTCGCGGCTTATGCTGTACGTTATTCCTCGGTGTCCATGTATATGTGTTGAAATTTATATTTGGCGATTTTTAGGAACTCCAACGGGTACTCTCACGGAGTCTCGAGTTTCTCTATAGCGGAACGGACACGCCGTCGGGATTGCAAACCAACTGCGATTACCTGTTGGTCATCAAGACTTTCGAGACGCAAATACTCGCTTGGAAGCACCAGTGGGTAGATCAGCGCAGCTGGGATCGTGAGTCCTACGCCTCTTCGCAAGTATAAATGTCCTAACGAATTTAATTCCCGGCGTGTTCAGTGGAATCGACGGCCACCGCACAATACAAAAAGCTCATCTCGCAGTTCTACTTCAACTATGCGATGCTCGTCCTCAATTCCTTCGGGCTGCAGAACGCGCTGGAGCGCGCGCCGATGGACATTGGCCACTTCTTTGCGCGGGTGCACTCGTCTGCGCACGCGTGTGCTATTTTGGTGCGGGATGAGCTCGGCCCGCGCGGATATATGAAGTATTCGCCCGACTCGCACTTTGTGCAGACGTCGTATGCGGTGTTGAGTTTGTTGAAGGTTCGTTTGTGCGCCTGTATTGTATTCATCCACTGGGACTTATTCTCTATTTTCTTTTTTATAGCTCGTTCGCCCCGAATTCCAAGCGTTCCTGGACAACGAGCAGTCGACGCTCAACCTAGTGCGCGACGTTGCCGATGTGCTGGACAATATTGCCGCCAACCCGCTGCACACGCCTGCGCTCTACAGCGGTTTCCTGCGCGCGCTGATTTCGGCAAAGTTGGAGCCCAATTCCCTCGTAGGCGCCGAGGACGGCAAGTCCCCATCCGCAGACGGCGAGCAGCAGCAACAACAGCAGTACCAGCAGCAGCAGTCCAATATCGACGGCCAGCAGCTGAATGGGAACAGCAACCTCGGGATGAGCGCCTCCGGCGGGTACAGCAACCAATACCAGGGCGAGCCGGCGTTCAACCTGTTGAACGAATTCCAGTTCGAGAGCGAGATGGGGCCGGTTGCGGATATGTCGACGTTCCCGCCGACGATGGCGCCGAACCCGAACGAGGGCGATATGGGCGTGCTGACGATGGAGAACATCCTCAGCAGCGGGTTCTGGGACAGCATGCTCGTGCCTGGTGCGTTCCCGTTTTGTTGATCCATTTTGTACAGGACAGGTCATTGATACCACTTGATGTGATGTTTAGGGTACAACAGCATGGACGGCCTGAGCGGCGGGTTCGTGTTCGGAGCGGGCGGGAGCGGGCTGATCACGCCGCGCTTTGGGGGGTCGCCGATGCAGTCGGGGACGAATACGCCGCGGCGGGCGGCGGCGGCTGCGGCGGCTGCGGTGGCGGGCGGGCATAATAGCGCGCTGACGCAGACGAGCATCAATGCGGCGTTTGACAACCAGAGGAAGGATACGCGGATCAAGATCGATTCATGATACCTATGGAACTTTACTGTGCTCGTCTGCCTATATGTTGCCTCGCTTGCGACTGTGTATCTGACGCCTGTGTACATGTTTCTCTGGCTGCATATCTGACTGCGCCGCGGCCCTCCGTCCGATTTTTATTTTTTTTGGTATATCCTGTTTCTCAAGTCACGCGAAATGTTTTCCCTCCGAGTCTTGGATCCCCTCTCCTCTTGGCTTTTTCTCTCTCCCTTTTGCTTGGTTCACTTCATTCTCATCCTGTTCCCTCCCCACTAAAGTCTATTACAGTTATGGCCACGATACTTAAGTAAGATAACTATTATCGTACTCGCACTTGCCCGTCGCATTTTTGAATTCCCTTGTTTATGTACGTACCTACTACCGAAGTAAATAAAGCTCGCGCCCCCTACATACCTACGCAGATGCCTGCATGTAAAACGATTTACGTGTATATGTTTCTGGCTCTTGCGTGTGTGAATGAGTGGAATGACAATAATCTTACAAGTCGCTCTTATACGAATCATTGAATTTGTACCTGGAAAAAAAAAAAAAAAAAAGACGTAAGTATGAATAAGGACTGGAGAATTTGATCGATATTGCCTGTTGACGGACATCGATACTGACCAAGGAAGACGCAAATTTTTGCGATATCGAAAAGGTCATGGGCGCTAGTTGGGCGCTAGCATAATCACGAAGTCAATATTTTGGCACTGGACTCGGAGTCGCTTACGACCTTGCACTCTGGCACGGTCCCTGAGTTTGTCATGACGAGTATATGAACAGTGTTCGTCAACCGAAGTCAGGACGCCGATCTTGGTAGTAAGCCTGCCGAGGGCGAGTAATACGGGACATGGCAGACGTGTTGCCATCGAAAGTTATGTCCACGCTTTCGGAGGTGTCATTACCTCCTGGGACGGTCTGGTATACAGTAATTCTGGTACCTAGAATTCATGGTGGGATGATAGCAGAATTGAAGTCGTCGTGGTCTGTACCGTCGCTGATAATGAAACAAATGTGGGATTGTACTGCCCCAAAGGCGGACAGCTTGATGAGTCCTAGAGTATTCTGATCCACAAGAATTTCAAAGTCCAAGAGGGAGAACGAAAGGATGTGTATAAATCAGACCTATCGATTTGCGAATACGTATCAAAGGAAACGCTGAATGTCAAGAATTGCATTCAATATGAAGTTGGGTAAGATGGATCACAGCGGCTCTGGTCGTGAATTGATCTTCTCTGGGATGTGACAAGGAACTCGTCGAAATATATGAACAAATAAGTTGCATACGTTTATCTGTCAGGTTTCTCTCACAATTGGGCGCTCTCAAGATGGTTTCCTCCCGCAGGACCTGCAATATGCACATTGATGCATCACATGCATGCATTCATGCACCGGCGCGTATTGTCCACTGCCCGTCACCCTACGCACAACTACGAAGAGAGTCGGTATCGGGGCGAGAATAAGGGCGGGACCGTCTAGTCGATGTTGACAGAATATTTGCGCCCATCTCGTTTTCGATGGTCATGGTTTGGTGAAGGGTGATGGTATGATTTTGGAGGCTCCTGCCACGTGCGGGCGGCCGTTGAACTTGGCTTGCTCTTGGCGGCCATGAGCCACGACTAAGCGATGGGTTTGCACTAGCCATCGACGACGATGCAAATGCTCTTGTTCTTGTTTACTGCTTTGCACCTGCATCGTGAGTGAATCCAAGTGCTATTTTTGTCGGGCGCCTAGCCATTGTGTGTGCTTACCCAGGGTACTTACTAAGTGCTGCGTCCCACAGATATTATAGGCGCCCATGCGCAGCTCACTACGTTCCCTGCCACTCCGAATGTAACCAGAACGAGCGCAGTTGGGCGTGCTAGTACCTCCTTGTACATCCCGGGCTTCGATCCGCAGCCCGTGAGCGCCGACGTCGTAGGTGTCGATGGGAACGGACGGACGACGTGGGTGCTGCATAGAGGGAGTGTGGATGCTACCGATACGAGAAGCTATGGTGCTTTTAGGGGCACTGGTGAGTCGGTCGTGTTCATCTTATCCGCAGCTGCGATCTGCTCTTCCTTTACCTTCGGGGGATTGGGTCCAACGCTATACATTTCATATCGATGAATGCTGACCTGGTTTTTTTGCATTGCAATTACAGCGACCCTTGTCGAGGGCCCGAAAGACGCCTCGCTCACTTACGCCAACGCCGATGCCGAGTTTACCATAGGCATGCAGTGCGCCTTCTCGGAGAGCACGCTCGCGGTGTGTACGATTGAGGCGCAGGGGAGCACGGCGACGCAGACGGAGGTCATCACGCACCAGCCAATCCAAGGAGGCGGCACACTGGCAGTAACCGGGACTGCAAGCATCTCGGTGACGACATCGCGTTCTGGTGGGTCCACTACCTCGATCACCGATCCCTCGACGTCTTTTCCTGCTCCTGGGGCTGCCAGTACACAGACTCCCGCCTCTCCCACCACCTCGAGCTCGTCCGGTTCCTCGGGTCCCAAACGAGGGTCTGCAGTCCTTTGGGGTGTAGGCGTGGTCCTGCCATACCTGGTCTCTGGGCCGCGACTCTGGTGAAGGATGAGGATGAATAAGCACACCCACCTCTCCATTGTGCTCATTATCTAGCTGACGTGGCTTGTCGACCCCTCAACCCTCAATATATTCTGGTTTGCAGATACCCTTATCTTGCGATGACCACGGATGCGAAAATTGCTGTCAGCCTGTTTGGAGAACAAGACCTGACGGAGCCGCGTTCAGAATGCCCCTGTAGCACCCCATTCGCCTCTATCGACGCAGCGAAGCTTTGTATACTTAGGCACCAGCGAGCTTGTTTTCCTTGCCATCGTCCCGATGATGGTGGCATGCTCTAGATCTAACCGGCCCGGTCTCGATCGCCTTGTCTATTTTAACCGTCTGGTCCCTTCTCAAGGCCGTCTAGAAAAGTTAATGTTGGCACAAGATTTTTGCCTGAAGACCACCATACATACGCGAGAATCTCCGCCGCATCACGAAAGGACCAGAATGAGGGCAGAATACGAGGTCAGTTGATTAGTTTGAGCCGCTGACCGAGCAGCTCGTTCCAAGGCTTTTTTGCCTCGGCTTATTCAATGTTGCCTCTCTTCTTGAAATCGTGGCGACAATTACAGATGAACTGGGTTGTGGGGAATCGAGCCGGTAAGGTCGTTGTCCTACCTCTGAAATGACGTGGCATTAACTGCTGTATAAGATTCACGCACCAGCACCCGAATTTACTTCAGCATCGTTGCATCGTCGTCCTCGATTCTGTGGCCAAACAATTGCCTGCAATGCGATTCATACACTGTCAGCTTGCATTAATCGTGCTGTGAACAATCTAGCCACGCTTAGAACAAAAGATCTATCATTTGGGATAGCTTCGATTGCTCTGCACCTTCGGCTAGGGTATTATGACATGGACGCGAGTTAACATCGTAACTCACCGCGAGATGACTGGTAATCTCCACTGCAGCAGAGTTTAACCTGAGCTTCTTGCAAGCATACTTTGGCATTCATGAACGGTATGTTCGCCACGACAACGTCCCATTCAAATACTCAAGATTAGGGGGCCAATCTAACCCTTTAGCAACGGCATGCCATAATAAACCGACGCGGAAAAATTATTAGCTGAACGGATTTATGGAGGACGAACACTCACGTTCATTTGAGATTTTTTCAGATACATATGAAAAGATGATTTCATTTCCCCAATCTCCATCAATCCAAGTCCGCGACCAGGTGCTCCCTCACCTGGGCTCAATGTGCAACGTAGCTATAGTTGGGCGCGACGCGTTTACACGTCTGTGAGCTAATCCTTCTCATCAGTGTTCTTCTCTGACTCCTCTGACAGGTTTATCTATGGATTTGAACTGATAAGTGAACTGTGCAGTCAAAGGCTCCCTGGTGCGTCGATATATTGGGACGGCGATCTCTGTGCTGCTGTCGTTGCCGCGCTGGAGGGGGCTACGCATTGCTGTGCGTCCATGAATGCGGTGTCCCAATTGGATAATCTTATAGCACTGGTTGAGTCAGACGATGAAGGGCAGCCCTCCCGCATGGTTCCCATCGAGGCATGCCTTGCCCCGAGTCAGCTGCATCTCATTATTACGCCTCAGATGGCAATATCCCGAACAGCAGGCAAAGCGCTTTCTGCTCTCGTAGATCGCGATGGTCCAAGTGCCCTGCATGATCTTCCCTCATGTATACGTAGACGACAGTTCGAAAAGTCAAAAACGCAAAATGGAACCTTTTTTCTCCAATCGAGGAGAGCGCGCAATGAAAGAACTGGGTTGAGGGCTCGCACGGTCCCACGGTAGTTCATATCTGATTTAGTGCACTTACTCTTTCGCATCCGCCTCGAGGTGGACACGTTCTGATCTTATCCAGCCAGAATATGGCGAAATCTGCATTGCACCTGGTAGATTCCCGGGATTGTCCTCCAAATCTCGTCCTGTCTCGCCAGACACCCAATCAACCCCGCAACATAATCCGTTTTTGCCTCTCGGCTTCTTAGGTCCTATAAAGCGCTGTCGCTCCCAGCACTGGCCCTCTTTTCCCATCGTCTTTGACGTCGCCTCAGAAGCTCATGACTGAGTACACGACCTCGTCGCAGGCCTATCGCGAGTACATGTCTGCGCGCGAGCGCACTACGCACTGGCTGCAAGGGCTTTCTGGGGGCCCATCAGAGCTGTACTCGCCGTCGGTGCCGCCCTCGGTCCTGGAGGGTTTGGTGCCCTCGTCGCCGCCCTCGGAGGCGGACAGCTCAAACTCAACGCCCCCGAAGATGATCTTGCGCTACGGGGATGGACGCCCCGATATCCCGATTCCTCATTCAGGCAGGATGAGCAGAGGTGGCTCCAGACGCCATCACGACCCCCGATCACAAACCCCTTCATATAACCCTGCGCGTACCAGGTCCGGCTCAAGCGCCGACTCGCCCTCCTATGGCTCGCATTCCCATCCCTTCGAAAGCGAGCCGCGCGCACCGCCGGAGGAAATCCGCGTCCTGCCCACATATGGCGACCTTCCGCCTTCCTCGACGTCTTCGCGTCCCAGCTATCCACGATCGAAGTCGCTTCCTAGAACATCGGACCACCGCCACCACGAGCCGGAGCCCGAGGTGCCTTTCCTGCCCCGCACATGTCCTCAAAGCAATCACCGTTCTACGCTCCCCACGCGGGGCCGATACATCCGCATGCCGCCAACGCGCCGGCGCCGCCGCCGCCGCCGCAGGCGAACTTTGCGCAGCAGCCCCAGTGGCCGACCCGCCACCCGAGCGCGAAGCAGCACCCGGCGCCGGCGATCGTCTACGCGCCCGCGCACCACAGCCAGCGCCCGCACTACGCCCCGCCCGCGATGTTCCACCACGCGCCGCAGATGGGCCCGAACGGGATGATCTACAGCCACTCCGCGCCGGTGCCGGGGCAGTACCCGCCCGCGTACCCGACGCCGTACCCTCCGCCGGCGGCGGCGGCGGCGCGCATCGACATACGTCCTCTGCGCACGATACCCGGACGGATGAGCACCACCGCGGGCGGATGCGGTCGCTGGGGAGGTCAACCAGGGTGAGCCCCACGGAGTCATCCGAGTCCCTAGCCAGCCGCAAAACGGGAAGCACTTACTACGTACTTCCAGCACACGGGCAAAAAGTACATGTGATTGTAAGTCGTGAACCCACGCACCCTTGGCTGCGCCGATAGCTGATGGGTCACTTTCTGCGCGCCGTCTTTTCCCTGTAGGCACCGAGCACGGAACCGTCCATTATGACAGCCACCTCCACGACAAAATCCGCAAGCCCGCAACACTTCTTGGGAGCGCGGAAGCCTTTTTCAGCGCTTTTTCAATTTCAGGAAGTTCTCGCATGCGGGGTCGACCCATGGCTCGTCTGGAGGGAGGAAGTTGCATCGACGGCATTCTCTGAGCGGCGGACATCGCAGTCCGGGATCTAGTGACGACAGTCAATAAGAATCACCTTTGTATAAGAAAAAACGCGAACCATATAGACGACTCGGATGCGCCTCAGAGGAAAGAGGATATCGAAGAGAAGAAGAAAACAAATGACAGAACATGAAGACCGGCGCGCTACTTATTCTCGTTTCATTATGCATATGGATATGAATATGGAACTCTGTACCATCTACTTTCTCCACATTCCTGCCGAGCTTTCCATTCTACCCTACCCGATCCCCTCATCGATCCAGCCTATCGTGGATGATCATGGAATAATACCGGCTCTTCGAACCCAATGTTCTATGACATTTGATAGGCACACCGACGCACAAAATAATCCCTATGCCCCATCTTAGCATGCACCCTCTCATATGTTGATAGGACTGTCCTGAATCAGATAATTGTTTCTGGTTGATTACATCTTATGCATGACCCGAGTCAAGTGCGAGCGAATTTCCGGACAGACATATGACACTCTAACCCAAATCTGTTCAACACCATGCGATATTCACCCTTTATCGAAGGTCGAACAATAGCGGCACCATTCGTCCCACGGCCGTCGGTTTTTCTCGGATACTAGGTTGCGCCATAAATCATGAGCGTATAATGAAGGTTCTATGTAGGAAAGTTCCCGCCTTCACACTAAAAATACGCCTGCATCGTGCCCGCGTCGTGGCGAGAATCGGCCATGGAACGTGGATGCATTTCACGCCCAAGCTGCGACGATACCGTCACAGATAAGTATATCGCCTATATCGCTTGCCTTGCGTCCGCCAGGCCTGCTATGAAAGCAGTGCGTCTCATCTATCTGCATAGCTATCTGACAAGCTGGTTACCTGGTGCACGATTTATGCTATCCTCGTCTGGGTTCTAGCCTGCGCTTAATATTTCGTCACTTTTCTTCTCCGGACTGGGAGGCTCGTATCTCGTCGAAGATTTCCGCCGGTTGTCGGAATTTTTCCTTGTCACCCGGAGGTCATTGAAAGGACTTAAAACAAGTTGATAGGCTCGTTCTTCTTGGACTGACGCACGTTGGACGTGACTGCCGTCTTATCTTGGGCAGAAGGGGATGCATTATTGCGTCGTGTTTCTCGAATCAGTTTCCGGGAAGTGATTGCTCTCTGGTAGCTATTTACTTGCTTGCTGTGCCACTGCGCAGATACCATGGAATCTTTCAAGCCTCCTTGGGAGCCGACACGCTTGCGATACGATAAACTGCTGCGTCTCTGGCTCGCTCGCTATCTTTCTCAGGGTCTTTTTTAGGATCTCGCTGGGTTTCGGGTACCTGGACCAACGCGCACTGGCACGCAATATTTTGAATCAGAACCTGGGCTGCAGAGAAGGTGTGTCGATGTTATATATTGGACTAGTTCCCGAGTACTACAGTCCACTAATCCTACTATGAAAAACTTTTTGCGTGTGTAGACAAGCCATTCTTCTGTTCACAGAAAGCTTGTCATCTGCCAAAGCTTGGAGTCATAGAAGCGTATTTGGTGTGTATGTCGATCGATTTTGTGCTGCTTTATTCAGTAGAGTACATGCTTTGTATGTTAAAAGATATTGGTGCATTACATGTACTGCATTTCAATCACCCACGATGTTACGAGAACTTTCTCTGGATAAGCTATTCTTCTATTCACATGTAAATGAAGGCGTAGGAAGAAAATGGTGTTACAACAAGTCCGAGTCGCGTGGCTATTAACCAGAGTCAGTACTAATAGCCAGAATACAATTCCCGTGTCGAGGCTGATTCAACTATGTAGTACATTTACTATATAATCACTACTTCCACTGTGAAATTGTTTATCTGCTTATCGAGGTTGATCGATAGCTCGCGACCTACGAGCGCTTGAATCTTTCAAGCTATTGGTGTGCGATCGATCGTTAGTAGTAACTCAGTAGATTGCACATTTTAAATGTCAGAAGTATATTTGACGACACATGAGCTGAACTAGCTACAGACCTTTTCCAGACCCCTTTCCAGCCTTCGTCCTGTCTGGACCTGCGGTGTGGCGCCAATGTGGCGCAGTATTTTGATGTCGACCATGATGCGACGCGATCAGGTTACTTTTTAGGGAAGAACGCGAATCAACGCAAGTGACAAACGTGACCCGACGCGTGGAGCGTGACAAGGGAATGGAGCCTTCCGTTTCGGGTCCAAAGCCATCTCTTCGCCGACACCACCGTCCCCCGCAGAATCCCACCAATTTCTTGCTTTCATGACCTGGATTTCTTGCTTTTAAATTATGGAAGACTTTGCTGCACAGGAAGCCGAGAAGGCACCACGCCGTCAGTCTGCCAAAGCGGCGGTAGCTGCGATGGCGGACCAGCTGGAAAGTTCGGACTCGGACGATGCCTATAGCGGCGGAATGGATGCGCAGGCGGGGTCGTCGACGCGAAAACGACGCGCTGGGGTGGCGCGGACATATGCGAAGACGGCGGCGACGAGGAAGCGATCGGCCACGACGAAGGAGGACGCGCGTGTGGGTTCGAAACTCAAGAAAGCCCGGTCGCCATCGCTGCCGGAGGCGATCGCAATCATGCCTGCGCCACCATTTCCCGCCGCTTCAGTCCCAGATTGTGTCTCCGACGCTCCTCCGCGGCCAGCCATCAAGAAGCCGACTCCCGCTACACTTCCCCACTTGTCGTACCAACATTCTCACTGGACACCGACGACCTATCAGATATATCAGACCTCACTCCTTTGTCTTCTGACGGCAGCTCATCTCAAGTGGAAATTATTCCTCGCGTCCAGATTCACAATCAACTGCTTCCACATCTGCGTCTGTCTCGCCTCATCTAGCCACCATGCCAACTCCCACCCTGGGGAAGAAACGGAAGGAATTACCTTGGACGGTCGCGATGTTAAAGACTTACGTGTGGGTTTTGATTGAGCCTAAAAGCTGGCGCGTGTATGATCCAGAAGAGGACGAAGAGAATGGTGTGGAAGGACTGTGGTGGCCTGGCAAGGTGCATACATTTGTGGCTCTTTATTTGGACTCTACTCATGTATTATTTACCATCAGATTATTAGTCCTGTCCAGACTGATATCCCTCTCAAAATCAAGCTCTTCGGGGCTATAGGAAAATTCTGCTTATCAAAACGCCATCCGAGGGCAATATTCTCCCCAAGGATCGAGGATACCTTCCCCGATTCTCAACCCCTACCTTCGTTTCTTCGTATCCAAACTCCAGCTCCGCGCCGAAGAAGAAACAAAAGCTCGATCGGGACGAAATTGAAAAGCGATGGAATATTGCAGTCGAAGAAATGAAGGAGGACGATGAAGCTAGCAAGAAGAACGAGGACACTGATACTGACGACTTCCCGGAACCCACTAACATGTATGAATTTCTTACCGCCCCGGTATCTAAAGCGATTTCTGCGCCACCAAAACTCGACCTATCAAAAGATGCCGCAAAGGCATCAACAACGAAAATCAAGGGAAAACGGAAGCGGAAGGACATCTCAGAGACAAGTGCGGATGAACATCAAGTGACTTATGTGAACAAGAAGGAAGAGAGATGGGACGAGGTCGACGATGAATTGGATTTGCCCGGAGAATTGGTGCTGGGACGGGATGGCCCTAACAAGGATATCGATTATTGGCCCGCGAAGCTCATCAGCTACATACCCCCTACAAAACCGAACCAAGCCGGCAAATATGCTGTTACCTGGCTGGACGGCACGACAGGCCAGATACCCCGTTCGTGGTTCTATACTATGAATGAAGATGAATTCTCAACGTGCAAGGTCTGGTTCTCTCGTTGTGTTGCTTTTTCAATCTCGGTTAGCTAACAGTAATTTCCGTTTACTAGTTGGGAAAGTTTGATAGCGCTGTCGTTGAAGTGCAGAACGACAACGCTGATGAAGATGAAATCCAGCAGGATCATGATCTTGCGAGGCGATCACCCAGTCCCACTCCACTGGACATACCCCCTTCGCCGAACGATTTCATTCAGCTATCCATCAGACAGCAGTTTGTCTACACCAAAACAGTGCTGAAAGCCATCATCGACAACACGTACTTGCCATCAAAGCAGAAACATGTCCGTTATATGAAAGGCGGGAAGTATCGACAAAGCGTGGTCGATGATGCGAGCCTCAGAGGTAAAATGGATCCACGCGACGTGGAGCATCTGCAGATATACATCCGGGCGTGGTGTCTCCGAGATGAAGACCGTACTGGCGTGCCATTTGCGAGTAACCTCAGCTCCGGCGAACAAAGCGTAATCGAAGTAGGTGCTGGTGCCGCGCCCACGAACTTGGACGAAAGGAGGGAAATCCAAGCAGAGCCCTCCTTGGACGATGTGATGAACATGGAGGACAGGAGGTTTACGTCGCCTTTACCTACTGAAGCCTGTCCCTCTTCGCCGGCGCCCATGCCGCCTAGCTCACTTCCGCCCCCTGAGGCAGAGCTTGAGGTCAGTCCAGGACCCATTCGAAGTAATAAGCTGTATCACTTACCTATTCTGAATCTATAGCGTGAAGATTCTATTGCTTCTATACCACCATCCTTCGATGCGGTAAGCTTCTTCTACATGATGCCTTTCTAGCTTCTGACGATGTACGTTAGGCATTAGATGATGCCGGTGTACCTCCATTGAGTCCTGTTGCTACATCTATCTTTACCGAGGTACCTCCCGTATAATGTTTTTCTTTCAGTGTTCAACACTTACACCGTCTAGCCACGTACAATAGATACGGACGACGATATTGTTGATCTGACCATTGCTGAAGAAGAAGAACGTCAACCTCCGTCTCTCAGCAGTCAATATGACGGTGAAGATTTCAAGTCATTGAGTGCCCTTGAAAAAGTCGATGTAAGGGGTTATCATATCCCTTGACTTGAGCTTTGCTGACGTATCCTTCTAATAGTACTGCGTCAATATACTCCTTCCTGAAGCTGTTCGACAGATCCTGCTATGGCGCTCGGGGGCTCGCACTTCCATTGACCTGTTATCTCCCGCGGAAGAGCAAGCACTATACGAGCAAGGCGACACCCTGCTGCAAGAGCGGGACTGGGTAAACGATGTTATTCGCTACCGAAGGGCGATGGAGAAAGCACTACTAGGCAAGAAGCGAGCCTCGGCGACATCACAGAGACAGAATGGCCACAGTAGGATGGGAAGCACGTCGAGACCGAGGAGAAGTATTGTTATACCTAATTACCAGGAGTGATTCTAAACCCCACATGTGTATGCTTTTAATTATTTTCGCGTTGTACTCAGGTTGAGGGTCAATCTTGAGGGTCAATCGATTCTGCTTGGCACCCTTGATTCTCATGTTTACTATGCCAGTCATCTCATTTGCGAAGGAGAATGTTTTCTGTCATATTTGCTTGCATGAAGCCAATGTGAAGCGTGGACTCTGCGTTAATTCAAAGTTAAATCTAAGATTAGAGTACTTGCTTGATCGAAACTAGTACTGCCACGTATCCGCGTGATTTTTACCGCATAGGGCAGAATATCATATTGACCGTCTGAACTTGGCCAGCTTTCCATCCTCGACCATTGGCGCTTTCTTGTATCATATCTCCAGTCCTTCAGCTTACTGCCGCTCTGAATTCGCGGTCTAAAATAAGCTGTCGGATTCTCCGGTGACACTTACCCAACAAAATGGCACCCCCAATGTCGAATAACGCATGGCTCTCTGGACGGCACTTTGGAATCGTTATCGACGCTGGCTCATCGGGTTCCAGGCTACAAATTTACAGTTGGAAAGACCCGCGGTCAATACACGTTGAAAAAGATAGCCCACTTGCTTATTCTTTGCCCCAAGTTGAGAAAGGCACCCAGGATAACGACCAATGGGTTAGCAAGGTCGAGCCGGGTGAGTGGAATTCAATGCGACGAAATACATTGCTATGAACGTGAAACCTGTTCGAATATAGGGCTGTCTTCACTGGCGGATAAGCCAGATGACGTTGGGGCGTACCTACGACCTTTGTTGGCACATGCCCGGGAACATATACCTCCGTCATTACACAAGGACACCCCGCTCTTCTTGCTCGCTACTGCCGGCATGCGTCTCCTGTCTCCTAAGAAGCAGGCTGATATATTGTTGGAAACATGTCGTTTTCTGGTCACGCATTCACACTTCAAGATCGACGAGCCGTCCACCGTTGGGCCGTGTGGGTCGAGCGTGAGGATTATTACCGGCGAGGAAGAAGGTCTATTTGGATGGATAGCTGTTAACTATCTCATGAATGGTTTCACTGGATCCAGCAAAGATAGGACTACATATGGATTCCTTGACATGGGCGGCGCGTCTACGCAGATTGCCTTCGAACCCAGCCCAGAAAACCAAAAGCAGGCAAACAACTTAATTGATGTTCGGTTGCGACTGCTCGGGGGAGAAGAAATCCATCACAAGGTTTTCGTGACGACATGGCTTGGATATGGAACCAATCAAGCAAGAGAACGCTATGTTGGGAGGACTATTGCCGACTACGAATCGACGTTGGATCTAGATGACGAAGAAATTAGCCCAGAATATCATCGCATTCCAGATCCTTGTCTGCCAAAAGATCTTGAACTCAAAGAAAATCCTGTTCACTCAGGTAATCCTGGTACTGCGCATTTGCAAGAAACCCACCGTATGATTGGTACTGGATCATTCGAACAATGTATGAAGAAAACAGCACCTCTGCTCAACACGACTGCCCCTTGTCCTGACACCCCGTGTCTGATGAACGGTGTCCATGTTCCTCCCATCGACTTCTCTGTTTCCCACTTCATCGGCGTGTCGGAGTATTGGTACTCTTCCGAGCACATTTTCGGGCTTGGCGGCGCATACGACTTCGTCCAATACGAACGCGCTGCATCGGAATTCTGCTCACGGGATTGGGCAGGTATCCTCAAAGAACACGAGAAATCCCGCATGCGACATCGGCTCGGCGGAGACGGAGAAGTTGTGCAAGATGGGACGGTTGTTGAGGCCGGGCAATGGGGTCCAGAGGTGGAGTTACCCCGGCTTCAGATGCAGTGTTTCAAGGCCGCTTGGATAGCCAATGTTCTACACGAGGGTATCAAAATGCCTCGGATTGTCGATCCTGGAGGTAACGAAACAACAGAGGGTGAGAAGGTGGCCGAGGAAGCATCTAAAAAGGGCCTCGGGCGACCAACGTTCCAGTCCGTGGACAGTGTTGGCGACATTGCTATCAGCTGGACGCTCGGGAAAATGGTGTTAGAAGCCAGCAAAGAGGTTCCTCCTCTCGTAAAGACAACGAAACCCTTGGTGGATCCCATTGACGACATAGAGGATATCGAAAACTTCCCCATTCAACCCATACGTTTCCCATTGCTATCCCTGGATGGCATAGAAGGCATTATCACCCCTCATTTGCCGACTTCATTGAGCAGAGAAACACTTGGCTTTTCGCCGGTGTTATTTTTGCTCTATGTCTTCATCATTTTCTGTTTGGCCTTTGTCGTGTACCCGATGCGACGGCGATTACGGGCGACTTGCTTACGGACAGTGCGGAACGCTGCTAAACGCGACGGCGGCTATGACCTACTAGAAGAAGGCAATGCGCTCACAGGTGGCCGGCCGGGATCACCAACATCATCAAGTAGTCGTTGGATGCGCCGATTATTCTCACTCGGAAATGCAAAGCCAAAAATGCCACTTTCTATCGTTACAGCCAACAATCCAGCTCTACGCCACATCGCTCCATCCATTTCTCGCTCCTCTCCCACGAGGTCATTCTCCATGCCCAACGGTATCGCATCTATCGGTACATCGACACAATATTCGAGGCCCCCATCTCCTGGCCCTGGAGTCCTTGATGACACCCTATTGGGCCAATCATCTCTTCTGAGTTCACGCTCACGAAATGCCTCACAGATAAACTTATCCAGTGTAGCCCCACGTCCAGGAGCTATCTCACGCGCGAACAGTCTTTACCATGGATCCGGGAAGCTACAGACGGATTGAAGCTGTATGACGAACACTAACGACAGGCCCTCATTAACAATCAATAACGTTATTCATTCTATATTCGTCACTTTCAGGATTTTCTCCACGTAAAGCATGCGGCATTGCAATCATAATTCTCTTATTTTCACTCGTAGGCACATAATTACGGTATATCGCGTTTTCACGTTGCCCTCCACTGCTCCCGCTCTATGGGAAATAGTGCTTCACGAACCAGTACCGTAACGCCGAACGATATCTCGAGTTCTTTTCCTGGACGGATACATTCCGCACCGACACTGCTCCCAGTCTTTCGGAAGAGACTTGCAGACACACAGTTTCGGAAACGGCCATCGTCTAGACCTCCGTCTTCGTTCCTTTCCCAGTGGCTTCCATTTCCATATGGTGGATGTATACATTCCACATGGCCGAGGCAATATCGCCTTCCCATAACGGCCGACGAAGGAAACTTATGGCTGTCAAGATCCCAAGGATGGGGGCAGATCCCTGAATGTTGCCTGAATGCAGAGTACTACCCTCGGGGTGCGTCCCTTCGGCGCCTTCGTTGGAGGTTTATTTCAAGATGCAGTCGCTATCTTTCTCCGCGGTTTTTCGATCGAGGCGTGCGACTTGTGCAAGAGGAAAGTCAGGGCATACTAGTCGCGGCATGCGAGTTACAGAAGGATGCCATTGATATGCTACTAGACAATAGACCGAGGTGGCAGCCGCCGGATTCAAACAATCTTTCTTTCTTCTCTTCTTCTTAAGTTATCAATCTTCCATTTTATTAGATTTCATGCATTTGACGAGACGGAGTTCATGTATTTATTCGAACATTTTATGCTGTTGAAGGATGACACGGAGAACGGATGTATTGGACCCTGGATTATCGTGACATGTTACATGTTACACTTCGAGGAACGGTCTTAGTTTAGGGCCGGGTTGACACGAAGTGATCAATACGATCTAGTCAGTGTCACTATCCTAATTGAAGGCCTCAGACTACTGTACTGATACGACACTATAAGCAATCTTCACCCAAGAATTCATATTTTCTCTGAATCCGCAATGAACTCTCCTCCTGATCCAGGTTCCCCATCCCCATCTACCCCATCCTCAGGCTCGCCTCCCCCAGAAGAAGAGGCCTACGCAGCAAACACCGCCGGGTCCACCAACTATCTCGCAAACCTCACAACCCACATCGGCGCCGCGTTCAGTGGATCCGGTTCGTCGTCGAAGCGGCGTCTGCCATCAGGTGCCTTCGGCTCTGGGGGATCGGCGCGGGACGCAAAGACCAGGAGGCGCGGTGAATCTGGACGCGCTGGGAGCACGACCTGGGACTCGGGCGTGAAGGATGGTGGTGCTACGGGAGGGAAGAAAGAGAAAGATGAGCTGATCGATACGGCTCTGGTGGAATACCTGAGAAAAGGTAAGTGCGGGGTGCTTCTGGGGATAATGTCCGGGCGCTTACGCATGCCACAGAAATTGGCGATCCCTTCCAGGAGCCTGGTCTCAAACTCTGAGTCGTTTCGCATATTTGGTACGCACTTTTTTGTTCCCGAATATTACATCTTGCTGATATTGCATCAAGTTAGTTGATACCCTTGATTCTGTATTTCTAGGCTTTTTGCAAACATTTCATAGTTATAATCTACACATCGAACGCCATGCATCAATCAAATAGCACTCATCCTCCTATAACACTATTGATCTGAAGACTGCGGGAAACCATTCAACGTCGCGATATCAATAAAGTGATTTCAAGGCAAGCATTAATTTAACACTACTCGATACACAGATGCAGCGTACATGTACATACAATGTCTAAGTGCAAATCCCAAATCTGGAGATACAAAAACAGAACTTCCCATCTTGTTTCTATGAAGCAGATGGCGCCTTCCGTCTCAAGAAGCTCCGCGGCAGTGAGAGAACGTTTGAAATCGCGTCTTTCCCTTTACTCCCGCTCGGCTGCCGTCGCGTCAGATTCTGTTTCGACATTCGCCTCTCAGACAAATTGCTCTGCACGCGACGCATTTCCACGCCATTTTCCTCCGTCGCGAAGTCGAAGCCGCGGTCCACCGACGTCAGGCCTGTCGCCATATCCGTCCGGCTGGCTGAGCGAATGTCGCCAGACGGTCGAGGGTATCGGTGGTCCAGCGAAGCGATACTGCTGATGGACGACCTTCGCTGCGTGCCCGGGATGCCAAGCGCAACAGGCGGTATTTTTGAACCGCGACGGGAAAACGAAGAAAAGTCCCGCCCTGGGTACATTTTTTGGAGGACTTGGAACGTTTCCAGGTCTCCTGGGTTATAGACGGACTTCCACGCTCTGTATATGTATCGAGGAGCAAGGGCGATGAAGAACGTGAGCGGTAGACTGAACCAGAAATATGCTGATCTAAAGAGGAAGTAGTCATCGCCATACAGGTTGGTAACGGCGTAGCTGGGCGCTACAAGGGAGTATATGATCTACAATCGCGTGCTCAGACGATAAGGAAGTAAAGGAGAAAGGGACACGCACCGTGAAGCCCCACTGTACAACCAATCCGAAAGCAACAGCAAACAGGAACCACCAGGTCCATACTGTCGCACTGAAACCAGTGAACATATTGGCCACAAGAGCAGCGGATATGGCCATGGTCTAAGTAGCGAGCAATACACTTTTAATACGAAAGTCTTGCCAGATAACCAGGTGCACGTACCGTTGAAAATTCATACAAGTGAACGTCCCATCCATCCTTCCGCGATGAAGTGGTAACATAAGTATATTGGATCAGGAAGTAGATAACGGCGGACTATACACAAAAACAGATCAGTGGCGGTTAGACGGGAGAGTTACGACAGCGAAACAGACCTGGACGATTCCATCTATGATGTAGATAACGAAGGACCTGGTCCCAAACCAAGTACCTTCGCGGCCATATCGATACAGTTCCGGAACTTCCATCAAGACATGGGAATCTGGACGAAGTCAGCAAATCGGGAAAACACACACAAGAGAAGTGGACTAACCAAGGAACCGATCGAACAGTCCTATCCCAATGACCGGAAGAATTGTCCACAGAGAATTCCAGAAGAGAATGTAGGTATAATCGAATACACTATGTTAAAAGAACTTAGAAAGCGCTTCGAATTTAAATCAAATATGACTCACTAATTTGCACTCCATGCGTCAAAAATCTGGAACCACCAAAGCACTCCAATGGGGACGATATTCTTATAAAAAAAGTTGAGAATCCTGATAAGATAACATGAGGGGATCATTCATAACGATTAGAGTATACACCGCATACATTACACCGTTGCGAGCATATGACCAATGGCCATGAACAAGTAAGAGCTTCTTCAAGAATCGGAACTTAAAAAGTATAATATCAGTATGTCCCGATGTATGGGCTGAAATTTAGAACTCACTTGGGCAATAGCATAGTCTGAAGAATTCACAGCCTGAAGTCCCTCTTCTCCTGAGATACCCACACCCACATGAGCCGCTTGAATCATGCTAACATCATTAGCGCCATCCCCGATGGCCAAAGTCATGGCACCCAAGCCATCCTTGACCAGTCGTACAATCAAGGCTTTCTGAAGTGGAGAAACTCGGCAGCAGATAACTCCGTCGCAAAGAATAGCGAGGCGAAGAAGCAGCGCCTTGTTTTCTTCGTCAGCGAATGCCTTCAGAGATATGTAAGTTTGTTATCTCAAGCAACGAGAACAAAGAGGCACCATACCTCGAGCAGAGCTGCACCGTCTACCACTAGGACAAAGCCTCCAGGACGTTCGCCATTGTCAACACCGACTAGAGAAACCCCAGTGTTGATCCTCTGCAAGGGGATAGTCTGACCATCGGTTCCTTTGGAATTTGACGAAATCGACGGGTCTCCAGACTCGGGGAAGAACCGGATGAAGGCGTTGTTCATTTGGGTATGCACCGGCCGCACCCCACCCCGAACAATGATGATATTAGATTCTGGGGTTATAAGGTTCGTGCTTCGTCCGATAGCTAATGAATTGTAAGGAATGAGCCAACAGGAGTGTATCAAGGAGCAAACTCTAACTGACCAATCGCTGTTTCCAATTTATCTCCAGTTGCAACCCATATCTTGATGCCGGCTGCCTTGAGATCCGCAATAGTTTCCGGTACGCCATCTTGGAGACGGTCTTCAATTGCAGTGGCGCCTAGTAGACGAAGATTTTGCTCCAGTTCGTTGGACACGGCTTCAATCTTGTCCTCTCGGTTTTCCAAAGAAACATTAGCTTCCTGATAACGCGTACTCCATGATTCATAATCGGCCACTAAAAATACGTTCAGTGAGCTACCGAAAATAAGATAAAAATTAAATATCGCACTTGAAATGGTTTTATAGCCCAACGTGAGAGTTCGTAGTCCATGAGATGCAAACTCGTTTAAGTGTTTCTCGGTGTCCTCTTTCAATTTGTCCTGCCCTGGGCGTAAACGATCAAAGATAACATTGTCGGCGCCCTTTGTGAGGAGTAGCAGATCATTCGTCTCGACATCCAGGCGGCGAACGACCACGCTCATCCGTTTACGAGCACTTGTGAACTCCAAAATCTCCAGTAGTTCATATTTTTCCTCACGAGTAGATCTTGGCGTGTGAAGAGTTAGGATTTCTTTATCCTTGCCCAAAAAGACGAAGCCCATATCGGCAGCAGCCTGAACGAGAGCTGATTCATCGGGTGATTGAGCCTTATATTCGATGACACCAGTTTTGGGATCTGTCGCCGCGAGGACCGTATGGCATAAGGAGAGAACTGTGAAGAAAGTATTCAATGATGTTCCTCGAGAATTGGGGTCGCTGTGATTTGATTTGGCTGCTTCGTCGATATCTTCGAGTAGCTTTATGTCTTGGAACTTATCACTATCTGGAGCCATTCCGTTAAGCTCTGCGTCTTCGCCCAACCTACTCTGGCTACTGCTCGCGTGGTTAGCCGCCCAGAGATCAACTTCAACCACTTCTGCTATCGGGATGGCGCCAATGGAGGACACTTTTACGTCGGGAAGTTCCTTTTGTAATGGAGCTTCTCCTTTATAAGCCCTTCCCGCAATCGAGCACATCCTGAACACCATCGAATTCTGCAAAAGAACATGGTTAGAGTAAAGAATATCGGGGCAGGACGAGCATACCTGTGTCAAAGTACCCGTCTTGTCGGAGAATATATATTCAATCTGGCCCAAATCGTCTGAAAGATTCCAAGACTTGGCTTTGGTAGCTTGCTTTGTCTTTCGTAGTAGATGTCGGAGTCGAAGTAAATGAATGCGGCTTGGCAGGTGCGAACGAATTCAATGGATATATAGAGTGAGATTGGCACAATGTCCTGAAATCTGGAAGAAAAATGTCAAGATGAGCGCAATAAGCGATGGAAAGCCCTTACGTCAAAAGAGCAAATGCCCAAGTAATCAGCCCATTTATCTTCGGGTTATCGTCTGAATGGTCGTCTGAAAAAAGCCAAGGAGCGCCCAATGGGAAGAATTTCTTTTCCAGCGAAGAATCTACGATTGCACAAACGACCGCCATGGCCGCCAGCATTCCAAGGTTTATAAAGCTGTCATAAAATATCAGATCTCATATTGAAGTGAATAATATAGATAAAGGACATACACTTGCGGATCCATTTGCTTCTCAACCCTACTCCGTTTACTTGGCGTTCCACCAGAGTTCATGAGGATTTTCGAATCTAAACCGGTAAAAAGAACGACGCCTATGACCCATCCGGTATTTCTCAACACAGTTCCACGAAGGAGGACATGTGATATATCCACGGCAGAAACGGTACCATTAGAAGTGACGTTTGCGTTGAGTCGGTACATGTCTGTATCTGGCCGTTCACATTGAATGCGGAATCGGTTTCGAGAATCGGCACACTGTCGTGCATTGTTGAGACCCGCCAGTGCTGCAACACCATGCCTAGACTTCAAGTTCGTTTCGCCGTCTAAGTTTTTGGTTTCTACGAATGCGACGTTCTCATCCTCGGACGTTGAGCATATGAGTATATCTGCCGGAAACGGTTCGTTGTCGCTGATTTTGACAAAATCGCCAACTCGAAGGTCTTCCCAGTACGTTTCTTTCCAGTGCGGATTAGCCGGCCCATCTGGATCGCTGTTGTTATCTTCATAATCGTACTCCACAGCATTTCTGGAGGAAGTTGGTTTTGGGCGAGTGGAGAAGAATGTCGAGAGGAATGACTTGCTCTTTGCCTCCGTCCTGTTTGGATTGGACCAAGATTCTGCAGACAAGACATGGACTCTGCTGAAATTGACCTCCGTGTCTGATTGATGGCGCTTGAAGTCTTCATATCCGTCCTTCAGAGCCGTAACGACTAAGATAACGATTAATGGAAGGATGGCAGCTCCTGGGGATATGGTTGAGAACTGATGAAAGAACTGCAAGATTGCGATGCCTAAGAAGAATCTTTTGGAGGGGTAAAGGGTAAATGTAGGAAACGATCACCCAGATTAATTCACCTACAGATTTGCAACTCGACGAAATTGTTCCAAAAGGTTTCGAGGAAGGAATGTTATGAGAGTATACTTGGAAGTAATGACTTGATTTGAAGTATATACATTGTCGCGACGTATTTTCCCCTTGGAATCAAAGCAACCTTCGGGCAAAGGTTCGTTCACATATATCGTTCTCGGAGGTCCAGGTGGGCGTTTGCGTGTGAACAGATCTCCGACATCAAACGAGGCCAGGCGTGCGTACCAATGCCCTACCTTGGAGAAACTATCGGAGTGGACCATTGGGCAGACCAGGAGAACGTGGCGGTTGATCAGGAAGGCCTCCGAGTACGAGCATGGGCGCTGCTATAATCGAGCGACCAGCACTCCGTGTTTTCCCAAGAGCTTTTTTTGTCATAATCCGATGAATCAGCAAGCCGGAATGTGTGTTTGACGGTTCAGTTATAGGCATATGTTCAAACTTCTGACGAAGTTGCGCGGCAAAAGATCCGATCTCGGAGGGGAAAGTATGTTGTCTTCAGGTTTCATTTGATATGGAATCGCAAGGCATAACTCGGCATGGGCTTGGCATGGGCTCCTTATAGTCGTTGTTGAGCGCTGCATAGCAATGAGCTAGCCAGCATCGCCATCCAAACTGCGGTAAGTAGATGATTAACAGCCGTGGACCAAAGTGTGAATGGAAGCGAATGGATGACCCGGGTCCAACGTCCCGAAATGATTAATGAGGTATCGTGTCAGCAACGCGTCAGCATTCTTTATAAGCCTCTTATTTGGGTGGTTATCTTATCAAATTGGCCAAGATTACTTACCACCTCTTACGCCGACGCCCCGACCATGCTACTGTGTGTACAGGGCAGAGGCAAAGGTAAATAACTTTACAAACAACATTCTCATAGGCAAAAACAAGTACAGAAGGGTATGAATTGTGGGTATACGTAGATTGAAGCCTTTTACAGCATTGAGATGTAGAATCAATACAACTCGATAGCGAGGGGGAAATAGCATAAAAATAAGGTTCGATGAAGATATACAGAACGGCAAAGAAATCTTTAAACTACCTCATTCTTTGGGAGTGACGGAAGTTGTTGAGGAGCCTTGCTACTGAATCCAGGTGAGTTGATGGCAGGTGAAAGTGCTGAGGTGGAAGCGAAAGGTAGTTCGTCCGCGTGCTTCGACCAGGCGTGTTCCGCGTCGCAGAGGCGTTGCCGTTTGGATGGAGAGGCGTTTGGTGAGAAAATTGGTTTTGCGTCTTCCTCTGGTGTAGGGTCGAGCTGATCATAGTCTTCCTCTTCTGAGTGACTTTCGAATTCGGCAGGCTTCTTGCGTCGTATAGCAGAGCTTGGAGTCCCTGCCTTTCGCTTTCGAGATTGTGGAGGGAGAGGTTTCGTATTCTTATCAATGACTTTGCATAGATCAACGTCAACATCAGCTCGCAGGAGAGAATCAAACCAAAGCTTTTGATTCTCCCTAGCGGTGTCTCCTGGACCTTTGACTTCAACAAATTTGCATGTGCGTGCTTTAGGATTCCAGACGAAAAGGTCTGGACCGCCACTGCTTCGTCCTCGATAATCTTGACAGAATAGAGTGCAAATAGTTGCCAAAGACTCTCCGCTCATACACTATTATAGAACCGTGTCAGGCGAAGGGGAGAATCGAAATATGAACAACGTACCTCAACAATTTCAACCAGGTCTTCCTTGCTGCAGACGTCCCAGCTAACACATAAACACCACGTCTTCTTCTCTCTGTACATATCGTCATGCCGTGAAAGGATTTCTCGAGCAGTTCCCTCCCGAATCTCTGATAGTCGCGTATCGATGAGGACTTTTCGAGCGTAATAGAAAGAATCGTCGAACATGTCGAGAGGCGCAGATTGAAAAGCAGTCTCGAATGCACCTGGTATATCGGCAAATATGATATCCCAGAATAGCAGACCAAATAACGTGGTTAAGATTCGGGTTTCTGAGTGAAACCTGAATTGCAACGTGTTAGGAATTGGTGGTGAAGGTGTAAAGCCCACGTACCCTTTAAATCCTTGATCCTCATAGTATTCCAGTGCGACAGTTTCGACATCAACAACCTGGCCATTTCTCCCTTCCCATCTCGACTTTCCTGACTTCCGTTTAGACGGCTCAGGCTATGGATTGATTACGTTTGGAATGTAGCAAACAAAATTTGAGTAAATTTTGTGCTTACTTGGTCAGGGTTTTTACCAATAGTCGAGTCTTTCGAAACGCCGAAAAATGCTTGCAACCCTCCTTCGGGTGTATTCTCCTTCCCATTGACTGGGCGGCCCATCGCGTCAAATAGCAAAGGGTGAATTCGGGTTGCCTTGAGCTCAACGACGTTCGCTGTACGTAGCTCTGCTGCACATTGCGATCTCTCTTCCGGCGGCACCTTTAATTGCTTCTCTAATCCCAATAGCCGTTTCATCAGGTTAGGGCGATAAACTATATACATTGTTTTTAGTTCCATCGAATGCAAAATGTAATATTGTTTATGGTACGCACCCATACCCGTATCGGCATCCAAAAGGGCTTCTTTCAATCCTTCAACATTTTTCCAAAGCCAGTCTGCTTTTTCATCGCGGTTTGCCTGTCCAGCTAGATGGCGCAGGATGACTGCTCTCCTTTCGTAAAGTTTTCCCCGCTTGCCGCGACTCCAGAATCGCTGGGATAACAGGTGCTCGATGACTTCAAGTTCTACTTTGTACTCCTTCAACGTCCCAAGAGCTGCAATCGCTTTGGATACCATTCGAGTATACACGTAGCCTTATCACCGTTGATGAGCGAGTGTATTAGAGGAGTCTTATGACGCTTACCAGTTTCGAAACGCGCAAGTCCCGGCGACCGATCCGCGAGTTCATTCAAGTCTTCTACAGTGCGTACAGCAAGGTGCTCCTTCCACTTGGGAAATAACCATTTTTCCAAATATTCTTTGATCTTGGTTTCTTTCTTGACTTCCGGCTCCGGCTCCTCTTCGAGGTTCTCATCCGCCCAGATGGGAAGGTAGTCATCCGTCGGGTTTTTTGGCGTTGCTAATGAGACATTGGACTTAGAGGTGCTCGCAGGTGTCTTCAAAGGCGTCGATGCAGCACCCTTCTTCCGGGGAGTTACAGGAGTAGTGAATTGATCCCTTGTTCGTGCAGGGGTCTTCGTTGCCCTTCTTCCACTTTTCTCTGGAGGCGGATATAGAATTTCTAGTAGGAGTTGCTCAACTTCCAAGGCCAGCTCATATTGGAGAAGCTCTTCTCTGTTTGGCCATATATCTGTGCTGCGGGTTGTAGTATATGAGGTAAAGTGTCGTTTCTTGAAAGTGGTCAAGAGCGAAGGAAGCAATAGCGCTGTCGGATGTTCGGTTTCGCGGTAATAGATAATGTGGAGTCTCCGCACAAGGCGAAAGAAATCGACATTTACACGAATGCATTTGCCTGCAGGAATTATGAATACAATGAAAGTTAAAGAACTGTGGACATACCCAGTGCTTTAAGTGCCATTTCTTTCAGCCTTTCTTGTTGAGTCTCTACCTTCTTCGTACACTTTTTGGCAGACTGGAATGGAAGCTGCGTTTGGCGTAAGCCATCAGCAGGAGCTTTCCCCTTCTTAGAATTCCGCCCAAAATCGAGTACGCTCTGAGTTGAGGCATGATTTAGCAGCGCAAATATCATGTCGGATTTCTAAGGGACCATCAGGGGTAGTCATCAAGCACATTGATCCTGACACTTACATTGCTGCCCTTTGGCTTGCATTTCATCTTCTTGACCAGTAGTTGGAGCTGGGGGTTCGGGAGTTTCCACAAGATTTCGTTAGTGGTCATTGTAGTTTCGTCCTCGCAGAAGAAACTAAGGTCCATTTCGCCAAGCTTTGACTCAAGAAGAGCCTGCACTGGGTCTACGGTGGCCGTGCTCGGAGCTGGGTTTACGGTGGCCGCGCTCGGAGCTGGCGCCGCCTGTGAAGTGCTCGCTTTTTGGGACCAATATTTGGCGAAGGCTTCTCCTATGTCGGGGTTTATGTCGGGTTTGACGTCAGGTTTGATATCGGGTTTGATATCCTCATCTGAATCCATGGACAAGTCGATTACTTCTGGACCTTCTTCTAACTTCACTGGCGCGTCCTCAGTCTTGACCCAGGTTTCACTATCCTCTGTCTTAGTTACAGGCGTGATTGGTTTACAAAGGTCAGAAATAGAGGAAGAGAGGCCCTCTTTCCCAATTTCCTTCTCGAAACTTTCGAGACTTGAGACTGCATGCCACGTCTTCGCCTTACGAAGAACAAGTCGTATGAGGGTGTATCGCGTATTATCTATCCGACCTCACGATAAGTGATTGGCGTGCATTTGAATGGCTTTCTTACAAGAGAATCTGCTGAAGTGCTCGAGAGTGGCAATTTCTTGCTCGGAAAGCAGGCCATGTTCGTGTTCGATAATCGTTGCAACCATGCCTGTCCGCATTCTACGTGTTATTTTAATTCTGAGATCTGGAAAAGAGAGCAACACGCCTTCAAACACGGTAACATAGGCGGATGGGCGATCACCCCACCCGCCTTCCCGGCGTTTTTCGTCCCTCTTCTCAAAGTCATCTTCAATAGATTCTTTGCTTGTGAGATCGCCGCCGAATATTAGTTGTTGGATGAGTTTCTTCGGGATAGTTGGAGAAGACATATTCAAGAAACAAGAGTTGTTTAGATAGTGGTCATTAAATAGAGAGTGATGCGTTAAATTTCTCAGCAAGCCGGGATGGTACAATCAGAGGCAAGTTAGAGGTCGTGGTGTAAGTCTCGGGCCCGTCAACGGACAACGACAAAACGTTCTGGCCAAGTGTCGTCACAGGTCACATGCCATTTGTCACATCGCGATCCCAGCGACAAGTTTCGGGACCTCAGTCACAAGTATACCAACGAGCACTGATTAGAAGTTTACTGCCTTCGGGTACCGATAAATAATTCAAGGAGAATATATAAATTATAGAAAGAAAAAAGGAATGCGTCAAATGAGGGATATGGAACACGTTTTATACAATACTGGAGTGGTATTTATGTATGCTAACATAGGTGAATTCGTGAAAGTAGTAAGTAGGGAGGATAAGGAAAGCGATATCTTCAGCTTCCTGACACACCCGCCATAGCTGGAGGTACTGCATATCTCGCTGACGTCCTGGCGGGTGGGGTGTAACCCGGCGGAGGGTCGTCCGATAAACCCTGCGCCCACGCAGAACGTTGTTGATCTTGCAAGAAGGCGATTTGCTCCCTCATGGACAACAGCTGCTCCCTCATATCCGACATACTCATTTCCTCCTCCACCACTTCACCGCCCTCTCCAGGTTGATTCCTATTTGCTGTCCTACGTCGAACCGATCGAGCCCGGCCGCTTTTCTCTCCGTGGCTCATGTCCGAAGTGAGGTATCCCATCTCCTGCTGCACGGTTCGGAGACGCTCGTCGAGTTCGCGTTGGCGTGCCAGTCTGATGGCTTCGATGCTATGCGGTGTGTGTGGAGAAGTAGCGGAGATCAAGTCTTCGCCAGGTGATAAATGGTCGCCACTTGTCACAGTTCTCAGAGGTCCACGATTCTGTCCTCCTCGGAAGTTTGTTGAATCGGAATATTCGGAAGGTGCTGAATTACTCAAATACGAGATCTGATGAGAGCTCGTACCCGGAGTTATGTAGCCACCGTAAGCGCTGTCCAGTTCTGATTGCGTTATTGGCGATTCTGTATTGGGTGGAGAAGCCATCGAGGGTCTTGCCATGGAGTCAACTGACTTATAAGCATATTTCTGTAGGGTTCCAGAGCTCTGAGCTGTGCTGGATGCCACCGGCAGGACAAAAGGAGAGACGACTGTCGATGTCGATGGGCGCGCCCTTTCAGCATTCAAGTCGAGCATTGGAGGTGGGGCATAGCCTTCGCCCTCCCTCGTGTTAGACAGTTTAGTTCTTCGGCGACGGCGACAGAAGAAAATCAGAAATAATATCAACGCCACGGCCACGACTGCAGCGACAATACCTCCCGCGATCGGACCAACATTAGAGGCCTTGGATGTGTTGTTTGAGTCGTTCGCGGATGTGGGTGAAGTTGCAGTTGTTTTTGTTCCACCGGAAGCAGCTGTCGTCGTTCCACGGGAAGCAGCTGTCGTTGTGGCAGTCGTCGGGGTCGTAGATGTGGCTGTTGACGTCCCGGTACTTCCTGAGAGGGGCAGCAAAGGGTCGGTATCATCGTGGCTAGTGGGAAGGTCAGCAATGGAGAGAAGTAATGATCACCAAGAGTGCTCACGTATAGATGACATAGTCGAAGTTCACATAAACGTTTGCATTTACCCCCGACGTAGAGACAACCAGGGTGTGTTGAGCATTGATGAGATTGGTTTGTGAATATACCAGCTGGTTATATTGAAAGGCGGTAGTGGTCAAATCTGGAGCATGTTGGAAAAGCTGAGGTGCGTTTCCGTCCAACGTGAAATTGGCCGCCGTCAAAGTAGTAATTCCATCGCCTTGATTATTGGCAAGGATAAAAAATACATAAATTGCTGTCCCTGATGAAATTATTCAACGCAAATGGTAAGGATACGGCTCTAGAACAACACGATAAATACTCTTACCATTGAACTGCATTGTTATGTTTACAGAACCAAGGCCTGGGTTGTACGTTGCGGCGTTATACGTTCCTTTGAAGGCTTGAGCTACGTCTGGTTTGATGGCACAACCTGAACACGTCTCGTCCGCCCACACCCCCCTCCTGGCTGGTAAGTGACTTGCAAGCCTGTCTGTGAGTCGCCGAAAGAATCATCGATGGTCCTGTTCACGACTCCAGCAAAGACCAGAGAGGGGAGAAGCCAAGCAAAAACCAGCCAAGAAAGAGCACCAGGCCCACGTCGTAAGATGACCATCGTGGCGGGAATGAAAAGGGGAACACTATCACTGTTGGAGTCAGCGCTTGGTAGTAACGGCTCAACCTTTCCTCCCCTTTCGCCTACTGATAGGCATCAGATGGGTATCATATAAGGTCTAGGGCGTTGCACATGGTAACCTTCTTAGTTCTAAAATGGAGCGCAACATATCAAACCTTCGTAAAACAACTCTTTTTCAATATTTTGTGAGATAAGCAAATACTTATACCACCTATACCACCTCAGAGTCCAAGGGGACTACGGATTTCGCGAAGCAGAGAGATTTTCGGACGGAATCCGCGGCCGTTTCATTGTGAGATTGGGTTGATGAAATGATGTTGGTTTGAGCCAGGTGAGGTGGCAGCGCCAGGGCAGCGCACGTTGAGCGCACCAGAGCGCACCCGCAAATGACAGAAAGCGTTAACCGGTCACGCGATAAACAACTAAAATCAGTGACGTCACATACTTGGGAACGGTCGCGTGACATTCCCGTGTTATTTGTCCCTATTGACGCGTTCAACGGTTGCGAATTTCGAGAACGCTGCCAAAGTTGTACTCGCCCCTTTTCTTCAATGCTTGCGACGACGACAACAGACGCTCTGTGCGTCGCAGACCCAGCAACCTTGAAACAAACACCCTCGTCTCTACCGTCGTGTCTCGATCTCCTCGATACACCAACGGCTAGCGCTTGGGCACCCGATAATTCATGTCTCTATATCAGCGCGGCGCACACAATTCAAAGATACGAATCAACTTCGAACACTTTGCGAAATGTATATACCCACGAGGCCGCAGAAAGTATCACGTATATGGTTGCGAGAGATCATGCATCCGTCGTCTTCAGCGCAGGAAGCAAGGTCCATGTTCTTGACTCGGATCAAATATCCCAAACATTCGAAACTCATAAAGGACCAGTCAACTCATTATCACTATCGAACGACAACACCCTAATTGCGTCGACTTCTTCTGGAGCTGTTCATGTCCACAATCTGACTCTCGGATCTCACACGGTGATAAGAGGGTTGGCTAATTTCGAGATTAGTACATGTGCCTTTCACTCTCATACTCGCACAAGACTCTTAGTAGCTGCTGGAAAGCAACTCATGGTCTTTGATACCACTCGACCATCGGGCCCCATGAAAACTATCATCACCACGGGAGACATCGTAGCGGTTGCGTGCAGTCCATTCAGCAAGACTTTGGTAGCAGTCGCAACGTCCGGGGGATTTGTAGGTCTCATTGATTTGGAGAAGGAAAAAGCGTGCGTGCGATCTCTCGCTTGGTTTACAAAGCTCAAATATTTTATAGACTCTTCCGCACCCTCAATGTCAAGGTAGCACTCTCGGCGCTAGGATTTTCGCCAGAAGGAGCGGCCATCTATTTAGGAACTGAAACAGGAAAAATACTAGTTGTAGATCTTCGTGCACTAGATAAACCACCCAGGTCCATTGACGTTAGCGAAACTGGCAGTCGGGTTCAGACAATTAGCATCCAGGTATGATTTTCTTGTGCCCATTAAATACGATGCTTATATTTCCCTCTAGAAAAAGTCAAAGAATGCTCTCACTAAGACTCCCATGGCAGCAGCTATGACTAAGAAAACTCCCGTAGATGTTCCTCGTCGAACTACATCGAAAACCGTCCCATCTCCCGCTCGCAAGCCAAGCGTGGTGTCATCACCTAGCACCCGCAGAGTGGTATCTACTACTTCTCCATCTAAACGTACAGCCGCAGAAACAAAGAGGATTCTGTCTCCGAAACGAGATCCGCACGGAAATAGTGACGATCCTCGTGAACTTGCAGGTAGGTCCTTCTTTTTCTTTCAGCAATGAAGAAGCTAACTCCTCTCAGGTCAATTGGACGAACTGGCTGCCCTTCGGCGAGGCAAACCAGGTACGACGCCCGTCAAGAAGCAACATCCGCCTTTGGAGAACTCCCGCCGTGCCATTGCATCTGCGTCTGCCCCTTCGAGTCGGAAAGCATCGACCGCCAGCACAACGTCAGCTCCAAGGACGCGCATCTCACCGGAAATCGTTGTGACTTCTGGCTCAGCCACCTCTGCCTCTCGACCTTCTTCCTCTGCCTCCCGAGTCTCTCGAAGTACCACTACCACCGCTACCACACTCGAATCATCTCCTGTCCAGGCGCGACTGCGAGCAGGCTCAGTCGCGACGCGAGCAAGCATGACGCCATCGCCTGACCTTCCGGACCCACACCTCGAGCCAGTGACACCCGTTTCCGAACAAAAGCAGCGCAAGAAAGGCATGAGCGTACTTGGCCTCGGCACGCCCGAAGTCGACCGCTGGATCCGCGCCGGAACTGAGGACGAGCGACAGCCGCGCGGCAAAGGCGCTGTCAACGGGAAAGGCAAGACCGTCGGGTTTGAAGACGAAGGTGCCGATAGCGATGACGGAGACGCTCGGGAGCGCAACCGCATCTTGTCCATGCAGATCTCGCCTCGCCGCGGCGGCGTACCCAGAGCCGTCCCGAGCAGCGCATCGGGCTCGGTCGACGCGTGGAACGCGTCTCCGGCCTCGGACGGCTCCCTCAGCGCGGCGAACGGCGGCGCATCTGGCTCTCCTGCGGCCAGCGGCAGCGGCGGCGGGGGCGGTGCGTCGGCACACGAGCTGCTGCGCACGATTGTGCAGGATGTCATGTATGATTATCAGCGGGACACCAAGGCGGAGATGATGGGGCTTCACCTGGACTTACTGAGGATGGGCCGCGGGTGGAAGACGGAGCTGAGGACGCTCATGGATGAGTATGTGGGAGATTTGAGGGATTTGAGGGAGGAGAATCAGAGACTGCGATCGGAGAATGAGCGCTTGAGGAGGGGCGCTTATTAGATGCGCACGCTTTCCTCTGTACATATATATGTTGTATGTCCCGATCATATTAGGAATTGTAGTTTTCGGATGGGTCTAAACACCTGGCGGATCCCCGGCAAAGCTGGTTGACCGTCCTCTAATTTGCATGATTGCATCTACTGTAGTAACTGTCATAATTTGGGTATAATGGAGGGCAAATGCAACATAAGACTCCATATTGATTATATTGCCAAAAACGTTGAAAGTATGCTCAGAGGTATGTCGTAAAATTGCGAGTTCGTTATTGGCATAACTAGATACATTACAATAGATTACATATTACAATCCGGGATATAGAGATGTAGAAAAATCTCGAGTCCGAGAACAGAGCTAGCAAAGAAAAAGGAACATGTCAGTAACGTGAAAGTCGTCGCAGGAAAATGGCCGCCACGCGTTCAACCACATATCTTATCCGGCTGTATACTGCGGAGGAATCTCTTCGACATCTGTCGCCATATCCGAAGGTAGTCGGATACCACTATCTTGGTGCACAACAAGTCTGGAGGATGAAGCTGACGCTCCACTGGTGGGAGGAGATGGCAAACCACCATCGTTTCGTCGCACCGGTCGCAGAGCAGCAGCAGTGGCCTCCGCCTCTAATCGTTCCTTTTCGCTTCGCGGTGAAGACAGGTTGCCAGAGCTTGCGGAAGCGTACGCCAAGGCACCGGGAGGCTCTCGCCTGGTCGAGATACTCGACATAGCTTGGTGCCCTGCGCTGGCGGCAGTCGAAGCGAACGTGCTTGGAGCACCTGTGCTGGGCGGATCCACGGATTGGCTGAAATTTGAGGTGCTGAAGCTAGGCATCTGATTATGGCCACGTCCGCCGTTCGTCATATTTGCTGGGACTTGTTCGCCGCTGGACTTGGCGTAGCCATCGAGGACTGACGTCTGCATTGAGACAGGCGAGTAGACAAATGGTTGTGGAGTAAGATCGGAGGGTTTCTTTCCCTTCTCATCTAGCGATAAAACCCTTCTTTCACGGCGGCGAATATACAAGAAACCAAGGACGGCCAGAACAATGAGGACGAGGCCGCCTACGACACCCCCGACAATGGCGCCTGTATTGCTCTTGACCTTATTCTGATCCAAGGAGTTAGCAGGGGGTGAAGAGGTGGTAGTATTTTGGGGAGTTGTGCCATTTTGGATCACTAGATAGTCCAGTGTCAACGGCGTGGTCTGGTTGTTTCCTTGGAACAGAACGACGATTTGATGATTTCCCTGCGCATATTGTTTCGTTTCGAAGAATTTCTGGTTGTAAACGGTACCGGAATTGGCAGGAAGGCCTGGCAAGAGAAAATTCACAGGAGTTTCCCCATCGACCGAATAAGTCGATGTTGTAGCAGCGTGAGGCCATTCCGTGGGTATGAATCCATACCAACTCAAAGATACACCTCCAATGCATATGACATGAGAACCACAGCGTCCAGCAAGCTTTGATGAGACTTACCTGTGAAATTAAAGGTGAATGCTGAGTTCGTTTGCGCCGTGTAATTCGCCGTGCCTCCCAAGGCCTGCCATCCTTGACCAAATGCAGAAAGCACTTGTGGGGAGCCATTGTCGATAAGAATAGTCTTGTTTTCCAACGGCACGGTTGTGGATGGAACATATTGAATCTGATCGAACCAAAATGTTTGCGATTTCATGACTGTAGCATTCACGGTAAGCAGATGCGGCCCGTCCACCAACGTAGTCTGTGCGCAAAATAGCCAGTTGTTTTCAGGAAATGCGAAGGGCGTCGTGGCACCGATGCTGATGTGGTCGACGAAACATTCCCAGGTAGGATCCAGAACCCCAGAGTCGTTGCGAAGATTGTTGCTGCCATAAACTCTGATTTGTGTGCCTAGATTCGTTTTGTTGTGGTCGGCGTTAATGGGATATGAGTTGTAGATGAGAACAAACTAACCGTTGAAGCTATAAGCAAGACTAGCATTCAGCGTCGTTCCGTGCAATGTGTTCTCGAACGCTGGCCCATAGTTTCCCTGGTTATTCTGGCTTCCACTAGAATCTGCGAACCAAGGCCCGACATATTGGATGCCAGAGTCCGTATCGTCTACCACAACTGCATTGGGCATCGTGGCTCGGAAACTGCGAGGTATCAAAGGTAAAGAAGGCCGAGAGTGGGCTTAAGCTGACGACGTTGAGACCAGTTCCGACCAAGGAGAGGCGGTGCTGGCGCCATTGGAAAACTGATTATGATCAGCTCATTATCTCATCATCGTTTTAGGCGTACCGACGCCTACCGACGCTCGCGGCTCCATTGAGTTATCGGGGAACCAACGGGGAACGTTTGCCGGTTAAATGAAAGTACTATGTCAGGAAGAGAAAGAATTCTATGTATCAACTATGTATGCAAACTTTTCAATACGAGTATACCCTCTGAACAACGTCAATTCCGTTCATTGAACTCAGATTGAACAGAGTTTGTCATGAGATAAGTAATAGATGAAACCGTCGAGGCTCCGACTCGACCGAAATTTAACGAATGACATGGCCGCTTCAGTTATTTCTGACGGTCTTCTGCCATCAAACTATCCAAAACCAAGGCAATACGTAACAAGGCAAACTCAAGCATCTAGATCTAGGAATAACAAAGGGTCAATAAAAACCTGCAATTTGAGCTCAATAAATGAAATACTAATAACACGCTGGTATGTAGCGATACATGTACAATATATACAACATAGATAGTCCCTGAAATGCGATAGATATTATGTGAACCCAAATTGCTACTTAGCCCTCTATGGGATGTAAATCTTTGAATAGCCTTCGACACTGGATAAGATTTCCGCAAGAAAAGAAAAAGTGCAGTTAGCAGTGTCCTTTTAGAAAGAAGGCAGCTATACGAACGATTGACGACAACATGGACAGCAATGCTTAGTGGGTGAGCTCTTGGATGCCAGCGCCTCTCGACAATTATCGCACATCGCTAGACATCTAAGTCGACAGAGAATGAAGTTAGCTAAAAATTCCATACCGCAAGAGTGGAAGGGATAGTAAACGCACCGACACGGCCAACAAATAATGTCCCTCTTCTCGCTCGTACAAATGACGCAGGCATCCACGAAACTCTTCTCCGTGTCGGAATCGGGGTCGAAGATCGTCTGCTTGCCAGATGGCACATCCCATGCCTCATCCTCTCCATCCTCTCCGTCCCATAATCGGCGCTCTCCAGCAGCACCCTCTTGCCGGACGAGCGCATTCCACCGCCTTCTTGTCAGAGGGCCCGAAAACCGGTCCTCTGTCCCATGCACCAAATGTGCGAGCACCATCTCCCCGTGGCCGCCAGCGCTCCCCACAGCCGAGGTCGATGCGCCACCATTCCGCAGGAAATCAGCGAACAAAGTGATCGCCTCCGCCTCGCGCTCCTCCTCATCCTCCAGTTCCTCACTCTCCTCATCGCTCTCAGCACGAACATCGTCCGACTCGGACAACGCGTGCTCCTCATCGTCGTCGCTGATATCCTCGCCGCGCAAGAACCGCTGATAGAGCGCCCGGTCCCGCCCGTCCTGGTCTTCCAGAGGCGCCACATCCACATCCCCACCGCGCGCCTTCTCCCCCTCCTGCCGCGCCACAGGCTCCCTCCCCCCCTTCCGCACGCTCTCAGAGATGCGCACGCGGCCGCGCGCGCGCTCGAGGAGGAACACGACGAGGCCCCGGAGCACGCCCCACAGCGTCGCCAGATACACATAGAACTCCCGCAGCCAGAGCCACCACTGCACGCCGCTGCCCCGCGCCGCGGCCGCCGCCTCCGTGTTCCCGAGGTCGACGGTGCGCACCTCGTTGTTGAACCCGCGCCGATATTGCGTCTGCGCCGACGCCCGGTTGCCCCTCCGCAGACGCCGGCTCTCGCTGGATTCCGGAAGGGTGTGGTCGCCGCGGTTGCGCGGAGGGCGCAGCGACGAGGGGCCGGCAGAGGAGGACGCCGCTGTGCCATAGCGGACGTCGCTGACACCCGTTCGGCCCATGCGCACGATGCCGTGGGTCGGGGATGCGGTGGACGAGCCAATGGATCGGCGTCCTTTGCGCACTTTAACAGGCAGAGGGATCGGCGCCACCTCGTTTCCCCATCCCTTGAGGCCTGTGGCTTCCAGACTCGCAATCCCCACTCGGAGAAGGAGGACCCCAAAGTCCTCGTCGAGCGGCAGGCTTGCGAAGAACCCTTGCGAGCCGTTTTCATCATCATCTATGCCGCAAAAAATGAGTACTTGTATGCTGGGCATTCGCTGCGGACGTACCATGCAAGCTCGATCCATAGCCAATACCCAGCTGGCTGAATACGCGATCGATCCTTCCGCGTACGAGGAGTTGTGCGAAAGCGTTGAGGAACAATGTGAGTAGGATGGTGCAAATAAGCAGTGTTTCGAAAAAGTTTGGTATGTAGTTCAGTAGGGGTAGTTAACATGAGATGACGGACGACTGGAGGAGGTTGGTGTGGGCGGAGGAGGAACAGTGGCAAAACGTGAGCGTCTGTAATGAGAAAACAGAGTTCCATGAAAATGGAGCAGAGATAGCGTAGAGGAGAGTGCAGTTGGAATTAGTCGATGAGTTGAGAGCCGTTTTGAGATGGAGAGGAGATGGAACATCGTTAACTGTATATAATTAATACTGAACGCATATACATTCGGCATGAAATCGTACCTGGAGAAGAGGAATGGTGATGGTAATGAGAACATGCTTATCAGGTCTTGAGGGACCGCCACCCAATGGTTTGTATGAGTGTGTTTGAGGGGAAGAGTACACATGCAGCAGGAATGCATAGCCAACCTGTGGAAATTTAATTGGCGTACACACGCAATAGGAATCACTCACCAAGTTGAATGGAGAAGTATTGGGATTGGCGCTACCAATCGGAAATCCAGTGCCCATCCCACCCAGCGCCTTGACGAATCCTTCCACCAGAAACGCAGAGCAGACGGCACAGAAAGTATGCCAACAAACATTACTCATGTCCTTCTCACTGCTCCATTGCACGATGTTATGCAGCCAGCCAAGAGCGGTCCATGATGGCAGTATTTCCGACGTCTGTAACACTAGAAGAACCCAAATAACGAGCATCTTCGACAGGAAGTATGCCGAAGGGAGGTGTAGAATGAAGCGCGTGGACGTGCGAGAAAAGTCGATAGGTAAGATTAAGTCGTACAGCCGTCGCAAAGTCTGGTATCGTGGGGCAAAGTTGGGGCCAAAACGATAAGCATGGCGTTCTCGGCGGTGATGAGGCATACGAGACGGTATTATGACATTCTGAATGCGATGAAGTAAGACAGCCTATCGTCAAGTATTCGTGAGTGATCAACACAAGATAAAATGATACGGCTGCAGGACACACACCATTAGGAAGAGCCCCAGCATATACCAAGACGTGAAGAAAGCCCATGGCCCTGGAAAAAGATCTATCGAAGCTGCCTTTGCCGTCGCCTCCAACTCAGGGTGATTAGGAGTCTGCAAGCTCCAGTCGATGCCCGCGCTTGTTGACGGGAACTGCGTCTGGTCCATCCCATTCCGATATATCCCTCTCCGTATTCGCGCAAAGAGGTCGGTTGCCGGAAACATAGCCAAGATTGAGCTGAAGTTGAGGGATATATTGTAAGGCAGCAAGGACGTGGGTGGCACCAAGACCACTGACATGGCCCCCGGTGGCCCCGCGCTCGATGCAACTGCAGCTGCAGTTTCCATCGCTGTAGGGACACAGCAAGCCGCAATATGACACGGAACCTAGCAATAAGTAAGGTAGAAAGTACGCAGGGTCGTGAGCAAATGGCTGGGTGTGTGCATGCTCCAGAATCATCTTCATCGTCACTGCTCACGTAATCAGCTCATGCCAGGCGATGTCGTAGCCTTTCCTTTGCCGGTCTGCCGGCGAGCTCGAAAATCGCCTCTCCTCTCAAGTAAACGCAGGTCTCTTCGACACCTCCATGTTTTCTTCCACTTTCTTCAGGAGCCACGAAATCAACCTGAGTGACGTTGACTTTAGAGACAATTAAATTTTGACTAGAGAAATATAACGTCATTCTGGGTACCACATCATAGAAAAGGTCACCTACATACATGGTAACAAAATTCAATGTATGGCGCACAAGTGGTAAAATTCCCACCAGGCATCATAATCATTCAGTCGTATATAATGTAGCCAGAATTATGCACAATGCACAGGATGCAGTACCAAATAAATGTGTATTATTTATTTGGTGCTTTTGTAATAGTTTATTTACATCACACTGCAGATATCTGACAATGAAGTATTTGGAAGATATTTGGTACAATTTAATAGATAAAGATGTTCAATTTATCTGCTATATATGAGATGGTTTATCTGGTACAAACTTTGCCGATAAATTGACACCCTTTATTTGGAGCATATTTACATATTGAGCAGGTTGATTATTTGACAACATATGTATATGACACAAACAAATAACATTTGAATAAAGAGAGCAATTTTTTTTGGTAGGAATATTTAAATAAATAAGGAGAGATTATTTGGTAGTTATTTGGTAGCAGATTTGCCTCGTCAAAGGGGCAAATCTGAAATTTGCCGCACAAAAAACGGCAAATCTGGAATTTGCCTTGTCAGAGGGGCAAATTCGAAATTTGCCGTGCAAAAAACGGCAAATCTGGAATTTGCTGCACCAAAAACGGCAAATCCGAAATTTGCCATGCAAAAAACGGCAAATCTGGAATTTGCCTCGTCAAAGGGGCAAATTCGAAATTTGCCGCGCAAAAAATGGCAAATCCAAAATTTGCCACACCAAAAACGGCAAATCCGAAATTTGCCTCGTCAAAGGGGCAAATCACTGAGGTAAATTCCAGATTTGCCGTTTTTTTGCGCAGCAAATTTCGGATTTGCCGTTTTTGGTGCAGCAAATTCCAGATTTGCCGTTTTTTGTGTGGCAAATTTCGAATTTGCCCCTTTGACAAGGCAAATTCCAGATTTGCCGTTTTTTGCATGGCAAATTTCGGATTTGCCCCTTTGACAAGGCAAATTCCAGATTTGCCGTTTTTTGCACGGCAAATTTTGGATTTGCCCCTTTGGCGAGGCAAATTTTGGATTTGCCATTTTGGCATGGCAAATCTGCTACCAAATAACTACCAAATAATGTCTCCTCATTTATCTAGATATTTCTACCAAATAACATTGCTCTCATTATTCAAATGTTATTTGTTTGTGTTATATAAATATGTTATTTAATAATCAACCCACTGAACATGTAAATATGCACCAAATAAAGGGCATCAATTTATTTGCAAAGTTTCTATTAGATAAACCATCTCATATATAGCAGATAAATCGAACACTTTTATCTATTAAATTGTACCAAATATCTTCCAAATACTTTGTTGTCAGATATCTGCAGTGTGATGTAAATAAACTATTACATAAGCACCGAATAAATAACACACATTTATTTGGTACTGCGCCCTGTGATGTAAGCTATGATATTAATAAAAACCTAGATACAAGGTTGCAGGTTATATATTCAGCGAGCATCATACAAGGGCATACCATGCATGTACCAATCAAAATGCAGTATATACGACTGATTCATTATATGGCCTACCACAATTGTATAGAATTGTCTGGGATTTGCAATATGTATCGACGGTAACCTTACCTCTGAGCTTTTATTGGGTATAATCCATGGCTTGTCCATGGTGTCAAGAGAATTGGTAAAATCAAATTTTTATTGCATGTTTGTATTCTAGTTACATGGTACCTACAATGCATATCCTCACTGCTTGTCAGTCCCTGTCGTCGCTCGCTGTCGCCGTCAATGCTCGTGTCCGTAGTCATCATCGCCCCTCTTTCGTCGCCACCATCGCAGCCCGCCGTCGTCGCTCGCTGTTGTCGTCATGACTGCTCGTTCCTCGCGGTCGCCGTCGTCACTCGCCGTAGTGGTCGTGGCTGCTCGTTCATCGCTGTCGCTGTCGTCACGCGAGTGTGTTCGGTACGTCCCACCGGAATCTGTGCCGCCGTCCGCACTGACGCTCGCTGCCGCCCTTCCTGCAGGGCACGCCGACCATCCAGAACGATTGACGCGGATGGGAATCAGAATCTCATGGGATGGGGCCACGAGAGGGGAGGGCGGGCGATGCGTCGAGCAGAGCCGGAGGAATCGGCCTCGGGTGGCAAGCCACGAACGCCCTGCCGTTGCACTTGCAACCTGCGCCGCCGCCGTCGTCAGCGGTTCCTGCCATACCGCCGCAACGCGCACAGACCTACGGTATCCCGTATCGCGCCCGCTGTCTCCGCGTACATCCCTAGCACGCCATCCGACCTCTGGCGAACCCGCGCCGTCGCTAGTGCCTGCAGCCGATATCGAAGAGCGTCGAGGGCGTGGGCGAACGGCGGGGCGCCATCGTCCTCGATGGAGGGCCCGGCTGCGGTAGTCTTGCGAACAGTGTTGCGCAGGCGTGAGGAGAGGTGGTGGTGGGTGATGGCTGGCGAGAACTGCTGAGCGGGCACGGGCGAGGTGAGTACGAGTGTAGCACTACCGAAAGGCGCTTACGTTGGTATCCACCCAACAATGCCTCCCGCGACGTCGAACGCTGGGTAATGGCAAGCGGCGAGAGGCCGTCGTGCGCTGCTGTGCCGATGTGTCGTCAGCTGGGCGCACACAGCGTAGCGATGGGCTTGGACGTACTGTGTACGCGCCCTCGCGGTGTCGAGCCCGCTGCCACTGCCACCTCGTACGTCCTTCTGTGCCCAACCCAACCGTGAGTCGGCTAACATACTCCTTGCCTAGATCCTGGAATCGTCGTCGGGGTCGAGGAGATTCGGCGAGGGCGAGGGCGGTACGAACCAGCGGCGGGGTCCATTGTTGTCGATCTCGTCGACGGCTGCCATGGCCTTGTGAATCGTATCACGCGCGATCCGGTTCAGTTTGGAGGGCGCGGAGCCGTTGAGGTTGAGGTTGAGGGTGGTGGGTGGTGAGGAGATGGCGTGGCGCTGTGGGGGTGGGTTAGCGCGGTTGGCGAGGAGCGGCGGCACCCGCACCTGGGGCGTCGTGCTCGATGGCGCTTCCGTGTCCTAATGTAGCGCTCGTGGGGGGCGGTCCTTGCTGTCCGTGGTGCCTCCCTCGCACTCTGCGGCCCTCTCACCGTCCCTCCCTTCCGCGGCCCTCCCTCTGCTGCGGCGCTTGCTTGCCCACCTACGCTGGCGGCACCTCGTGGTGAGTGGTTGGGTGCCGCGCCTTGCTGTGTGTCGCGTGTCGCGAGCGCTCCGTTGGTTGCTGGGTGGGGTGCGCTGCGCGTTCGGGCTCGTCGGCCGGTGGTGATGTGGCGCGTGTGGGTTGGCGGCTGGCGGCGGTGCGCGTGGTCGGTGGTTCTTGGCGGGTGCTGGTTGGTGCGCCCATCGGCCACCGTGGCCGCTGCATGGTGGGTGTGGCAGAGGCGGGGCTCCTTCGTCGTCACGTCATTGCTGGTTGCTTTGGCCATGCAAACCATATCATGCGTGGTCGGGTCGAGGAAAGGGCGCGAACGCCATTGAGGTTGAATTTGAGGGTGGTGGGTGGCGAAGAGATGCCGCGCTGGCATAACCGAAGGTAAGTATGAGATCAAAACGAAGGAAGGGAACTCACATCGAAGCTGGCTGCCAGAAATCCACGAGGCCTCCCGCGGCGCCGCGCTGGTCATGATGGATTTGTCGGCGACGGCGACGGCGCTTTGGATGATGTTGTTGTCGATTCAGTGTCGCCGTTGACGGCCAGGCGCGCAAGGGGCGGAAGCAGATTTGGGGGCGGTGCTGGCGCAACATGGGAGGCGAGAATGTCGTCGTTGAGTGTAGGTGATCGTTGGTGGTGTAGGGAGACAGGCTGCGGTGTGAGGAGAGTGGGAATGGGTGAGTTGAAACTTGGTTGAAACGTTGAAACGTTGAAGTCCTATACATTTGAAACTCCGCTTGAAAATGTAATCAACCAAGATCCGGTGGACTTCGCCTTCTACTAGGCTCTAGTTCCAAGTTCCATCCATCCACTTCCAAGCCCCTCCCCACCACCGCCGCGACCACCCGCTGACAACGACACCTATCCGCCACTTACCATTACCGTGTGTCCTCCCCTCCAAAGAGGAATGTGGGCCGGCTGCCTTCCTCAAGGATGCGGCCAATGATGATTTGGACGACAACGCAGATGGTGTGGATAGGGTCGTGGGTGGCGATTCAAATAATAACGGGGGCGATGACTATCGGCCTGTATTCACCCTCCTTTAAACTGTAGTAGCGTATCAAATCAATGTAATAGCCACCAATTTAAATAAGAAAACCTTCATGAAGACATAAATTCACTGCACCTTGTAGACATACATATGATACACCATATTTTGAATCTTGACTACTTGCAATACTTCCCGGAAACTTGTTCATTATATTGAATTTTATAACATAATATAAAGGCCAAAGCCATGTTTTTGAATGAATTAATAACAGCATCTGTATTTTGACACTTTGCAATACTTCCAAAGATTGCTTGAATTTTGTACCCGAATATAATGGTCTACACCATCTTTTCAAATGGATTATATAGCCACACAAGTATTTTGAATACATCATAATGCCCACCAGAATTTCATTACGCTATATATTGACTACCATTAATTTATCCCAATACAATCTGATACAATCCGATACAATGCTACCACAATTTTGTTGTACCAATACAAGGCAGGTAAAATTCTTGTAATGGCATGTTTGGCTTACAACGGAATATATCGTTCTTGCTGTTTTGTTGATGCAGTATTTCTCATTGCTGAAATTTGTCCAAATTTTATCGGTTTCAAAAATCAGCGAGGTAAATGCGCAGATCCAGGTGCTGCATCATGCCGTCAAAAAGCAGAAGAGTGACCTTGCCCTTCGTTAATATATGTACAGTACCATAAGCTAGTTGATATTTACCTTGGCTGCTCCTCTCGTTCAAAAGACTACTCTTCTGAATTGGTTTTAGCACCGTCAGAGACTGAAAGCTCTATGTTAATTCGGGAAAACACATGGTCTATTTCGGGTTGCCGTTGCTCCAAGGAAGACGCAATTGTAGCTGCCACGTCGAAATCCGGAGCGTAGATGTGAGAAAGTCCTCGAGCCTCTTCAGCAGAGTCCACAAAAATGTGGAAACGTGCCACCGAATAACCAATTATGTAGACGACTAAGTTGATGATGTGGGGTAAATGGGCGCCTAATTAGAGGCAGTCAGAGAAACGGAATAAACGCGTTGGAAATAGACGGCTTGATGGAGTGGGAGAGGAAAACATGTGACAGCGTTTTCGGCCGAATCCCGATCGGCCGGGCTGTTCGAGTCAATTCTTGGAGTGAATAAGTTTTGCAGGTGTTCAGTTCTCCATCTCCCAAGGTCTCCGCCCTCTGCTCCCCCTTCGCTCTCTCCCAAAATGGCGTTGCCAGCCTCCAGATCCATGCGCGTACCCGCAGCGCCAAAAGCCACCATTGCCCGATGCAAGTCGACTCTGTCAAGCGGCAACTCTATGCTCGACGCCAAGTCCAGAGTACAGGAGCATGCACGCAATATCAGCCGCTCGACCGTGTCAAAAGCGACGCCTGCGCCTGCAGTGTGAGTCTGATAACTATGCCTGTCCATCGTTGACCAGAGACTGAACTTCGCGTAGACGACCTTCACCAGCCCCTGGCTTCCAGCAGGTGCCCACCCCGAGCAACACCAGGTTGCCCCCGTCGCACATCAACGGTCCAGGCCTTGCCCCTAATGCGCCTCTGGATCACTCCTTTGTGGGTCTCTCAGGCGGCCAGATTTTCCACGAGATGATGCTGCGTCATGGCGTGAAGCACATATTCGGCTACCCCGGAGGCGCTATCCTCCCCGTCTTCGACGCCATCTACCAATCACCTCACTTCGAATTCGTCCTGCCCCGCCACGAACAAGGCGCAGGACACATGGCGGAAGGCTACGCTCGAGTATCAGGTCTTCCTGGCGTTGTTCTCGTCACCTCCGGGCCGGGAGCCACGAACGTCATTACGCCCATGCAGGATGCCCTCTCAGACGGTATCCCCTTGGTCGTGTTCTCCGGTCAGGTCGCGACCTCCGCCATCGGCTCTGATGCCTTCCAGGAGGCCGACATTGTCGGCATCTCAAGAAGCTGCACAAAATGGAACGTGATGGTCAAGAGCATCGAGGAGCTCCCTAGACGGATAAACGAGGCATTCAAGATTGCCACCTCAGGGCGACCCGGCCCTGTCTTGGTCGACCTGCCCAAGGATATCACGGCCGGCATCCTGCGCACCCCTCTGCCCTACAAGGCGACCACCCCCGGAGTCAACCTGGGTCTGCCCATGAATCCTCTGCAGATGCCTGATCCCCCTACCGACCTGGCCCTCATCCGACAAGCGGCCAACATGATCAACGCCGCGCAAAAGCCGTTGATCTACGCCGGCAATGGTGTCCTGTCCTCGCCCGCAGGCCCCAAGCTCCTCGCCGCGCTCGCGGAGAACGGCAACATCCCCGTGTGCACAACCCTCCAGGGCCTCGGTGCATTCGACGAGACGGACGACAAGAGTCTGCACATGCTCGGTATGCACGGTAGCGCATACGCCAACCTCGCCATCCAGAACGCCGACGTGATCATTGCCCTCGGTGCGCGGTTCGACGATCGTGTGACCGGCAAGGTCGACACATTCGCGCCTGCAGCCAAGGTCGCAGCAGCACAAGGCCGCGGTGGCATCATCCACTTCGAGATCCAGCCCAAGAACGTCAACAAGGTTGTTGAGGCCCAGATCCCCATCCTCGGCGATGTTGTAGAGAGTATGGCGGCTTTAGTGCCTATGATTGAGCACTCGAGTCGCGCGGCATGGTTTGACGATATCAAGAGCTGGAAAAATGCGTACCCCTTTACCTTCGAGAAGTCGGAGGCCGGCGCAAAGATGAAGCCACAGGAAGTCGTCGAGGAACTCGACAAACAGACACGCCATAGGAAGGACGAGATTATCATCGCCACTGGTGTTGGCCAACATCAGATGTGGGCCGCGCAACATTTCAGGTGGAGGCACCCTCGCACGATGGTTACTTCTGGTGGACTTGGCGTACGTTCTGAAGTATGCTGTCGTTTTTTTTTTCGCTTCTGACGCGTTGTCTTTTTATCAGACGATGGGTTTCGGTCTCCCCTCCGCCATTGGCGCCAAGGTTGCCGCGCCCCATAAGACCGTCGTCGACATTGACGGCGACGCGTCATTCAGCATGACTGCAATGGAGCTTGCCACTGCTTCGCAGTACAACATTGGTGTGAAAGTCCTCGTCTTCAACAACGAGTTCCAGGGAATGGTGCAGCAATGGCAAGGTTCGTCCCCATCGTAACTCACATATTCTCTCCGGCGATGCTCAATTATGCGCCGTGTTCAGATCTCTTCTACGACAAACGCTACTCACACACGAAGATGGTGAACCCCGATTTCATCCTCCTCGCGCAGTCCATGGGCGTGCACGGGATCCGGTGCCACACCGCGGAAGAGCTGCCCGCCAAGATGAAGGAGTTCCTCGAGTACGACGGCTCGCGCCCTGTGCTGATGGAGTGCTTGGTGGAGAAGAACGAGCATGTGTTCCCCATGGTGCGTCGCCTGTCTGGCTATTTATAGCACCGCGTTGTATTGACGTATTTGCGCTCTGTAGGTCCCTGCTGGAAAGGCGCTGCACGAACAGCTCATGCACCCCTCGTTGGCGGGTGCTATTGAGAAGATGAAGTCAAGAGCGTCAAAAGCTTAAGCGCTTAGACCACATTGGAAAAGGAAAACTTGCAGAACACTCAACCTATCTTTCTTTTCTTTTCCGCCAGGACCTATTCATTCACATATTGCTCGCTCTGTACAACACACTCAACCATCCACGATCCATTCATCCCACATTGACTCGGACATCATATATTTTCTTTCTCGCTTCACTTACGGCATCATATCCTTTTCACGCCGTCCTCGGTCTCGCAAGCGCACCTCGGGGTGCCCCCAAAATTCTCGGTGGTTCTCTCTTGTATATTTACTCTGATTTCATCGGTCTTCTTTCATTCGTCGCAGCATACGTGTTTCTTCCCATCTAAAAGTCAGCTGCAGGCTGCAGCACCGACATCATCCGCCAACCCATGCCCCCCTCCTCGGCTGCTTTCCATGTCGCACTTGTGTCTGCTTCCTCTCGCTCTCGCTTCTGCCTGAAACGTACCTTTAACGTTCGTTTCTCACTACCATCCTTTTTTGTTTTCGCTTTGGTTATGATCATACGAATACGGGTCAAAATCTCTATCTCGTTTCTATTACTTATTGTACAAATCCAATCGGTTTCGTTTTTTGCCCTTTCGAATCGCCTCATCGAAGATAGCGCAATGTTTGTCCAGCCATAGACCAACCATAAACTCACCTAGCCAGTCGTGGCAGGTTCTTGAGTTTTGAGCCCACAGATTTGAAAGTTGCCTAGATCGGACACGTGGTATTGTACGTCGATCGACGATCGGGCCGGAGAGTTTAGGCGCCCGCTGACACATATTTTTCTTTTGTTCTCCCTTCATCGGCCTGATGGTCTAGTAGTATGATTCCTTGTTAGGGTGCTTCAGTGCTCAATTCGAGGAGGTCCCGGGTTCAATTCCCGGTTAGGCCCTGTTTTTTTGTGGATTATGTTTTATAATTCGCTTTTTTTGGCGACATAAAATTGGAAGCGATGTCGGTTTGGTTTTGTTCGGCGAACTTGATTTGACTATGAGGGCGTATATCACTTTGATATCACTGAATCTTGGGCATTCAAAGTACGTTTTGTGACCTGACCCATGAGACGATCCTCGAACTTCATCTCCAGCAACAATTTCTTCTCATTTCGGTGTCGATACAGATTGCGAATGTTAAACGGGCTATAAAAAATCGCAAGCCAAGTAATGTCTACACGTTAATCTACGCCAGAGTCAACCTAGCCAATAGACTGGAACTTGAAGTTGTGGGATTCTGGAACAAAGCCAGACATGAAAATCATATCAATGGCATTGCGTCGATTGAAGGTCATTAAGCCAGTGTGTCGTAAAACATGAGAAGGGATAGGGTACGTCTATAATTTAAGGCGACCACGTTGTGATGCCTGAACTTCATCGAAGATGATCGAACACAATTGTCCGAGTATGAATCTGAATCATGCCTGGGTAAAAGAAACCTAGGGACCAAGGTATTCCAGTTCTCATGATAAAGGACCAACCGAACGGTACCCAATCCCAAAGGCAGCGTATTAAGTTAGCCCAAATGGTTTATCAGGATTGAATATTAAGCTGCCAAGGCCATGGGCATTTGCCCTATGTAAAACTAGAGTTTTATAGAAATAACCATTCGTGAGGGTTTCTTTCCAGTTGTTTTGGTCAACATTCAGACCAGAGTTTCACTAAGCAGAACTGACGAAAACCTTGGATCTAGTAGATCGGACAAGACCATACATAAATTTGTTGCAGATGCCGTCCGTAGATCCCAGCGCTGACGGAATCCAGGATTGGCATCCTTCCGTCCTTCCGAGCCAAGGGAATTCGGAATGTTCTTAGCCACCGATTAGCCACTATCAATACAGTAGGAAGGCCTAGATTCTTGTCACACCCTTTGCTCTTTGGACGACATGCAGACGACATGCATACCACACATGGCATGTACGCATGAACAAAAATGAAAAGGAAAGCGGTCAGAACGTCAGGCTTTAAGCGCTTAAGCCTTCAGTACTCAGTCTTCAGGTCCGAAATTCTGGGACCAAGGATTAGCGGGTACACGGGGATGTTCCAACGAGCCTGATTCTCAAGATTAGCCAGCATCAGGGAAGTGATGTTGAACAGTTGCGAGAATTGATGCCAGGCCATCAGCTCAGCGGCGCTAAACTGCCCACATTCCAGACCATTGTGGGCCAAGTGCTCAGTGTACACCATTAGCACACCTGTGTGCTTTCAAAGCGATGAAAGAACTTTAACATCTCGCCATCCACGTTTTGATCATCCTGGGTCAAGCAAATCTCCGTCAGTCCTGAGGATAAGCTCCAGGACAAATCATTTCCGCCAATAACGACAGGAGACGCCGCAATTCAGCCCCGGTGGGATGCTCAAGGGAAGCATAAGCGCTGACGGCACCAACTGAATGCAAAGGAAGGAGCATGGGCTTGGTCAATGCTTACAGCACATCATATATATTCGGCAGACGCTGGACAAAACGACATGGAGTGGGCACATAGCACATATCTTCGGCATTCGGGATTCCGGAAGAACTACCGAGAGACACCTGCAATGTTGCGCCAATGGCAAAGAGAGTGGGGCAGGGACAAAGTAGAGCCACAGATACACTCCGTCCAAGGTCGCCCAGCATCAAAAGCCTATTCGAACTGCTTGTGAAAACGCTAGGCATTGCGCTGACCCCAGATGTGGCGAACGCTGAGAACCCAAGTGAGGGCAAGATGATTCCCAAGCGTCCCAAGCGAAGCAAAGAAAACGAGGAAAGGCTTGAATTGAAATGAAAAGCCGTCGATAATACGGTCCAAGGAAATAGAGCGAAACCAGAGACGGAGAAGGAAACGCGCAGATCCAAGCACTCAAAACGTCCCACGAGCGTCTTGACTTTCAATGCGTGTTGGCCTTGCAGCCTTGTGATGTGAAAAATTTCTTGGCTTGGCCAAGCGCAGTTTGTGTGTACGGGTGCAGAACATCCAAGGGTATCCAGCAACGCGGCAATAAATCGGGCTATTAGAGCAAAAGGAATCATAGAAATCTGAGCGACCGAGCTGACCGAGTTCGAGAGAATGGATGCAAAGCGACTTTCGTAAATGTGTGCGGTTTTGCGTCGTGAAGGACAAGAGTTTAATATATGATTCGTTGAATGGTTTCAACGTGGTTATTACAGTGACTGTGATAATACAGTATATGGCAACACTAGAAAGCGACTAGAATCCTGTCCATCAGCTACAACGCAAGAAATATGATAGTAAAGGAGGACATACTAATATGGTGATTATTATAGTACAGGAAGAGATGGTTCAAAGGCGAACCAGCCACAAGAAAATCATGATACGCCTAATATTCTCCAGTGTCCGTCGATGATGTGAACATCTCCAATCATAATGTTCGTAAAAAATCAGTCAGAAAAGAAGATCGTTGGCGCGTTATTGCGGGTCCCAGTAATATTTTGGCGGTTTTTGGGACGGGTGCTCAAAGTAATACTCTGGCGATGGTGATGGTTGCGCAGAAGCTTTGTGGAGTGATGTGGACGACCTCGGCGAACTTGACTTCCTGCCGTTGGATCTTGAATTGTGTTTTGCCTTTGTCCTTGGCCGAGACGATTTTGTCCTTGGCTTTTTCTACGATATCATTGGGTTGGCCGTGATAGAGGTGACTAAATTATGGACGTACCTTTCGTTTGGACTCAGGGATGTCTCCCTCCTCAGACACTGTCTCGAAATCATGTTCTGCCAGGTCCATCACATTAGCACCCTTCTCCAAGTCGCATTGTTGTATTTTGGTATTCGTCGCGCTTGCTTTCCGTCTGCTAGGACGACCATTGCCGGCTGCTTCTAGATCTCGTTGCCTACGCCTTGTACGTCTTACTTGGAAAATGACCACGGAAACGAGGGCGACGAAAACAACAGCTATCGTGATATGAGCGTCTGTTTTATTTTTGCTCGCCGCTGACTATCGTGGAACACTCACCGAATGCAGATACAACTGCGACTTCCCATGCAGCATTCAAGTGGCCAGAGCGTGGGCTAATAGACATTAAGTTCAGATAAGCCTTGAAAGCTCGGAAAGAAGAAATTGGGGAGGAGGCAAACGATAGGGGATTATATGAGAGTTAGACGGTAGGGTATGGTTTCACACGCCGACATGGAGTGGAAACTAGAGAGCAAATGGCGAAGTAACGGATTAAGCAGTACTTACCCTTGCTCCCCTTTTATTGCTGATAATGACATTTGGGCCCAGGAAACGAAAGTTTGGCTATCTGGGAGGCTGTACCAAATGGGGCTCAAAATATCGCAGCGCGAGAAACGTTTGTATGTCGAGATCGAATGCCGATGTCAAGCACCGGAAAAATGTGAGCAGTCTGGTAAAGGACGAGATCCTGAAGAGTGGGTCAAGGAGGAAAGGGATTGGGGAAGAAAGAATTTTCGCTGTGACGGAGGCGAGCTTGAAATTTATAAGAGCAGAACATTCGAGAGCCCAGCCCAAACATAAGCCGTCCAAGAACAGGAATGAATCGGCGGCTGACGACGGCCTGTCGGCGAGAAGCTGGGCGACCTGTGGGCGACCCAAGAGAAACGACGGAAGCATGCCAAGAACACAGCTAGCTGCGGCATGTTGGGAGCATGTTGGTCAGGCCAAGGTGGCCAAGCCCACCCTGCAATTGAATGATCCACCAAGTATTACCTAACAAACAACTTGTACATGAACTGGAATCCGCCAACTCTATTCAATTGGAATCGCAAAGGTTGGCTGGAACAATGGTACTTGACAATTGTGATGGTGATGGATCATGAAGCGGAAGTGATAACAAAGTGAAAAGCCGCCGTATTGACAAGTGTTGAAATTTGAAAGGTTATTCTGGGCATGACCAAGGCCTGGGTTGTCATTCAATCGCCATCTTGTAAATTCAAATTTGCCGCGTCCATATTCCCTGCCTGCTGAATGATAGCTGAATGCATCGATTACTTTGTGAACTGTGTTGACGGAGGATTAGGCTAACGTATTGGAACATCGAGGACTATCGAGGAATGCCAAGGATACTGGACAAAAAATAGCTAGGCGCCCCCACATTCTATTCGTGTCTTCGGAAGTCTTTTAACCGACAGAAAAACAACCAAGATAGATTTAACGTTACTTGAACGGGGATGTGGTTAAACAGTGGTTTACACTTCTAAAAACAGCATGGAAGTTTGTTCAAACATGCACCAAGCTCGCAGTGCAAGTACGTGACGCGCCCAGAAAATTGGAGAGGTTGGAAGCCAATTCAGACGACGTACGGCATTACTAGATTAATCGATCGCTGTTGGGACCATCGGGCCCCGGGGACACCACCATGCGCGCGCGCTCTTGAACAGTGCTGGACGAAGCGCCAACTCGAACAGTGCTTGGAGCTCTAAGTCACAAGTAACATTTGTGACACAGAGCAAGATCTATGTGTGATGAAATGTGAGTGAGACTCTAAGTCTCCGACTTACTCGTCGCACTCCCATTTCATTCCTCTCGCGCTCAGTAACGACCCGCGGTGGAAAAATTTGTTTGACCCACCCACCTCTCCCTCAAAATTTTCTTTGAATGTTGTTTGTGTTATATTTCAATGTGTGTGTGTATATGCTTCTGGTTTTTCATTAAAGGGTGTTTTAAACTCATGAATGAATGCCTGCAAAAATTTTCCTGGTGAGAAAATTGAAGCTATGCCGTGCATCTTGAGATTAAAGAAGCTCCCTAGTTACGGTGGCTTCTCTTTTCCCAAATCAGACATGGATAGTTATGGAACTATTCATGTCGAAGTCGTTCAAACAAAAGTTGTATTTGTATTAAATAAATGGTCTGGTCTTAAATGTGTATCACTTTGCAACGTCTTCGTGACGTTGCCGCTCCTCTCTCTCGTCTGCATCTGAGCGACATAGAGTGAGCGACTCGGACCGGCCGGCTTGATATCCGACTATTCGCCCATGCGCATTGCGGACGCAACGGCGAGCCGTCTTAACTTCAACTTCGTCGTCCCAGCTGCCAGCTACTACAGGAGTTATTTCGAGCTTGAACGACGGTGTGTAAACTCACACCTCTTCTTTAGTTCATGATTCACCTATGGAACCTGATAGATATACCACTAGAAACTTTGGGTCCATGGCAGCATTCGTTCGCAATGGAAAGAAGGTGCGTGGGTGTCCTAAGCCGAAGTCCAACCGTCCACTGAACCATTCGTTGCAGATTGTCGCTATAGGTAGAAATTATGCGGCCCACGCGAAGGAATTGAATAACGCCGTTCCGAAGGAGCCATTTTTCTTCCTCAAACCTACCTCGAGTTATCTGCCTTCTGGTGGCAAGCTCGAAATCCCTCAAGGAATTGTGGCACATCATGAAGGTATGTACTGAGAACTCTTGTTCTTGCAATTGAATCGTTTTTAACGGACTTGTTGTACCAGTTGAACTGGGTGTTGTGATCGGAAAGGGAGGACGGGATATTCCACAAGCCAAAGCCGAATCCCATATCGCGGGATACAGTACGTCTCCTCTCCATTTTCTCGCCTCCTCCATTTTTCACACCGCCCTTCTAATCGCTCCTTCAAACATTACACCTCTCTATTGTCAATGTGACTTGTGTCTCTTCACATCTTGGTCAACTAGCCTTGGCGGTCGATATGACAGCTCGCAATCTGCAAGACAAAGTCCGCAAGGCAGGCCTGCCTTGGTCCGCGGCCAAAGGCTTCGATACATTCACTCCTATTGGGTAAGTACTGTCTTGGCGAGCTTTCGAATACATTCATATCTCATCATCTATCACAGTTCCTTCATTGCGAAAGAAGCTGTGAAAGACGCCCAAGATCTGAGGCTGACTCTCAAGGTGCATTTCGGAGCGTCGAAAAGTCTGTCGTTCTCTTAATAGTAAGGTGTAGATCAATGGGGTGTCAAAGCAAGATGGCACCACCGCCGACATGATTTTCCCCATACCTCGCCTCATTGAACATGTCTCGTCAATTATGACACTGGAGGTGAATTTCTATCTTCTTGGCAATATACGCGCTCACAACTCAAATTGAATAGGAAGGTGACGTGATCTTAACTGGAACTCCTTCCGGTGTTGGACCAGTCGTTCCAGGAGATAAGGTCGAGTGTCAGCTTGCTCGTAACTCACCTAGCGGAGAAGAGCTGCTTTCACTCAAGTTTGAGGCGACACAAAGGGAGGGAGGATACCGTTTTCAGGAAGATTGATCTAGGGACGGATGATAGTGAGTAGTCAATGTATCCTCCTAATATCCTCTTTCCGAGGTGATACCGCCCTTAGGTTTATGGTACTGGAAGAAACATCAGCACTATTAATTCCTAACATCAATATAAAAATGTATTCAGCAAAAGATTATTACAACTAAAGTCACAAAATGAGAAATAAAAGACAAATCTAACTAGTCAAATGTTCATTTTGGATTCCCTAATTTCCCTTTGATAGCGGCTGATGCTGAAGTTGACGAACTCGAAGCAGTACTCGATGACGTAGCCTTAATGCCGCTGCCAGCTTCTTCCACCTTCGCGCTACCTGCTGGCGCCTCTCCACCACCAGCGTCAGGGAAGACGCCGAACTCGCTTCCCGAAGCAAACGTCCAGCTGCCGGATGTAGTTGGGGTTGATTCTCCATCTTCTGCACTTTGGAAGTCACCAAAGTCGCCAAACGACTCGAAAGACGAGTCTTCATCCGAGAATGAGGAACTGAAGGCGAAGCCATCCCCGGTTCCTCCTGCCGAATCGGAAAAGGGTCCAAAACCATCCTGAAAGAAGGCGATCATAAGTTATCGATAGATTGAAGGGCAATGGATAATTTGAGTATAACTCACGTCATCATGTGGACTGAAAGGATCCTCTGCCATTGCGAGAGCTGTCGCACTTGAAGGATCGAATGCATCCTGGATTGGTTGTTAAGATCTCGCATATGACACGGCTGATAGCGCGGATTCTATTGACTTACGTCGAAGACACTGTTCCCTAAAGGTCTTCGCTCGCCAAAAGCTCTTGGTGGAATTGGATTCATGCCAAACGTGGATTGTGTAAGCCAGCCTTCCTCTTCATCATCCTCGTCGGATGAGCCGAAGTGATCTGAGGATCCCATTTCTTGTGCTAGATAACGCGCGAACTGTGAAGCGAAATGTCAAACCCGGATTTTGGCACCTAAAAGACATTATAGGAAAGACATACATGTGGTGCTCGGCTTGACGAGATGTTATCGTCGTCATCGTCATCATCCATAGGTGCAGGTCCGAAGTCAGCAGTCTGAGTCACAGACGAAGGTTCAACGCTTGTCGCCCTCTTGAATTCTCCTCTGGTAGTATCACCGCTGACACCCCTCTCGAACCTCCATCAGCATTTGTTTCCGGCACCATATCGTCTTCGTCCACCTTCCATTGCCCGACAGTCCTAGTTGATCTCACGACTGGCTTTCCTCCGCCAAGAAGTCTGCTGTCCTCTTTCTTGGTCTCATTGTATCGGCCAGTCACGTACTGATCCCATTCTGGTTCAGGTGCATACTGGATGATGGCGAGACGTAGATCAGGAGGGAAGCGTGCCATGGCAGTAATGACGTCCTCAGATATCAGCATAAGATGCCCCATATAGCCAAGTCGAACGCCTTTCGGTTTTGAGCTGAAAGAGGGGACATCATAAATTACACTATCGCAATTGTGGGGTTAGATATGGACGTACGATTCTAGGTCATTTTTACTTTGACCCTCGACTATTCGTTGGAGAATTTTGGCGTCGCGAAAAAGTGAAATGATCAATTCTCGATTATAACCGCCGTCCACTGCACCTGTCATGACTTGATGTACAATATCATAAACGGCACTATGAAGGAAATTGTTCCAAGGGAATGCAAAGAACATGTCCTATGTAGAAAATGGAAGCTCAGTTCCTATACTTGTAGTCATATTATGAATAAATAAAAAAACCCACTATCATCGTGCAAAGTACGTCCTCATTCAGCAGACGAAGTTTAAGTTGCTCTCCGATGGGAAGTAGTACTTCTCTTGAGCTTTCCAAGGTGGTCCTTCTCCGCGAACGTGAACTCCTTCTTGAACCACGTCCAGACGTTCGCGATGTCATACCAGAAGATTCAGAATCAGAACTCGACCCTTGAGCTTGTATTGTTGCAGGCGACCTTTCCTCTCGACTATCAGGAGATCCAACAGCGGCTTCGGGAGAAGATTGTACACCAGGCGAAGTCTGCGGTAACGCCTTACTGAAAGGTATTGGTGAAAGGGGCGTCTCTTCGTCCATCGCGATCTCTTCCATTGCCTCGTCATCGGAACTTCCAGGCTCATTGTCGGAATCGGACATACCCTCGTCTGAATCCAGAGAAGGTGAGCTGTCCGAAGGATTTCGTACAGGAAATTCCAGTGCTGGGGCTGTCTCGTCATTTTCCTCGTCCATGGGCTCGTTCCTTTGCTCGTTATTGTTATTGAGCGCGATGACTTGAGCCAACTCCTCCAACCCAGCCAGTCCTCCCTGTAATCGACCCTCTGCGTCGTACATGTGAGAAAATGAGGCAGGGCGGTTTAGCAGCGACATATTTGAGCAATGGAGGAGCTCTGCGTAGAGTTCGACAATTCGATAGCGTTCTAAGGTGAATGGAGTCATTTTTCCCATTGTTGTCGAAACATCTCCTTGCTAATTTAAAATCAAAGGATGAAATGGACATATCAAATACTGAACATACCAACGAACGGGGCGCTTTGAGATACTTCTGGAAGTCTTGTAATCGCGCAGACATCACTTCCAACACTGCCCCTAAGTGAACAACTCCCATCCGATGCACCATCTCCTGCATGACTTGCTCCAGAGCAGCGCGAATATCTTCACCTGCCAAGTGCGACTGTTGTTGCACCTGAATAAGGCGATTCCGAAGGGTGTGGAATAGATATGGTTCGAAATAGTCCGAATTGTTCTTTCGTATTAGCTCGATAATGACAGCAATAGATTGGACAACAGATGACGTGGATGATTCGAATGTGGGAGATGATAGCCTGCCGTCTTCTTCTTCGCTGACAGTATCTTCCGTAGGTGTGTTACAGCTATCGGCTGAGAAGTCGGTTAGCATGTAGTTGGCTAATTTTGTCACGTTCTGCTTGGTTGCTAATTCGCGGGCAAAACGGTTTGACGCTGGTCCGTTCTGTAGGCCTTCGGTAAGGCCAGCCCCAGGGGAAGGTGTAGCCATTGATATGATGTTCTTCACCAGATCGGTGACAACGGTATGAACTGAGGGTGTGTAATTTGGGGAAAGGAGATCCAATAGTCGACCCATAAGATTCTCGGAAGACAACCACTGCACGACCTAATCAATAGGAACTCGACGAAGAATGGTACACCACGTACCTCTAAAACATTGCAGTTCGGGATAACCTCGTCAAGCTGAATTATTCGGCTGAAAAGATCAACAAAGGACGGGGTCTCTATGTGGCGAAGGAGGCGCTCGACGATATTGGGTTGCGATTGAATGAACGCGAGCATCTGGACAGACCCGTTTGATTCCTAGACTCGAGATGAAATAGCACGAAACCCACTTCAACTGGCTTTTTAGTCATAAAGACTGAGTTGATTTTCGCAAAATGTGAGGCCATTGTCATCTGAGTCTTCATGTCGTCTGCGGATCTGTCGAGCACTGTCTCCCAAAACGGAACTAGAAGTTGCTTTTCATTGGCAAGGCAGGTACCGACGATGGACCATATTTCGCTACATAGCACTTCTGTGGCGATATATGGGTATCTTGAACATAGAAGTAAGTACGGCCGCGGAAATGAGGCTCAAAGGAGGGCGGATAGTGGATGAGTACTCACTTGAACCGACCCTTTTCCTCGCCCTCAATCTGCCCCGTCACATAACCCAGCAGCTTCTGAAGGACATCCACCCGTTCAAAGTAGTCGATCAATCTCGTGTTCTGCGCCTTGCATTCCTGAAGGAGGTCGTCTTCGTCTAGAATGGCTTCGAGCGTAACGTTCTCCTTATCAAGCAAACTATCGATTGCCGATCCATTATGGAACCCGAATCTATAGCAAAAGTACCGCACGAAACTGAGGGTTAGAACGATTCCGTGGAGGCTGGTTACAGACTACCTCCAAAACATGAGGTCTCGGTGGTCGTTATCGTTGATTCGGTCGCCAAGAGTGTATGATGGTAAAGCAAGACGGAAAGGTACAGGTCACGATCGTTGCCCTCGGTCTGATGTCTTTCGACGCGAATAGCGGGTACGCGGCGTTCACAACGGACAGGCCGTGTAGCTTTCTGTAGCTATGATTAGCACGGTGGGGGATAGAAGATGATTGCGACTATAACCGACCCTGAGTTTATTGTTACGCCATTTTAATCATTCAAGGTCACTGGCAGCTCATCCAATTCTCAAACATTTCTTCTACAACTAATTTACTTATTTAGTAGAATGAAAGCTGATAGCCATGTAGTTACATTTGTTTCTAAAAATGCCGGCGTGCAATGATTGAGAGCCCTACTTTTGCAGGGTAAATCACTATAAATCTTGCTCTTATCTGAATCACAAGTCCTAGAATTCTGGAATTTCCTGTGTATCGGAGCGAATGCCGACCGATGACCGTATGTGCAATAGTAGTGAATGTGCTAGAAATTGACAGGGAATGTACAGTCAGAAAACAAAATGCCTGAATAAAGATAGAAAAGAACGACGAGAGCAAACGAAGTAACAAAACAAGCCAAAACTACCTATACCCGCCATACTCTTCGAAGACGGTCCGCGCAAAACACAATCTTCAAGTACTAGAACTATAGATAGATAAGATATAGAGCACTCTGAGAAGGAATGGGGAAAAATCACTCACTCTGACTTGATATGTACCTTCGGCTTTCGTCAGGTAGCGCACCCACTTGATACTCTGATAACTGCTCTTTTCGAAGACTTTCAGGAAGCGTACAATTAATCCTGACGCTGTAAACATCAAGACCTCGAAATCTACATCGATAGGGGGTCTCGCCCAGACTTGGCGCGTTGTAGTACTGGTCAATGACGCAGTAGCATTTAACGTGCATTCCTGGCCACCTTGCAATCTTGCGATTCTGTACACAACTTTAATTTCTCAAATTGAGTAAAGGCAGGAATGTACGCACTTCCAGACAATCACGTTCTCTGCAGGCGCGTACTTCGCCTTCCCCGTTGCTACTTTGCAATCCGCCGCCGTGGCATTCAAGGGAGTAGGTATCCGTAGCACAATATTATTGGCTGAGAGTTTATTGTTGAAGTTGGCCTTGATAGTGATTGAATACTGCACTTGCGACGTTCCGATTTCAGTTACCGTCGGAGTGATGCGTAGGGGCAATTTCACATTCGACGTTGATCGATATCTATGAGAAAGGTCAGAAAGGAAGACAGTGTCTATGGAAGAAACTTGCCTCATTAACTCGAATTCGCCATCTGGTGGAATAAAACTAATCGTTCGAGTGGCGTCGAAGTCGTTTAGTCGGACACATTGATGGAATCTGCAGTCGTCTAGTTCGACAGCATCACTGATACCCTTCTCATTCTTGTCGATGACCAACTTGTCGTTCAAGCCGAATTTGCACTCCGGCGTCCCCGACAAATAGGCACGCATTTGAATGTGCCCATCAACATCGGCACGTAGAACAGTGCCTGGTAATGACGAAGGTTATTTCTTGAAAAATATAATAATCAGGAAGTCACACACCTTTCGCACTCATACTCAGATTTATCGTCTCAATAACATCGACGAATGCTTCGTTCTTCTTGTATTTGACATCAGCACGGCGCCAACTTGTGGCTCCAGTGGCTTGACTTGTAATCTTCGATGACTCCTCCTGGAAGACTTGTTCTAATACAACACCCAAGTAAATAGGTCAATGCAACGTACAGGTATAACTGCTGATGACACAATGCTTTCGGTCGTGATGTATGATTTGAGTGTGTCGATTTCGCTGTTTTGAGGATAGCCAAAGTCGTTGATTTCTGGCGGGAATAAGATAGATTAGACAGTATATCACTCTTGAACTTGGAGTCACAAACCGTCGATTAATTCATATATCACAACGAAATTGTTCTTCACTGATTCTTCGTCAACCTTTCCAAAGTACGACTTGCAAATGTTAATGAAACGATAGCAGAATTCGAAGACGAGGGCAGCATTTGCATTTGTTCTGTGCAACAGTCAGAATAATATCATATTAATAACAAGCTCTATTTGCTTACTTGGTGACCGCAACAACATATAAATTATTCACTCGAACATGAAAGAAGCTTGTAGACCCTAGAGTGATGATAGGAGACCGCACGTCGCTATTCGACACAACCTGAATTCGGAATACATCCGCTATTGATCGTCTAGAGAGGCTTAAGTGAAAAGCTTCGCATTGAAGAAGAGATGGGATATACTTGAAGTCTGTTCGATAGAGTCTTGAAATCAAGACCTGACAAGATGAAATAAGCCCAAGATCGGCCAAGAAACAGGGTAGACGCACCTCTCCCTTTTGGTTGAAGATGAAGAATGCCTAGCGAATAACACATCAGCATACCCTATCTGTTGCTTGAATCATAAACTCACTGAAATCATGTTGGCGCTAGATGACTACGCGTCCAGCTTGCGCCCAACAAGAATAAGTAGGTAGTCTTGAGCAAGAGTGCTTTGTCGTGGTCATTCCATCTGACTGATTTCCTATTGCAGGCATGTGTGACTTAGGGGTCACTCCAAGTCACTCATTCTTTCATTTCCACCATGTTGTGCGATGCATGCAGTGTTGACGAACGTAAAGCCACCATAGAGGTGCAACTCAGGCTTGATGTTTATCAAGGACGTGATTTGGGCAGGGTAATGAATCATGGGGGTACATAATTCAATCTGGTGAGGGGAAAATATTCCGGGTTATTCCCGTTGCACCTATCTTCCTACTGAAACGACAACATATGCAGATCGTAGATGTCAAGTCGAGCACATATGCAGGTTGTATTGTGTTCCATAAAATGAAAGATTTGAATGTATTGCACAAGGTAAGTATCATCCGTTCAAACATCCCCTACCCGCGTAATATATCGAGCTTAAGTCCCACTTACCCAAGTCCAATGACATCTGGAACAAGTTATTTACTATGTAGCTATGTATAATTTTATGTTGATACTGTAGAAGCGAGCTCTACCAGTAGCGCCAGTAGAGCTACCACAACCAAGTACCTGACTCACATTTCTAATAAATGTTCGTTTTATGGGTTGTTGACTCCGTAGACTCTATTGAATAGACTACAGTTGCCAATTCTCTATAGACCACACAGAAGACGCTCGCTCCTGGTAGACGCAGTAGATAGGATACTGTGGTCGCCCATACCGGGGTTTGAACCCAGACTCAATGCAAAAAGTGGGCTTAAATGCGCGCAATTTACTGTTGAGCTACTTGTCGTTGTAAACAATTCCATTTGTAAAGACTATGGCACTTCCTCACTCTCAGTTCCCTTATCTAATCTAGCCTACCTTCAATGCATTTTTCCCTCTAGCGCGTTCGTCACCCCCACCCTCCACCTTGACAATGTCCGACCTCCCACTCACCCCCAGCGTGACATCTCGACACCCACCCACTACTGGCACCCTCGCCACAATCGACTCTGACCCTCCGACCACCCGAGATTGGGCCGCCCCCGGGGACGAACAAGTCTTTTTGACCAGCCCCACTGGCAGCAAAACCCAGCACCATTGCTCTAGTGTCTTCCACATCTCACCACCCCCTAGCGACTTCTTCACGTCTCCGGGGCCGCACACCCCGGCTCGCGCGGTCACCACGACCCCGACACGCGCGCGCACAACTGGCAAAAAACACGATGCCACAACTGCTGGCCTCAAGGTGAGGCCGCTCATACGGTATGTCCCATATTATCAGCATCCGAATTTGAACACATTAATAATCCATTTGCAGGCGCGTCCCACCTCCCGAAATCGCCGCTCTTATCCTCAAAAGCCCTCGCAAGGGTCGCATTGCTGCACAGTTTCACGCGCTGGAAACCCATTTCAACTTTTTTCGTCAGTACCACCAGGACCTTGTCAAAGAAAATACCACTCTATCCAAAGACCTCGACGCGGCTCTTCGTGAACTTCAGAAACACACCGCAATTCCCCAAGACACTGCCCAGTTACAAAGTGAATTAGCTCGAGCAAATCGCGAGCTGGCGCGCGCGCGCCATTATATACGTGACCTTCGAGAACTTGTCGTCCAAGCCCGGGTCAAACAGGAGTCTACTGAGAGTGTTATTTAACTGTCCATCCCTTTGCCTAGTTGTAATAAAAATTACTGAACGCAATTTTTGTACGCGAGTGAATATAAATAAAGTCTCTAGTATTAATTGTGATGATTACTAAGTATGTGAATGCAATGTTCGCCTTCTTTCACACGTAAGGCCGTCGTCACTGACTCTCATGTTCTCCTCTCACCGCGCTCCTCCATCCTTACTGAAGCAAGCCGCCTTCAGCATCCAGCCGGTGACCCCGACCATTGAGTAACATCTTGCGAGTCGCCACGCTGCCTTGCACACCCCATTCGGATAGCATGGACACATATAAACTGGCTGCATCGGCCATCCTGGCATCGGGGCAGGTCGCGTTGGCCATACTTCAACCATGGCCGATGAGCTGCTCTTCATGTCTCTGGGTTCAACGAGGTCAGTGTCATGGCCCCTATCGTCCGGGTGTTATCGCTTATCAAAGCCCTAGTGATCACGGTCCCTACCGTACCTCGCGTCTTCACCCGCAAACTGCCATTGCACTCAGGCATCCACCGACCAACCCACTATGCACAGCTCCTCGTATGGACCACCTTCGCCCACGCGTGGCACATCCCCTCTGGCAATATTGGATGAAGGCTCCCAGCCGGTGGAAACCCAGTACGAGGAGTCCGAGCAATCACAGCTCACCGAAGAAGACAATCTGGCCGCCACATTGGTGGGCACCCCCCCCATTAGCCATGTCGGTCCTCCTGAAGGCAAAAGCACCGATCTCACCAACCGAGGATGGCCAACATCGCGAGGCAAGGGGAACAAGGCGCCCTGCCCCGCCAGGAAGAGCGCAATCATGGGGCAGATGCTCAATAAAAGGTGCGTTCCCAATAACTTTGCCTATTCCTTATTCACTTACAATTCATCCAGTATCCTCCGACCTGGCGGCGCACTGGACTCTCAACTAGGGTCCCAGGCGTGGTTTGAAAACGAATATGGCCCTGCGGAGTCCTCATCGCATTCCAACAACCCTGCCGGCCCCATCGATCTTGACCCCGCTCCCTCTGGCCCAACTCCAGACCCCGTCAACACCGACTCTGTCGACGCTCCCATGGACACGGCTGTATCCAGCCCCGCTTCGGTCGAATCCGTTGACCCGAACGATTTTCTTATGCCGGGGCATGAGTATCAGACTCAGGTGACACGGGCTGAACACCACTTCCGCGCGGCAGGATTCATTTACAAGACCCTCCTTCACCAACACCAGCAACTCGAAGCCAGTCTCGCTGCCTCTCGACAGGAGAACGACGAACTCAAAGCGTATATCGTGCAACTCGAGGACGAACTCCTTGCGGCCAAATCTTTTGTGGCCTCGCTGACAGACAAGATACTAGAGGGCTGGAGTGCAGAAAATTGAGGTAGTCCTTAGGGTATTATTTCTTAGGGCCAAATATTTTTATTAGTATCTATCTACCCATTACATAGGGATGACGAGGGCGGATACCCCGCGCACGTCTCTCTTCAATGCTTCGTTCCCTTGCTGCCTGCTCGTCTAAGTGTAAGTCGACCTGATGTCGAAGGAGGACAAAGTCATGATGACGGAGGTAGGGGTTGAGGTAAAAAGACGGTGCTTTGCTAACCACCTTTTCGGCTGTCCAGCCCAAATCTTGAGCGCTGGCACTTCCAAAAACAGGGATCAGGTGGCAGGTACGGACGATGTCAGTGATAGGTATGATTGAAGCACGGCGGCGGTGATTCTGTGATGAAAAAGAAACCTGATACATGCCGATGCCGGGCACTGGGTGGCGCAAAGGCTTGAACCATGATACGTATGCGAGAGGGCAGGGGAAGGTTCCAAATTCATCAGGTAATTTGAAAATTACATGCACCTGGGCGACGCAGAGGCCTAATCCAAATCTTGTCAACACGCCGCACTGAGAACACCAGAATTCTACACGTACCACTTAGCGGACCTTCACCTTCAGCAGCCTCTGCTACACGAATCAAAACTGTGCTAGCTTTCGCAGCTACAGCGTGTTTGATCCCTCTTGAAGTGACGGACCTGGCAACAGCTTTCGTTGCGTAAACAACATCTTGGGCTGGGAGATCACTATCCATGGAGACTTCACGTAGCGTTGGTAGATTGAGAACAATGCGTTTATAGATTGAAAACACGGTGCGATCTGAGCCCCGAGCAGTGCATCCTGGGAGATAAGACGCCAGAAACCGGTTAAAAATGACGAGGAAGTCCGCGGCATTGAAGTCGGTGGCGATAGAGGTCGGTGATGCCCCCACAATAGCCGGTTTTTTAGCCACACGGTAAACGTGATGTTGTTGAGGCTCTTCCACCACGCCTTCCACCACGCCTTGAGTTCCATCGTCTGCTGCGCCTTCTTCCTCCTCTCCTTGTTCTTCGTTTGCCGCGGCCCTCCTTCTTCTCTCATTATCTCTGCCGTGTAACCTGGGACCGCCCATTGAAGATAGAGGCATCGCTGATGTACGGCCTCTTGTCGACCCAACCACACTGTCATCTGACGAATATATTCTTTTTTGTTTCCAGCATGATAGCCCATCTTCGCCAGATCGATATGTAGACGTTCTGTGCCTTCGGTATTGAAGCCATCGGCCGTCCCACGAGAACGAATCGAATCCGGGTAATGTTCGATATTGTGGATTTTGCTGATATTGAAATGGGCACGTATTCCTAGGCGCTCGAAGATTTCCTTGTTTCGATGGAACATCAGCCATGCCGCGCCGAGTTTCTGTAACGATTCGTCGGAATGGGTTTCAAAGTGCGCATAATAGATAAAGTCCAGGACACCGCGAACGGCCAAAAGGACCTGTGGATCAGTCGCCCCCGCCAGGACGCCTAGAAAAACCTTCTCCATGTTTTTGTGCTCGGTTCCCGTCCACTGCGACGTCAGCGATATGCCCCTTTTGAAATGCCGCAAGTCTGGATGCAACGACATGGATTTAAATCGTTCGTCGATTTCTTCTTCATCGCCATGAACACTTTGGGTCGCCCAACTGACGATGTGATCCTTGAACACTCCCTTGTGTAGTTGATGTAAGAGATCGGGTGTTATGCAAGTGAATATATTGCAGTGAGGTAAGTCTCGCCAGAAAGGATCTGTGAGACGTAGGTTTTGATCAACGAAATCTTCAGATGAGCGCCCATGTGCCTTGTCATCAATCGCCTCCAAGGTTTTTTTGGGATCTCGCAGGACGGAATGCACGAGGTAATTGCCCCTTGATTTAGGATGGACGGTACACTGAGGGCAAGAATTCTCTTTACAGCATACAATGAGGCATTGTTCCGGATAATCGGCGATGTAAGCCGCAAGAATGGCAAAGATCAGACGGATGAAGCCGTCGGCGCAGACCATTTCGACACCATCCTTTCCAGCGGCTTTTAAAGGTTCGAGGATCCGGCGCATGCATTCATGGAAAAGCTGATACCCTTGTTCAGAGCGTCGTTTCTTGGTAAAGCACTCCAACTTGCAGACGGGGATATATCCCACAAGTACCATTGCGCGCGCTGTGGGCTTGCGCCGGGTGCCCTTGTCAATGTTGCCTATACTGAGATAGACCGGCCAAGCCACCTTGTCGCCACTGAAACGTGATAGATTCGTTTTATCAGAAGAGAGTATCACAGGGCACACGGTTGCTCCATCCGGCAGTTTACCCTGTAACAACTTGTCCTTCAGCACTGACTAGTATCTCCCGACGTATGTTACGGACGAACCTGTATCTCCCACCACCAGTCTGCCGTCCACATTTCCGAATATTCCCTATTAGTCCCATCGTCGTTCTTGAAAATGCGCCGAGGTGCGTATGCTTGTTTTCCATCGAAGGCGGGATTACCCAATAACTCTCTGATGCAGTCCACAGGGTTTCGATGCCAAAGTTCGACCTCTTCGGTTCGCACTCGCCCCGCATGGTCCTTCCGGTCGCCTGTGATTGAAAAGGTCGTGCATGTCCATGCAGGTCCTGAAGGTAGGCTGTCGATGCGTTTCAATAGGGCATGGCTATTGTGAAATGCGGGGTTCGCATCCTCGCGAATCTCGATTGCAGGGGTAAGTATCATGATTTAATATTGAGATACTATTTAAACTCACCATTTGCAACTCTAGAAAGGAATCCATCTTCGCTTGACTGATGCCAGACTTCATCATCCACCGTGCAAGTTCCCACTCGCGCTGGCTTTCAAAAGGCGCCCAAGGTGCTTCGTTTGCGCTTCTCTGGTTCTCTCTGTGTTGTGCAAAATTGGTGATACCCTGACCTAGAACTGCGCCTGCCGGAGGATCATATTCCTCAACATATCGGACTTCCGTGTCGGTGTTCATCCCTTGATGTGCCATAGGCTGTGCTGCCGGTGTAGGTGGTGCTGTATCTAAGGTGGCATTCATCGAGCTGGGCTGAAATCCGAGTGGTGCGTCTTCCCAGTCTACATCCATGTCCTCCATATTATAATCCAAAATATTGTTCGCCAGGTTTGAGCCATCGTTCGCGGGAAGGCATGGGGCCTCAGCATCAGAGGCCTCTCCGGCGTCAGCCAGCATTTTCGCGCGGCATCTTTTTGATTGGAGAATATGAAGGTGAAGACCGTGCGATGTATGTGTCGCAGGACAGTAGGGGCATTTATTTGACATTTGAGACGAGTTTTTGACTATCCACGGGTCTGAGGATGGCGATCTCTCTGTGCCAATGTGATGCTGACTAAGGCTTTGTAAGCCACACACATTTGCAAAATTTTGGCTTATCTCTTTTCTTCAGCGACGACCACCCCGCCTCTTCCATCGCTCTTCAGCTATTTATTATGCCATCTAAAGGTAAACGCAAGATCATCGAGGATTCGGAGGATGAAGGCTCGTCGGACGGCCTCGAGCAAGATGACGCCGAATCGCCTGCGCACAGTAAGCGACAAGCGAAGCCATCGAAAAAAAAAGCACAAATCGGTACTCTTACCATTTGTGCGCTGTGGATAACCTTGCTAACTTTCAAGCATTTCAGAGGAAGAGGACCTTGCGGCTGCACAGCGCCGGCTCGACCGCATGCAGAAAGACCTGAAAAAACGTCAAAAAGCAATGAAAAAAGGTAAATGTTGTCCATTCTGTCCTCTGCCCCATGACTGATATGTTCTTCAGCTGCACAAAACAAGCCGAGCAATGAAAACGAAGAGATCGAAAGCGAAGACGATGACGATTCTGGCCCTATGGGCAGTGGATTTTCGAATGCGGTGTGTTTTTGTTTCACAGTTTAAGATTTTAATCTCAAAGCTATTAAGATTCGACCCTTGTCAACCAGTCAGGCTCCAAACGTGCCGACACGCCCAGCCCAGTTCAAGCTAGTGCTTTAAGGTCCGGTCCAGTCCGGTCTTTTACCCCCCAGGGGCTTGGACCGAGACCGAGACCGGTCTATCTATTTTTAAAATGCTCAAAAAACCGGACTGGACTGCAAAAGACCGGTCCACTGCGGTTTTTTGCAGTCCAAAGACCGGTTCAGACCGGTTACAGTCTAAACTGGTCTCAACCGGTTAAAGACCGGTTTAGACTGGTGGCCTTTAGGTAGTATATTGTATGTAGTAAGTAGTACTTCAAAGAATACGAAAATTGGTGGAGAAATGAGTGAGAAACAATTAAAATACTAGCATATGCAGTGGTTGAACGCATTTTGTTGTATCTCAATCAATTCTCAACCAAAAATTATGGCTATATGCTTATTACGAAGCTACTTTTTATATCTAGCTGTACCCCAGTTTGCGAAAGGGCGATGTTTAAATTGAATGAACCATAGGCAAAAGCGTCTTTAGAGTAGTCAAAAAGAGTAGAAAGCGTAGATACTACCGTAGCTCAACCATTATTTGCTCAAATATTATAATCTAAATTGCATATTGCAGGGCTACATGTTGTCTATTTATGTGAAAATTTCCAAAAGGTGCGGACAATTAACGTTTGAACTGCGGGGAAAAGCGTTTTTAGACACCCAAAGTAATTATTTAAACAAAACTATTAATAACTTTGTCAATTCTTATGCTAAAAATATGATTTTAAATATATTCAAAAGGGCTTTTAGAGTTTTACAAGGCTACAAATTTTCACGTCTAAAGACCGGTTGAGACCGGTCCAAACCGGTTTTTGATCGGTCCATCTATTTTTTCAAACCTGTTGGACCGTGGACCGGACCGCGGTCTCGGTCTTTTCCGGTCCATCAAATTTCTGGTCTTTTCCGGTTCAGTCCAGTCCAGTCCCGGTCTTTTTTCCGGTTTTAAGACCGGACCTTCAAGCACTAGTTCAAGCGCATTGGGGCCGCGGCTGCCAATAAGCCTGCTTCCGAGATCACCCGTATGTCAGTTAATGCATACAAAGGTTTGCCTGCCACTGGTACATATGAGGAAGACAACGTCCATGGTATAGAAGATAATGAGAATGCACCCGAAGGGTAAGTATTTGTTTGATTAACCAATAGACATTACTGACTCGCAGCTGGGAGCTGTAGAGATGACTTATCGCCTGATCCACAATCATTGCACTCCGAGGATCATCTGCAACGTTCTTCAGATGTCTCGGAGCGCAGCTCATCATTGGCACCTCGTACATTGTTTGCCGGTGAGAATTATATTCACTGCTCGATGATTCAACGTCTGTATCACGTTGTTGCTAGCCCCGGGACGTATGACACCTAGCACCCAGGCTGGCTCGGCCAATGCTGCGGTAGTCCTCCAGACACCATCGCTTCGGAAGGACTCCTCTGTGAACCCTAAAAAACCGAAGGCATCCGACTATGAGAATGTCGTGCAAGCTTTGATCTTGCGCGCCGCATTCGAGTACGAGGCCCTGGTCTCAACTAAAAATGCTTTTCCAGATACAACATTGCGTCACAAATGGGCGCTCAAGGTATGGAAGAATACGATGAAGGATACGGATGAACACTTTGAGATGACTGATGCTATAAGCTCGGTGGTAAGATCTTTGGCTTTAGGAGGTATATCTGATCATTGATGAATGACTGGTTATTCCTTTTGATAGATTCGTAATCGGAGCTCGCGTATTCGGGGCCACGCTTTAACGGTCATCCGACCTCTCTTAACGACTCTCCTTGGATTTAAAAAAGGTAGCAGTGCCGCCCACGTCGCAGCAAATCAACACCTCGCACAGCAGCTCAAACCGGCGGTCGGAGGTGCCGTTTTCCATTACAAGGTGCAGTATTTGTGTCTGGCGTTTTCATAATGATTCGCTTTTGATAAATATCATCTAGGACATGGAAAACATGACAGGCTATGCCGAAGCGAAGATCCTATCGACTGCCATTGAGGCCATCTGGTTCGAAGATATGAAATCCCATGGAGTTATCTTCAGTACGTTATTCAACCCTATCCCTCTTGAAACAATGGCTCTGGTCATGACTATCGTACGTCTCTCACTACTATTCACGCCTTTGGACTGATGTGTGATCTACTGTTGTTTAGCTCGACTTCTGCATCGAAGAATGGGCGACAGGGCGTTTCGTCAAAGGAAAACTATGGGAGAGTGGAGTGATTGAACGACACAAGGTCTTTAGGAAGGATCTCGAGGAGTGGCAGGAGTTGAATCCGGTGGCTGTCACGGGTATTCGAAAGAAGATGTATCTGCGCGCTAGGTAAGTGATCAGGGTCCTTCATTGTTCAAAGTATCTCTGACGAGACATTGATAGTCGTAATGCGGGCGTGGTCGACATCTCTACAGCCAAACAAGCTTTAGTAGGCGAGGCTCGAGAACGCGCACGAAAGGATTTAGAAGGGCGAACGGGGGAAACTGACAGTGAAGCTGAAAACTAAGGTAAGTGTTCAGCTTCCGTCATTAATCACGGTATCCCTGATGTGATATTGATAGGTAGCATCGTCGACATATGTCCTAAGCAAGGGCGAGGCTCGATAACGTGCACGAAAACATTGAGAGGGGTGAATGGGGGAAACAAACAGTATATTTTAATAGCCCAATATGATTTATTTGTGAATTTCACGGAAACGATGTCGGACAAACTGAGTGTCTCTATAGCACAGGTAGGATGAGTATACTGAGTAGATTGACAACTACGGAGTCTCGGTAGCACGGGTAGGATGTGTAGACAGGATAGACTGACAACTATGTAGTCTTGATAGGACTACGGAGATATGGCTGCAAACTACGTAGAACTACTGAGACATAAGGTACATCTACGGAGACTACTCAGAAGGGGACATCTCTACGGGGCTATGGTGACTACTGGTCCTACATAGGTCTACATAGTCAAGTGACTTCCTCCAGATGGAGAGCGGCTCAGGCCTCTGGTACGCGAAGACTGTTTGATGTCACGTGCCAACGAGCAGTGGCAAATTTACGGCCGTTCTGCCCGAGAGGTGAACCGTGCGCCGGATTTTCACTAACCCGTCTGGGTCTGTAAATTTGCTGAGGGACTCTCATCCCTGATTCTCTCCTCCCTTCATCAGTCTCCGTACCCGAGGCAGTAAATTTATCTCTACATCTATCTTACCATCGTACCTCACCTTCAAATTATGCCCAATGAACCCTTCGAAGTGGTCGAACACCCTAGCCGATCCTCCCGGTCTTCTAGAACGGCTTCAGGAACCAACGCCCGAGGGTCCGGCGCCACGCCCGCGACTACTGGACCGGCTGAGAACCCCATCAATCAAAGAAGCTCAGGAAGCGAGCCAGCCGGAGGTAGCAGAGCCGAGCCTACTGCGACGCCTACAGCCCCCGAACATCCCCCTGCTGGACAGATTGAGCAGGTCGAGGAACTCGACGGTATCGTCGACCGCTTCCGCTCTGACCAGCTCTCCAAGCCTAAAGCGATCGCGCTCATCCTTCGAACGATCAGATACGACCCAGACTCGAGCGACCATGCCCAAGAGCAAGCGCTCGAACTGTACCTCTCGGCCATCAACTCTCACGAGGCCATCACTGCTGAGTCGGCTAGGCGCGGCGCCCCATACGGGGGAAACCTTGGTGAAGAGCAACAGATCGCGGGAGAACTCCTCGAACCCCGTCGAGACCCCGATGTTGATCGACGAGTCGACGACCTCATTAGCGAGTTCTCAGCCAAATCCGTCGCCGCTGAACCCGGAGACGATGATGAAGGAGAAAGAGCTTCCAAGCGTCCCAAGCTCTCCTTGTCCGACATGCCATAGTACAAGGACGAAGTCGAACGCCAAGACTCCGGGAACCCCATCTGTCGAAAGAACCGTGAACTCCTCGCCTTGTACGCCCGCGACATCCCTCAAGTCAAGTTCTGGATTAGAAACTCAGCCCATGCCCCTTCTGGCTTCCCCACCTCCCAATGGGAGCGGATCATCCGAGGTGAAGCAGTCGACCTCAACGCCGTGTTCAGCAACCTCCACCGAACTGAACCTGCTAAGGAGAATGTCGGCCGCGTGGGAGATACTCAGATCACCTTCGGGTTGGCTGAACCGAAGAAACGGGTCGAGACCGCCGGCGATTGGATCTCGGCATGGAACCGGGTCGTACAAGCCACGAGGTTCGTATTCAGGCACCGCGAACAAGAACTTCGGGACTATGGCGAGTACATCGAAAGTCTCTTCGCAGCCAAAATCGCCAGCTCTCACCCCCGCATCCTCATGTACGACATTGCCATACGAAACGAGGTCGCTGGCGGACAGCGAAGTGTCTTGTCCGACGCAGCCTCCAAGTTCCAGCACTTGTACTCCGCCATCGTCGAAGCTGATGGCGTCGAAGCACCACGCCAATCAGGAACGCGGGGTCAGTCCGGGGGGTCTTCCAAAAATAACAAGCCCGCCATCTGCCATCGCTTCAACTCCGCGGCTGGATGCAACACGTCCGACTGCAAGTTCCTCCACGCTTGCCGCATCTGTCGAGCAACCGACCATTCCAGCGAAAGGTGCGACAAGCGTGGGAGGCAGTAAACTCGCCTACGGCGCAATCCCCCGGTACCTCAGGTACAACGTTTGGACTGACGAGCGCTCGTCCTTCCTACCCACCACCACCGAGTGGACTGAGACCGCCGAACCCCTTCCCTCCGTTCCCCCTCATGAACTCAACAACCCCGTCGCACAAAAAACCATCTCTGAGAACCCACACCTCTTCTCCGTAACCACTCCCATCAATGTCGACGTTTTCGAACGTCTCCTCGCCTCCCACCCCAACCAACCCTTCGTCCGCTCCGTATGCAGGGGACTCTGCGAAGGCTTCTGGCCATGGGCAGACACCCACATCGGCGAATATCCCACCACACACTCCGAGGATCGTGGTCCTCCAGCCGACGCTGACAAGGCCGCCTTTTTACGTGCGCAGCGCGACATCGAAATCGAGAAGGGACGTTTTTCTCCCTCCTTCGGTTCTACCCTCCTGCCTGGCATGTATTGCATGCCCATCCACGCTGTCCCAAAACCCCACTCGTCCGATTTTCGCCTGGTGACGGACCACAGCGCAGGCCCATTCTCCTTGAACAGCATGGTCGACGGCACCAAGGTTCGCGGTTTCCCACTGGACAACATGCGCCATATCGGCGAGATGCTCCTCTCTGTCCGCCGCACCCACGACGATCGCCCGCTGGTCATGTTCAAGTCGGACATCTCTGAAGCGTACCGCCTTCTCCCCATGCACCCCATTTGGCAGCTCAAGCAGGCCGTTTTTGTGGACGGCGAAGGGCACATAGACCGTCGCAATTGCTTCGGGAACTGCGCGGCCAACGGTCTCTTCATCTGCGTGAACGGACTTATTGCGTGGATTATCAAATACGTCAAAGAGATTCTGGGCATCTTCACGTACGTCGACGACTCATCGGGCTCCGACTTCGCTGACCGGCTCTCGTACTACGCCCCCTACGATAAAATGATGCCGAGCAAGCAGGTAGCCCTGCTGCAGACCTGGGACGAACTTGGGGTTCCTCACAAGGAGAAGAAGCAGGTCTTCGGATCCCCCCTCACGATCATTGGCATTGATGTTGACCCCAACGCCATGACACTCACTCTGCCCGCCGAATCTCGCCAATCGCTCGTGGAGGAGCTCCGCTTTTGGGGCTCGAAGCCGACGGGTCGCTCCACCGGCGCCTTCAAGCTTAAAAAGTGGCAGGTCCTCGCCGGCTGGGTTAATTGGGCGCTTAACGTCTACCCTCTCCTTCGCCCCGCCCTCAACAACTTCTATCCCAAGATCGCTGGGAAGGTTGCTCCCCGTGAACGTGTGTGGGTCAACAACGCAGTCCGTGACGACCTTAACTGGGCGGCCGCCTTCATCGAGCGCTCTTCCGGTGTCCGTTTGCTCAAGTCGACCTCATGGGACCCATCCCTCGCCGATGTCACCATCTACTGCGACGCGTGCCTTGAGGGCCTGGGTTTTTGGTTCCCGGACCACCGAGTCGGGTACTACTCACCTGTGCCTGACGGCGTCCCCGTCGACTTAATCTTCTTCTTCGAAGCTTTGAGCGTCGCTTCAGCGGTCGAACGCGCGCACCTCTCTTCTCCAGATGGGTCTCGCATTGTCATTTTCACAGACAACATGAACACCGTCGATATATTCAATTCCCTGCACTGCCGCCCCGCATTCAACCACCTCCTCCGCTTCGTCGTCGACATCCTTGTCGAAGGCGACCACGATCTCCGTGTTCTCCATGTCCCCGGGGAGCAAAACGAGGTCGCCGATGCCATCTCTCGACAGGACTTTGGCAAAGCTATACGCCTCATTCCTGGCCTGCAACTACTTGATTTTCAACCCCCTCGACTGGCGCTGGGGGCCACGCAAAAATGATCATCAAATCCTCCGTGCGGTCCAGACAACCTAAACGGGAAGTCTGGACCCATGAGCGCTTAGTGCGGCAGCGCGCTATCGCGCTCGGCCACGTGATCGACACCTCAACATGGAAATCGTATGGTTCGGCCCTGAACTCCTACCTCGAATTCATTCGCCTACACAACATGCCCCTAGAACCGACCAAGGACACCCTTTCCCTATACACCGTCTGGATGTGCCACCACATCCAACCAGACTCCGTCGACTCTTACCTGTCAGGGATCTGTCAACAGCTCGAGCCTTACTTCCCCGACATTCGCGCGAACCGCCGATCCGAGCTCGTCGCGCGGACACTGCAGGGCTGTATGCGCCTTCGTAACACTCCCACCACACGCAAGCGCGCCCTCACGCTCGACCACATAGCGCTGCGGCATGGTACTGTGTGACACGTCTGATTGGCTAAGTACTTTGTACCGTTGGTCACGGTTCCACTGGTCAACAATGGTCAGTGTACAATGTACCGTATAAAACGGCACACTGTCTAGGGGACATTGTACCGTTGTGAACGGCTCTACAGTATACTGTGAGTAATTGAGTATTATCTGGCATCATATTTTTCGATGCAGCGGCATCACTCTTTTCAGGTGCGGCATCATCCAGTTGGGAAAGCGGCGTCATATATATGGCATTTTAAATATATACACTGTTCTGGCAATACCGAATTTTTTTCGGCATTGTTTGTATAATATATGATATAGGATTGGAATAGGATGCCGATTTTTTGGCATCCAATATAAATATAATGTATGGTGAGCATAGAATGCCACAAAAATGCGGCGTCATGCACTGATATTGGATGTAGGATGCCGCATTTTTGCGGCGTCATGCAAATATAAAATTGACATTGGATAGGGGTAGGATGCCGCATTTTTGCGGCGTCGTGCCAATATAAAATTGATATTTGATGGGGTAGGATGCCACATTTTTTCGTCATCATGCAAATATCAAATTGACATTGGATAGAGTAGGATGCCGCATTTTTGCGGCGTCGTACACATATAAATTTGATATTTGATGGGGTAGGATGCCGCATTTTTGTGGCATTATGCAAATTGGATGGGGGTAGGATGCCGCATTTTTTCGGCATCATGCAAATATAAAATTGACATTGAATGTGGGTAGGATGCCACATTTTCTCGGCATCATGCGAATTGGATGGGTGTAGGATGCCGCATTTTTGCGGCATCATGCAATTGTTGTTAGGGAGGCATAGGATGCCACATTTTCCATGGTATGGGCTATGTAGAAAATATATTATTGTGTATCTCTGTGGCATGGTGTATATATTGGTGTAGGATGCCGCATTTTTCACACACACAGTGGATAGCGCTCATTTAGAGGAAATGCTCATAATAATATTATGTGGCTGTGAGCCATGTGATGAGAAAATACTATATATGGGCATGGAATGGTGGCACCTTCCTCCTCCCCCACAACATTAAAATCAATTTACTCCATCAGTTCCCCATGGATTTTTTTAATTCTTTTTTTATAATTTTACGTTAATGTAGCACTACATATTCTGAGCTTGGTACGCTTTCAAACATTATGTAGCAATTATTACGGGACTATCTTTGTGTTCCAAACTACAAATCATAGATTATTGAAACCTTTGAGGATGTTATTTGAGAATCTGCATCGGTGAAAGAGTAGATATATGTTTAAAGTGTATATTTCAAAGGTTGGTGGAAGATGTGCTGATGTATACACACCCAAGGAAATAGAAAAGCCATATTGAAGTTATTATTGATTGTTGGGCTCATATCATAGCCAATACCTGTGGTAGTATCAATATAAAAGCAGGTATCGAATGGTGAGTACATCCTGTATATATCCCTCAGCCATTAGAAGTGCATCCGCTCAAATATTGAGGTGTAACTTAAAACATGTCAGACAAGCATAAAATGTGTATTTGTGCCACAGATGTACGAATAAGCGCCCAGAAATTCGATGCATCTGAGGTTAGAAGGTGCTGCCAAATACCTACAGAATGAGATAGGCCGGAAGAAAATCGAGCCAGTGGTTGGAAAGATAGGTTTGAAATGGTACCTAAAACATTGGATTGCATGAACCAGAACAGTGTTACAATTGTAATCATGTCAAAAATGATGTCCAAGATAGTATTTTCAATCTGTCTTTCCAACCACTGGCTCGATTTTCTTCCGGCCTATCTCATTCTGTAGGTATTTGGCAGCACCTTCTAACCTCAGATGCATCGAATTTCTGGGCGCTTATTCGTACATCTGTGGCACAAATACACATTTTATGCTTGTCTGACATGTTTCATCTTCTTACACCTCAATATTGGAGCGGATGCACTTGTAATGGCTGAGGGATATATACCGAATGTATTTACCATTCGATATCTGCTTTTATATTGATACTACCACAGGTATTGGCTGTGATATGAGCCCAACAATCAATAATAAATTCAATATGGCTTTTCTATTTCCTTGGGTGTGTATACATCAGCACATCTTCCACCAACCTTTGAAATATACACTTTAAACATATATCTACTCTTTCACCGATGCAGATTCTCAAATAACATCCTCAAAGGTTTCAATAATCTATGATTTATAGTTTCAAATGCAAAGATAGTGCTGTAGTAATTGCTACATAATATTTGAAAATGTACCAAGCTCAGAATATGTAGTAGTACACTAACGTAGAATTATGAAAAAAGAATTGAAAGATTTCATGAGGAAATGACAGAGGAAATTGATTTTGATGTTGTGGGGGAGGAGGAAGATGCCACCATTCCATGCCCATATATGGTATTTTCTCGTCACATGGTTCACAGCCACACAATATTATTACGAGCACTTCATCTAAATGAGCGCTATCCACCGTGCGTGTGAAAAATGCGGCATCCTACACCAATATATGCACCATGCCACAGAAATATGTAACAATATCTTTTCTACATAGCCCATACCATGGAAAATGCGGCATCCTATGCCTGTCTAACAACAATAGCATGATGCCAAAAAATGCAGCATCCTATCAAATTCATATTTGCATGACACCGAAAAAATGCGGCATCCTATCAAATTTACATTTGCATGACGCCGAAAAAATGCGGCATCCTATCAAATTTACATTTGCATGACGCCGAAAAAATGCGGCATCCTATCAAATTTACATTTGCATGACGCCGAAAAAATGCGGCATCCTATCAAATTTACATTTGCATGACGCCGAAAAAATGCGGCATCCTATCAAATTTACATTTGCGTGACGCCGAAAAAATGCAGCATCCTATCAAATTTACATTTGCATGACGCCGAAAAAATGCAGCATCCTATCAAATTTATATTTGCACAATGCCGAAAGAATGTGGCATCCTATCAAATTTACATTTGCATGACACCGAAAAAATGCAGCATCCTACCCTCATCTAATATTAATTTTATATTTGCATGAGGCCGAGAAAATGCGGCATCCTACATCCAATATCAGTACATGACGCTGCATTTTTGCGGCATCCTATGCTCACCATACATCATATGTATATTGGATGCCGAAAAAAAATCGGCATCCTATTGCAATCCTATATCAATAGTATTCATATGATGCCGAAGTTTTTTAAGCATTTCCGCCTGATGTATATTTTTAAAAGGCATATATATGATGCCGCTTTCACATCTGGATGACGCCGCACCTCGAAAGAGGGATGCCGCTGCATCGGAAAATATGATGCCGCATGGTATGAACATGTGTACAGTATACTGTAGAACTGTTCCCAACGGTACAATGTCCCCTGGACAGTGTGCCATGTTACATGGTACAATGCAGGACTGGCCAGTGTTGACCAGTGGAACCGTGACGAACGATACAATGTAGTTAGCCAATGTGATGTGTTACACGATACCGTGGCATGTAGGTACCTGGCTCGACGACCTCGAGCTCGTTATCTCCCACTACGACGCTTCCCCACGTCTCGACGACAAACTATTCGTTGCTATGCTCCTCACCGGTTTCTTCGGCCTCCTGCGCCTTGGCGAGATGACATTCCCGGACGACCGCTCTCTACGGAACTGGCGCAAGGTCACGCGGCGGTCATCCGTTCGCGTGTCCGCCGACTACTACTCCTTCCTCCTACCCGCTCACAAGGCGGATCAATTCTTTGAGGGAAACCGCATAGTCATCAGGGCCTTCCAGGTTCGCCACAACCCGCTTGTTCACTTCCTCTCCTATCTGACCGCCCGCGACGCCGCCTTCCCGTTGGCCTCCCCCCTGTGGTTAACGGAGAGAGGCGAAGTGCCGACGCGGTCCTTCTTCGTTAATCGCCTCAAACGCCACTTCGCCGAGGACGTTTCGGGACATTCAATGCGCGCGGGTGGTGCGACGTCACTAGCCGAAAACGGAGCCGCCCCCTCCATCATCCAAGCAATGGGCCGGTGGGCTAGTAATAGCTTTCAGATCTACATCCGGAAAAATCCTGTCCTCGTACAGGCTCTACTCTTCGCACGCAACAGGAACGCGGGTACCGGGTAGTGAGCTGTGATTCACTTCTCTCTCTTTCCCTTTTTCTATTTCTTCTTCTCTTTCTTCCCTTTCCTTCCAACCCCCTCTCAGTTTTTCCTTCATTCTATTGTTTCTTGATTCCGTTCGCTCCTCACATCGCAGCTGCGCTGCTCATCTTAAAAAAAAAAAAAAAAAAAAAGTGTTTATAGCCGTACCTCGACGTCATCTACAATAGAATTTATTACATTCGGGCGCTCGGCTGGCCACCCGCCGCCGGGCGCCCAAAAACCCCTACATACCGCGTGATCCATGCCTCGCGATCATTGGTCGAGCTTAAGTCCCACTTACCCAAGTCCAATGAGAGCGGCTCAGGCCTCTGGTACGCGAAGACTGTTTGATGTCACGTGCCAACGAGCAGTGGCAAATTTACGGCCGTTCTGCCCGAGAGGTGAACCGTGCGCCGGATTTTCACTAACCCGTCTGGGTCTGTAAATTTGCTGAGGGACTCTCATCCCTCATTCTCTCCTCCCTTCATCAGTCTCCGTACCCGAGGCAGTAAATTTATCTCTACCCACCCACCACTTCCCCGCTTTTTATTCCTTGATTTCTCTTGTATCGCCGTACCTCGACGTCATCTACAATAGAATTTATTACATTCGGGCGCTCGGCTGGCCACCCGCCGCCGGGCGCCCAAAAACCCCTACATACCGCGTGATCCATGCCTCGCGATCATTGGATCTTGCATTCCCTCGACGAAATATTGACCAGCTGACTCTGGAATTATTAATCCAATGCGTTCCTGCGTCACCAAACCTGAAATTACATTGTGCCAGCAGACGATCATCCCACCTGCACGCAACATAGCTCTGGATATGAGCACCGATAAAACTCCGTTGCACCTAGGCTCTACTTTGGTCTTCGACAGCTTGACCACATTCGTAGAGTTCATTCGACGCTTTCGTTGGTCTGTATTTTGCGGAATTCATTATCCATGATATTTTTGTTGATAACGTTTTTAGAAGGACAAGTCATCACTTGAAAGGTTGCAGTAATAAAGAAGCTGCACGGTCCGCAACTATATCTTCCCATGTCGCATATTTTCATCAGCGGCGCGATTCTGCGAATATATGCACTGCAAGTGCCCCTGTGTGCCGTCACCTCCACATATGTATGTTATTTATTTCTGTATGTTCATTCCGATTTCCAATTCCTAAGTATGCATTTTTTCTCTCAGTCTAATTATAATGCAAGCGTACGACGACTTTAGAAGCATTTTAACGGACGTTGTTGGGATTTAGAGTGTCCCCTGCTTCCTGTGGGAGCTCAGGCGGATATTTCTCGGGCTTGCAGTCACATATAAATTGCAATGTTTATCGTCCACAAAGTCGACCGTTTGTTCTACGAGTCAAATCCTCGACGCGATGTTCTCCTTGGGTCCTCTTCGTCGCTTACTCTGTGTTTCGGTCGCAATCACATCATGCTCTGCCAAACTCCTCTGGGGTGATACCAAATTTTTGATCACGTTCGGTGATTCATACACCACGGATGGTATGTGGACCACCTTCACTGGATTGTCATCTTATTTAGAAAACAACTATTCAGGCTTCAACATTTCTGCCGGAGTTGATTCTCCTGTTCCCGGTTTCGTAGGCACTTTTTCTTGAATGGTCTTCATGAAATTGCAATGGAATTGAATCAAAAAATTTGTTAGACTTCATCCAATGGTCCAAACTGGGTGCAGCAGCTAGGTAATCAACTCCATTCGACAGACTTTTTTGGAGCTTACATGTGGAACAGGAACGACATACAATGTAGCTGGCACCAAAGTTTGTGTTAAACCTTCATATGTATATCATTGCTGTTCTCAATAATCCAAATCCAGATATTCAACCTTGCGTCAGGAGGGGCAACAATCGACGCGAAATTGGTGACACCTTTCGAACCTACAGTTTTGTATGGCCTTGATCCTTCACCCTGCTATATCGGAATTTCTGATTTGCTGTCTGACTGAAATAGGTCCATCGTTGACCAAGTGGCTCAATTCAAAACCTTCCTAGCCCCAAAGCCAGCAGCTGCTCCATGGTCTAGCAATAATACTCTCTTCGCAATCTGGATTGGTATTAACGATGTCGTAAGTCCTTTGAATCATACAGTGTCTTGAAACAAAAATAACAATTCCATACCTCCATCAGGGAAACTCTTTCGGCTGGGTAAGAATTGAAATCATAGCCTCTAGATTGGAATATATTACTTACTATGGTGTTTTCTTCAGACCAACATATCGCAGCCAGCATTCAACACCGTCCTGATGAATCGCCTTGAATCACAGGTCCGTGGAATCTCAAACGACGCATTTTGCATGAGACTTAGAACGTTACCTCGTCCAACAGCTCGAAATTCTTCACCAGGGCGGAGCCCGCTCGTTCCTATTCCTTACCGTCCCTCCAACAAACAGAGCCCCGCTCCTCATCGAGCAAGGACCAGCCGCAGTTGCGAAAATCACGGCTGATCTCGCCGACTACAATGCACAGTTGCGCGCCACCGCTCGAAGATTCCAGGCCAAGCATAAAGATATCGAGACAGTGACCGTATTCGACACTCAGCCTGTGTTCAACACCCTTCTGGATAATGCGAAGACGTTCGGCTTTGTGAATACGACGGGATTTTGTGAAGCATACGAGAATGGAACGCCCTCGATGACTACCCAGATTGCACCTTGTGCACCTGTTGATAACTACTTGTAAGTGGCATTGCCTCTCCAGAATTACAAATGCTAAAAGAAACTTCTTCACAACCAGCTGGTTGAACACGCTTCATCCTCTTTTCACTGTTCATGAGTAAGCTGTTCAGTTTTTTTGGGTAGTACATATCAGTGCTAATTCATTTTTAAATTCCTAATAGCGCTCTTGCTCTCGCAATTTCTTCGGCGCTCAGCTCTTAAGAATTTATTTTAAAGCACGTACCATTAGGCAGAGGAACTGTAGTGAAAATAACTACCGGAATTCTAACCAACAAAATGCCTCATTCGTCTGCAAATTTAACTTGTTTCGTGTTTAACTTGTTTCGAGGCTTACTATCGTGTTCAATGCCTTTCTTTGATGATGGAGTAGAGAGCACAATTGATTTGATTACGAATCGGAATGAAGCCTTCACCAAAATGTTACAGAAAGAAAGATAATTAAGCAGAACTTCAATGTAGAAATCCAAGTAAACGAAAGATGCAAGGAAAAATCAAGTCTTGAATATCGGCAAGATAACGGTCAGAAGTTGAGGATATCAAACGACCAGAGATATCAAAGCGAGGACAAATAGCATAAGTAACTAGGCAGCAAGGTATAAAATATGGGTTGATTGTGATATAATAATTCCAGTGTTTTTGCGCGTCTGGCCCGCTGGTCAAAATCGAGTGTTTTCTTGAGAGCGGCGGGACGCAGATGAGGCTGAGCGGCTGAACCGGGAGACATTACTCGCAGGAGCGAGTACAGGCGCAGTAGATTTGTGGGTTGAAGCGAGATGGATAGCAGAAGAGAGTAAATCAGAATCAAAGGAGGGCGATCGTAAGAGATAGTTGGATCAATGGAGCGGCTGGGCGCCCTGTGCAGGCTTGCTGTCGCGGAAAGAGCTGGTGTCATTTCTGGAACCGATGGGAAGGCGTCGAAGAGAGACGTATCAAAGAGAGGAGAAGGCAAAGACCCTGCTGAAGACATCGACGTCCAAGAAGTAGGTCGAACATCATCAGCTGTGGCATGAGGAGTCCTGAGTGAGTTGCCTGACACATCGCCGGCGTCAGCAGTGGTAAAAAAGAATGCAGATGGTGTGATAGTTGGCAGCGGCGGAACCATTTCAGTGGGAAGAGGAGGGAGACGGGAAGAACGCGCCAAAGACGTTGATCTTTTCGGTGGATGAAGCACTTTGGTCTCTGTTTCGGAAATCGGCACGACAATGCAGGCGTATCTGATATAGGAGGTAGGAGGTAGAGGGAAGGGGTCCAATAGATAGCACTGGCAAGGATGGAGCGTCCTCAGGAATACGATCTATTGTGGAAACTACGTGATGCATTAGCAGCCTGAAAGAAATCGGCTTGTGTAGGATAAATAAACACACCTGTCATTTCGCTCGTCGCGCTCAAAATGCTAACGTTCGACTGTTTCCTAGATCGTGAGAACACCCTCTCAGCAAAGGATGCCGCGCGCCCAATACTTGTCGAGCTCTTCTTAGGCGATAAAGTCGGGAAAGAGGTTGTCGAGCCGTTAGCTGGCATCTGGCCGAATTCACCGACAGTTGGGTGCTTGGAGGATCCAAACTCGAGATGAGTATCAGGAGGCGTGATAACGGGCGCAGAATCTTCTGACGAAGTGGAGACACTATATCGATTAGAATGTCCATGTATCGTATTCGGCCGCGCCGTAACGCTGCCTAACCTCCTGAAGCTCGCAAACCGCGATGACTTGGGAGGGGTCTCCAGATATTGCGCGGAGTTCTTGTTCTCTGGGGTGACTGGCCGCTGCACTTGACTATCTTGAGAGTATGGATCGAGGACTTCTCAGGCAATCCGGCAGATTTGGGTCGAATGAAGGGGTCGGCTTGTTGGGAAGGGAAAACCTCCAGCTGTGGTGTCGGCGCCTCTTGCGTTGCGTAGAGCGCGCCTTCGACAACGGAACCAAGAAAGTGTGTTTCAACCTTCCTGAAGTTGGCTCATCCCGTTTGGCCTTCAAGCGCTCGCCGGCGGCCGCTATCCGCTGGCGCTCTTCGTCCTCGGCGGCCTTGCTGGCCCTGGCCCTGGCTTTAGCCGCAGCCGCAGCTTCTCGCTCCTTCTTCTCCTTTTCCTCTGCCTCCAGGCGCACATTAGCCTCAGTTGGAAGTTCTCCTCTGTCCAAGGAATCCTCCAAAAGAACAGCTTCCTGCAACAATGCTGCCAACTCTCCCGAAGCGGGACTGGCAGGTGGTTCCATCATTGTCATCCGCTGGACGCGTTTCATCTGCGGCGTCTCAGGCATGCGCCTCTGTTGCTTGAAAGACGCAGGCAACGTCGCGGTGGTCGGCGTCTCGCGTACTTTCCCATGCACGACGGCAGTAAACGTCGTATTCGACCTGGCCGATGGATCGTTGATCACCATGTCGGACGCCCGGTGTGTCGAGCCCAAAGATAGCGACTGCGACGACTTGTGTAAAGTCGCCGAGCCAAATTCGGCGGCCTCAGGGTCGGTGGGAAGTAAACGAAATCGGATTTCCTTGGGTGCGCGCTGGTGGGCGGCAAGAACATAGGGACGCCGCGGCTCGTTGCTGGTGTCATGCGCATTGCACGCGACACGTTGCCTGGACTGGTCTCTATCATGCTCATAGGTCGCGACCCCATCGATGATATAGAAGACCCCCCGCCAGAAGATAATGCCGAGCGGAAGCCACTTGGAGGCGGAGAAAGGAAGGATTGGGGATCAGGAACCTCGATAGTAGGTTTGGCGGGCTTGTCGGGAGTTTCTGGGCCGTCATATGCAAGGGTAGCAAATGGCGACAGTGGAGAGGCTGGCGGACGCGATGGCGGAGTAGCAGTCGGGCTATAGGGTCGCCATTTGCATCTTTACTTGCGAAGTAGTTCCCTAGCATACCTGTCAGAGATACAACGGATGTATCGCCTGTTTCTAGAGATGGCGACATCAGACTGTGATCATCGATCGCTCAGAGTTCAATGACAAGTCCGTCTTGTGAGGAGTCGGTTCCACCGAAGACTTGACGACTTCTTCGTTAAGAACAATTTGCGGAACAGAATCATGGGTAGACGTTGAAATGGTGTCATCTTGACCTTGCAGAATGACTTCGGGAAGTGCTTCTGGGGCAGGAGCCATTGATGCCGCTTTCTGTGAATGCGAACCATCCTGATTAACCGTGGAGGCAGGTGGAGGCTCATGCACCACAACGGTAGGCGCGGCTATGAATGGAACTGGTGGAGCAGGCTCCGGAGCCATTTCTTCGACCTTTGGAGGAGTGGGATTAGTTGGTCTTCGCTTCCGGACAATCAGAGGATTTACAGGGATGACAGGGACGGCGCCTCCTCGCGAACTCGAGGATTGTAACATCTTTCTTGTTTGTAATAGCATTATCCGAGCCCTTGATTTCGGGTTGTGTGGTTGTGGAGACCGCAGGGACAGGTGGAAGACGCCGCGGAGGTCCACGGTCGGGAATCGTGCATCGCAGGTGGGACAGCATCCTCGGAAGATACGACGATAGCAGGCAAAGGATTTGCCTCTACCTCTTCATTATCGTGCGATTGTTGTCGGGGCTCATTGGCTTCAAGTTTGGCAGTTTCCGCAGTCTTTGCAATTTCAAGGGCCTTTTGAAAGGACGTCCCGCGCAGAATATGCAGCCTGTTGGATCCAGGAACGTCTTCAACTGGGGACGATGTAAGTGTTGCTTCAAGATGATTCGCTGCTGAAATGACAGATTCAGGCGATTCAGAGGGAAAGCGAAAGTGGGTGACGAAATTGGAGTATAGTCATCGAGCGTGTCGCCATCACTGATGACACTCGAGAGGGAAAAAGACCTTCGATCGCCCGCTCCAAAAGTGGGCGATGCGCCAGGTGAGACGACACCCAACGTGTCGGTCGGCGAGCTCGCGCGCGTGCTGGGCAGTATACTGCCACCCACGCTAACCGCTCTGGCCGGCGCTGGAATGCGATTGCCATAGAGCTCCCCTCGTCTCCGTGGCCCGTCCGACGCCGGCGGCGCCCCCAGTCCAAAACTGCCCCTCGGAACGGGCACACCGCCCTTTTTCTCGAACTTCGCAATCTTGTCCCGGAAGCCGTTGGCGCCGACACCGCCGGGGGTCGGGGACGTTGGCCGAGCGGCGCCTTTCTCCGCATTTCGCTGCTCGAGGGCGGCGATGCGCTCTTTCAAATTCGTCGCAGGAATCGAAGGGCGGGCGGTCGTCCTATGTGTACCTGATCGTTAGTCTAAGAACATCAGCGCGATATGTGAATCACGAACATAGCATGTAATACTCGAAAAGGCGCGGATGGTAGCAGGTGATTGACAGGTGTCGAAGCTTACAGGCGAACCAGCGACTGCGCACGACACCGGCGAGGGGCTAATAGCAAAGAGAGGTGATGAAAACGAGGGGTTGGAGCGTGTTGAACGTTGAACGATGGTGGGGGGAAAATAAGGTGGCTTCAAATTGATGAACTCCTTTGACGGCTGATGTTGTTTAGGCGACCAAACACTACTCGTTACAGTATCAGGCAGTCGCAAGACTCGCAACTCTCAAAGATCTAATACACATCATGCACCAATATAGGCTACATACATTCTACTAATCGCTGTCATCCTCCAGACCACCCTCAATACCCGTGGCTTTCGACAGCCAATACGATCGCTTGTTGTCATTTTTGGGCACCCCGGACCGTGACGGCCGCTCTTCCACCTCACTCTCATCACTCATATATTCCCCAGCCTCAAAGTCCTCACGTCGCGCTCCATCCGTGTCCTCGTCATCGTCCACAAAATACACGGTATGGCTGTCTTCCGACCGCCCTGTTTTCCGCCGCTTTTGGGAGGCTGCCGTCCAATGTCATAGCGACCACCCTCGTCGTCGGCTGGTTGGCGGCGTCGGTCACGATAGCCGTCTTCATGGTCTGAACCGTGATCTGCATCCCTACCATCCCATGCAGAGTTGACGGCACCGCGGGAAGCATTTGATTTTGACGAGGAAGAGGTATTTTGCGTATGATGCCTGGAATCTGTGTAGCCATTTGCGGTGACGACGGTAGGCAATGGTTTGATCCCCACAACCCTATGGAGCACTTGCTTGTCATAGAGCTCTTGGACGAGTTTGCGGTGGTTGATGGTTTCCTGCGTGATACCCATCACAGTCGAGAGAATGCTCATGTCTTCAGGTTCATTGCGACTTCGTAGATGCACCGACTGTCCATGGCGCCGAGAACTGAGTATACCCGCACGAAGATAAGCCGTAGATGTTAGAATGCCGTGGCATCCGGCAAAGGCGGTTCTGACTTTGTGGAAGTTATATGAGCCAGATGATATATCATTCGCTAAAACGAATCATTTAGAATGGACTGTTGCATACAAGTTTGAAAGACTCACATGGATCCGCGGGATCTTCGATAGATAACATATTCCGCTTGTATTCAGCGTGCCATCCCCTCTGCCGCTTATTGAAATATGTGCCACCGTCTCTTAGCGAGATGCCAACTTCGTCATAATTGAAGTGATGACCATATAACTCGAAGAACTCCATCACAAGAACGCCGAGATTCTTTTCCGGGTCGATTTCTCCTGTTCGGATTTTTGGATGCATCTGCAAGAAGCTCACAGCGAGGCAGACAATGGCATAGCTCCCAAGGCCTCCGGTGTACACCTCGTTCATACTTCGCTGGCTGAGGAAGGCTTTCGTCACCATAACGAGACTGCGTAATGCCTTGCTTTCCTTGCCTTCGCGCTGGGTATCATATCCTTCAAGAAGCCGGTGATAATTTTGCCCGACACAAGACCATTTGCTTGGTTGATGCTGATGTCGACTTTGAATCGCCGTGAGTGGTACAAATTTGACAATGGGAACCTTTGCTTTCGCAATAATCGTGACATAGGAAGTTATGCCGCTGCGCTTCAGTGTGTTGGCCAATATATGCAGGACTGTCGATTTATCGCTGTATGCCATGGCATCTGAGAGGACGACCAGGTCGATATCACTATGCAAGTATTAGCGTGTAGTAATGAAAACTGAACATGTTGAGAAAATACATACCCGAGGGGCAAATATAGTTTCGTTTGAAAACTCCCAAATGGATAAACTATCGCATCCGAAAATGTAGAAGCCACGACTTTGCTTATATGCGTTACGATGAGCCCGCGAACTTCATCTTCTACTGGTGTGGGCGATATCCAGTCGACGAAGGATTCTACCTCTTTGTGCATCCTGCAGCAACATTAGCTGACGAAAAGTGGAAGAGAGCATTATGCACACATTTCAGCGACGTTCCGACATCGGTCCAGTCAAGCCCATTACCCAGGGACATTTTCGCGAGGCGGCGTCCATTCTCTCCTTCTTGTTTGTATAGCCATCGTCGTAATCGTCATGTCTCCGCTTGCGACTGGAATCGGGGTCGTCCCTCCTGTCGCGCCTATCGTTGTCTCTCGTGTCTTTCCCCCGGTCCCACTCTCGTTCTGAATAAGTCTTTGACTTCTCGTTCTGCTTCACCCGATCGCGTTCAGACGAATTTTTCGTTCCATCGACAGTGGTCAGGTCTTCCGCCATACCCTCTTTCTCTGTCTCCCTCCCCTTTCCCTTCCGATCCAAGTTCCTCATACTGGGTCCAGCCTCATCCTCTGACGGATCGGAGAATGTGAAGGGTATAAAGTCATCGCCCTCGGCGAATGTTCTGGTGTTCCCATTCTCCTTGCCATTCGTCGATCCACTGGCGCCCAGGATCTTCAGTTCGCCGTCGCCTTGTGCTTTGGCTACCGGCGTCGACGACCCGCTCGCAACGGGCGTGCCGTTCTTCGAGCGCTTAGCCGCTGCGCGGCGCTCTCGCCGGTTTTTGCGGCTGGCGCGGCGGTCGGACTCGCCTGCCGTCGCCGCTTTGTCGACTGCGGGCGGTTTCGGGGTAGAGAGTCCATGGGGCGGCGAGGAGAGCCTTTGAGAGGCTGCTATTGCAGAGGTGAGAACGAGGTCGCAGAAAATCTTGAATTAGGCAATGCCAGATCGGGTAAGCTGACACATCTTTGATGACAATTGATGTCATCACCTGATGTTACATGTTACATGTTACACGTCGCGACGACGCGTCGTTTATCGGTTCTCATCGACATCCACTGCAGTGTCTGGACTCGCCCCCCGAGTCCGTCCACATCCTACGTCGCCATTAGGAGATTGCATGCTGCATCTAGCGAACATCTCTGGTGGTTTACATATATCACCATGGCATTTAGCTCAAACATTCGCGTTCTCTCCACACGTGATGTCTCTAGGCCCAAAAGTGAATCAAATTCCTCAAAGTTTGTTGATTTAAGCTCTAAGCTAAGCTTCTCCCAGGTCAATGTATATTATGATCTCCTAAGCGAGAGATTCTTTCGCTCAAATCCTCCTAGATAACAGCCTTTCAACCTGTTGCACCATTTGCATTCAACCACCACCTGCGTCCCCAAACCCCCTCTCCCGCCCTTCGCTCGAGGACGCCTACCCAAAAGTTCGCGATCTCGCAGTTCAGCCTTGATTGTATGCCTGCCTTAGGCGCGTAGGATCCATGGATAGCTATATAAACACAAATTTTGAAGATGCGGACAATGTGGTGGATGATTCGGGATACCAGACCCAGGTCCGTCTTTTGTAGCTTCATAAACGCGTCTTCAGGACCTCCTGACCGTTGGAGTTTATTATCGGATTAGGGGAGCTCAGATTGCTATGCGGGCGATATTTCTGCTCTCGTTCAAAATTATGAAGAACCCAGTCAGTATGTTCTAGTCCTTCCGTCATTCTAGCTAATCGTTATTACAGTCGAAATCTCGAAGCAACCTAATTCAAACAACGCGGACGATGTTAACGAAGGCTGTAGATACCAATCGTCGAGAAAACGAAAGGAGCCTGGGAGCCCTGCCTCTCCCGATGCACAAGGCCGCGATAGCTTTCCTTCGAAACGAGCGAGAATTGTTGCAACAGACGATGATTCTGACACCAAGGGTGCCACGGATATTAATACGCCTTACTTGCTGGTAAGTCAACGCCGTTATATCAGAACACGCGTAATGTCCAACCCTCTTCGATATCATAGGCTCATTGTCCCAAAGCCCAAGCTTTGATGGATCAGCTGCAGTTATCAACCGGTGTTCGCTATGAACTTGCTCGCTTGCTTGTGACAGGAAAAATCGCTTATACCGACCTTACTCAAGAAAAGCTTAAAGCCCTACAGGCTCAAATGCGATAGCGGCGCCAAAGATTGCACAAGTATTCCTGCGAGCCAGCGGTTCTTCCGACTCTATCCTCGCTGTTGATACAGCTTTTGCTCGGGAAATAGCCGCCCATGTAAGATGAAATTATTTTCTATCGCTATTATCAACTCTAAAAACTCTTTGTTTCTTTAGTCTCCTTGGGTGAACTTGATCGAGAGGAAGCCGCTCTAGCCCGCGGCCCATACGAAGGGCTAGGCAATAACAACAATGAACCTGGTTGGTACGGTGGAAAGATTCTGTTTTCGGACGTCTAAAGTCCCAAGGACAAGGAAAATTCCTCACCAAATCGTACGAAATCATCCTCGACAGCTGCACCCTTGGGCCTTCCTGCAGATTTACGAGGCGTTTCGGCTCGTGGTCCTTCATTCGCATCAAAATTCCCCAGGACACCCTGCATGGTTCAAACAACTTGAACGCTTTTTTCAAGAAGCCCTTCGTTATCTGGGGGAAAGTCTACCGAGCATCCTACGCGAAGCGCGACAACATTTTCCTGTATCAGACCAACGAAATGTATCCGTTGGACCCACGATTCCGGCAGGTTTCCTCGAAGAATTTATAACTGGCATAATCCTATCGAATTCAATTCTCGCCAGGTATTCCCCCTCCTTTGACATCATCGAAATAGTTTAAAGCTGACAATGCATCATGATTTTAGCTCATGACGAAATGGTCCGCACGAATGGCTTTGGGTTTCTCAAACTCAGTCCCAGGACCCCGTATTGAGCAGGAAAACCTTCTTGAGGAAATAGACATCAGTATGTTCTAACGTGCCTTTGGATTTACTGACTGCTGATATTGTGTAACCCTCTGTAGTGTCGGAACAAGGTTCGGATATGTCTGATGGTTGTGGCATTTCGACGAAAAGCATCCACCGTGCAATACTGAACCAACTTTCATTACAATCTCTACCTGCTGCTTTCCAGTTCCGTTTAGCTGGGTGTAAAGTGGGTCGACTTGGTTTTTTTTACACATGTGTCAACTATATAGATCTCAATATTCTATAGGGCATGCTTCTCATGGCAGACGATGAAAATCTCAGACGACACACATCGCGCTTGGGTCCGCCCTTCGCAAACAAAAATAGATACCCGAGGAACTCGCTCTCGACCCCGCCATGCTCACTTTTGATGTTCTAAGAACCTCGCGCCTAACAACACCATCGAAAATCTCTTCAGAAATCATAATCAACCTCGCCGAAAACGGGGTTCCGCACAAAGTGTTCGTTGACCTCTCAAAACGTCCATACGCGAGATTGTCGCGGGCCTCACAACATGGATCGGGCCCGACGCGATGTACCACTTGTGGGCGAACGTCGAGCGTGCTGGCGGCGTCATCACCGCCGTCGTGCTCGTGAGGCGGTCGGGGAGGCGCGCGCCCGTGGTACAGCAATCGTCGCCCGAAACGTCGAACTGGAGGACAACGACGAAGACGACGACGAGGCCGCCGACGCCGTCCGCGCTCAGTGCGTGGTGGGCGGACCAGATATCTGGCTCCCGTCGAGCCTCTTCGACACGGTCATGACTTGCTCGACTCGGGCTTCTGGCCGCAGGAATTACCTGTTCTTCGAGAAAAGCTGAAAATGGTAGTTACGAACAAGATAGAAAGCAGGACTCAGAATCCTCGATTTGAGGTGCTTGAGGTTGTATCGCTTTTGCTGTGTCAGGTTCGATTATCTCTTTCGTTTTTTATCATCTGCTTGACTTACAATAAAATTTCAGATCCCTACCAAGTCTCGGTCCGGAAGAAATACAGATCAAAAGCTCTCGAAGGAATCTTACTGGCCAAGATGGCCTGCTAACGGATATCATTTTGGGGGATGTTCTGGTACATCACGACCTTTTGTCTCACTAATATCCAGCTAATTGGATATACTTGATTGGGAGGAATCCTTGCAAAGTACCTTCAGATATCCGCAAGGTAGGCATGTCGATATTATCATATTTGTAACGTCTCAATTGAATGCAAACAGGTCAAAGCAGTCGAGCATCCGATGCTAAGGAATCTTGTGGATGTTATCGTGTTTTCTGTTCAAGGTATCGTCGTCTCATAGATTTTCTGGCAGGAGGTTTGTATTTATTTATATTTTTTGGGTCACTGTTGCACCCGCTGACTCAAGATTATTGTAGGAGATTATGATGGGATACAATCCTGGTATCTGGCACCTTGTCATGGTATTACATTTCCAAAACGCCGATGAAAAATATTCGAAGGATCCTCAAGGCCTTGAACATGCTTTCACTCGGACACGAAACAGGAGCGACATTTCTGGAGAAGACCGCGAAGATGGATTCTATTGCCAAAACCCAAGCCATGCAGACCTATCTGCTGGGTGCTCTTAGCGATCCTTCTTTGATTGGAAATTATTCAGTCATGCATAACAATGCTATCTACAAGTATGGATATGGCCATCCGCGGACACACAAAATAGCTGCCAAGTAAGACCTTACCTTCATACTCCTCGAAAATCACTGACGATTAACCTATTGGACAGATTTGTGAGAGTGATGGATTCTTCGAAGACAGGTTACAGGATCAAGCCGGAGACTCTCGCCGCCGACAAAAGAGATTACCATCAGTCTCAGCCTCAATGGGTCATCGAGCAAGAAAGACAAGAAGGCAAAGTCCGCACAGCCAAGATTCGACACGAGTAACATGGGCCATCTGAAACGCGACGAAAATTCTCCTCATGTTCGCGGCAAGTTCATCATGGACCAGCTTATCACTGCCGCCGAGGCAGAAAAAGTGCGATTGCTAACCGAAATGGAGACCGTGTTTGCTCCCTTGCACAACAAACCCGACCCGGACTCGTTGCGCCTTGGAAGGCAGCTGTCGCTTGGGCCGAAGACGGTACTCTAGGCCCCGAAATCAAGAAGCGGAAGATAATGGAACTTGCTCAAATCGCTGCACACGTCCATAACATATATAAACGGGAAAAGAACGTATTCAGGAAGCGTGCTAGCAAACCAGATCAGGACCCTCGTTCTCGCTTTACCGAGCTGCCCATTGAAGTACGTCAAGACGAGCTGCGCTCCTCTCGCGGGCGTTCGTGACCGAGGGCCCTCAAATCGGCAAAGAGCTTCTGATTGTAGCGGACGATGCGACGCTCAGCCGATGGCGCGCATCGTATGCGTATCTGTACGACGCGGAACAGAATCTCAAAAACGGCAAACAGGGATGGTCTCGCTTTCCTTGGAATGTTGCATTCCGCGCGCTTTGTACCATCAAGGCAGCCGCTCTGGGCCCATATCAAGTCGTCACGAGTAACTTTTATGAACGATTCAAGCTAGTCAATCCACGTTGAGCCCCCTCGCATTGAACACTACTATTTCCTTCCTTTTTTGCGGATCTTTATTGGACATCAACTCTAATCACATCACCATCTCTATCTTGTATTTTTTGTTGGAACAACTGTATCTATCTTGCGGCGTGTCATCCTTTCATTTACTCCGAACTACTATTTTGTACCTGTTCTTTGTTGAAGTATGTATGAAGTTCAGGTATATTGCCATTACTTGTGTATATACAACAGACTATATACAACAGACAGACATATTATAAATATACAGCAGATGGAATACATCGTCAATATACAATGCTAACACGCTTGTTCTCGAACTCATCCCAGCGAAAGAGTATAGCATCAGCGACGAAATGCGCTACATCTTTCCTGGAGTCGTCCATCCGCCTAACTCTTGTTCGGACACACGATAAGGGGGCCCTTTCCTCCTGCTTCCTCCGCGCGACAGTCGCCATCCGTCAGCAATGCTGGTCGAACGACGAGCACACGCTTCAATGACCCAGCTTCGGGAAGACCGGGCGTGTCTTGCCAGTTGGCGCCCATTATGTCCTCAGCCGGCTCTCCGTCTTCTTCAGTGTTCCATGCCCACCCAGTGCAGTGTGAGATCAGACGTTCAGCGCCCACTTTGTCTCTATGCGGCGCGGCGAGGAGATAACCGTATAACGGCTTCAGAAGCAGAGGAAGGGATGCGTGCGAGGAGCGAGTGAGACCAGTGGAGGATATGGTCACAATCCGGGTTCAGGCGTCGTTCTGGGCATGGTAGTGAGCGCGTTGAAGAGCGATTCCGTAACAAGGGCAGCTGGTGTGATAACCATTCCATGAGTAATGCTAAATTTTGGTGTGCCGCCTGTTGCAAAAATGGTCAGATAATTATTCGTAAGTAGGCTCGGACCAAAGCTGCTTACCGACTGTAAAGAGGAGGACATCGACCGGCGAATTAAATATCGCGCTGCTTCGTCCCAGCAACGCTGGACATCTTCCTTGACAAGGGCGTCGCCTTTAAGAAGCTGTGCTCGTCCGATTTTGACGTATTCTGGATAGTGTCGTCGGAGTCAAAGGTAGCAGGCGAGCGCAAGAGGAAAGTAACATTGGCGCCGCCCTCTAAAAGCAATGGTCTTCATTAGAATCAAATGTGTGCAAGGTCGGCGCTTTTCGCTCACGCAGCAATTTGACCGAAGAGAAGTAACCAATATTCCGCGAACCGCCAATGGAGAGAACGTTGAGAGCCATGTTGAGTAGTGAAGTAGGACGGCGTGTTTGATGTATGGGATCGAGCTTTTATACCTTGCTGTAGCCTCAAGCGTTCAAGAAATACGTGGAAGCCAAGACAGGTATAGCCTCGCAGCGCCTCGCAGCAACCTCGCAGCAGGTCTCCCGCGACGTTCGGCAAATCGCAGCGAAGAAAGCGGTGAGGGCAATCCGCGTTGTCAACTGAGATAGGTTCTCCACTCGTTCTCCACACATGGAATCCGCAGGGCGATTCATTGACAGCCCTGCTAGATTTTTATCATGGG